>CM035413.1:94378318-94383318 GCA_020310875.1 Ceratopteris richardii | reverse complement strand
AAGGATTCGTAGAGAGTTTACAGCTCCTTATACCCTAGTACAAAATGGTCTAGCTGAAAGGATGAATAGAAGTATTCAAGATAGAGTAGTTTCTATGTTGTATCATGCAAGCCTCTCACAAGGCTTTTGGACAGAAGCAATATTGACTGCAGTTCATGTGATTAACCTTTCACATATTAGTGCCAAAGGTCTGAAAGTGGCACAAGAGTTATGGACAAGGAAACCATCATATTATGACCATCTTCAAGTTTTTGGGTGTGAAGCATATGCTCATACATCCAAGAATATTAGACAAAAGTTGGACCATAAGTCAAAGAAATGCATTTTTCTTAGAAATGCTCGAGAAGGACAATTTGGATATTGCTTATGGGATCCTGAAACATGGTTAGTGATCAGAAGTAGTGATGTCATTTTCAATTAGTCTAAGATGCATAAACAGCCCATTAAGGAGGTTGAAGTGATAAGAGTGGTGTTTGAGGATACTCGTCCTCCAATTAGCATGCATAAACATGCTCCACATAGGAACGTTCAAGAGAATGTCCGATTAGATAATTCTGCACATGTTCCTGTTCAGCAACCATTGAGATGCTCTGCACATGTCTCACATCCACCTAATAGACATGTTCTAGGTTTAGATTTTGTTATACTAACACATACCGGTGAGCCTTCTTGCTACAAAGAGGCTATGCAAACAGAGGTTCATGTCAAGTGGGAGCATGTCATGAAGAGTGAGTTGGATTCTATTCACAAGAATGGTACTTGGGATTTAGTACCTTTCCCAAAGGGCAAGAAAGTTTTACCATGTAAATATGTATATAAGCTGAAATTCACATCAGATAGTGTTTGTCCAAAGTATAAGGCACAACTTGTTGCAAAGGGTTTTAAGCAACCACATGGTGCTGATTTCGAGGAAATCTTCTCTCCATTGGTCAAGATGATTGCCCTATGCATGTTGCTTGAATTCATTGCAATGGAAGACTTAGAGCTAGTCCAAATGGATGTGAAAACTGCTTTCTTGCATAGAGATCTTACAGATGAGATCTATATGGAACAAGTAGAGGGTCATGTATTTCCTGGCAAGGAAAGTCTACTTTGCAAGCTCAAGAACAGCTTGTATGGACTTAAATAGTCCCCTAGATAATGGTACCAAAACTTTGATGCTTTTATGAAGTCTCAAGGCTATTCTCGAAGCAATGAGGATCATTGTCTCTACACAAAGAAATGCTCAAATGGAAGCTTGATATGCTTAATACTTTATGTCAATGATATGATTATTGCTAGGAAGTACTCTTATGACTTTTCAATTCTCAAAAAGAAGTTGAGTCAAACATTTGATATGAAGGATTCGGGGCAACCAGCCCAATCTGAGTCAGAAAAAGCATGCAAATCTGGCGGTAGTGATCCCCCCTTGGGATAAAACAACCCAAGTAGCCGAGTACCACTCAAGTAGCGAAAGATGCGCTTAACCGCTTTCCAATGCGTGACTCCTGGGCAATGCATAAACCTGCTCATCTGTGAGACAGCAAACTGAATATCTGGCCGAGTAATGCATAAGTAAATCAAGCATCCAACAGCCTGCTGATAGAGAACAGCATCAAATGCATCTCCAGCATCATGAAGACTCAATCGTAAACCTGTCTCCATAGGAGTAGCAATAGGCTTACAGTCTTCAAGGCCAAAACACTGCAATAATGTGTCAATATATTTCGTTTGACACAAAGCCATTCCACCATCAACATGCATAAACTGAATGCCCAAATAGAGATGCAAATGCCCCAAATCAGACATCTCAAATGAGGCATGCAAATCAGCCTTAAAATCAGCAATATGTGTCTCAATAGGACTAGTGAGCAGCATGTCGTCAACATAGACAACAATGATCAGAAGCACATCATTAGCACGCTTAACATATAAGGTGCTTTCAGTTGGACTGTTCTCAAAACCATGTGCAATCAGATAGGAATGTATCTTCTCATACTAAGCACGTGGTGCTTGCTTTAAACCATATAATGCCTTCTTTAACCTGCACACCTGGTTTTCATGCCCTTTCTACACAAAGCCACGAGGCTGAAAAACATACACTTCTTCATGCAAGTCACTATTCAAAAATGTTGTTTTAATGTCCAACTGATGTACATTCCAACCATGATAGGCTGCAAGTGCACAAATGCTCCGAACAGTAGTCATACGGCATGTAGGTGCAAAGGTCTCATCAAAATCAATGCCTCTTTCCTGTGCATAACCCTTTGCAACAAGCCTAGCCTTATACCTGTCAACTGTACCATCAGGTTTACGCTTCAGCTTGTATAAAGTGCCAATGGCCTTCTTGCCAGGAGGCAAGTCACATAAAGACCATGTACCATTCTTCATTATAGCATCATATTCAGATTGCATAGCAGCCATCCAATTTTCTGAATTTTGTGCTTCATCAAAAGAAACGGGCTCATTCTCATCATAGAGACTAGATGCAGTCATAGCATAGCAATCTGATGCAAAGGAGGCACTATGAGAGCCTGAACGAGTACGATATGACAAAGGTGCATCTAATTTGCTGTCACGCAAAGTCTGCACTAGCCATTTTGGCATAGTTTTTGCCTGCTCAATATCAGCTCTCTCATCAACAAGTGCATCATGTAAATCTGCATTAGAAATGGAATGATCTGCATCATCATATGAAACCTGCAAAGGCTAAGAAGTTGCCTCATTAGGACCAGCACTAGACTGTCCACCTGTAAAAAGAGGCATCAAAGTATCATACATGTCTTTGGAGCTAACAGATGTCTCCTTAGTACATGAAAGCAATGGCTGAATAGCATCTTCCACAAAGACAACATCACAGCTAACCAGAATGCGTTTAGTCTGTGGATGATACAGACGATAGCCTTTACTTTCAGAACTGTACCCAACAGAAATACATTTTACTGCCTTATCATCGAATTTTCTGCGATGTTGTTCAGGCACTAATGCATATGCCAAACAACCAAAAACACGCAGATGAGCAACAGATGGCTTGCAGTCATGCCAAGCCTCATATGGAGTGATAGACTGCAACGCTTTAGTGGGACACCTGTTCAGTACATATGCTGCACACATGACAGCCTCAAGCCAGAAACTATGTGGTAAAGCCTGACTTTTGAACATGCACCTCGCCATCTCCATGAGTGACCTGTTCTTTCTTTCAGCAACTCCATTTTGTTGAGGTGTATACGACACTGTACACTGGTGTTTTATCCCATGTTCAGCCAGAAATGCATTAAAATCTGAAGACATATATTCCCCCCCTCGATCAGAACGGAAGGTGCCCATTTTACATGCTGACAGATTTTCAGCCAAAACCAAAAACTGTTTGAAGCACATGAACACTTCGGACTTTGCTTTGAGTGGATATACCCATGCATGCCTGGAAAAATCATCAATGAAAGTCACGAAGTAAAGGTAATTTCCAAAAGAGGGTGTCTGCATAGGACCACAGACATCACTATGTACAAGCTGCAATTTCTGCGTAGCCCGAACTGAACCATCTTTTGGAAAGGAAGAACGCTGCATTTTGCCCAAAATACAGCCTTCACAAACATGTTTTCCAGGTGCCTCAAGTTTGGGCAAAGAGGACACCATTTCGGATTTCTGCAGGCGTAACAAACTAGCAAAATTCAGATGACCAAAGCGTGCATGCCAAAGCTTTGCATCTGACATAGCCTGAGAATCATAAACTGCACATGCCAAATCATTCACAGATCTTTCATAGTCTATGAGCTTATACAGCCCACGACATAAAATGCCAGAAGCAATAATCACATCGCCATTTGAGAGATCATGGACTGTACACCTGTCATCAACGAATTTCACAACCAAGCCAATCTTGGCTAATGCAGAAACTGATAACAGGTTCTTTTTTATCCCTGGCACAAATAAAGCATCTGACAAAGTGAAAGAACTACCATCATCAGTAGTCAAAATGATCTTACCAACTCCCATAACAGGATAAGAGGAGTTATTGGCGCATGTGACAGTAGTCCCTGTAGGGGAAGGCTCGAGTGAAGAGAAGAAACTGCGCTGCAAGGTAATATGTTTGGTCGCCCCACTGTCAAAGTACCAAACATCTGAGTCTACTGCAGACATGCACTGATCATGAGAAGATGGGTCAAAACTGCAGACTAGTAAACGCCCATTCTTCTTCCTGCACAAGATTTGCTGACTCTGTTTTTGGTGTAGAGGCCTCTGCAACAACCATTCCAGCCTCTTTCTTCTTTGCCTCTTTAGCAGCCAATTTTGGACCGTTCTTTATAATATGATCATTTCCTTTACAGTACTTGCAGAACAATTTCTGCTTTTCTGATTTCTTCTCATCTTTATCCTGTTTCTTCGATTGTGCAGCATTTGCAGATTTCTGCTTACTAGTAGAAGAGCTCCATTTTCCTTTGCCCTTCTGACTAGCCAGGAAAGCTTGATCTGCAACACGCATAATGGACCTGTTCTGCCTGGACTCATCTTCCTGCAACAGAACAGAGACTAATTCCTCAAATGACAAGGCATTCGGATTGCCTTTCATCATCAACCGAAGAGTAGAGGCAAAACTCTGATATGAATCAGGAAGACCATTCAGAACGGTCTGCACAAGTGAGCTATCTGGTATAACCTCATCAGCAGAAATCAATTGTTCCTTCAGGTCTTTGATCTTTGTGAGAAAACTGTCCATAGAATCACCTTCATTCATGTGCTCACTCTCCAACTGTTTTTGGAGGTAAGCAACACGAGCCTCATTCCTAGCCTGGTACAAAGTGGTAAGTGTATCCCAAGCATCCTTTGCTGTTCTACAAGAGCGAATGTGAGGAATAATGGCACGTTTGACAGACAAAGCTATCAATGCATGTGCTTGGCCATCTCTGCCATCCCAACGAATCTGCTCTGCAGTAGGTGCAACAGAAACAGCAGCACGAATAGGAATCTGCGGAATATCATCTTCCACACCATCTTCATCAGCTCCAACACCTCCAGCACCT
>CM035413.1:94100818-94373318 GCA_020310875.1 Ceratopteris richardii | reverse complement strand
TATTCAAATGCAGACTGGGCAGGAGCTAAGGATGATAGAAGAAGTACTTCTAGTTACTTAGCATTTGCAGGTTTGAAGCTAGTGTCATGGAGTTCCAAGAAGCAACCTATAGTTTCTTTATCCTCAATTGAAGCAGAGTACAGAGGTTTGACCATAGCAACTCAAGAAGTAATATGGTTAAAAGCATTGTATATAGATTTGGTACTTGTAAGTTCCAAACCTCACATATTTGGAGATAATGTAAGTTCCATGCATCTAGCATCAAACCCTATTTTCCATGCAAGAACCAAACACATAGAGGTTCATTACCAGTTCATCAGAGAGAAGCTCATGGCAAAGGAGATTGACATTTTGTTTGTTCCTATTGAAAAGCAAGTAGGAGATATGATAACAAAGGCACTTCATGGAATAAAGCTTTGTAGATTCAAAGCTATGGAAGGTATTCAACCTATCAAAGAATGAAGACTCAAGCATACTTTAGCTTCAGAATGCACACAACATGAACCAAACGTCTCGAGTTCTTATGATGGGACTAGTTCTTCATCATGCACAAACAGTTCACTCCTCTCTGGTTTTCTAGTTATCCCCCACAGATGGCCGTGAAGACCACAAAAACGGATTGCTCCATATTATTACGAGCACCCGAAGAAACCTCAAGTTGTTCTTCCTAGCACGATGAGAGCCTTCTTCAAATCGAGGCTTTCTTCTCCTTAGAAAGTCTCCCTCGATATGCACTATGCTTCCCCCAAGCCAATCCTCTTGACTGTGACCCAAATAATGAATTGAGGAACAAAACTTCTTCCCACCACCAAGAGTAGAAGGAGAGGAGGAGACAAATAAGGAGGAGCTCTCCACATTTCACCTCTATCTTCATCCCCCCTCTTCGTAGCATGAAGAGCCTCCACCCCTCCCGAATTGTATGTAGCTTCATTCTCCCCTTCTTCTTTATGACATGTTGTCCCCATAAGAGAGAGAGAGAGAGAGTAACTCCTCTGATAATTCCCCCCAAAAATGAAGAGAAATCCTCCTTTTTCTATGTGACCTGCAAAAGAGAATCCACGATGCACCCCCCCCAGAGGACAGAAGAACCAGCCAACCTCTCCTCCTATTATCCTCATGCCCTCTAGACAACTCTCCCCTCTTCTCTAGTTACCAAGGCTTCCCCCCATCTTCAAAAAAAACCGGTTCTTTCGCTCCTCGAATGACCCCCTGCTTGACTTATGATGCTTGACGAGCTCCTCCAGCCTCTCACTTGCACTGACACCGGCTGACCACCGACCACGTAACCCTCCTTTATTTCTCTGGCAGTTCAGTACCTGATTAGAGCTCAACAATTGCAGTTTTTTAGGGATCAATTAGCTCCCATATCAAGCATTTTCCAACCACAACTAAACATGGGTTACAAGGAACCACTTAGCCCCATCAACTACAAAGAGATGCCCACAACAAAATGAAAGGAAATCATGGAAGCCAGCCAATCAAGGACCATTGACACCAAGGAACAAAAATAGGAACACTGAAAATGAGACTTAGCCTTAACAACCGTAGTATAATTATGGCTTCAACCTTGCCATTAGAGACATATATATCATGTGCATCTGCTAGGCATGCCTTGAACCTTCCCTTATCATGACCCTTAATACGATCAATGATTATTCGTAAGTTCAAAAGTTAGGATTGAAAGTCAATTCTGTCTTCTCGAGCATTAGATCGAGGAAAAATTCTTTCAATCCTTTTATTTCACATAACACGTTTTGCACATCCTTTCCATCCTCATCAGAGGCCATGCCCTACGACATGTCCCTAAGATCCTTTCAACAGATGCAACATATGTTGCACCCCTTGGAAATATCCAATTGACAAAGCATTTCATGTAGCTACATCATGTATAAACAACATCAACTGCTTCTTGGCTTTCACAAGAGCACAAAGTCATCATACTCATGCACCTATGCATTTCCAAGTGCAACTTCATTCTTGAACCAACTCCTTCGAGCAATCTTTACCTGTACTTTAATGCCACTTTCAATGTTAGAACAAGCTTGCAAAGCATAAAATAAGGTCACAATATTGTAGTGTACACTCTCTTGCCGCATTTTCTTAACATTGATGAATGCAATCTCAACATACCCATATTGGAAGTAACCTAACAATAATGCATTCCAAGAAATAGTATCCAACATGGGGACCTCATCAAGTACTTACCATGCTTTTGCAATGGCACCACCCTTGGCATACATGTCCACTAAAGTTCTGCCAAACCAACAACGGTATTAATTTTCCATCCCTTCTGACCATGATGTCTTCATGTAGTTGCCAACCTCGTTTGATCGGAGCTTATCATCACCAACACACATTTTCCCCCTTCAAAATACCTATAAATCAAACATCTCTTCTACACAATCAAGACATGCTAGTGCAAAAGATCAATAACAAATACAATTAACATATTCTTTCAAAGTCTTCCTCGATGAGCATTTCCACAACTTGGGCCACCTTACTTTTCACATGTTACTCATCCAACAATTAGCTCACATAAAGTATCATAATCTAATCATCCAGACCATATAACCATGACAAATTCCACACACACATATTCCCAACTCTTTACTCATACGTAATCCTCATGCACGAAAATTCTTTTGCAACATTCGATGCATCTTACCATCTACATCATCACCTGTATCACTGTGCGCCCACATCCATGTCACCATCGCTCAGGTGCTCCCATACCTGCTCATACTTGCTTATGCCCAAATCCTTCCACATTTCATTCCATCCTATAGTAGAACCTCAACAGAACATGTCATTTATGCATTTCCCACAATCCCAATCATAAATGCATTGAATAAAACCAAAACTCAAAAATATCAATGATGCAATCACAAGTCTAACCCTCCCGAGACTATCCTACAAACATACATAACTCCTTTCTCAACTCCTCCTTTGATGCAAACAAACCTCAACAAAAAGTCATGTCCTCCATATGCTTCTCTTAATCCAAGACATAAATCAATAACCAGAACCAATGCACTTTTTTCTCGCATAGTATATCAAGATGCAATCACGACTCAGCTTTTGAAGACTATCCTACAACAAGCTCAAACAAAATTCATATCATCCACATGATCTTCTCTAATACAAAACATAAATGCAATAACCGAGACCAATGGCTCAAAAAGGATATCGATGATGTGCTCATGAGCCAACTCTCGAAGTCCATCATGCAACATATGGACAACTAACACACATAACATTTCTCATAAAAAACGTGTGCATACCAAAAATACCTCAACGAGGTCCTCCTCTTTTGTCATGCCCTTCTTATCTGCAACTCAACAAAAAGATTAATCCAAAAAATATAAACAAAAGAGAAGCAACAGAACATGGATCCCACTTATGCATCTACATCCAATAACTTCTATACGCACCATGCATATATAAGCAAAAAAGAGGTCGACTAAAATGAAACCTCACTCATGCCCCCAAAAAACTGATCCTCCATAATGAAACGAGACACAAGTAAAGAAGTTTCAAGGATCACGTCCACCATTACCAACCTTTGAAATGGACCCATCACTAACATAAGAAGAGCCAACTTCGATAAGTTGCTTACAACTAACAAGCCAAGCACATATAATAACTATGCTGTCGTCAACATTAGAATCGAGCGGATCGATCTATCAACAGCAAACCTCTCAGTCTCGCAAGTATATGCAATCATCGCCCTCCTCCTCTCTGTCTCTCCCCCTCAAGAGTGGAAACCTTTCTTCTCTTTTTTTTTTGTTATGTTTTCATGAGTTGTTCCATGTTGCGATTGGATGCAACTCGTGGCCCTGACCACCCACCCAAGTTTGTTCCATCTGTCTACCAACACAACATAGCATGCAATGACATATACACGATATACACACATATATATGTGCTATCCCGTAGCAAAGTTGGGTGCGGTTCATGGTCTCGACTTCTCGGCCAGGTTCCACTCACCTATCAATTCGTTATGGTATGTAGCAAAAAACACATATAAACACGTAATTGTCCAAGCCTATGATGAAGCTAGCATCAGCTCGTGGTCCTAACCATCCGACCAAGATGACTCCACTTGCCTATTAACTCGTCATACTGCACTGGCTCACATATATACACAATTTTTGTTTTTGTTTCTTTTTCTTTATTTTTTTCCAATTTTTTTCAATTCCCATGTCTAGAGAGTTAGGGAAAGGTAGAAAGGAGCATCTTCCCTACCCATCCCATGTATCACGCATGCACAAAAATACACAAAAAAATACATACGTGGAGCTGATAAATCGATCATCTATTTGCCAAAACTTCCTAGGGCATAATGATTATACGACATAACCAACTAACCGCAAACAGGCTTATAAGACTAGATTTTGCCATCTCACCTCTAAGTCCCTTCCTCAGGTGCAATGTAGCATGGCAACCTCAAAAATTCCTACCTACTTTCGTCCATCATCAATGATCAACATCCTCCAAGAGGTGAGACAGACTCCGCCTCAAGAGCCTCATCATTGTGCAAACCATCTCTTCAACATCTCCTCAACCAATTTCACTTTTTATCTCCATACTCGTCTTGGTGAAAAGTCCACGCGATTTGTTATTTTTTGAAAATAGTCCTCTACCAAAAAAGGTGCTTTGCAAGGCATTGTGCACTCTCATTTCTTAGATTCGTCAATTCCTCCACCTCCATAGCTATTTCGCTCAATCTTTGCCTAAACGATCCAATATCCCCTTGGAATCTTGTCATTTCGCAATCCACGTACCTTATTCTTTCATGTAATTTCTCATCTTTTGGTCCTCGTTCGTGCATACTATTTTCATTCTCTTGGAGCTCATTTCCAATTTCCCCAAATAATTTATATAGCTTCTCAATCCTCTCTTGCAGTTTCATGTGTTCCTTTTCAAGATTCTCATATCCCTCTTTATGTACTTGCTCAATTTTTTTGACCTTCTTCACCAAAGGATCTAACTCTTTTGATATTCAGCTCCTTAAATTCTCCATCTTGCTTTCTAACTTATCCTCCTTTGGTTTATGTCCTCATCTATCATCTGATGCTCAAAGCTCTTGATCATGCTGATTGGCACTATCATCTTCGGGGAAATCCTTATTTCCATTGAGGTCCAACTTGACTGACCAGCTTCACAGTTTTCGACCTCCACATAGAAAGAAGAGGGAGAAACACTATTTTTCGTGTTTGAGACCTTCTCAAGAGAGAATTTCTTTACCTCACATGCATGCTCACATAAGCTCTTTTTTCCACAATCTGCACACACAGGAACAAAGTCCAAAGGACTAGACACTCGAGGGAAAATATTGGCAATGTGCCCAACCTACTCGAAACATCAGTATCTCACATAGTTTAAATAGGACCAAATGGAGAATAATCAAGAAGCTTGGATCTTGATTAACTTCATTTCTTTATGTAAAAGAAGTTTTCAAATAGGTGAAGGAATAGAATCACTCTAGAGCAAGAGCAATGCTCGCTTCAAGATGAGTGAGAGAAAACCAGAACCTCTGAACTTTGCATTGGACAAAGTTAATTTATTATACATAAGTGGCAAAAGCCATAGATAAAGAACCTTATAGATTTGTAACTTCTTTGAAACTTCCCTTATGTATTATCATCAAAAGAGCTTATGTATCAAGCTCTTTTACTTCTTTTTCAGAACTATGTGAAGATTACACATTTCAAGGAAGTCATACAAAAGAGGAAATATTCATCTTCAACGTGAAGTAAAGTCTACACTCGTGAAGGAAGAATTAACCACAAAGGGAAATCTAAAGAAAGTCCAATCTTGAAGCAAAGATCTACTATATGGAGCAAATGACTTCCGCCATCATAGATAACAATAACAAGAGGAGAAAGAAAGCTATTACATAGAGATCAAAGGATTCAAAGATCAAATGTCCCTTCAAAGGAGCTATCTACATCAAGCCAAAGAGAAACAACCATTGACCACAAGAAAAAAGGCTTCATCAACTAAGCAAGTATTTTATATATATAAAGAATGCCACACAAAAGGAACTATCAAATCGAAGGGGAGTTACCCTTGGAGATCAACTATATGAAGCAAAAACTATACTCTTGAAGATCAACTATATCAAGCAAGGACTACACATTTGAGGAAAAGATAAACCACAACAAGGATTATACACTTGAAGAAAAGAAGGACTATACACTCTTGAAGAGAAGATCAACCACACAAAGCAAGGACTACACTTCTAAGAGAAGTTCAACGACATTAAGTAAGGAATACATCGATGGACGACATCAAATCAAAAGAGCATCAACAATATGGGGACAAAGGAAGCTACTACTCGAAGATGGAAGACAATGATGAATTAAGAAATCAATCACCAATCAAAAGGAGCTCTCTATGAAGAAGAAAAAGCAATCAAGGTCGAAGGAAGAAATCATTACCACAAAATTATTGAAGATAATCAATCCAATAGAAACGCTATTACTTTGACAATCAATGAATACGTCAATATCAAAGAGTCTACATATCCAAGAAGAGCATGAAGAAGAATCACACATGAAGACAAATGGAGCAAAGAAGAGAAGAAGCAAAATCAAATATAGAAGAGAAGATCCAAAGGCAAATCAAATAAGATCAAAGGGGAGATAGCAAAAGGAAAAGCAAAGCAAAGAAAGAGAAAGGACAACATCAAATATGATCGTTAGAATTTGAAGATTGAAGGGGAGTTGTTGGTGTAAGCAATCTCCAAATCCACTACTAATAGCACTTCACATTTCTCATTAAAAAAATCATAAGAAAGGCTCATCAATATGTTCCCATATGACCCTAGTATTAAGAAGTTGTTTTCATATGATCCTATCCTTAGAACTTTCCATATAATATTTTCACATCATATCAAAAGATGAGTAAAGATATCACTCCACATAATAAGCAACTTGCATCCTCAAATCAAGGAATAGATGTGTGGTGATTTTCCTTGAATCAAGGAGATGAAGGAGAGCAAGCGGTGAATTTCATCGCATCCATATTTTTGTATATAAATACATCAGATGTTAGTGAGCAATTTGGGCGACATTGTTCGATAATCGGTGACATTGTTCGATAATGGGCGACATTGTTCGATAATGGGCGACATTGTTCAATAATTGTTCGATAATCGGTGACATTGTTCGATAATGGGCGACATTGTTCGATAATGGGCGACATTGTTCGATATTGAACAATGTCGCCCAAACTGCTCACTAACATCTGATGTATTTATATACAGAAATATGAATGCGATGAAATTCACCGCTTGCTCTGCTTCATCTCCTTCATTCAAGAAAAATCACCGCACATCTATTCCTTGATTTGAGGATGCAAGTTGCTTATTATGTGGAGTGATATCTTTACTTATCTTTGATATGCTTTGAAAATATTATATGGAAAGTTCTAAGAATAGGATCATATGACAACTACTAAATACTAGGGTCATATGAGAACATATTGATGAGTCTTTCTTATGAATTTTTTTATGAGAAATGTAAAGTGCTAAGAGCGGTGGATTTGGGGATTGCTTGCTTCAACAGCTCCCCTTCAATCTTCAAATTCTAACGATCATATTTCATGTTGTCCTTTCTCTTTCTTTGCTTTGCTTTTCCTTTTGCTATCTCCTCTTTGATCTGATTTGCCTTTGAAATTCTCTTCTATATTTAATTCTCCTTCCTTCTTCTCTTCTTTGCTCCATTTGTCTTCATGTGTGATTCTTCTTCATGCTCTTGGATATGTACACTCTTTAAAATTGACGTATTCATTGATTGTCAAAGTAATAGCCTTTCCATTGGATTGATTATCTTCAATAATTTTGTGTTGATGATTTCTTCCTTCAACCTTGATGGCTTTTCCTTCTTCATAGAGAGCTCCTTTTGATTGGTGATTGATTTCTTAATTCATCATTGTCTTTCATCTTCGAGTAGTAGCTTCCTTTCTCCCCCTAGTGTTGATGCCCTTTTGATTTCATATCATCCATCAATGTATTCCTTACTTAATATCGTTGAACTTCTTTAGAAGTGTAGTCCTTGCTTTGTGTGGTTGATCTTCTCTTCACGAGTACATAGTCCTTTTCTTCAAGTGTATAATCCTTGTTGTGGTTTATCTTTTCCTCAAATGTATAGTCCTTGCTTGATATAGTTGATCTTCAAGAGTGTAGTCTTTGCTTCATATGGTTGATCTCCAAGGATAACTCCCCTTCGATTTGATAGTTCCTTTTGTGTGGCATTCTTGATATATATAAAATACTTCAAATGAAGTACACTTGCTTAGTTGATGAAGCCTTCTTTCTTGTGGTCAATGGTTGTTCCTCTTTGGCTTGATGTACATAGCTCCTTTGAAGTGACATTTGATCTTTGGATCCTTTGATCTCTATGTAATAGCTTTCTTTCTCCCCTTGTTGTTGTTATCTATGATGGCATCCATTAGTGTAGTCATTTGCTCCACATAGTCGATCTTTGCTTCAAGATTGGATTTTCTTTAGATTTCCCTTTGTGGTTAACTCTTCCTTCATGAGTGTAGGCTTTGCTTCACATTGAAGATGAATATTTCCCTTTTTGTATGGCTTCCTTAAAATGTGTAATCTTCACATAGTTCTTCAAAAGAAGTACAAGAGCTTGATACATAAGCTCTTTTGATCATAATACATAAGGGAAGTTTCAAAGAAGTTACAAAGCTACAAGGTGCTTTATCTATGGCTTTTTTCACTTATGCATAACAAATTAACTTTGTCCAATGCAAAGTTCAGAGGTTGTGGTTTTCCCTCACTCATCTTGAAGCGAGCATTGTTCTTTCTCTAGAGTGATTCTATTCCTTCATCTATTTGAAGACTTCTTTTACATAAAGAAATGAAGTTAATCAAGATCCCAGCTTCTTGATTATTCTCCATTTTGATTTCACCTTCTATGTGTAGAGACAAGTGCTCACACCACTTGTAATGTGCTCAACTACTTTTTTTAACAATGGTTGACATGAGGGGATTTGAATGCTTTTTCTAGCTTTTACAAAAGATATAATGATATGATGATATGCAACCTTTGAGTGACTCTTTATAAGTGAGAGTTCATACAACTTCAAATTTTGTATATGAATGTAAGTCAAATTGACTTATGATAGCAGATCTAAGGTGCTTAAATTTTCACTCCCAAGCAAACTCCATTTTTCTCAAAATCCCTTTCTTCCACTCGCATGCAAATTCCATTCCTTTTTCTCTCTCACTTTCTCTCTCTCTTCCCCTTATGCAATATCTCTTGCTTACTTCCAGCTTTCACCTTCTCTCACTAAGTCCTTTTCTCTCTTACTCACATCCTCTCTTCTTATTTTCACACTCTTTCAATCCCTCATACTCGCACACTATCCCATATACCCTCATATTTCCTCTTTCCCTAATTATTACCCACCCTAACACTATCCCACATTCACTCTATCATTGACTCACTCATGAAAACCCTCACTGAGATACCCACTCCCTCAATCAAGTACACACTTAGACAACTATTCACACATTCATGAAACACACACTTTCCTCACACCCAAACATACGATGTCACACACATTAGCTTAATTACTCAAATACTCAAACACCCAAAGGCACACACTCATACCACTCGAAACTCAGAAGATGACAAGTAATCAATCAAACAATTGCAATCAATTTTTTTCACAGGAAGCATACATATGTTTCAAATGCAGATTCTATATGCCTACGTTTGTGAGTCGCTTAAGGAGGGCCAACATCTTTTGAATTCTATATGCTTCAGGCATTGTAGGAATAACTTCTACACACACTCCACATAGTAGATATGGGAACATTAGATACAAAAAAGGTTCTTGAGATGCATCGGAGATGAGACATTAAAGAGTATCAAAGCTTGGTAGGTAGCTTGATATATGCTACTTATACAAGGATAGAAATCTCATATAGTGTGGGAGTGCTTAGTCAATTCATGCACTCACCGAGAAGACCACACATGGATGCGACTAAGAGAGTACTTAAGTATCTCAAAGGTACAATCAACGAAGGTATATTCTATCCTTACTCTTCAGATTTGGATATCAAAATCTATTCAGATGCAGACTCGACAGGAGCCAAGGATGATAGAAGAAGTACTTCTAGTTACTTAGCATTTGTATGTTTGAAGTTAGTGTCATGGAGTTCTAAGAAGCAACCTATATTCCCCCAAGCCAATCCTCTTGATTGTGACCCAAGTAATGAATTAAGGAACAAAACTCCTCCCCACCACCAAGAGGAGGAGAGGAGGAGACAAATAAGGAGCTCCCCACATTTCACCTCTATCTTCACCCTTCCTTTTCGTAGCATAAAGAGCCTCCCTCCCTCCCGAATCGTATGTAGCTTCATTACCCCTTCTTTATGACCAGTTGTTGCTGTCCCCAAAAGAGAGAGAGAGAGAGAGAGAGAGCGAGAGTAACTCCTCTGATAATGCCCCCCCCAAAAACGAAGAGAAACCCTCCTTTTTCTCTATGATCTACAAAAGATAATCCACGATGCACCCCCTGTCAGGGAGCACTAGGTTGTGCTCTCTGACTTCACTAGACAAGATTTCGAAAATACACTTATGATTACAAGAACACCACATAGGGAGAACAATACAAGAATACGTGATCGATAGAAGACGTCCCACAACCCGGGACCAATAGGTATGGAAAATTGAACTAGAGATGATACAGGAGATCCCACAACCCCGAATCGTAGGTAGGAAACAAGATATCTAGGTTACAAGAACTCCCTTCTCGGAGATGAACTAGATACAAGAAAGAACTCGACAAGATCTCGTACTATGAGATTACAAGAGGATAAGACAAGATGTCCTGGATACAAGACTAGACAGGACTGGAACAAGGGACAAGACAAGAACAGGAACTGGAACTTGGAGAGTACTTACTTGGTAGTCATGACTCCTTGAGCTCCCAAGACTGGTATTGGCAAGACTGATTATGAATGTGGACAACCCCTCCTTATATAGGTTTTCAAGGGTGGTTCCCAAGGGCGGTTGCGACTTGATGATATCATGATGTCATCGACTTAAATCAGGACCTCCGAGTGTTAGAATTCAGCAAATAGACAGTCGATCTTGGGGTTTTGGCACGTTTCGGACGCAATGGAAGCATTAGTTTCTCCAAAATCTAATCGAATCATGAGATATAGAAATTGACATGGAATCTAAGGTTTACATGGTTTCCTTTGTGTCCATGACATCACCTCCCCCTCAAGCAACGAGTTCCATGAGGAGCGGCCATGTTCTCTAACTTGGGTTTCATTGGATTCTTCTTATGGAATTCACGAACCTTGAATTTTGCTATTTGAAGATTTTCTGTAAGTTCCATAGTATGATCATTGGTCTCATATGCTTTCCAATTAATAAGGCATTCAAATCTTCCTCGAGAGATCCTTGAATCTAATACATGCACGACCTCGAATTCTTCATGATCCTCAATCTTGATAGGTGCTGAAGGACTCGATCTCCCTTGAGCTTCCTTAAATTCATGACAAGATAGGTCCTTTGAGCTTTTAGTGGTGTGTTGTAGTGTTTCCAAGATCTTTGATGGAGTACCTTGAGTAAGCACACCTCCTTGATTGAACATGAACTCCTCCTTTTCCTTTATCTTCTTGTGATCTTGATGATTTGTATGCTCCATATCATTCGTAATGACTTCTTGGCCTTCAAAGATTCTTGATTTAGATTCTTGAGGAATAGTGTCTTCATTATTCAAGACTTCTGGCTCTTGGACTTGGATTTCTTTTAGCAACTGATTCTCACATTGAATTGCTTGATTGATAGCTTCATCTAAAGTTTTTAACTGAGATGTAGAGGATAAAAAAACCTTTATTTCATCTCTGAGACCACTTTGAAATTGATTAACTAGATAGTCTTCTTGATATGCAGATCCTTGAAATACAATTTTGAAGTCTGATGCAAATTCTCCAACTGAGCGATCACCTTGTTGCAACCTCTGTTCAAAGTCTCGAAGTTTTTTATATATATCATCTAGAGTAGACTCGATATTTCTGAGTATGGATATGGTGTCCATTATGATCGGCACGGTCTTGATGTGGATAGTCTTGCCAAAATGTCAGGGGAGCACTAGGTTGTGCTCTCTGACTTCACTAGATAAGATTTCGAAAATACACTTATGATTACAAGAACACCACAAAGGGAAAACAATACACGAATACGTGATCGATACAAGACCTCCCACAACCCGGGACCAATAGGTATGGAAAACTGAACTAGAGATGATACAGGAGATCCCACAACCCCGGATCGTAGGTAGGAAACAAGATATCTAGGTTACAAGAACTCCCTTCTGGGAGATGAACTAGATACAAGAAAGAACTCGACAAGATCTCGTACTACGAGATTACAAGAGGATAAGACAAGATGTACTGGATACAAGACTAGACACGACTGGAACAAGGGACAAGACAAGAATAGGAACTGGAAGTTGGAGAGTACTTACTTGGTAGTCACGACTCCTTGAGCTCCCAAGACTGGTATTGGCATTATGAATGTGGCCAACCTCTCCTTATATAGGTTTTCAAGGGCAGTTCCCAAGGGCGGTTGCGACTTGATGATGTCATCATGATGTCATCGACTTAAATCAAGACCTCCGAGTGTCAGAATTCAGCAAATAGACAGTCGATCTTAGAGTTTTGGCACGTTCCGGACGGAATGGAAGCATTAGTTTCTCCAAAATCTAATCCAATCATGAGATATAGAAATTGACATGGAATCTAAGGTTTACATGGTTTTCTTTGTGTCCATGACACCCCCCCCCCAGAGGACAGAAGAACAAGCCGACCTCTCCTCATATTCTCCTCGTGCCCTCCAGACAACTCTCCCTTCTCTGGTTACCAAGGCTTCCCCCCATCCTCAATAAATACTGGTTCTTTCGCTCCTTGAATGACCCCCTGCTTGACTTATGATGCTTGACGAGCTCCTCCAGCCTTTCAACGACATGTCCCTAAGATCCTTTCAACAGATGCAACATATGCTGCACCCCTTGGATATATCCAATTGACAAAGCATTTCATGTAGCTACATCATGTATAAACAACATCAACTGCTTTTTGGCTTTCACAAGAGCACAAAATCAGCATACTCATGCACCTATGCATTTCCAAGTGCAACTTCATTCTTGAACCAACTCCTTCGGGCAATCTTTACATGTACTTTAATGCCACTTTCAATGTTAGAACAAGCTTGCAAAGCATAAAATAAGGTCACAGTATTGTAGTGTACACTCTCTTGCCGCATTTTCTTAACATTGATGAATGCAATCTCAACGTACCCATATTGGAAGTAACCTAACAATAATGCATTCCAAGAAATAGTATCCAACATGGGGACCTCATCAAGTACTTACCATGCTTTTGCAATGGCACCACCCTTGGCATACATGTCCACTAAAGTTCTGCCAAACCAACAACAATATTAATTTTCCAATCCCTTCTGACCATGATGTCTTCATGTAGTTGCCAACCTCGTTTGATCGGAGCTTATCATCACCAACACAATAGCTATTTCTCTCAATCTTTGCCTAAACGATCCAATATCCCCTTGGAATCTTATCATTTCACAATCCACGTGCCTTATTCTTTCATGTAATTTCTCATCTTTGGTCCCCGTTCGTGCATACTCTTTTCATTCTCTCGGAGCTCATTTCCAATTTCCCCAAATAATTTATATAGCTTCTCAATCCTCTCTTGCATTTTCATGTGTTCCTTTTCAAGATTCTCAAATCCATCTTTATGTACTTGCTCAATTTTTTTGACCTTCTTCACCAAAGGATCTAACTCTTTTGATATTCAGCTCCTTAAATTCTCCATCTTGCTTTCTAACTCATGCTCCTTTGGTTTATGTCCTCATCTATCCTCTGACGCTCAAAGCTCTTCATCATGCTGATCGGCATTATCATCTTCGGGGAAATCCTTATTTCCCTTGAGGTCCTACTTGACTCACCAGCTTCATCTTTTTCGACCTCCACATAGTAACAAAAGGGAGAAACACTATTTTTCATGTTTGAGACATTCTCAAGAGAGAATTTCTTTAACTCACATGCATGCTCACATAAGCTCTTTTTTCCACAATCTGCACACACAGGAACAAAGTCCAAAGGACTAGACACTCGAGGGCAAAATTTAGCAATGTGCCCAACCTACTCGCAACATCAGCATCTCACATAGTCTGAGATCGGACCAAACCAAGGGCATGTGTTCACGTGATCTCTCATAGTTCGGTCGAATTCAGTCTGTCTGTTGGTCGATCCACCATTCATCGACCTTGTGTCAGTCTTCTGAAAATCCCAAACTTCCCTTCGTTGCACCATTTTTTCCAAGGATCAACGCGACTATGGGGTCAAATGGTTGTGCCACACAATTGGGGCACCAAGAGAACTCGTAGCAATCTCTCTGAGATGTGCTAAGCAAAGTCCCATCGGGCATGCCAAATGAAGGGCTCTTATGAAGCCACGTGGAAGGTGCTTTTCGCCACTAAATTGTTTATGTTTTTGTGTTTGGGTAATCTTTTCTCACGCTCAGCTCACGAATATGCACAAATACATTCCCTTCTTATTTCCTTTCTTCTACTACACACTACGTCTCTCTCCCTTTCTGGCTATTCTTCAATCTAGCTCACTAATTCTCCAACTTCTCAATTCCCATCACCTTGTATTTCACTCAACCTCACCCAAATACACATACTCTAGCACACATCCTTTCTTTATTTCTCTCAAGCACTTTCTCTCACATAGAATTCAAACACACAATCACATGTTCATACACACTCAAGCTCTCACACACAGAGTCACCCATTCACTTTTTCTCAGACTCCCTTTCTTCTACTCACATGCAAATTCCATTCCTTTTTCTCTCACTTTCTCTCTCTCTTTCCCTTTTGCAATCTCTCTTGCTTGCTTCTGGCTTTCTCCTTCCCTCATTAAGTCCTTTTCTCTCTTTGCTCACATTTTCTCTTCTTATTTTCAGACTCTTTCAATCTCTCATACTCACACACTATCCCATATACCATCCCATTTCCTCTTTCTCTAATGATTACCCACCCCAACACTATCCCACATTCACTATATCACTCATTGACTCACTCATGTAGACCCCCACTCACATACCCACTCCCTTAATCAAGTACACACTTAGACAACTATTCACAGATTCATGCAGGCACACACTTTCCCAACACCCAAACACACGTCACACACATTAGCTCAATTACTCAAATACTCAAACACCTAAAGGCACACCTCTCAGAGCACCCAAAACTCAGAAGATGATAAGCAACCAATCAAACACTTGCAATCAATTTTTTTCACAAGAAGCATACATATGTTTCAAATGCAGATTCTATATGCCTACGTTTGTAAGTTGCTTAAGGATGGCCAACATGTTTTGAATTCTATGTGCTTTAGGCATAGTAGGAATAACTGCTACACATGCTCCACATAGCAGATATGGGAACATTAGATACAAAAAAGGTTCTTGAGATGAATCTGAGATGAAAAGGAAGTCAAAACAGCTCTGATAGAGGTCAAATCATGAATGAAAGAAGATTCTTCAGATCACCTGGTTCCATTACATGTTTCCCGTCTCATCACAGTGACTCAAGCAGAAGGTCTAGAGCGCCTCCAACAAATCCTTTGATTCTCAACTTCAATGGCACACCAGAAATCTCTGGATGTCTTCCTATATCTGTCTGCTATTCTGAATCTTCGTGTTGTTCATGCTCTGGTACTTCTCCATTCATGCCCAAAAATGCACTTCTAAAAAAGCAACTCTATGCCCAGGTAGTCGCACGCTCTACTTTTCATTGAAAAAACTTGCAATTATTTAGGGCACTCCAGCTGGAGAAGCTGCCTCGTTAGCTCTACACCAAGTAGCTTAATTGACATCTTGTGCCGAGTTCTGGTTCTTCCATCAGTGCATACATGTGTTAAGAGTTCTTATCATCAGAAAAACAATTCTGAATGAAACCCTCTGTAGTTCTTCAGCTTGCACACAAAAAGTCCTTCATTGGTTATCCCCGGTGGAAACCTTCCTCGAAAAGCATGCATCTAATATGAATTCTGTCTCAACTGTGATACACATGATTTTTTGTCTCCATTCATTTGAAGAGCTTCATGTTCTCTTTGCAGTGGGATTACTTCTGAAAGAGCGCAACTGCAATAGCTTTGTCCTCTGTCTTTATAATGGTGCAGCCAAAAACTCTTGAACATGGCTCTTCCTCTCTTCTAGACTTCCGATCAGAAGCAGAATAAGCTTACTTATTTCGGTCTGAACTTGCATGCATTCAGTCCAATCTGCCTTTCACTTCTAAATGGTACAAGAAGTGAGTAAACGGGCTCCTTATATTAACAAAAAACTCCTTTTCTTTAGCATGTTGTTTTCCCTTGGGTGCTGATTTTTTTCACGCTATGCTTTTCCTCCATAAACCAGACAACGAATCGCTATCTTTGTGATGCAGTAATGCGATAAAACACCAAGAGTTGCACAGAGAACATGAATCTTCCTTGGTTAAGATTTCCATTCGTTCAATGGATTCAGACATATTTCTTTCATCGGTTCTATACATGTGGGAAAAAAATTGACTGAGGAGGAATGAGATTCTATCACAATCTGCCAGATTTGATGCTATATTTTATTCTTTAATTTTGATGTTTGACAGCAGATCATCTACGTCAGAGAGTAGTTCATCACCAAAATTTGTTGCAACAGATTCAATCCTTTCAAGCATCAATGGTCATATCCCCTTATTCTTGATAGCAAAGATTGTGCTCTGTCTGCATGACCTGTTTTCCCTAGATAGTGGCGCTTAGGCAAGCCTGCTACACCAAATCCACTCTTTGCATCAACAAATGGTGCTTCTTTCTTCGATATCCAGTTTCTCCTTTCACTCCTGTAGCACATCTATGCTCAAGGAAGATGGCTAGAGATACAGTTCAGTGCACTTCAGATGAAGACTAGACCCTCATTGCCAGTAAACCCAAAACAAGAAAATTGACAATCAAGTACAAGCCCTAATTCGAGTAGGATTGCCTCTGTGCATGTGGAATGATAAGAAGCTGGTGCTAAATGTTTCTCCTACAAAAGAACAAGCTTGATGAAGCCTCATACTTGAATCTCCTCCTGTCTCCTTTGATCACACAAAGTCTTCTTCCAATAGGGTTTTGAACAGCTAGCAACTGCTGAATATCCATGCTTTGGGCAGATCAGCAGTTGACTACCAAGTAGAAAAACTATCAAGTAGAGTGATTGAAATGCCATCGCTATGTTCCAGCCCATGTGATAGTGTCTCTATTCTCCAGATCCCCCTGTATTATCACATGGAGAAATGTGTGTAGCAGAAGAAGCAAACACACTGTAATTCTGACCATCAGTCACTTGCTTGTCATAATTGCTCACATCACTTCTAGAAAGGTTTTGATCTTTGCTATATCTTTTTGATGAAATATCATATTGTACTGATGGTTACAGTGTATCTATTCTGCCGATTCCCCTCCTTAACAAGCATAGATCCCTCATTTTCTTCCACATTCCAGCAGCATTTAGCCCCCTACCTTCGCATCTGTGTCACAACTGCACATGTGCCTCCATACATAACAATGGAAGTATGCACAAATCCATCAGAATTTCCATGAAAGTAATGACATTTTTTACCAAATGGAAAGTGACCCGAATAGATTTCTTTACACCGCAATGTGCATTTCCTTCTCTTGTCAATTAAATACCATGCAGATGTGCAGAACCCCATTCTCTACTATCTTGAGCATTTTCCTTCTCTCAAAGCAATACTGGATTCAACTGATGATAATATAAGTGCATATTCCTTTTTCGTGATGCGGTAAAA
Source organism: Ceratopteris richardii (assembly GCA_020310875.1). NCBI lineage: Eukaryota > Viridiplantae > Streptophyta > Polypodiopsida > Polypodiales > Pteridaceae > Ceratopteris > Ceratopteris richardii. The sequence goes on along the minus strand of CM035413.1, from coordinate 94,355,412 downwards.
GCATGTTCTCCTTCATAACAGCTCACAAGCAGACCGCATGTCCACTATAGTGGAAGAACAGAATGTCTCCTGGTCAAGCAACTGTTACAAGTTCTTTTAGAGCCCTTTTTAATTGCGTATGCATAGGCTCTACCTTCTCATAAACCTCAGCAGAAATCTGAAGGATATCATATGGTAAATCATCAAGGGCCTGTTCCAGTGCTAAAGTTATCCTTGCAGACTAGCACTGAGCGAGCTGCTCTCCATGTTCTTTAGAATGCACAGCATGAACCAAACTTCTCTAGTTCTTCTGATGGGACTAGTTCTTCATCATGCACAAATTGATCAGTCCCCTCTAGTTTTCTAGTTCTCTCCCCCATAGATGGCCGGTGAAAACCACAAAAACGAACCACTCCCCAGCACTATGAGCACCCAAAAAAACCTCTGGCTGTTCTTCCCAGCATGATCAGAGCCTTCTTCAAATCCAAGCTTGCTTCTCCTTGGAAAGGTCTACAGAAGAACCAGTCGACCCCTCCTATTCTTCTCATGCCCTCCAAACAACTCTCCCCTGTTCTCTGGCTACCGAGGCTTCTCCACCCATCTTCAGCAAATACCAATTCTTTCACTCCTCAGATGACCCCCCCCTTGACTGATGATGCTTGAAGAGCTCCTCTAGCCTCTGACCTACACCGACACACCACTCCCCCCCCAAAAAGAACCCAAAAAACCTCTCCTGTTGCTCCCCGTATATCTTTGCATACTTCCCCCCTCCCTTGACATTTTAGGAGGCGGCTGATCACCGCCCACTTAACCCTCCTTTATTTCTCTAGAAGTTCAGTACTTGATCAGAGCCCAACAGTTGCAGTTTTTGAGAGATCAATTAGCTCCCAGATCAAGCATTTTCCAACTACAACTGAACAGGTGTTACAAGGACCCACTTAGCCCCATCAACTACAAAGAGATGCCCACAATGAAATGACAAGAAATCATGGAAGCCAGCCAATGGAGGACAATTGACACCAAGGAACAAAAATAGGAACACTCAGAATGAGACTTAGCCTTAACAACCTTAGTAAAATTATGGCTTCAACCTTGCCATCTGAGACATATATATCATGTGCATCTGCTAGGCAGGCCTTGAACCTTCCTCTGCCATGATCCTTAATACAATCAATGATTATTCGTAAGTTCAAAAGTTAGGATCGAAAGTCAATTTTGTCTTCTCAAGCATTGGATCCAGGAAAAAATTTTTCAGTCCTTTTATTTCACATAACACGTTTCGCACATCCTTTCCATCCTCATTGAATGCCATGCCCCATGAAGTGTCCTTAAGAGCCTTTCAACAGATGCAACATATGCTGCACCCCCTAGAAATATCCAACTGACCATGTAGCTACATCATGTATAAACAACCTCAACTACTTTCAACAGATGCAACATATGCTGCACCCCCTAGAAATATCCAACTGACCATGTAGCTACATCATGTATAAACAACATCAACTACTTCTTGGCTTTCGCAAGAGCACCATAATTAGCATACTCATGCACCTATGCATTTCCAAGTGCAACTTCATTCTTGAACCAACTCCTTTGGGCAATCTTTACCTGTACTTGAATGCCACTTTCGATGTTAGAACAAGCTTGCAAAGCATAAAATAAGGTCACAATATTGTAGTGTACACTCTCTTGCTACATTTTTTAACATTGATGAATGCAATCTCAGCATACCCATATTGGAAGTAACCTAATAGTTATGCATTCCAAGAAACAATATCTAACATGGGGAACTCATCAAGTACTTGCAACACTTTTGCAATGGCATCACCCTTGGCATACATGTCCACTAAAGTTCTACCAAACCAACAACAGTATTAATTTTCCAATCCCTTCTGACCATGATGTCATCATGTAGTTGCCAACCTCGTTTGCTCGGAGCTTATCGTTAGCAACACACATTTTTCCCCTTCCAAAAACCTATGAATCAAACATCTATTCTACACAATCAAGACATGTTAGTGCAAAAGATCAACAACAAATACAGTTAACACGGGGCCGTGTTTTCAACCACACTCATAAAACTATGGTTTCTCAAAAGGTTTTCAGTTGTGGTCGGAGCAGCCACTCCAAATTTATGTAGGTCTTTGAACCTAAACAACAGACTTGATAGACACTTCCAGGTGTTGTTGACTAGTTTTTGGGCTATGCATTCAACCTTTCAGTGTCACACTCGATGCTCATACACATACATACATGCATTGAACATTCAGACTTGAGTGCATGTAGCATGTCATACATAGATGAATCATGATAGCTAATGCACACACACAATGCACACACAATGCACTCAAGTCTCGTACACACACATGCACTCATACACACTTGCTCCATACGCACACAATGCACACATACACACTTGCTCCATAGTACATACACACACAATGCACATGCACTCGTATGCACACATGCACTCATGCACACACATGCACTCATGCACACTCATGCACACTCATGCACACACATGCACTCAAACACACGTGCTCTATACGCACACAATGCACACACATGCACTCATGAGTCATACATTTATAGTTATTAGTATACTATATTATATATAATATATAGTATATACATACACACGTCATACATTCATAGTACATACACTGTTACACAAGACACAAAAGTAAATACTAAATACATACATGATATGTCCTACTTACTGAATGGAAGAAATAAAAAAAAATGGACAAAATTAGAAAAAATCAGAGGTTGAAGTCTAAAGGCTGAGAATCGAGGCTCTCTCTCTCTCTCTCTCTCTCTCTCTCTCTCTCTCTCTCTCTCTCTCTCTCTCTCTCTCTCTCTCTCTCTCTCTCTCTCTCTCTCTCTCTCTCTCTCTCTCTCTCTCTCTCTCTCTCTCTCTCTCTCTCTCTCTCTCTCTCTCTCTCTCAGGCAACAAGAAATTTTAGCAAATAAAAGAGGCAAAGAAAAGTTATTATAAAAAATTTTTATTTTTTTTAAACTAAAAAAAAAGGGCCCAAAAATGGCGTTTCTGAGCCGGTTCGTTTCCCAAAAATGGCCGAACAGTTTCTCAGAAACAACCGAACCGTTTCTGGGCACTATGGGTGGAAGACTTACCCAAACTTGCCATAGGAGATGACTTATAGTTGTTCATAGGAGCTCGATAAGCTTAGTTGGCTTCTTTCAGGTAACTGATTATTTGCAATCGAATCAGTGATTCACTATGAAGATAAACATGTTAATACTTGCAGTTTTATGAGATTCTGATGTTGATATATTTAGATAGTGATGTGTGTGAGCACACTAGGACCAATGGGGTACTTTTTTTCCTCTTTAGGAGGTTATTTCCCCTGGCTTGTATATATGCCTATTGCCCTAACAAGTTACTTATCTTAGTACATTCTAGTGGTAATACATTCAGTATTGTGTGTTGTGCTCCAAGCTTCTTCTTCTTCTTTGTGCTATTTGCGTGCTTCTACAAACCTCAAACTCCAATAATTGGTATCAGAGTAGGTCACCGCTTCATCTAAGGCATCATCATCACCCCTCCAATCACAGTCTCAAAATGACATGAAATTTGGTGAGCATAATCAAGGTGATTAGGAGATCAATCTGAGCTTGTTTCGGCCCAAACACAATATCGTAGTGCTTGTGCATGCTATTTTGTCGTTTTGTGCCAAAGATATATATAAGTTTTTGTTTTCCCGTATAAGCATCTCAAAGTCTACTACAAGTTTAGCATAACTCATCAGGGTAATTCTATTCAACTTTTTCAGACAGTCATTTTTTTTGCATCAAGGTATTTTACTCAAAGGCCATGGCTAAAAGCAATGATGTATTTTATATGTTGCCGGTTGAGGATAAGTTGGACAGTACCAATTACCCATTATGGGCTTATATGATGCGTCATGTATTGTTCACAAAAGGACTGTGGAATATTGTGCAGGGTGTTGAAAAACATCCTATTACACTTGCAAATACAGATGGCATTGAAGATTGGTGATATTTTGCAAATTCCTGTTCCTTCTCCAGCTCCTGTTGCACCTACGATAGAGCAAATTTGTTGGGATGGTAGAGATGCTAAAGCACATGCATTGATAGCCTCGTCGGTCAAACATGCCATTATTCCTCAAATTCACTCTTGCAGAACAACTAAGGATGCTTGGGATACACTTACCACATTGTACCAAGCTAGGAATGAGAATCATGTTGCTTACCTCCAAAAACAGTTGGAGAGTGAGCATATGAATGAAGGTGATTTTATGGACAATTTTCTAACAAAGACCATAGATTTGAAGGAACAATTAATGAAGTGTTGCATGACAGTTCACTTGTGCAGACTGTTCTAAATGGTCTTCCCTATTCACACCAAAGTTTTGCTTCTACTCTTTGTTTGATGATGAAAGGAAATCCAAATGCCTTATCATTCTAGGAGTTAGTCTCTGTTCAGCTGCAAGAAGGTAAGTCTAAGCGGAACCGATCCATTATGCATGTTGAAGATCTAGCTTTCCTCGCTAGTCAAAAGGGTAAAGGTAAATGGAACTCTTCTACTAGTAAGCAAAAATATGCTAATTCTACACCATCAAAGAAGAAAGACAAAGATGAGAAGAAAATAGAAAAGCAAAAATTGTTTTTCAAATATTGTAAGGCAAATAATCATGTCATTAAGAGCTTTCCAAAATTGGCTCCTAAAGAGGCAAAGAAGAAAGAGGCCGGAATGGTTGTTGTAGAGGCCTCTATACTAAAAATAGAGTCTGCTAATCTAGTGCAGAATGAATAATGGGCATTTACTACTATTTATAGTTTTGACCCATCTTCTCTTGAACAATGTATGTGTGCAATAGGCTCAGATGTTTGGTACTTTGATAGTGGGGCAACCAAACATATTACCTCAGAGTGCAATTTCTTCACTTCACTGGAGCCTTCCCCTACAAGGAATACTATCACATGCATCAACAACTCCTCTTATCCTATCATGGGAGTTCGTAAGTGTTAGAAGTCAATGTCTTTATTGGCTTATCAATTAGCTTCACTAAGCATCAACTTCAAGTCTTAGTTCTTCAACAGTTTTATAGCAGTTTTATAAACTACTCCAAGGGAATCCACGCGCGCACAGCGTATCTATATACGATATCTCCATACACATGTATAACGAATCAACGGGCGCTCATATGGTCTAGAACAAACCTTCTAAAAGCACTCTCCGCCCACCCGGGTTCGAATCCCGTTAAACGCATCTGAAGGCAATGTTTTTCGAGTTGTTTGCTTTTAGGAAACGCACACGGACGGGCTGCGGATTTCTTTTTCAGTAGCGATCAATTACGATCGTAGCTTTACGATTTCTTTTAGCTTTTCATGGATACTCAACAACTATATAATAAGGCCCTTGGCTCATTGTATAATCACTCACTCAAAGATCTAGAGCGTGGAGATCTTCTTAAAGACAGAGTGTTCTCACACTCTTGAAGGAGGTGAAGTTGTGGTGAAGGAGAGGCTACTCTCATTGCAGCAGGAAGTCTTCTACGAGGTGGTGGTAACTATCTTTTGTGAGTTAACCTTGTGGTTGATTTACAATTTCGTTACACTATTTTGTTAGCTTCGTTGTTTCATTCTCTTCACACACACTTAGATTATTTCGACATAATCTAAATTTTGTATCATCATCTTCTTATTCTTCCATTAGTGAGTGCACCACTTTATATGGTTGAGTAGTACTCCCATGTTGTAATTTGGACATCTATTATTTTTAGTGAAGTAAGCATCCAGCTTACGTTCCCTATCCTTGTCTCAAGATCTCTTTCTTTCTCTATCTCACTTATCATCTTGTCAATTAAGTTGTGTATGCTCAAGAGGTTTTAGTATTGGAACGATCCTGGGCCCCAAATTCCAACAGTAAGATCATTCTGACTACTTTTGATGGTAGTTCTTTTACATTGTCAGATGCTTTATTTGTTCTAAGGATCAAGAAGACTCTGTTATCAGTTTCAACTTTAACTAAGATTGGCTTGATTGTGAAATTTGTTGATGATAGATGTATAGTTCATGATCTATCAAATGGCAACGTGATTATTGCTTCTAGCATTTTATGTCATGGGCTGTATAAGCTCATAGACTATGAAAAATCTGTGAATGATTTGGCATGTGTAGTACATGATTCTCAGGCTATGTCAGATGCAAAGCTTTGGCATGCACACTTTGTTCATCTAAATTTTGCTAGTTTGCTACATCTGCAGAAATCTGAAATGGTATCCTATTTGCCCAAACTTGAGGCACCCAGTAAACATGTTTGTGAAGGCTGTATTTTGGGCAAAATGTAGCATTCCTCCTTTCCAAAAGATGGTTCAGTTCGAGCTACTCAAAAATTGTAGCTTGTTCACAATGATGTCTATGGTCCTATGCAGACACTCTCTTTTGGAAACTATCTTTACTTCGTGATTTTCATCGATGATCTTTCCAGGCATGCACGGGTATATCCATTGAAAGCAAAGTCAAAAGTGTATATGTGCTTCAAACAGTTTTTTGTTTTGGCTGAAAATCTATCAGCATATAAAATGGCCACCCTCCGTTTTGATTGAGGGAGAGAATATATGTCTTCTGACTTTAATGCATTTCTGGCTGAATGTGAGATAAAACATCGGTGTATAGTGCCATATATACCTCAACAGAATGGAGTTTTTGAACGAAAGAACAAGTCACTCATGGAGACGGCAAGGTGTAAGATCAAGGGTGAGGCTTCACCACGTAAGTTACTAGCTTGAGGTTGTCATGTGTGCAACATATGTACTTAACATGTGTCCCACTAAAGCATTGTAGTCTATCACTCCATATGAGGTTTGGCATAGTCGCAAGCCATCTATTGCTCACCTGCGTGTTTTTGGTTGTCAGCCATATGCATTAGTGCTTGAAGAGCATCGTAGGAAATTGGATGATAAAGCAGTGAAATGTATTTTTGTTGGATATAGTTCTGAAAGCAAAGGCTATCGTCTGTATCATCCGTAGACAAAATGCATTTTGGTTAGCCATGATGTTGTTTTTGTGGAAGATGCTATTCAGCCATTACTTTCATGTACTAAGGAGACATCAGTTAGCTCCAAGCACATGTATGATACTTTGCTTCCTCTTTTTATAAGTAGACAATCTAGTGCTAATCCTAATGAGACAACTCCTCAGCCTTTATAAGTTTCAAGTGATGATGCAGATCATTCCATTTCTGATGCAGATTTGCATGATGCACTTAGTTACAGCCTATTCTAGAAAAGTGGGAATTATTCATGATTTTGAGACAAATCTTTGTTTCCAAATTTTTTTTCTTTCTAAGTCATTTCAAACACTACAACATGCTATTACCTCTTGATTGGATTATTGAATTTAAACTCTAACATTAAGCCTAGTTGTATTATAAATGGAGTATCAAGGCTAGGCTAAAAACTAAGAAGTTATCATAGTAATTTTATTTAATGGGACCTGAATAATTCCCAAAATTCCTAAATTGGCCTAGCCTTGATGAGAGAGCTGATATTGAGGAGGCAAAAACTATGCCAAAATGGATGGTGCTTACTTTGCGTGACAACAAATTGTTGGGGTAAAGGTCCTAAATGACCCCGTTATTTGTACACATTTGTATAGGCCTTTTATAAGGCTTAATGTACTCATTATTTATTCTTTTGGCCAAGTTCAATGTGAACTTGGCCAGGTCCTATAAAAGTGAACTCAAATAAACTTAGGGCTCACTTCTTTCTTTAGTGAAGCCCCCAAACAGGCTGCCTCTCTCCAAATTCGAATTTCTCTCTCTCCATCTCTGTCTATCTACTCCGTGGGCTGCTCCTTGCACCTCCAGCCCTTCTACTCAGCCAAAGGGGGGGTATTACCACAGCTGCTGCATCACCTGAGCACATCTCCTCAGCTCAACAACTGGTATCAGAGCCTATATTGGGCCTCAAATCTGCTGCGCAGGTTCTCTACAGCAGCATACACTCACCATTTGGCAAAATCATCAAGTTTCATCGCGAAGAAAGGGTCCAAAATCTGCTGTACCATCATTTTCAGTGATGTTCCAGCTTTTTGTCGCGAAGAAAGTGATTTTTCTCTGATTTTATCGCGAAGAACAGGTGTTTTTCAGCAAAATCTCAAAGTTTCCAGCAAGAACAGGTGTTTTTCAGCAAAATATCAGATTTTCCAGCAAATTTCTGAGTTTTTGCAGGTCTTCTCACTCTCAACTGGCTGAGCACACATAGTGGGAGATACATTTTGCTATAAATTTCTATAGTTTCAGCAAAATTGACCTATGTATGAGAAGTTGTGGAGTATTTTGCCATAATTTCTTGTAAAACAGTGGCAAAAATTGGGGCTTTTGCTCCTACATGCATCTAAAGGCTGAGTATTAGCCTTATGTACATTCTTTGAGGTTAAAAACAACAAAATTAGTTGTTTTTGAGCATAAATTGAGTTTCTGAAATTCTCTGCGCAGAAAATTCAGAGATCAGTTTTGTGCCCAAAATCATCCCATTTTTGTCCCAAATTGCTCCAGCGACCGTTTGGAGTTGTCGTGCATCATTGTTGGAGGCTGCACTTTGATTTTGGTGCATTTGCCCAAAATTCCAGCAGGTTTTTTCATTGTGCAACTATGGCGTCATCCTCTTCAGATGTGAAGAATCTATTTGAGATTCGACGGTTTGAGGGAACATGTTTTGACTTATGGAAGGAGAGAATTCAGAGAATCCTCTTCTTGAAAGATTGGGCATTGGAGGCAGAGAAACTAGAGGACATCGGAAGATGCATGGTTTACTTTGAACAAGAAGGCCATTATATACATTAAGATGGCTGTATCCGATGAGATTCTAGTAGATCTCAAAGGTTTGACCACTACTTTTGAGTTATGGGCAAAACTCAAGGCGACGTATGAAAATACTACGCCTGTTAACCAAGTACACCTGATGCGGAAGCTTGTTGGCATGCAGCTTGATGAGTCCAAGAGTGCAGCTGAACACTTGTCATCGTTTACAAGTACTTTGTCACAGTTGCAGGACTCACGAATGCCTCCTTTCGATGATAAGCTTAAAGCCATTTTCTTGCTTATGACATTGCCTGACTCTTGGGAGACATTGGTAGTCTCATTGTCCAATAACCCCAACTTGACTTTTGATGGTGTTAGGGGTTCTATTCTTAATGAAGAGATCAGGAGAAAAGCAGGTGGAGAAGGAGGTAGCTCAGCCAACATGGTTAGAGGCAGGACAGATAACAAGAGTAATTATGCACAGAGGAATAAGAGTAAAAGCAGGGAAAGGGGGAATAGAAGCAAAGGCAAAAGCAATGATGTGACATGCTATCAGTGTGGCAGGAAAGGTCACAAGAAACCCGATTGCCGCTATTACAAAGCAGAGCTTGATAGGAAGAAGAATTCTGGAGATAAGAAGAAGGACAGGAAAGAAGAAAAGACTGATGCACAGGACAGCCAAAAGGACAAGGAGAAGGCCAATGTGGCTTCTAGTGTAGTCATAGAGGTAGAGGAGCTGTCAGATGCAGAGGACATTTTATGCGCTACTTTCTCAGCTCATGACACTCATGCATTTGATCCTTCTCTAAATGGTCATGCACAGGACATGTCAATCACTAAGAGTGATGTCATAGATGCTTTGCTGACCGTCAATGATGCATTGGCCCAGACTTGGATAGTAGATTCTGGTGCTTCATTCCATGTGACTCCTATCAAGGAGTGTTTTTCTACTTTTATTGCAGGCAGCCATGGCCATGTATACCTTGGAAACAATCATGCATGTTCCATTGAGGGTATTGGCACAGTGCATTCGCTACAAATGGCACTAATGAGCTGGTCTTGCATAATGTGCGTTATGTACCGGGGATCAAGAAGAGCTTGCTTTCTGTGGGTCAAATGGATTTGCATGGTTATAGCATTCTTTTTGAGAAAGGATCATGGAAAATGACTAAAGGTTCAAGGCTGATTGTGAAAGGCACAAAGAAGGGAACTCTCTATTGCTTGCATGGAAAGGCCTTATCAGGCAAGTTCATTGCTTTGGCTGAAGTTCACTCCCATATGGAGTTGTGGCATAAGAGACTTCGCCATATGAGCCAAAAGGGTCTCACTAGGCTTTGTAACTTAAAGAAGCTTGATGCTAAAGGCACAAAGCTTGACTTTTGTAATGAATGTCAATATGGAAAGCAAGTAAAACGTTCCTTTTATTCTGGTGTGTCTCGTAAGTCTTGTGTACTTGATCTTGTTCATTCTGATGTATGTAGCATGCCCACCAAATCTATGGGGGGTGCTTTATATTTCATCTCCTTTGTTGATGATTTTTCTAGAAAAATTTGGGTTCAATTGCTTAAATCAAAGGATGAAGCATTTGCTGCGTTTAAGCGTTTTCATGCATTTGTGACCACCCAAACAGGTAGAAAGCTGAAATGCTTGCGTACGGACAATGGTGGTGAGTATACAAGTGCTGAATTTCAGAAATTTTGTGAAAATTTGGGCATTAAGAGGGAGCTTACTATTCCATACAGCCCCTCTTCTAATGGTGTGGCTGAACGTTACAATAGGACACTTTGTGAGAGGGTGAGATGCATGCTGTCCACAGCTAATCTCCCTCATGGATTTTGGGGAGAGGCACTCAAAACTGCAATACATGTGTGCAATAGATCCCCTCACATGTCTTTAAAAGGTGACATCCCTGAAGAGGTTTGGTCTGGCAAACCTGCTTCATATGATCACTTACATGTCTTTGGCTGCGAGGCGTTTGTGCATATAAGGCCTGAGCTGAGAAACAAGCTTGATGCTAAGTCCATTAAAGGCTTCTTCATGGGATATGGTGAAGAAGGTGAAATGGGCTACAAGATTTGGATACCTCAGCTCAAGAAGGTCGTACGCAGCCGGGATGTTGTTTTTAATGAGGCAAGGCTGCTTCAAAACAATTGTGCCTCAAAAGATAACCATAAAAGGGTAAGATTTCAGCATGACCAGCCACCTGTTAGGTCCAATTTTGACCCTCAGGATGCACCACAAAGGACTGAAAATGTTGACGATCCAGTGGTTTTTGAGCCAGAAGATGTTGGACAGCAAAATGAGGCTCCTGAAGGGCATATGCAGCCGAATAATAATGCTGAAAATGGTGCTGGAAACAATGGACAGCAGCATAATAATAATGATTTGATCATACCACCTGATGTAGACCCATTGCCTGACAATGTGGATCATTGGGTGAGAAGATCTACTCGTCTTAGAAGGAATGTGAGTAGATTTGATCCTTCATTGCATTACATTTTGTTGACAGATGAAGGTGAGCCTCTCACATACAAAGAGGCAAAGGCATGTGAACACAGCAGCAAGTGGGAGCTTGCTATGCAGGAAGAGATTAAAGCTTTGCATGCTAATGATACTTGGGATTTGGTTGAATTACCCAAAGAAAGGAAAGCCATTCCTAACAAATGGGTGTATAAAATCAAAACAGTTGATGGAAAACCCAAGTACAAAGCAAGGCTGGTTGCAAAGGGATATGCCCAGACCAAAGGCATAGATTTCCGAGAAGTATTCTCTCCTGTGGTGAAGATGACCACTTTGCGAGTGTTATTTGCAATAGTAGCTGCTCTTGATTTGGAATTAGACCAAATGGATGTACATACAGCTTTCTTGCATGGTGATGTTGATGAAGAGCTTTACATGAAACAGCCAGAGAGGTTTGTTATTCCTGGAAAGGAACATTTGGTATGTAAGCTCAATAGAAGCTTGTAAACAAGCTTCTAGACAATGGTACAAGAAGTTTGATGCTTTCATGCTCAAACAAGGGTATAAAAGAAGCCATGCTGATCACTGTTTGTATACGAAAACTGATGTAGATGGCAGCCCTATTATTCTTGTCTTATATGTTGACGATATGCTGATTGCTGGTAAGAAAAGAGACACCATTGATGCTCTTAAACAGCAGCTGAAATCTGCTTTCTCAATGAAAGACCTTGGGGCAGCAGAGCATGTCCTTGGAGTGAGGATTAGAAGACAAAGGGACCAGCACATATTGTATTTGTCGCAGGAAAAATACATTGAAAAGGTGCTGGACAGATTTAACATGGCTGATGCAAAGCCTCTTGGAGTGCCATTGCAGCCATATGTTAAAGTTTCCAAGGAAGATTGTCCCAAAACACAAGAAGCAATCAATGACATGCAAAATGTGCCTTATGCTTCAGCTTGTGGCTCACTTATGTATGCTATGGTTGCAACTAGGCCGGACATTGCCCATTCAGTGGGAGTTGTGAGCCGGTTTATGGCCAATCCAGGCAAAGCTCATTGGAAAGCAATAAAGTCCATTTTGAGGTAATTAAAGGGGACCAAAAATAAATGCATTTGCTATGGCAAAGACCCATTGGAGCTGAAAGGCTTTTGTGACTCTGACATGGCTGGTGATGTGGATACACGTAAATCCACAAGTGGATACATATTCACTCTTGCAGGAGGTGCTGTTTCATGGTGCTCAAGGCTGCAAAAGATTGTTGCTTTGTCCACTACAGAGGCTGAATACATTTCAGCCACTGAGGCTTCCAAGGAAGCCATATGGCTGGCACGATTATGCAGTGAGTTTGGCTTGTCAAACAAGGCACCTATGCTTGGCTGTGATAGCCAGAGTGCCATATGTTTGGCAAAGAATGCCATGTTTCATGCACGCACTAAGCATATTGATGTGCGATATCACTTCATTCGAGAAGTGCTTGAGGATAGCCTTATCACACTTGTTAAAGTTCATACATCACAGAATCCTGCAGATGTTCTCACTAAGTGCTTCTCTAAAGCACAACATGAGCTATGTATACAGATGGTGGGAGTCACGTAGCTTAAAGGCGTCATTTATGCCTTTAAGTGGGAGGTTGTTGGGGTAAAGGTCCTAAATGACCCCCTTATTTGTACACATTTGTATAGGCCTTTTATAAGGCTTAATGTACTCATTATTTATTCTTTTGGCCAAGTTCAATGTGAACTTGGCCAGGTCCTATAAAAGTGAACTCAAATAAACTTAGGGCTCACTTCTTTCTTTAGTGAAGCCCCCAAACAGGCTGCCTCTCTCCAAATTCGAATTTCTCTCTCTCCATCTCTGTCTATCTGCTGCGTGGGCTGCTCCTTGCACCTCCAGCCCTTCTACTCAGCCAAAGGGAGGTATTACCACAGCTGCTGCATCACCTGAGCATATCTCCTCAGCTCAACACAAATTAGATGCACCTCTATCATATCATACTCGTTCAGGCTCTCATAGTGCCTCTTTGCATCAGATTGCTATGCTATGGCTTCCTCTAGTCTCTATGACGAGAATAACCTGTTTTGTTTGATGAAGCACAAAATTTAGAAAATTGGATGGTTTCTATGCAATCTGAATATAATGCTATAATGAAAAATGGTACCTGGTCTTTATGTGACTTGCCTCTTGAAAAGAAGGCCATTGGCACTAAGTGGGTATACAAGCTTAAGCATAAGCCTGATGGAACAGTTGAATGGTATATTAAAGCTAAGCTTGTTGCAAAGGGTTATGCTTAGGAAAGAGGCATTGATTTTGATGAGAACTTTGCTCCTACATGCCGAATGACTATTGCTCGTAGCATGTGTGCACTTGTAGCTCATCATGGTTGGAATGTACATCAATTGGACATTAAAATTGCACTTCTGAATGGTGACTTGCATGAAGAAGTGTTTGTTTTTCAGCCCATGGCTTTGTCTAGAAAGGGCATGAAAACCAAGTGTACAGGTTGAAAACGGTTTTATATGGTTTGAAACAAGCACCACGTGCTTGGTATGAAAAGATACATGCCTATTTGATTGCACATGGTTTTGAGAACAGTCCAACTAAGAGCACCTTATCTGTTAAGTGTGCAAATGATGTGCTTTTGATCATTGCGGTCTATATTGATGACATGCTTCTCACTAGTCCTATTGAGAAGCATATTGCTGATTTTAAGGCTGATTTGCATACTTCATTTGAGATATCATATTTGGGGCACTTGCATTATTATGTGGTCATTTAGTTTATGCAAGTTGATGGTGGAATAGCTTTGTGTCAAACAAAATATATTGACACAAAGTTTATTGCAGCATTTTGGCCTTGAGGACTATAAACTTATTACCACTCCTATGGAGACAGGTTTACAGTTGAGTCTTCATGATGCTGGAGATGCATTTGATTCTATTCTCTGTCAGCAGGCTATTGGATGCTTGATTTATTTATGCCTTACTTAGCCAGATATTTGGTTTGTTGTTTCACAGATGAGATGAGAAGGTTTATGCATTGCCGACTCCCGAGGTGTCATGCATTGGCGGGCGATTAAGCGCATCTTTTGCTACTTGAGTGGTACATGGCTACTTGGATTGTTTTATCCCAAGGGGGATCACTACCGCCATATTTACATGCTTTTTTTTACAGTGATTAGGCTGGTTGCTATGACACTCGTGTGTCCGCTAGTGGATTTAGTGCAAGTGTTAAGTGATCAAACACAGGGCGTAAATTTCCTTCACCGTTTATAAAGCTTATAAATGTCAGACGTTCAGAAAGTCGACTCAGAGATTAAAGCAGCATAATTTGAATCCACTACCATTAATCTAGAGGAATTAAAATTCCGCAAGGAAGTGGTAGTTACAGCGATTGTAATTGAGCCATCGATTGTGAGCAAAGAGGTTATCATCATAATCAGAGGAAACTATAATCCAGAACGTTTGATCAAATGGTAAGGCGACACAAACAGAGGTATGAGACAACAGTCAACAAATCGGATGATGTGTTTAACCATAGACCAATTCATTCTGATGCCAATTATCTAGACAGTTCTACCGCCTAAACTAGGAAAAAAAACACATTTCAAAGTCTGCTTTTAAACTTGATAAAAAAAAGGCACAGCATAAAGGAAGCTGTGCAAAACTGAATTCGAAGTAAACCAGATGATCGAATGGCCAGAACAACTCGCGCAAGGGAATTTTGACTCCATGGAATCAGGACACGAATTACAATGCCCTTTATTTAGCACATGCGATTTAGATGGTATTCATGACAATATTACAAGCATAGATCTAATACAGATATGTATGGACGTTCAACTGCTGAGCATAGATAGAAGAAGCTTACCACTGAATGCGCACAGGATGATGATTACTTCAGCGTTTATGGCAAAGCAATCCTCATGTCAATTCTTCTCATTTGTGAAGCTCAACCATTCACGATCTCGAATCATCACCATCTCATTAGCAGATAGCGAGACAAGAACTCCTGAAAAAGCCCTACCTCCCATAGACCAGCCCTTCCCTTCATTTCTTTTCCCATTACCAGAGATGTCCCTGGCAAGAAAATGAGCTTCCCCTGCGGCTCTCCTTTTGTGCCGTCCCCCCTACTTTTGAAGATCGCCACTAAAAGATCGTGAGTACAGCGCTCAAGAAAGCTCCTATCGACTAATTTTACCGAATATTGATACACATCCCAATTCATGGAAAACTTGCGAGAGCTTCTGAACCATGTCTCTCCCCCTAGATTGAGATGGATCATAGGTTTTTTCTATCACCTTCTCCCGATGCCTCTGTCCTTTTCCTCCCCTCCGTCCGCTGCACACTCTCCATGGTTCTCTGCTAAGCACACGCAAAAGCCTCCATGCCACAGCCCACGTCTGCTCCTCTTCGCCACTTCTCGGCTCAAGTCCTTCCAGAAACAAGTATATTCTTCCCATGTACTTTTTCTTCTGCATTTGTATATACATATATTTATTTTATATATATATTTGGGGAAACTAAAGTGCATTCGCGTGCACATACACAGATACATACCTACCTGCGTGCTTCATACTCTCACACATGTAACTACAAACATATACATGCTCCTAAAGAGTTTTTTCTTTATGTGCACATTAAGACTCATGAATACATGTTCATGTGGTTCACACCGGTGCCCGCACATGCACAATATATACCCAGAAATACACATATGAATACGCACTATGGCAACGCACACCAAATTTCTCATACAAGTAGCACAATAACAAGATCTTTATTCAGCAATCCTAGATTATGTTCATATGCAAAACAATCAAGCATCCGCATACATTGAAAGTCTCAGTCAAGGGTAGAAATCACCAAGTTGAAATCATGTTGTCAACTTTTTGCTTGATTTAAATGACACTTGCTTTCCATCATCAATTTCGAATCATGACCACACCGGGCACTTTTTTCCCTCTTTAGGAGGTTTTTCCCTCTGGCTTGTATATACACCTATTGCCCTAACAAGTTACTTATCTTTGTACATTTCTAGTGGTAATACATTCAGTATTGTGTGTTGTGCTCCAAGCTTCTTCTTCTTCTTCCTTGTGTTGTTCATGTGCTTTCATAGACCTCAAAGTCTAACAATTGACACTAGTCATAAGCTCATTTTGTAGAGGATACTCTAGCAAAATTTTTCCAGATTTTCTCGTTTTGTGAACTATACAGTGGTCAATTTACTCCTTGATACACTTATTGGTGTGATCAAAGTTATTCTCACATAATCCTTTTGGTTGGTCATTAGTGTTCATTAATTCATTTTTGTGGGAAGATTGCTAAATTCTCATTAGTGTTCATTGGCGGGCGATTAAGCGCATCTTTTGCTACTTGAGTGGTACATGGCTACTTGGATTGTTTTATCCCAAGGGGGATCACTACCGCCATATTTACATGCTTTTTTTGACAGTGATTAGGCTGGTTGCTATGACACTCGTGTGTCCGCTAGTGGATTTAGTGCAAGTGTTAAGTGATCAAACACAGGGCGTAAATTTCCTTCACAGTTTATAAAGCTTATAAATGTCAGACGTTCAGAAAGTCGACTCAGAGATTAAAGCAGCATAATTTGAATCCACTACCATTAATCTAGAGGAATTAAAATTCCGCAAGGAAGTGGTAGTTACAGCGATTGTAATTGAGCCATCGATTGTGAGCAAAGAGGTTATCATCATAATCAGAGGAAACTATAATCCAGAACGTTTGATCAAATGGTAAGGCGACACAAACAGAGGTATGAGACAACAGTCAACAAATCGGATGATGTGTTTAACCATAGACCAATTCATTCTGATGCCAATTATCTAGACAGTTCTACCGCCTAAACTAGGAAAAAAAACACATTTCAAAGTCTGCTTTTAAACTTGATAAAAGGCACAGCATAAAGGAAGCTGTGCAAAACTGAATTCGAAGTAAACCAGATGATCGAATGGCCAGAACAACTCGCGCAAGGGAATTTTGACTCCATGGAATCAGGACACGAATTACAATGCCCTTCATTTAGCACATGCGATTTAGATGGTATTCATGACAATATTACAAGCGTAGATCTAATACAGATATGTATGGACGTTCAACTGCTGAGCATAGATAGAAGAAGCTTACCACTGAATGCGCACAGGATGATGATTACTTCAGCGTTTATGGCAGAGCAATCTCATGTCAATTCTTCTCATTTGTGAAGCTCCACCATTCACGATCTCGAATCATCACCATCTCATTAGCAGATAGCGAGACAAGAACTCCTGAAAAAGCCCTACCTCCCATAGACCAGCCCTTCCCTTCATTTCTTTTCCCATTGCCAGAGATGTCCCTGGCAAGAAAATGAGCTTCCCCTGCGGCTCTCCTTTTGTGCCGTCCCCCCTACTTTTGAAGATCGCCACTAAAAGATCGTGAGTACAGCGCTCAAGAAAGCTCCTATCGACTAATTTTACCGACTATTGATACACATCCCAATTCATGGAAAACTTGCGAGAGCTTCTGAACCATGTCTCTCCCCCTAGATTGAGATGGATCATAGGTTTTTTCTATCACCTTCTCCCGATGCCTCTGTCCTTTTCCTCCCCTCCGTCCGCTGCACACTCTCCATGGTTCTCTGCTAAGCACACGCAAAAGCCTCCATGCCACAGCCCACGTCTGCTCCTCTTCGCCACTTCTCGGCTCAAGTCCTTCCAGAAACAAATATATTCTTCCCATGTACTTTTTCTTCTCCATTTGTATCTACATATATTTATTTTATATATATATTTGGGGAAACTAAAGTGCATTCGCGTGCACATACACAGATACATACCTACCTACGTGCTTCATACTCTCACACATGTAACTACAAACATATACATGCTCCTAAAGAGTTTTTTTTAAATGGAGGTTCGGCCGAGGCCTACTCCCCCGGACTTTAACTTTGAAATTACAACTGTACAAGGAAGGGCATAGTACCCATGGGACCCCCCTTATCCCACAAGAACAGGAGTTTACAACTGGGTTAAACGGCGGTCACAACTACCGCGGGGATGGTCAAACGGTGGCCAACAGCCACATACATCAGTTCCTGGAATTTATATGTCCCTACATGTTGCTGCCAGGGGTTGAACCCTCACCCCCGCCTCAAGAGGCGAGAGGCCCAACCACCAGGCCAGCGAACCGGGACTCCTAAAGAGTTTTTTCTTTATGTGCACATTAAGACTCATGAATACATGTTCATGTGGTTCACACCGGTGCCCGCACATGCACAATATATACCCAGAAATACACATATGAATACGCACTATGGCAACGCACACCAAATTTCTCATACAAGTAGCACAATAACAAGATCTTTATTCAGCAATCCTAAATTATGTTCATATGCAAAACAATCAAGCATCCGCATACATTGAAAGTCTCAGTCAAGGGTAGAAATCACCAAGTTGAAATCATGTTGTCAACTTTTTGCTTGATTTAAATGACACTTGCTTTCCATCATCAATTTCGAATCATGACCACACCGGGCACTTTTTTCCCTCTTTAGGAGGTTTTTCCCTCTGGCTTGTATATACACCTATTGCCCTAACAAGTTACTTATCTTTGTACATTCTAGTGGTAATACATTCAGTATTGTGTGTTGTGCTCCAAGCTTCTTCTTCTTCTTCCTTGTGTTGTTCGTGTGCTTTCATAGACCTCAAAGTCTAACAATTGACACTAGTCATAAGCTCATTTTGTAGAGGATACTCTAGCAAAATTTTTCCAGATTTTCTCGTTTTGTGAACTATACAGTGGTCAATTTACTCCTTGATACACTTATTGGTGTGATCAAAGTTATTCTCACATAATCCTTTTGGTTGGTCATTAGTGTTCATTAATTCATTTTTGTGGGAAGATTGCTAAATTCTCTCCTAGAATCTGACACTTGGTCATCCTTCTTTGAGCCTTAGTGGTGTTACAACTCTTCTAGCTCCATTATCATTCTATTGAATTGTCCACCATCATGGCATTAGAGATCTTAGGCACATCTGCTGGATTAGGGTCTAGTGCTAGTGTTTTGAGGAGGAGCTATAACTTGTAGGAAAAAGATCATTTTGAGATCTGAAAATTTGATGGCACAAACTTTTCTCTATGAAAGAATCAGATTAAAGATGTGCTAATTCAAGGGAGGCAATGGAAGCTAGTAAATGGAATCTCAAAGAAGCCTGCTGACATGGATGAAGATGATTGGGATGAGTTAGATGAAATGGTCAGGTCTACCATTCGATTGCATCTGTTTACTTTATAGTATTAGACTGTGAAAGTGCAGAGGAGCTTTGGAAGAAGTTATGCAATACATATGAAAAAGAGACGGCATCAAATAAAGTGTATCTGATGAGAAAGTTATATGACCTTTGCATGAAGGACATAGATAGTGTTTTTACTCATCTAAGTGAGTTTCATACTATATTCTCCCAGTTATAAGCTCAGAAAATGGATATGGATAATGAAATGAAAGCAATCTTGTTGTTATGCACCTTGCCATCATCATGGGATATGTTTTGCATAGCTATTAGCAATAGTGCACTTGGTGGTAAACTGGTCTATGATGACATATGTGGAGCACTCTTGAGTGAGGTGATTTGTAGAAAATCTATGGTTGGCACTCAAAGTGGAGATGCATATAATGTTCATGATTCTTACCAAGGAAGGAATCAGCAACATGCCAGGAGCAAGAAAAAGGAAAAGAATGGTCAATGGAATTAGAGTAGAAGTAAATCAAGGAAGAAGGATATCAAATGCTATTATTGTCATAAGAAAGGATACATGAAGAAAGACTATTATGCATTAAAGAATGCTAAAGGTAAAGGACAGAATTTTGATGGGCATGTTAAATAGTTACTTGCACCATCTACTTTGATTGTGAAGATTGAAGAAATTAATGCTATTTCTGATGATGTTGATGTGTTTGTACTTGATAGTACTATGCCAACTGAGGCTCTTATGGATGATTCTCTTTCCCACGGGTAGCTACTAGATTTTGGTGCTTCTTCCCATGTGGCACCACACAGAGAATGGTTCTCTAATTATGCAGTAAAGTCTCTTGGTATCGTAAGACTTGGTGACTCTTACTAGTGTGACCTTGTGGGGATTGGAGATGTGATTGTGTAGTTCATTGATGGTTCAAATTTTACTATGTATAATGTATGTCATGTACCTCAATTATGATGCAATTTGATGTCAGTTGGTCGACTTGATGACCTTGGTTACAAGGTGGTCTTCTATGCTCAGTCCTTTTGCATATCAAAGGGCAATATGGTTATTGCAAAAGGGAACAAAGTTGGCTCACTTTATCCTTTATTTGTATCATAGAAAGAACACTTGTTAGCTGTTATTGAAAGCCTATGGCTTGTATTGGGCATGGTCATTTGGGCCATATATCTTGTGGTGGAATGGAAAATCGTTCTCATTCTAGCTACTTACCTGTGCTATCTTTCTCTGATTTTTCATTTTGTGAGCATTGTCAATATGGAAAGCAAACCAGGAATGTGCATAGAATGCACATTGACTCTTCAATTCATCCTTTAGATCTCGTTCATATAGATGTTTTTTGTCCTATGCCCACAAGGTCATTGGGTGGTTCTCTTTACTTTTTCACTTTCATAGATGATGCTACTAGAAAGTTTGGGTATATCCTATCAAAATTGAAGGGTGAGATATTCCCTACTTTCAGAAAATGGCTTGCTTTAGTTGAGATTGAAAAAGGACCTAAGCTCAAAGCTTTACGTTCAAATAATGGGGGTGAGTATACCTCACATGAATTCAACCTTCTCTTCTAATTTAGAGGAATTCGTAGATAGTTTATAGCTCTTTATACCCAAATACAGAATGGTGTAGCTGAAACAGTATTGACTACAATTCATGTGATTAACCTTTTACCTAGTACTGCCAAAGGTCTGAAAGTGCCACAAGAATTATGGATAGGGAAGCTACCATATTATGATCATCTTTGAGTTTTTGGGTGTCAAGCATATGTTCATATACCCAAGAATCTTACACAAAAGTTGGACCATAAGTCAAAGAAATGCATTTTTCTTGGATATGGTGGACAACTTGGATATCGCTTATGGGATCCTGAAGCATGGTCAGTGATCAGAAGTAGTGATGTCATTTTCAGTGAGTCTAAGAAAGGAGATTGAAGTGAGAAGAGTGGTGTTTGAGGATACTAGTCCTCCAGTTAGCATGCATAAAAATGTTGCACATAGGGACATTCAAGAGAATGCCTGATAAAATCCTTTTGCAAATGTTTCTATTCAGTAACCATTGAGACGCTCTGCACGTATCTCACATCCACTTGATAGATTTCTAAGTATAGATTTTGTTATGCTAACAGATGTCGTTGAGCCTTTTTGCTACAAAGAGGCTATGCAGATAGAGGATCATGTCAAGTGGGAGCATGCCATCAAGAGTGATTTGGATCCTATTCACAAGAATGGTACTTGGGATTTAGTACCTTTGCCAAAGGGCAGGAAAGCTTTACCATGTAAATGGGTATATAAGTTGAAATTCACATCAGATAGTGCTTCTCCAAAGTATAAAGCATGACTTGTTGCAAAGGGTTTTTAAGCAACAACATGGTGTTGATTTTGAGGAAGTCTTCTCTCGAGTGATCAAGATGATTACCATGTGCATGTTGCTTGGATTTGTTGCAATGGAGGACTTAGAGCTAGTCCAAATGGACATGAAAATTGCTTTCTTGCATGGAGATTTTACAAATGAGATCTATATGGAACAACTAGAGGGTTATGTAGTTCCTAGCAAGGAAAGTCTAGTTTGTAAGCTCAAGAAGAGCTTATATGGACTTAAATTGTCCCCTAGAAAATAGTACCAAAATTTTGATGCTTTTATGAAGTGTCAAGGTGATTCTCGAAGTAATGAGGATCATTGTCTCTACACAAAGAGATGCTCAAATAGCAGCTTGATATGCTTGATAGTTTATGTCGATGATATGTTGATTGTTGGGAAGTCCTCTTATGACTTGTCAATTCTCAAAAAGAAGTTGAGTCACCTATTTGATATGAAGGATTTGGGGGATGCCAAACATATTCTTGGCATGCACATTACTCGTGATAGGAGTAAAAGATGCATATACTTTTCTCAAAGTGAGTACATATCCAAGTACTTCACAGGTTCAATATGTAGGGTGGAAAGGCATTGAGTACACTTTTACCCACATATGTGAAATTGAGCAAGGAGGATTGCCCCAAATCAGATGAGGAAAAGGAATTCATGACCAAAATTACTTATCAATCTATTGTTGATAGTCTCATGTATGCTATGGTAGCTACGAGACCTGACATTGCATTTGCAGTGGGAGTTGTGAGCAGATATATGTCTAATCCTGGCAAGAAACATTAGGAAGTGGACAAGATGATTTTGAGATATCTGAGTGGCATTAAGGACAAGTGTCTATGCTTAGGTAGAGGGAAAGCATCCATTATTGGTTACACAGATTCTGACTATACTGGTTGTGTAGACAATCGTAAGTCTACATTAGGGTACATTTTTCATTTTGCTAGAGGTGCTATCTCTTGGAGATCTCGTCTTCAGGAATGTACAACTATTTCCACCACAAAAGCAAAGTATGTTGTAGCAAGTGAGGCATGTAAGGAAGCATTGCAGTTTTCTCGTCTTGCTTGTGATATGGGTTCACCTCAGCATGTACCTCATTTGCTCAGTGATAGTCATAGTGCCATTGCTTTGGCTAAGAATTTGGTCTATCATGCAAAGACCAAGCACATTGAGGTGAGGTATCACTTCATTAGAGATTGCTTAGCCACTGAGCGCATTATTCATGAGAAGGTTCATACTCGAGATAATGATGCAGATGCTTTGACTAAAGATCTACCACGAGATAGCTTTTGACACTAGGGGTTACTTGATTCATGCTCTTACATAGTCACTTGTATACTGTGTAACATGCCCATTAGGTGGAAGGTATAGTTTGTATACTTACACTCAAGTATTCTTTGGCCATATGGGCCTTTAGTGGGAGATTGTTACTGTTAGTGTCCATGTGAGAGGCCAAATGGCCACCAAGCACTTCTTTGTATATGTTCTTTAATAAAACATATAACGGTTTGGTCAGCCACAGACTCTACGTTCAATCACATTTGTAACACCTAAGAAGTCTGTGTTTGTGCTCCCTGTGTATTGTGTTTTTCCACGTATTCTATAGCCTCTGTGCAAAGTAGCATGTGTGGTGTTTTGAGCTCAATTTTCCACTCCGAGGACATCGTTGTGGAGCTCTCAACAAGGAGAGCACACTATGGTGCATTGCCAACAAAATACTTCAAGGGATGTGCCCAAAATTAAATGGAATACTTGCATAAGCTAAAAAGATCAAAGTTGTTTGGGCATTCTTGACATTGAAGGAATGGCCAATAAGTTTGTGGCCAAATGGTTGATTAAAGAATGGAGCAAGAGGGAAGCCTTTTGGGCTAGACCGATCTTTAGAAACAAGAGCTATCTTAGGTTGGTGGGCCTTTTGGGGTGGAAGGGACTTGATCTTATCACTCTTTTTTTATGTATCAAGTTCAATGAAGATTGGAAATGGGAGCAGTATTAGACAAAAACATTCGATCTGGTTCCCTATCAAAGGCATAAGAGGGGTTGATTCTTGGAACCTCCAAAAAGCTAAGAAGCTTTGGAACAAAGGGTTCCATTCTTTTAAGCACCTCTAGAATCAAGAAACCAACCAATGGATTAGATTTGAGGACATTGACTTGGCTAAGAGAGTGGACTATGAAGGTTGGTGCCTGTTGCAAAGCAAATTCAATGCTTGGGATTGCTCAAAACTCACCTCTTTATTTGGCACAACCCCCTGTGCTTGGAGGCTCTAAGATATATCACAATGACAATAGGCTTGATAATATTCCAAGATTCAAGAAGAATGTGGACTTTCATATCACACTCAATAGAAGGTGGTGTTTGAATTGGTTGGGTTTAAGGTGGGAATAAGTTTCGATCCCTTTGGCATACCCTCATTAAGATAAAAAGAGCAGTTCTTATGTGGAAAATCCTCCACCAAGGAATTCGGACCAATGTAAAAGCTAGCAAAATTTATGATGATCCTCCTTGGTGTAAACATTGCCTACATGGCAATGAGGACTTGGGGCACCTCTTCTTTTTGTGCCCCAAGTCAATGTCGATCTGGAGGTCCCTTAGGAGAATCCTATTGCTGCAAGAACAAATCATCTAAAAGCAATGTTATTGGGTGAAGCGATCACTTGTTCTTCATCATTGTAGAATTCTATAAGAAGCGCGGCTGATGAGAAGATCTGGAAAGAGAGATGTGCTGCCAAATTTGACAACTCTCCAAAAGAATGGTCAGTTGAAAGGTCTCATTTCTTTTAGGCAAAAAAATTCCAACTATAAGAAATCCTTGCCATTTAGACATTATACAGTGTTCTTCCTTGAGAGCAACAAGATTAAATTCAAGTGGGCCCCACATGAGGGGATGAAATGGTTATTAACCTTATTTGTAATGTTCTCTAGTTCGTACAACTTTGTAAGCAACATCTGCTTTGTGGGATTGGGGGGTCCCATGGGTGCTAGGCCCATTCACTTGTAGAGTTATTCTTTCTACAAATTAAAGATTGGGAGAGTAGGCTGTATTCAAACTTCGTTTCTAGAGGAAAAAGGTTCTACAACCATGTAACACACTTAATGAATCTATGAACTTCTACACTATGAAAACAAGACTTGCACTATGATAAGAAGACTTTCACTATATTTAGGCACTATGATAAAAAGAATTGCACTATGAATCTATGATAAGAAAACTTTCACTATGAATCTATGATGAGACGACTTGCAGCATATTTAGAAACTAGACGAATAAATAACCCAAACCAAACTTGCATTCATAAATTCTTGACTAGAATAATTGTTGACAATTGTCACATTAGTTTTCTATATTTTGGAGTTTTAGGTCTACGGAAGCACTTGAACATCACAAGGAAGAAGAAGAAGAAGCTTGGAGCACAACACATAATATTGAATGTATTACCAAGAGAATGTACAAAGATAAGTAGCCCGTTAGGGTAATAGGCATATATACAAGCTAGGGGAACAACCTCCTAAAGAGGGAAAAAAGTGTCCCAGTGGTCCTAGTGTCTTCACACACATCACTACCTAAATATATCAACACTAGATGCCCTATTAAACTCCTCCTTCAACACTAATTCTACATACACGTTGTTTTACTCTTGTTTCCCTCTCTCTACCTCTCTCCTTATCTCTTAGATTCTCTAATTTTTGTAAATCTAATTCTCTAATTCTCCATTCTTCGTTCAATTTTTACTATAAAATATTTTCATTATGTTTACCGTTGTTTCACTCTTGTTTCCATCTTTCTATCTCTATCCTTATCTCTTAAGTAAATCTAATTCTCTAGTTCTCCGTTCTTCGTTCAATTTTTACTATAAAACATTTTCATTATGTTTACTATTTTTTCATTATGTCTCACTCTTAATCTATTGCCGTATTGCCGTTGTATATGGTGCTTGATGAGACAACAATTCATGTAATCAATAATTAGAATTGGTTTGAATTCTTCCATCTTTGTGCACTTGTTACAATTGGTCGTTTTAAGTATCACAATGCTTTACCCAAAGATTTTTATTTTTCGAACAACACTTCTTTAATTTGAATAGGAAAAAAGTGCAAGATAGTTAATGAGTGATAGAAAGAAGGCTAATGAGCCTTTCATTCCCTTCATGCCGAATCCATTTACTAGGTTTTTTGTTCTATAAATGAAATGCCTCTAGTTCTTTAACAAGAGAACTCTTATCATTTCTAATTATTTTGTCTAACTAGTCTAGAGACTTGCACCATTTTTTGGAGGAATTGCCAATATTGAGAGTGTGTATATCCCTTTGAATTTTTGGAAGGGCTTCACCTCTTATTAGGTTTGAGAGGGTTGTAGACTAGCCAACTGCCTTTTTCAAAAGGACATGCTTCTAAGTCTTGATTGATCCAACATGAGGTTTCTTGCTTCCACTATTTCTTTCATCCCATGAAGACATCTTTACATCATGGAGGGGTGCCACAAAATTTTTCGATTTTAAATTGGTCCAAATCTTGTTCGAGAGAATTTACTATAGAAGCACCAATTTCTAATGATCAATCACTTCCGCCTCTTTGAGTGTGGTTTCTTCCAACCCTACAAAAGGTGCATCTGTGATTGATCCAAAGCTCAAACCTAGTTTCTCAATATGCATTATTACTCCAATCTAAGACAAGGGTCAATATCCTATAGCTTGATCTACTCTTTTATCATTTGATTCCACTCTCTTAACATTTGATTCCACAAGTCCCTCAACTTTTGAAATCCCTTGTGTTGGCATACAAATCAGATAAAGAGCAGACTAGCACAACGGAGCAGTCATGCACAATACGGCAACAAGGCCCAATCATTTTTTCCATGGACCATTTACAATTCAAGTGATTTTAATCACTACACAAACATTGTAAATTCCGTTTTTGGTAGAATAGACTCCATTTTGTTGCCGAGGAGTCCTCGAGCTTGAGGAGTATTAGAATTAGCTACATATCAATTTTCATCATTTTTAGACTCCGTTTGGGCCCTCAAATAGGCTCTAGAACCTAATTTTTAACTAGGCCAGACACTAGGTCTGGACAAGACCAAAGCTAGTTAGAAAACTATAAAAAGAGCTAGAGAGCTCATTTTTGGGGTTAGATTGTTTGTGAATTGAGCTTATGTAAGAGACTTTTGACTAATGCAAAGAACTCCATTGTTCCTCTCCTTCTTCTTGCCTTGTGTGCGCGTGTGTGTGTATGTGTGTGCATGCTTGTGTGCTTCTCACTCACACACTTGTGCCTTCACTTGCTCATAGTCTTCATACTAGTCCTCACGTCTCCACGAATTGACAATTATGAGGTGAATCTTCTCACGTTGGTACTCACCATTGTGCTAGAGTGACACCAAATTTGGCGCCATTGCCGGGGAGAGAGCTTCGAGGACGAGCGTGTGATGGTAAGACGTTGAGTTGAGACATTGGAGTTATAGGTAATATCCTTTCTTTTCTTTAATTTTCTTCATTTTTTCTTATTTTTGCATCACCATCATCACCATCATCATCCCTTCCATCTCCCACCTCCATCTCCATCTCCACAAAAATTTCAGTTTTTTGGTCATATTCCACTCCTCACCTCATTTCCCTCATTTCATTGTGTGAGAGAGCAAGAGAGAGCTTGCATGCTATCTGTTTTTGGTGTGTTTTTTGAGCTTTTGTTGCAGGAACCAGCTGTACCATCATCTCTAGCAGCTTGCGCATGTACGACAGACTCTGCACAGGTCCCAGGACGACGACCTCTGTCTGTCGCGACAAACAAAAAAACTTGATATTTTGTGAATGCTTGTTTGGCACGGTAACCTACACCATTAGAGCACTCCAAATCACTAGAAGTTTCTCAAAAATTTGCGTTTTTTTAGTCTATCGCGACAGACACCGTCTATCGCGACAAACACCGTCTGTCGCGATAGACAGAGACCCACGACAGACACCGTCTATCGCGACAGACACCGTCTATCGCGACAGACACCGTCTATCACGACAGACAGACATTTTCGGCAAAAAAATTAAGGGGTAATATTTTTGAAAATTTAGGCTAAATTTTGGGCATATTTGCATACTCAAATACTCACACACTTACAAAGGCCTTAGAAAAATGCATTAAAACTCCTGAAAGGTTCTGTTTGTCTGTTTAACCCCCTAAACCCTGAACGGTCATAACTTTTTCATACGAAATCCATTTTTTGAGCTCTAGGGGAGCTCTAGAGGAAATTTTTTAGCAATAAAAAAGGGGGAACAAGGGTCATTAAAAGGTGTCTGAAATAAATTGTCTATCAATTGAAGGATCAAATTGAAGCTAAACTTGGGGTTCTTACAGGATCATCGAGAGCTTTTGGAGAAAGCAAAGTAAGTGCCAGGGCGAACAAGCTTGGGAACGTGCTTCCTGGATAGACAAGCATCGCTAGGAGGAGCGACTTGAGGTTGGAACACCATTTAACCCCCTCAGTCTATTCTTAGCATAGGCTAAGTGCGAGTAGTTGTTCTGATTGACTAGGGGTACGATAGGAACACTCAAGTTGAAGAGCCTTTAATTTCTCAAGTGCAAGGATAGGCTAAATAGCAGTCAAGGGATAACTTAAAGGAAAAGAACTTAAACTTAGCGGACGCCAAACATCAAGTATGACACACTAAAGTGCTCCTGATGACGCTTAATTAAAAACAAGAAAACACATCCAAGGAACTTAAAAGGAACAAGTGACCGGTACCAAAGAATCAGCAACGTACAAAGGGCATATGAACCTTAGGTTAGGTAGACACCTAGGGAGAGACAGACAAAGTCTTAGATCTTCAGAGGCTAGTGTCAATCATACTGCTAGGTCTTGGGCCCAGCAGTTGAACCATCATTCGTATTACCCTAGCTCTGAGACTAGCGAGTCTGAGATGTCCCACGGAGTGCCATATTTACATAGGGTGGAAGGCCCTTACAAGATGCAACTCGAGTACCTTAGGACCAACCGATTAGGTGCTAGCATCTATGAGGACGGTCTAGGAAGATTTGTGGTCCATATTAAAAACCCTGACCAATCCATTGGACTAGAGCGCCCAGCTGTCAGGTTTGAAAATGGAGCATACTTGGACAAGGAAGGGACAATATATGTAGTCACCAGTCATCCAGATAGGACAGATGAATTTGGGAATGTGGTCCCGGAAACGGACTTAGGTGACCTAGAGCAAGGAAACATGGGCGAAGAACCTAGAACCCCCCGAGGCAAATCTATCCTCACGAGGATTCTCACACCAGAGTGGATTCCCCAAGATAATAAGAGCATAGATCTCCTCTTGAATCGAGAGACAGATGAAGCCTTTTGGAGATACAGACCTAATCAGCTGAGTGAGGTAGGAACAATCATGATATATGAGTTCAAAGATCCTGACATTCCAGGTAGAGTGACCTACTTAGATCACTCTTCAGAGAGGATCTTTGGGGTCACAGAAAATGATAGGCATGCTTACACTTGGAAAGGAGAATTTATTTTCCCCCAACCAAGATGGAATGTGTCCTATGGTCACCGAGGAGCTGGAACATCTCAAGCTCATGGGACTCAAAGAGAAAGGAGTAGAGAGAGACCTGAGGTAAGCTTTGCCAACTCTTGGGGAAGAGAAAGAACGAGAACGGAAACAAATAGAGGGGAACCTGAGGAACATAGAGCCCCAGGGAACCGAAGAAATGCCGATGATTTCCCTTTGCCAAGACCGAGAGAGCACACGAGGACCTTGAGACCGACCCAGCTAGTTAAGTCCATGAAAAACTACTTCGATGGCACTAGAGACCCCTACAATCATGTAGCTGAGTTTAAGCAAGTCTTGAGAGCTGAACAAGTTGAAGACCTGTTCACGCAGTACAATGCCTTCGGTTTAACCCTTAGGAACATCGCCCTGACATGGTTTCAGCCACTAAACGAGAGGCAGTTTAGGAACATAGATCAACTTCTAGAGGCATTCATTATCAAATTCTCTAAAAGTGGCATAAGGCATAATACTTCCTCATTGATATACAGCTTCAAGCAGACCCCACAAGAGACTGTGAGACTTGTAGGAAGAAGATTTAGGCAATATCTTGAGCGATGTCCTGAACCTGAGTTACCCACGCCTGCTAAGCAAGTGGCTTTATTCTTGGATGGATTGCTAAGTACCAAATTGAGATCATATGTGTACTTGAAGGACCCCCGGACTATAGAAGAATGTGTACGCATGTGCATCGATATTGAGGATAACCTAGGGGAGGAGTTAGAGCTATCCAAAATCTACAAAGATTCAGATAGTACCTCTAGCCTCTCTTCCTCACAATCCACATCAATTGAGGAACTTGCGGAAAAAGTAGCTCAAAAACTAGGTGTCTCAAGCAAACAGATCCCAAGGTTTACCCCAGTAAAGAGGTGCTATATGTGCGGTGGTGACCATATGGCGAACGTCTGTCCCATTATGGCCCAACCCCAAGTAAATCCCAATAGCCAATATTGCACCATAGAAAGGAGATACACAAATCACACAGCACAAGACTGCCCATACAATAAGCAAACGGTTAGGCAAACCTACCTAGCTCAAGCGTAAGCACCACCTCCTTTACTTGTCAATCCGCGGAGACGTGAGGACCGGTAGAGCAAGTGAAGGCACAAGTGCGTGAGTGAAAGCACACAAACATGCACACACATACACACACACACACGCACAAAGTAAGATCAAAGAGAGGAACAATGGAAAGCTTAGATTGCAAAAGAGTTCTCTTACAAAAGTTCTATTCTCTAACAAGCTAACCTCAAAAATGAGCTCTCTAGCTCTTTTTATAGTTTTTTGACTAGTTTTGGCCCTGTCCAGACCTAGTGTCCGGCCTAGTTAAAAATTAGGTTCCAGGGCTTATTTGAGGGCTCAAACGAAGTATAAAAATTATGAAAATTGGTACGATGGTACTTCTAATACTCCTCAAGCTCGAGGACTCCTTGGCTTGAACAAAATGGAGTTACTAAAAATAGATAATGGTATTTACAATGGTTTTTAGTGATGAAAAACACTATTTTTTGTAGGGGATTCTTCTGGAAATTTGACATACACTTCTTGGAGCTCCCTACTTGCTCCCTTTCCTTGTGTGTCCACCTTTTGATGTGCTTCCATGCTTTGTCCTTGAATTTGAGCTTCAACACTCCCCCCCCTCTCGAGTCTGTCGTCCCTGACAGACCCTTGTTGGAAGGGCTGTTCCATGTAGTGCTTTGAGAGGTGGTGTCCATCCGTTGTATGAGCTGGTTCCTTGGATTCCAGCAAGAATGTGTCGTTGTGAGCTTTCAAAACTGCAAGTTGCTCAAAAGAGGTTGTCAAGAGTGATTTGGAGCAACTACTGGCTTCAATTTGCTTCCGAGATATGGATGTTGTTCCCATGACGTCCGCTAGCTCTTCCAAAGATGATGTTGAGAGCAGTTATGCCAACTACTCATAACCCATAATGAATGATGGGTAAGTGTGTCCGTGCCTGGGTTGAAAAAGGTATGTGCCTTGTGCACAGCCTTGTAATGTAGCCCTACGCATGCTTACTTGGAAAATGCATTGGAAGAAGTATGGTGCAAAAATTGCGGGTCTTGAGCTAAGTGCTCAAGGGTATGCTGACGAAGAGGTTTCCTAAACTATCATGGTTATGGTGTTTCCAGAGTAAAGATACTTACCATGGAGAAGGTTGATGGATGTTTGTCTCTTCGTGTTGTACACTCGGCCTTTGGGATGGAACATTGTTGATGAATGTCCATGTTGCTTGTCCACTGATGAGATCTTTTGAGTGGTGGATCTCCTCTCCTCTTTTCAAAGCAACATTTGTCACTAACAATGTGCATTTTTGAGCTTGGGCTCATGCACGTTCACTTCCCTATATTGCCACTCAGAGGAATATTGGACACGTGCCGGTTTCTAAGAGATTACCATGCTGATTGACATAGACCATTCACCAGTGCTACTGTTCCATACTGGTTCAGGAAATACTGAGAATTGAATTGCTTTATATTCCTTGGCAGGCAACATCGGGTAACTACCCCAAGCTGAGTTTCACATATTCTCTTTAGCTTGCCATATGCAGGAGTCTTCTCCTCCAGAACTACCTTTTGCAGATATCTCCTTGGATGCTCTGGTACATGAAGTAATTAAGCATCACTCAAGTTGCAGACCTTCAAGCTCTTCATTCCTACCATGGTAAGAGAAAATCATAGTTGTAGATGCCATGTTCATGCCAAGTGCTTGCCATCTACCAGATAAGGCAGCAATAATATCATCTGCTAGCCGAGACACACTTCTATCCAAAGTGATAAATGCCCAGTAATCAATAGTTCCATCTTCAACTAAGCATGTCTCATTCCTGTTCCATGGGCGAAACCTGGGACTAAGTTTTGACTCTTCCTTCTTCTCTTTTTTTTTTTTTTTTTTTTGTAATGTCACACACAAGAAGAGAGATGTTAGTATCAGAAAAAATAATTGACATATGTCAATGTGCTCTTGTGCATGGGACTCTCAACTGTGTCTATGCACGGCCATGTAATGTGGCCCTATATTAATGCATATTTTGGAAATGCATGACCTGAATGGTGCAAAAGACAAGGTTGTGCAAGGAGCACATGGTTGTCGCTCGTCGAGGCTTTTGATGTTCTTTGCGGAGGTTGATGCCGACCTTGGTGGAGGTATCCATTGAGTCTCAAACTGATGTAATCCTCCTTATTGGAGTCCAGTTTAGAACAATATTTGGCACTGTAGAGATCACTTCAGGCGTCTTCCTCTTTGGATGCGTTCTGAACTGTGGTGTCCAGTGTGGTTGGCGCTTTGGTTCGATGGAGGCAGCTTGTACTTTTGGCTTCCAAACCCATATCCTTTTTGCACGTCTTCCTACTTTTCTTGAAGAGCTGATTTGATCTTCTTTCGGTCTCTGTACGTGGTTCTTACCCTCTTCTCTTTTTGGCTTCTTGGTTGAGACCTTTCGCATGTGGGAGAACATAGGTTGTTGTGGATGTAAGAGCTTCTTAGGTACCCACATTTGCAATTGCCCTTGTTGAGCTGCAGCTAACTTCTTAGGCACCCAAACTTGTTGGATACCTTGCGATTGAGCTTGTCCGAGCTGCTTTCTTTGTCTTCTGACTTGGTTGGCTTGCCTGGATGGAATTTGTGGGGGCGAGGTTGGTGGTCTCTCTCCTTTGCGTACCCATATCTGCTTCATGCTCTGAACTGCTTTTTTATCGAATGGTGTCTTTTTGTTTGATGTAGCAGTTGCCATGAACGGTTGTGTTTGCTTGTGTGGTGGACTCACAACTGTGGCTACTTGATTCTTTGGAGAAGAAGAAAGATCCATCCGCCTTCGAACCTGGTCTTCCACGATTGACTCCTTCTGCATCATAGAGCTTTTGACACATACCACATCTTCTTTCATATGATTAGTCTTGGAAGAACTAAGAGAGTGTGTGGTGCCATGATTTAGGAGCATGCAGTTTTCTAATTCTAATGTAATGCATTGTTCATGTACCCAAACTTGAAGAATTTGACTTCTTAGGTTTAAGTTAACTGCATGGTCATAGATCCAATCTTGACCCAGGACAAGTGGTTCTGTAAGGTTCTCATCTTGACATACTAGCGCTTTGACTTTCATTGGAACATCTTGAAGGTAGATGGGAAGTTCCACCTCGCCCAAACAAGGGGTTTCCACACCTCCCAATCCTATGAGATAAGCTTCTATGGGATTGATGTTCAACTGCAAGTCTTGGCAGTAGGAAAGTCTAACTGCACTACTTGCTGCACCTGAGTCAATCAATGCTTTCACCGTCCTTGCACCCTTCCCTTGTCCTATCTCTATGGTCACAAAGGGTCTTCGGTCAATGACCTGAGAAGTCGCTATGTCTGACTTTTGACACATATCCATGTGATATTTTGGGGCTTTTGAGTTGACTTCTAGGCCTAATCGCCTTAACTTATTTCGCCTAATACGCTCTCTGGCCTCTACCTGTGCTTCTTCTCTCACTCTTAACTCTTCATCTTTTCGCTTCTTAGCAGTGTTGAGTCTTATTAGCATATCCTCAGTAAGAGGTTCTTGATATAGCTTGACTCTACAGCCACTAATATAGTTTGGCAAGATATCTCCTTCTAGAGTGGCCAACTGAACTGCACCACTAGTGGAAATTCTATTAATGATCATGGGTCCATATCCTCTTTTTTCCAACTTATGGGCATGTTGTTTTAGTGTGTATACCAACACTAAATCTCCCTCTTTCAATCCCTTATCCTTGATATGTGCATCAAAGTATGCCTTTTGCCTCTTCTTTGCAGCGTAGATGCCTGCTGCCGCTCGTAGCCTCGTCTCACCCAAGCGTTCGAGATCAAAGATCCTAGAGGACAATTCATGCCCATTCCACTCATACTCTTGTGCTACTTTTAAGGCAGGGATTAAGAAATCTAATGGTAGCACAGCGTTCTGTCCGAAGACCATCTGAAATGGGGTGGCGTTGAGTACCGTTTTGTAGGCAACTCGATAAGCCCAAACAGCATGATGAAGTTGTTTGTCCCAATCAGAGCGTTTATTATTTACCAGTTTTGTCAATACGTTACAAAGGATCTTATTGGTACTCTCGGCTTGTCCGTTGGCTTGTGGATGATAGGGGGCGGATTTCTTATGTATCACCAAGAATTCTTGGAGAAGATTTTCAATGACTTCATTCAAGAAGTGTGTGCCTCTATCACTCACCAACTCTATTGGTAGTCCATATCTCGTGAACACATTCTCGAATAAGAACTTAGCCGTAGTCTGAGCATCATTCTTTGTTGTGGCTTTGACTTCTACCCACTTTGTAAGGTAATCTGTGGCTACAATGATGTACTCTGCATGGGAGTTTCTAGCTGGGGGGTTAATAGGACCTATGAAGTCTATGCCCCACTTTGAAAATGCACGTCCTCCCATCATTGGCCTCAAGGGCATCTCGTCTTTTCTAACTGGATATTGTGCACGTTGGCATGTGTCACATTTCTTCACATAGGTATGTGCATCCATATGAAGAGTGGGCCACCAAAGTCCTGAGAATAGAATGGTCTTGATCACTCGGTCAGGACCAAAATGTCCACCTGCAACACCGCTGTGTGCAGTTTCTAAGACTTTCAAATAATCTGATTCGTGAACGCACAGTCTTAAGTAACCATCTTTGCCTCTTCGGTATAGGTTGTCTCCTACTAGGGCATAGCCTTGAGCCTCTTGCTCCATGCTTCGTCTTCTTGCTAGACTAGCCTCTTTGGGTAATCGTCCCGACCTCATAAACTCTACCAATGGAGCACTCCAATCTGGAATTAATGACACTTGATAAAGGGTCGCATGCTCCACTGGGGGTCTCTCTTTGCACATTGGACAATTCTTAATCCACTCATGTATTTCTTTGTCCATGCTAGGCCAATACACTCCTAAATGCTTTAGATTCTGCAATGTGCGTTGTTTAGAATAGTGATTTCCTAGCAATCCTTCATGAGCTTGCTGCAACCAACTATTATGTTCATCATCCTCGACACAACAAGCTAATACGCCCTCCGTATCTTGTTTGTACATGCTTCCTGCCAAGATGTGATATTTTTGTGATCTTACAATTTCTTCTTGTGATGTTTTCACATTCTTATTTGCAGGGCCGAAGGTTAGGACTGGTACCAACTTATTTGCCCATTTAGGAACAACTTCCAAATTGAACAGATAAGCATCAGGTAGTTCATCAGACACTCCTTGTGGTGACTCTCCTGAAGTAATGCGAGAAAGGTGATCTGCCCGAAGGTGGGTTCTACCTTTCCTGACAACAACTTCAAAGTCATATTCCATTAGTAAGAGGAACCATCTTACTAAGCGTCCAGTATTGCAAGGTTTATTGACCAAATATAACAAAGCTTGATGATCAGTGAAAAACTTGAACTTGTTGGCCAATAAATAGTGTCTAAACTTCTTCACAGCATATACCATGCCTAAGCCCTCTCGCTCAGTTGTGGTATAGTTCCGTTCAGCTGCAGTGAGCTGTCTACTAGCATATGCGATGGGCAAATCTAAGTTTCCTTCACTTGTGGGTTGTGCAAGCACACATCCTATGGCATGATTGGATGCATCCACATGGACATGGAATGGTTTATTCCAATCAGGAGTGGTCAGTATTGGTGCTGTGCACAAACGTTTCTTCAGTTCATTGAAAGAATTCTCGCATTCATCGTTCCACTCAAAATTAGACAACAAGGCATAAAGGGGTCTAGCTATGATCGCGTACATGTGGATAAACCTGCGGTAATATCCACAATGGCCCATAAAGGCTTGTACCTCTTTAACATTCCTTGGCCTTGGTAGCTCTGCTATGGCTCGTACCTTATCTTCATCTGTTGAGATTCCATTCTTAGAAACAATATGGCCTAAGATTTTACCTTGACGCACCATGAACACACACTTTTCTGGGTTCAGACACACTCGATATTCTCTACACTTGTTGAAGATTTGTCTGAGCTCAGGGATGTGAACCCTTCTTTCTTGGGAATGAGCACATAAATCATCCACATACACTTCTAAGCTCTTTCGCAAGAACTCTTTGAAGACATGACACATGAGCCTTTGGAATGTTGCAGGTGCATTGGTGAGCCCAAATGGCATCACACGAAATGCAAAGATTCCCCACTCTATAGCAAAAGCTGTTTTGTGTTGATCTTCTGGGGCGATGGCTACTTGATTGTAACCTGAAAATCCATCAAGGAAGCTATAAACTTCCTTGCCTGCAACACGCTCCAATAGGTGTTCTGTGATTGGAAGTGGATAACTATCTCTAATCGTAGCGGCATTAACTTTTTTAAGGTTAATACACACTCGCAACTTCCCGTTCTTCTTGGGTACCACCACAATGGGGGACACCCATTCGGTATGGTCAATCTCATAGATGAATCCAGCCTCAATCAACCTATCAATTTCTTCTTTGATTTTGGCTGCATAGGTATCATTATATGTGTAGGGCTTCTGTTTGGTGGGCTTAGCATCAGCAGTCATGGGGATAGTATGAGAGCAAATTCTTGGATCTACCCCTTTCAAGTCTCTATAATGCCATGCAAACACATCCCTATATTCCCTTAATAGAGCTATGAGCTCCATTTCTTCTCTTGCACTTAGGTCATCTCCTATATATGTGCATCTCTCTTCGTTCTCTTCAATGGTCACTTCAATGGCCTCTCTCTTAGGCATTTGTACCAAAATTTTGCGGTCGTCAACTTCATATTTCTTGAAGTTTTCTGGTACTTCGAACAATGATTCCTCCTTTTCTTGTTTCACTGCTTTTCTTTTCTTTTTCTTTTGACTACTCTCACTTCCATCCTTTGAGTTTACTGTTTTAATACTTGTGAGAGGTTCTTCTTCTTTCTGGGTGAACACTCCTATATCTTCTAGATAGTGCTGCTCTGAGTTAAAGCAACTATCCATCACAATAGACTCCAGATCATCGTCATTCTCTTCTTCTTCTATGACATCACTAGGGTCACATTCTTCTAGCAAGGGTTGACACATGAACACTGAGATATCATAACCCTCCTCATCACAATGAGGTGTCCACTGTTCCTTATTGACAGCAATGTCCATGGTGGCTAAGATTTCTGGCCAGCCATGAGGCTCAAACTCCTCATCTGGAAAGATCATCGGTGTGTAGGCTAGGTCTCTAACTGGTCTCTCTCCTAGCGAAGTTCCTTCTTCTCTTGCCTTTAAACGTTTTTCCTCTTCCTTTGCAACCTTGCACATCCACAAATGAGTATCTTCATGCAGCCATGATGGATCAGGTGAACTTTCAGAATGCACAGAGATGGAATCTTCTTTCACTTTGTGGATAGAATTCCACTATAGGGGTGGTACATCCCTGAAGGTGTAATCCTTCAAATTGACCTTGGTGGTGACCCCTAAGTGCTGTAAGTACAAGGAGTTAGTTCCCCAATCCTGTACTATTTGCAATTGTCGTAGGAAGGGTCTTCCTAGGATCATCTCATAGACATTATTTTTCTCAAAGTCACATATAGCAAATGTGTGCTCAAACTCTACACCACAAGTGGTTAGAGTGATCCCTTCTAGCAATCCTAGAGGTCTTTCAAAATGACCATCAGCCATTTGAAGCTTCATTCTAGTTGGTCTTAATGTGGGCTTGCCCCATTGCTTCCACAAGGAGGTGGTCGCAATAGCAACACCAGCACCTGAATCTATGATTGCTTTGGTTGTGTAACCTTGGTAGGTGATTGGAAGATAAGTATTACCTTCTTCACCCTCACACATGTCCCCTATTTTGTCTAGAGGTATCTCTGGTACCCTTTGCTTAGAGCCTGCTTTTGGCATATTGGACTCAAGTTCTGGGACCTGATCCTTCACATGATTCCATAACTCAGGTTTTGCTTTGAGCAGCTCTTCTACAGTGAGATGACACTGAACCTTAGTGTTCTTCACGACATCAGTGTTCCTTTGCTTAGAGCCTGCTTTTGGCATATTGGACTCAAGTTCTGGGACCTGATCCTTCACATGATTCCATAACTCAGGTTTTGCTTTGAGCAGCTCTTCTACAGTGAGATGACACTGAACCTTAGTGTTCTTCACGACATCAGTGTTCCTTGGAACCACTGAGTCTTCATTTCTTACCAGTATTGTGGGAGCTCTAATCTGGAGAGATTCAGATTCCCATGGGCCTGGAAATTGAGGCAGTTCTTCTAAGGTATTAGATTCAAAATCTAACCTTTCGTCTTCTT
Organism: Ceratopteris richardii; assembly: GCA_020310875.1. Lineage (NCBI taxonomy): Eukaryota > Viridiplantae > Streptophyta > Polypodiopsida > Polypodiales > Pteridaceae > Ceratopteris > Ceratopteris richardii. The sequence goes on along the minus strand of CM035413.1, from coordinate 94,316,820 downwards.
GTTGTTCTGCTTCATCTCCGTAAATAGATGGGATGTCTTGGGGAAATTTATCATGAAGATCATCAATCTCAGGAATAGGAGGGGAATTACCCTTCTCCTTGGCCCATTTCTCTTCTTGTATTTCCCGCAAGAATTCTTGAGAGTACTGTTGAATTGAAGGAGGTATTCCTGGATCCGTGGAATTAGGAACATAAGCTCCCATTGGTGGTGAGCTTCCTCTTTCAATAACTGGTTGAGCCTGTGGAGGTAAAGAAACTTGTGGTTTGTTTACCAACTGCTCTAATCGTTCTAGTAAGCCCTGGAAATGCAAATCCCCTTTGACAGAGTTTGTCTGATTGAACTTTTGACTAGTCTCAAGTATAGCTTGAGCTTGTTCTACCATTTTCATGCACATTTTCATCCGTTCAATCTCTAAGTCTGCTCTAGGGTAACTCTTGTCTAGGTTTGTAGCTGTAGGCCCTTCTTGAAGTCGAGCCTGGTAGGCCTTGAACATCATGTCCAAGCCTTCCGGGGTTGGATCTGCAAGAACCGACCCTGGTTGTGGTCTATTTACGATGGGTGGTGGGGTGGGATGAGGTGGAGTGGATGGAGTTTCGGTATGCGAGGGGCTTTGAGATGCAATGTCTTCTATTTTTGTTTTCGCTTCTTTTAAGCTTTCTTCTAGTTCCGATAACTTTTTATTCCACTTGCGATTGGCCTTCTCTCTGGTATCCTTCCATGTTCTTGTTTTCCTCTTACTAGGCTCTCCCGATTCACTCGACTCTGATTGTTCTACTGGTTTATCCTGTTTTAAGGCTTGTGCTCTAGTGACAGCTTGTATAGGAGCCACATTGCTACTACTTGAACTTGAATCTACCACTAAGCCTACCACATTAATGGGTGTAATCTTGGGTGCACTGGAGGGGTTTCTTGGACAATCTCTGGGGAGATGGTCTTTGCCACAATCAGGACAAAAAGCCTGTATTGTGATAGCCTGTCCTTGACTCGGAGATGGTGGGTGGGGACAGTCACGAATGAAATGATCACCTTGACATCTGAAACAAGATCCTCTAGGGGCTTGTGGTCTCATTTGTCTCAACTGGGGCCTAGGGTTAGGATGTGTGTACATGACATTGGAGTATTCTGGCTCCCAATTTTGCTCCATAGGTGGTGCCTCATATTGATACGAGTAAATCTCACTATGTTCAGGTGACTCTGTGTAATACGCATGTGGACTACCTTCATGGGAGTAGTCTGAACAATGAGCATGAGAGTCATTATCTGGTATCAATGGGGTTAGTGGCACCAATGCTCTATTTGGATTTTCTTCTCCCACAGCATATTTGACTGGAATCACGTTGGCTGGAGCTGGTGGTTGGTTTCCCAAGATAGGTTGTGGCCTATATGGTACCTGATATTGCTGTTGTGGTCTATAATATGGCTGTTGGTATTGGTTCTGATACCTACCTTGTGGGTAAGGTTGCTGATAATTCTGTCTAACAGCCTGCCTATTGTAGGGACAATCTTGAGCCGTGTGGTTTGTGTATTTTCTCTCAATAGTGCAATATGGAGCATTCCTTTCTCTAATGTTTTGGTTTTGCATTGGGCATACATTAGCCATGTGGTCGCCCCCACAAGTATAACACCGATTCACTGGAGTGACTCTCTGTGTTTGTTTATTTTGGACTCCCAGCTTCTTGGCAACTTGCTCAGCTATCTCTTCTATTTCTGTGGAGATCTTTGAAGTATGACTAGTAGAACTATCCGAATCTTTGTAGAGTTTGGACAATCCTAACTCCTCACCCAAGTTATCTTCTATGTCTATGCACGTCCGCACACACTCTTCTATGGATCTAGGATCTTTCAAGTACACATATGATCTTAACTTGGTGCTCCGTAAGCCATCTAAGAACAAAGCCACTTGTTTGGCCAGAGTGGGTAACTCTAGAGCAGGGCATCTTTCTAGATACTGTCTGAATCTTCTACCTGCTAGTCGCACTGTTTCTTGGGGAGTCTGCTTGAAGCTGTGGATCAAGGATGATGTGTTATGCCTGATACCACTCTTGGAAAATTCTACAATGAATTCGTCTAGCAGTTGACCTATATCGTGATAGCTGCTTCTACTCAATGGTTGAAACCAAGCTAAGGCAGTGCCCTTAAGGGTCAAACCAAATGCCTCGTACTGGGTGAACCAGTCCTCAATTTGTTCGGCTCTCAGTACTTGTTTGTACTCGGCCACATGATCATAAGGATCCCCTGTCCCATCGAAATAGTTCTTCATTGCCTTGATCACTTGAATGGGTCTAAGGGTTCTTGGGTACTCTCGGGGTCTAGGCAATGGAAAATCCTGTTCATCTCTTTGTTGCCTATGTGCTTGATGTCTCTCTCTTTCAGGTCTTTCATTTTCAAATCCTGACCTATTCCTGCCCACGGTGTGTGCAAAACTTACCTCAGGTCTCTCTCTAGTTCTTCCTCTCTGGGCTTCATGAGCGTGGGATGATCCTACTCCTTGGAGGCCATGGGAAACATTGGATCTTGGTGGGGGGAAAATTAATTCATTCTTCCAAGTATATGCATGTCTATCATGTTCTGTTACCAAGAAAATTTTCTCTGATGTGTTATCCAGGTAGACAACCTTTCCTGGTATCTCTGGATCCTTGAACTCGTAGATGATGACTATGGCCAATTGGCTAGGTTGATCTGGCTTGAATCTCCAAAAGGCTTCCTCTGTTTCTCTATTCAAAAATAGTTCTATGCTTTTGTTATCTTGAGGGATCCAGTCTGGAGTGATCACTCGGGTCAAAACTGACTTACCTCTAGGAGTCTGGGGTCCTTGTCCTACATTTCCTTGTTCTAGGTCTCCTATTTCATTCTCAGGAATGACATTTCCAAACTCATCAGTCCTATCTGGTAGGTTGGTGACCACATACATGGTTCCTTCCTTATCAATGTATGAACCCTCTTCGAACTTGACCACCGAGTGTTCAAGTCCAAAGGATTGATATGGATTTTTGAGTTGGACCACTGATCGCCTCAGACCATCCTCATAGATACGAGCACCTAATTGGTTGGTCCGAATATATTCCAACTGTGTCTTATAGGGCCCTTCTGGTGTTTGTAGATGGGCAGTCCCTGAGCCACCTGCAGGTTTTCCCATACTAAAAGACATTTCTGAATCACTTGTGTCTGAACTTAGTAAAAGATGACCACTTAGTTGTTGTGCCCAAGACTTGGATGTATGGTTGACACTAGCCTCAGAAGATCTAATGCTTTGTTTATCCTTGCCTAAGTGTCTACCAGATCTCAGGTTCATAAGCTTTAGTCAAGAGTCCAAATTTTCCCTTCGGTATGGTTCAAAATTCTTTGGAGTCCCCTTGGTTCCTTAGTCCCACTTGAGGGTCAACTTCAAATTATCCTATCTCAAAATCAACACGTTATTCTTGAAAAAAACAGTTGAGGTCGTGTAGGATTTGAAACGAGCTTTCCAACGAGCTATAAAGCTCAAAAAATGGACTTTGGATGAAAAAGTTATGCCAATTCAGGCTCCTGGGGGTCAAAACAGGCAAACAGGACCTTTGGAGAAAATCGCCATTTTATGAACTTTCAGAGATCGCGATTTTGTGAACTCAGAAAATCGCGATGTTGAACACAAAATCGTGTTTCTGAAAATCGCGATTTTGATCACAAAATCGTGTTTTTTTTTTTTTTTTTTTGCTGAAAATCGCGATTTTGATCACAAAATCGTTTTTTTTTTTGCTAAAAATCGCGATTTTGATCACAAAATCGTGTTTCTGAAAATCGTGTTTTTTGACATGAAAATCGTGATGTTGATCACAAAATCGTGTTTCTGAAAATCGCGATTTTGATCACAAAATCGTGTTTTTTTTTTTGCTGAAAATCGCGATTTTGATCACAAAATCGTGTTTCTGAAAATCGTGTTTTTGACATGAAAATCGCGATGTTGATCACAAAATCGTGTTTCTGAAAATCGTGTTTTTGAGCACAGAATCGTGTTTTTTTGCTAAAAATCGTGATTTGTGCGAATCGCGATTTTGAGCCCGCTGAAAATCGTATTTTCTCAGAATCGTGTTTTTGGCATGAAAATCGCGATTTTGAGCACAGAATCGTGTTTTAGAGAATCGTGTTTTTTGACATGAAAATCGCGATTTTGAGCACAGAATCGTGTTTTTTGTTGAAAATCGTATTTTCTCAGAATCGTGTTTTTGGCATGAAAATCGCGATTTTGAGCACAGAATCGTGTTTTAGAGAATCGTGTTTTTTGACATGAAAATCGCGATTTTGAGCACAGAATCGTGTTTTAGAGAATCATGTTTTTTGACATGAAAATCGCGATTTTGAGCACAATCACAGAATCGCGATTCTGAGAATGACCACAGAATCGTGATTTTTTCAGCTAAGTTTTAGGCGGGAAAACAGAAAATCGTGATTTTTTCAAAAATTTTGAATTTTCACAGAATCGCGATTTTCATCACAGAATCACGTTTTTTTTGGCGGGAAATTCAAATTTCTGAGCGCCGGCTATGGCGAGCTCCGTATGAGCAGAAAATCATGAAAAAAAAACATAGCGCTTGCTCTCCCTTGCTTCTCCTAACTCCTTCCCACACAATAATGCATGAAAAATGGTATGAAGATGGTGAAAATGCACTAAAAAACAAGAATTTTCTATGAAGAAGAAGGTGGAGATGATGATGATGATGAAGATGAAGAGGAAAAAACAGAAAATGAACTGAAATGACAGTTTTTTTACCTTCCAACGTCGCAAATCTACGATCTTACCATCACAACGCTCGTCCTCGAAGCTCTCTCCCCGGCAACGGCGCCAAAATTTGGTGTAGCTCAAGCGTAAGCACCACCTCCTTTACTTGTCAATCCGCGAAGACGTGAGGACCGGTATGAAGACCACGAGCAAGTGAAGGCACAAGTGCGTGAGTGAAAGCACACAAACATGCACACACATACACACACACGCGCACAAAGTAAGATCAAAGAGAGGAACAATGGAAAGCTTAGATTGCAAAAGAGTTCTCTTACAAAAGTTCTATTCTCTAACAAGCTAACCTCAAAAATGAGCTCTCTAGCTCTTTTTATAGTTTCTTGACTAGTTTTGGCCCTGTCCAGACCTAGTGTCCGGCCTAGTTAAAAATTAGGTTCCAGGGCTTATTTGAGGGCTCAAACGAAGTCTAAAAATTATGAAAATTGGTACGATGGTACTTCTAATACTCCTCAAGCTCGAGGACTCCTTGGCTTGAACAAAATGGAGTTACTAAAAATAGATAATGGTATTTACAATGGTTTTTAGTGATGAAAAACACTATTTTTTGTAGGGGATTCTTCTGGAAATTTGACATACACTTCTTGGAGCTCCCTACTTGCTCCCTTTCCTTGTGTGTCCACCTTTTGATGTGCTTCCATGCTTTGTCCTTGAATTTGAGCTTCAACACCTGATGGAGAGTGTTAATCTCCAAAAGAACAACCTACTCTTGAATTTAGAACACCTCTATATCAAGAGTAAGTCAAAACCTTTACTAAATTATAGGTCCAATCTCCAAATTATCAAATCTGAGAAAATGTGTGAAGAAGGTGAAACACAGAAAAGTCTGCTGCAGAATTTCTTCACATTGACTTGTCAAATGAGTAAAGTTTTTTATGAAACTTTGTACTTATCTTCTCCTAGAGATTGCGCATCACCTCCAAGTTGAATCACTTGAAAAGCTTTAGTATAACTTGAGAAATTGTCTTCACAAGTTACCTATGTCTGAATCTGCACTTCTGAGAAGTCGATTTAGACACCCCTAACTTCTTAACTTTAGTTCTCACAATATCTAACCCGTTTTGCCAAATGCTTTTAGCCACGAGTAGATCACCTTCCAACTTAAAGATTAAGTGCTTGCTTGCACAAAACTTTAAACTATGGAGTGAGCACTGATCAAAAGATTAAACACGAAATTTGCGCCTGTTTCAGAGAACTGTAGACACTCAACACATATGAATGTTCCTACTAACAATTCTCCTAGCCTGTTTACAATTAGACTCTGAAATTCAGGTCACAGGCTCATTAACTAACAACTTAGATATCCTCAAAAGGATTTCACAATTGATCAAACACAGAAGGAGCAGACACGAAAAGATCGGGCGCAAAATTTCTTCATTAACTCAGAAATTTACAACTGAGTGATGAGAGCTAACTCAACTAACTTTTCTCTATCTCTTAACTCCTAACTTCCTCAATCTTGGCTTCTACATATGCTCTCATACATGCCCCGACTTTTCTCAAAGTATTTATAGATAATTTGTACAAGTTTATTACTCAAACAAAGATCTGAATCACCTATGACTATACTAATGTACATATGTGTACACTTCTCTTTTCCTCTGAATATGTCTTTCTTCCAAGCTTCAATGGTTGATCCTTTCTTCACTCTTTAACCTTCCAAGTCTTCAATTGGTGATTGGTCTGCACCAACAGCTCCCCCTCAATCATCAATTGAGGTCTTCTCCTTTCTTCTTTATACCTGCCATGTCTTTAAACTTCTGTAGCTTTGGTCCATCCAAGCTCTTTGTAAGCATATCAGCTATCTGATCCTTTGTTGAAGTATGTATGACTTCAATCTCCTTGTCCATCACTTTCTCTCTTAGAAAGTGATACTGAATTTCAATGTGTTTGGTCCTGGCATGAAAAACAGGATTAGCAGCTAAATACAATGAACTCATGTTATCTCCATATATGATTGGTATCCCATGCATAATATTAAGACTCTTCATCAATGTCTTGACCCAAATTACTTCTTTTGCAGCTTCAACCATGCCTTTATACTCTGCTTCTGTAGAAGATAAAGCAACTGTATGTTGCTTCTTGGAACACCATGAGATAAGTTTATCTCCCACATAACACATGTATCCAAATGTAGATCTTCTATCATCTGGATTACCTGCCCAATCTGCATCACTATAAATTTTGATATTTGTATCTGAGGTAAACCCATAATACAAACCTTCATTGAGTGTACCCTTAATGTACCTCAACACCCTTTGTCCTGCAATCCAATGTTCTTTCCTTGGGCAGTGCATAAATTGAGACAAAACTCCTACTGCATATGATAAATCAGGTCTAGTTAGAGTAGCATAGATAAGGCTACCAACCAAACTCTGATATTGTCTCATGTCCTTGAATTCTTCACCTCCATACTTACTCAATTTGTGATTCACCTCCATTGGTGTAGGTGCTACCCTGCAATCATCCATTTTAAACTTGATTAACAAGTTCTTCAAATACCTTTCTTGGGTCACAAATACTCCATGTTGAGTATATGTAATTTCCATGCCCAAGAAGTATGATAAGTCTCCCAAGTCACTTATCTTGAACTCCTTTTCCATTTGCCTCTTAAGCTTTTGTATTCCTTCTTCATCTGTACCTGTAAGAATTATATCATCAACATATATGCACATGTATATGAACCCATTATCACTTGCCTTGACAAGCAAGCTACTATCTGCTTTAGACACCTGAAATCCAAGCTCTTTAAGGAACTTCACAAGTCTATAGTTCCATGCCCTTGGAGCCTGCTTCAAGCCATACAAAGCTCTCTTGAGCTTGCACACATGATCTGGATACCTTTTATCTCTGAACCCTTGAGGTTGCTCCATGAATACATCATCTGAAATATAACCATTCAAAAAAGCATTCTTCACATCAAGTTGACATAGCTTCCAACCTTTACATGCAGCAATAGCAATAAGTGTCCTTATGGTTGTCATCTTTGCCACAGGACTATAGGTCTCATCATAATCAATACCATATGTTTGAGCAAAGCCTTTGACAACAAGTCTAGCTTTGTATCTAGACACACTTCCATCTGCAAACCTTTTTGTCTTGTAGACCCACTTGCATCCAATAATCTTCTGACTATTTGGTTTAGGAACCAAATCCCAAGTTTGATTCTCCAATAATGCATCATATTCTTCCTGCATAGCACTCTCCCATTTTTCCTTACCTTTTGCCTCTTCATATGTAGAAGGGTCTTCATCTGCTTTTACCAAATAAGCATAATCTTTTGTGGCTAGAAATGAAGTATCATAACTATACCTTGTAGGTTGCCACCTATTTCTTGTTGACCTTCTGAGTTCTCCACTCCTTGAGGTTTCTGGCTCTTCACATTCAGGATCAAATCTTGGTGTCTCTTCCACTTCAACCTGCACTTCATTATTCTCTTGCTCATCAAATATCTGAACTTTTGATTTACCTTTTCTTTGACTCACTTCTTCATCATCACCTGTATTGATATTGATTGTACCTGCATACCAAGTGTTTTGTTCATCAAATGTAACATCCTTAGAAACCATAAATTGTTTTGTTGATGGACTCCACAACCTATAGCCCATCTGCTTGTCATCATAGCCAATGAAAACATACTTTTCAGCTTTGGGTTCCAATTTGTGTCTTAATTGTGATGGCACATATGCATATGCCACACACCCAAAAACTCTGCAATGATCCAAGGTAGGTCTTTTACCCCACCAAGCCTCATATGGTGTCATACCCTGCAAGGCTTTACATGGTAACCTATTGACCAAATAAGTGGCTGTATTTACAGCCTCAGCCCACAAATAATTAGGGCAATTTTTCTCCTTCATCATGGATCTTGCAAACTCAACAAGAGTTCTATTTCTCCTTTCTGCAACACCATTTTGTTGAGGAGAGTACCTGCAAGTAACTTCCCTTTTTATACCTGCATTCCATAAGTAATCACTGAACTCATTTGAGAAATACTCTCCCCCTCCATCTGACCTTAGTCTTTTCAACTTATGACCTGTAATTCTTTCTGCATATGCATGATAGTGTTTAAATGTATTAAACACTTCTGACTTATCTTTGATCACATAGATAGTGATCCACCTAGTAGCATCATCAACATAAATCACATAATACCTTGATCCATTTATACTGAAATCTTTTGATGGTCCCCACACATCTGTGTGTACCAACTCAAGCTTCTCTGAGTGCATAAAACCATGCTTGGAATAAGAATGTTTATGAGCCTTACCTAATTGACATGCCTCACATTTGTATGTCATATGTTGACCTGCAACATTAGGCAATCCAAGCACTGAACCATTGTTAACCATATCTTTAATACCTCTTTCATTGAAATGTCCAAGCCTCTTGTGCCAAAGATCTAACTCAGAGATCTTATGTCCTCCATATGTGAACATAGCATGACCAATATTGCCTTGAATCTTCAATGTAAATAATCTTCCTTCCTTTTTCCCTGAAACAATCTGTTTATACCCTTGGCTAGGGTCTTCCACATATACTCCATCATTAGTGAACCTTACTTCATATCCCTTTTCAACAATTTGACCTACACTTATCAAATTCTTAGGGATTGTAGGAACATACAGGACCTTACTCAATAAGGTGCTTCCATCCTTAGCCTTCACTGATCCAATTGACTTCACATTGTGCTTTGTGTTGTCACCTGTTTGAACAACATGATTAAAAACTTTACTTTCCAAATCAGTCATCAAAGATATGTTACCACTCAGGTGATTGCTACACCCTGAGTCAATGTAGAAGACTCTTTGATCTTCACTTTGCCTTTCACAAGTTGCATTCATTATCAATGTTGAATCTTCCTTTTGATCTGAAGCATAATTGTAGTAGGTGTTGTTGTATTGTTGACTTTGGAATCCTCTACCTGCATTTCTTCCAAAGTAATTCCTTCCACCTCTACCTCTGTAATTACCTCTTTGATTTCTGCCACCTCTTCCTCTTGTATTATAATTTTGACTATATCCATTATTATTCTGAGTATTGTGCCAACAATCATTAGCTAAGTGATTTGTCTTACCACAAATCCAGCAAGCTTTGCCTCCATCTTTGTTATTCCTGCCTCTTCCTCTATCTTTGCCACCTCCTCTTCCTCTTAGGAAGTTGGCTTGAGTAGTTGTTCCTTCATCTTCACCTGCTTGTTGTTTTCCTTTGCTATTCTTCTTCTTATCCTTTGAATACATTGCATGTCCTGTACTCTTGTCACCATCTCCTTTAACATCCTGCTCAAATGTTAGCATATGACCTAACAATTGATTTAAATCAGGAGTGAAATGGTCAAGTGATAGTTCTGTAGACAAAATAAATGGCTTCCATTTGTCATCACCTCTCAACCCTGTAAGGATTTGCCTTACCAATTTATCTTCCTCAATGTCTTCATCAACAGCTCCTAAAGCATCTGCAATATCTTTCATCCTTGTCACATAATCTGAGATGGATTGAGAGGCCTTCTTCTTGAAGGTAGTAAACTCTGCCCATAAGGATGCCTTCCTTGACTTTGTAGTGTTCAGGAAATGCTCCTCCAAAGCATTCCATATGTCAGTTGCACTTTCAAGACCTCTAATGTGAGGTAACAAGTAATCATTGACTCCCATATAGATAATGCTCCTAGCTTGAGCATCTTTCTTCATCCAATTTTTCAGATCTGCTAACTCTTCCCTAGTTGGAACACTAGGATCTCTGAATTCTGGCTTCTCTTCTTCTCCTGTGATATAACCAATTAAATCTTTGCTCATAAGATGAGCTTCCATCCTCATTGACCATGCAGGATAGTTTTCCCTATCCAATTTCTCTATCTGTAGAGCATCTCCCATCTTGTATCCACCTGTGTATAGAAATCTTCAAGCTTTACAAGCAATGTATGTACCTTTACTTCGAATTAGGCTCCTTTTGCCTTTCTTGATGTCGAGTAGACTTCTCCTCAGCCTTTTGACTCCAAGCTTTCACTTCTTAGCTCTTCAAATGTTGAACTTCTTGAATCTGCAGCAGTCGGGACCTTCCTTTCCTTGATTTTGATGTCTCCTGCTCTGATACCACTGATGGAGAGTGTTAATCTCCAAAAGAACAACCTACTCTTGAATTTAGAACACCTCTATATCAAGAGTAAGTCAAAACCTTTACTAAATTATAGGTCCAATCTCCAAATTATCAAATCTGAGAAAATGTGTGAAGAAGGTGAAACACAGAAAAGTCTGCTGCAGAATTTCTTCACATTGACTTGTCAAATGAGTAAAGTTTTTGATGAAACTTTGTACTTATCTTCTCCTAGAGATTGCGCATCACCTCCAAGTTGAATCACTTGAAAAGCTTTAGTATAACTTGAGAAATTGTCTTCACAAGTTACCTATGTCTGAATCTGCACTTCTGAGAAGTCGATTTAGACACCCCTAACTTCTTAACTTTAGTTCTCACAATATCTAACCCGTTTTGCCAAATGCTTTTAGCCACGAGTAGATCACCTTCCAACTTAAAGATTAAGTGCTTGCTTGCACAAAACTTTAAACTATGGAGTGAGCACTGATCAAAAGATTAAACACGAAATTTGCGCCTGTTTCAGAGAACTGTAGACACTCAACACATATGAATGTTCCTACTAACAATTCTCCTAGCCTGTTTACAATTAGACTCTGAAATTCAGGTCACAGGCTCATTAACTAACAACTTAGATATCCTCAAAAGGATTTCACAATTGATCAAACACAGAAGGAGCAGACACGAAAAGATCGGGCGCAAAATTTCTTCATTAACTCAGAAATTTACAACTGAGTGATGAGAGCTAACTCAACTAACTTTTCTCTATCTCTTAACTCCTAACTTCCTCAATCTTGGCTTCTACATATGCTCTCATACATGCCCCGACTTTTCTCAAAGTATTTATAGATAATTTGTACAAGTTTATTACTCAAACAAAGATCTGAATCACCTATGACTATACTAATGTACATATGTGTACACTTCTCTTTTCCTCTGAATATGTCTTTCTTCCAAGCTTCAATGGTTGATCCTTTCTTCACTCTTTAACCTTCCAAGTCTTCAATTGGTGATTGGTCTGCACCAACAACACCTACCCTCAGCCATATCAATCGGGGAGATATCAGAACCAATATCCACCACAACAGTATGCTAGGCCCCAACAAACCTACCAACCACAATATCAAGCCCAGCAAAGGCCTCAGCCTGTGTTAGCCCAACAACCTCCAGCTCCATCCAACGTGATCCCTGTAAAGTATGCCGCTGCTGAAGAAAACATGAATAGAGCTATAGTCCCAGTAACACCATTAATCTCAGAAAGTGATCCCAATGACCATAGCTTTGATTCTACGCATGTTGATAGTCCCCAGGCTTACTACATGCAGTCTCCTAAACATGGTGAGTCTTACTACAGTGAGGAACCGAGTGAACCTATTTTGGAGACAGAGTATGCGAATGTCAGGTACGCGAACCCCAACCCTAGACCTCAACCTAGGTAGGTAAGACCTCCATTTCCTAGAGGACCATGCTACAGATGTCAGGGAGATCATCTCATTCGTGATTGTCCCTCACCTCCACCTACACAACCCCAGTCAGTGACAATCCAGGGCTATTGCCAGGAGTGTGGAAAAGAGCATCTCTTATGAGACTGCCCAAAGAATCCGACTAATATGCCGAAAATCACTCCTATCAATGTTATTGGCTTAGTGGTAGACTCCACAGGAAGTGTGACATCCACAGCCCCAGTACAAGTCATCACGAGAGCCCAGGCACTTAAGCAAAACCAAGACTTAGGCCAGGAAAAGAATGCGGAGGTTAGTGAGACTGAGAGCCAGAATAAGAAGAGGACAAGAGCTTGGAGAGATAGCCGTGAACGCATGAAAAGGCAATGGGCAAGAAAGATGAGCGAACTTGAGGAAAGCCTACGAGAAACCAAAGCCAAAATCATAGAAATCACATCTCAAACGCACTCTCACACATCCCCGCCACCACCATCCCCTTCACCCTCCATTCCTCCACCCACCAATCCCCCACACGTAACCCAACCATCACCCCGAGTAGGATCAGTCTTAGCAGATCCCACTCCGGAAGATCTAGACATGATGCTTAAAGCATATCAGGCCAGAATTCAAGAAGGGCCCAATGTAACAGATCTTGAAAAATGTTACCCTAGAGCCGATCTAGAGATAGAGCGAACAAAGCTTTGTGCTAAAATGGTCGAATTGGCGCAAGCCATGTTTGAAGCCTGTCGTTTGTTCAATGGCTCTAACCCCATCAGAACACCATTGCACTTTGATGGTCTATTGGATAGATTGGAGAGGTTACTTGCAAAATCTGGAAAAGGAGCCACCTCCCAGGCTATGGAGAGGGCAAGTGGTAGAATAAGCATTCCTCCCCAGGGAGCATATGTGCCTAACTCCACTAAACCAGACACCTCTTCTTCTATGAATAGGTATTCACCAGAGTTCCTGAGAGAGATTCATGAAGAGAAGTGGGCAAAGGAGAGTGAAGTCCCTCCTCCCATAGAACTTGTGGATGACGCACATGATCAATTCCCACAAGATATTCCTTCCATTTATGGAGGGCAGGAGAGCACCCAGTCCCAAGAGAGATTAGACTTTGAGTCTAATTCCTTACAGGAATTACCCCATTTCATGGGCCCATGGGAAGCCAAGTCTACTTGTATGAGAGCCCCCACAGTCATGGTAAGAAACGAAGACTCAGTCATACCTAGGAACACAGAGGTAGTGAAAAACACTAAAGTGCAGTGCAACCTCACTTTAGAAGAGCTACTCAAAGTTAAGCCAGAAGTGTGGAAACACGTAGCCAAACAAGTGCCAGACATAGCGAAATCGCGTTCCCAGGTAGGATCTCATAGAACAGTGCCTGAAATACCATTGGATAAGATAAGAGACATGAGTGAAGGAGAAGAAGGAAATACCTATCTCCCAGTTACCCATCAGGGATACACAACCAAGGCAATTTTGGACTCAGGTGCAGGAGTTGCAATTGCTACCACTTCCTTATGGAAACGTTGGGGCAAACCAGCACTCAGACCAACGAGAATGAAATTGTAGATGGCTGACAGTCACATAGAAAGACCCTTAGGACTACTAGAGGGGATAGCTCACTACTTGTGGTGTAGAGTTTGAGCACACATTTGCTATATGTGATTTTAGCAAAAATCATGCCTATGAAATGATCTTGGGAAGACCATTTATGCGACAGCTGCAAGTGGTACAGGACTGGGGAACCAACTCCTTGTATCTACAACACTTAGGTGTGACAACCAAAGTGAATCTCAAAGATTACTCTCATAGAGATGTCCCTCCTATCCAATGGAATCCCATCCATAGAGCCAAATATGATACGGAATCTGTGCATTCCATAGGATCAGGATCCTCATGGATGCATGAAGACACCCACTTATGGATGTGCAAAGTGGCAGTAGAAGAAGAGAAAAGAGAAAAAGCCAGAGAGGTAGGTGCAAAAGAAACACTCATATCAACTCAAGACCCAGCCTATGCACCTGTACTCTTTCCTGACGAGGAATTCGAACCCCACGGCTGGGCAGAAATCCTAGCAACAATGGATGTAGCCATCAATGAAGAACAATGGACACCTCACTGTGATGAAGATGGCTATGACATTTCAGTCTTCTCCATAGAGCCAATCATGGGAGAGGCAATTCTAGAAGAGTGCGAACCTAGCCCTGATGCATTTGAGGATGCGAGTGACTCCGATCTAGAGTCAATTATTATGGACCCACCTTTTGCATCAGATGAAGAATACTTCTATGAAGTAGAATTTCAACCCCAGAGGCACGGAGAGCTTACAATGACGTAAGGCTAGCCACACATGTAACCCCTAAGGAAGAAGGAAAAAAAAGGAAGAAGGAAAGAAAAGGAAGAAGAAAGAAGTCACACCAAAAGAAGAAGAATCTTTGTTTGAGGTCCCGAAAAATTTTAAGAAGTATGAGATAGATGACAGGAGAGTCATGATTAGAATGCCTAAACGAGAGGCGCAATCGGGGGAGGCCTATGATAACAAAGAAACCACCAAGAAAATAGTGGTAGCCATAGAAGAGGGGGAAGAGAGATGCACGTACATAGGCCATGACCTGACAGAAGAGGAAGAACGAGCTAATAGCCTTGCTAAGAGAATACAGAGATGTATTCGCTTGGAGTTACAAGGATTTGAAAGGAGTGGACCCGGACATATGCTCACATACGATTCCCATGATCACAGAGGCCAAACCCTCAAAACAAAAGCCATACACATACAATGACAACTATGCTGCCAAGATCAAAGAAGAGATAGACCGCTTGGTTGAAGCTGGATTTATCTATGAAATTGAGCACACTGAATGGGTGTCCCCCATTGTAGTGGTGCCCAAAAAGAATGGTAAATTATGTGTATGCATTAACTTGAAGAAGGTTAATGCAGCCACTATCAGGGATAGTTATCCGCTTCCTATCACTGAGCATTTATTAGAAAGGGTAGCCGGCAAGGAAGTGTACAACTTCCTAGATGGGTTCTCTGGCTACAATCAAGTGGCCATTGCACCAGAAGATCAGCATAAAATGGCTTTTGCCACAGAGTGGGGCATATTCGCTTTTAGAGTAATGCCATTCGGGCTTACCAATGCTCCCGCAACCTTCCAGAGATTGATGTGCCATGTGTTTAAAGAGTTCCTGAGAAAGAATTTGGAAGTTTATGTTGATGATCTCTGTGCTCATTCCAACATTAGACAAACACATATACCTGAACTCAGGCAAATCTTTGACAAGTGTAGAGAATATCAAGTCTACCTGAACCCAGAAAAGTGTGTTTTCATGGTCAGGCAAGGCAAAATTCTAGGACACATAGTGTCAAAGAATGGCATATCTACGGATGAAGAGAAAGTAAGAGCTATAGCCGAATTACCTAGGCCAAAGAATGTCAAGGAAGTACAAGCTTTCATGGGGCATTGTGGTTATTACCGACGATTTATACACATGTATGCCATCATAGCAAAGCCTCTATATGGACTGTTGACTAACTTCGAGTGGACTGATGAATGTGAGCATTCCTTCAATGAGCTTAAATGGCAATTGTGTTCAGCACCAATCTTGACCACACCAGATTGGAATAAGCCTTTCCATGTTCATGTTGATGCATCCAATTATGCTATTGGGTGTGTACTTGCGCAGCCTACGGGTGAAGGTAATATGGATCTTCCAATTGCCTATGCTAGTAGACACAATTGAATGCTGCTGAACGGAATTATACCACTACTGAGAGAGAAGGATTAGGCATGGTATATGCGGTTAAAAAGTTTAGACATTATTTTCTTGCAAATAAGTTTAAATTTTTTACTGATCATCAAGCATTGTTGTACTTGGTAAACAAGCCGTGCAATACAGGAAGATTAGTAAGATGGTTTCTCTTGCTAATGGAATACGATTTTGAGGTTGTGGTAAGGAAAGGGAAGACTCACTTGAGAGCAGATCATCTCTCTAGGCTCACATCAGGAGAGGCCCCACAAGGAGTATCAGATGACTTACCTGATGCTTACTTGTTTAATTTGGAAGTGGTGCCGCAGTGGGCTACGCTATTAGTGCCAGTATTGACATACGGGCCTAACCACCCAGTAATAGCCACACAGGATAGAGAGGTAGTAAAAGCCCAGAAGTACCACATCATGGCGGGAAGCATGTACAAGCACACAGATCAAGGGATATTGGCTTGTTGTGTAGAAGAGGACGAGTACGCTAAATGGTTGCAATTAGCACATGTAGGTGCATTAGAGCAACACTACTCAAAGCAACGAACCTTACAGACACTAAGAAGACTCGGGGTGCATTGGCCGACTATGGAGGCTGATGTCCAAAAGTTGTGCAAGGAATGCCCAATCTGCTGCACTAAACCACCTATGGAACATGCCACTCTTTATCAAGTGTCCATAGTGCCAGATTGGAGTGAACCACTAGTATCCTTCTTAAGGACGAAAACATTCCCTCCATACATGACTCTGGCTAGGAAAAGGAGTTTGGAACAAGAAGCCCAGGATTATTCACTCATTGGTGATAATCTATACAAGCGTGGTAAAGATGGTTACCTGAGACTATGTGTCCATGAGAGTGAATATCTCAAAATCTTGGAAACTGCTCACCAAGGTGTAGCAGGGGGACACTTTGGACCAAATCGAGTAATCAAGGCAATACTATTTGCGGGCTTCTGGTGGCCAACCCTTCACATGGATGCACATACCTATGTGAAACGGTGTGATGTGTGTCAGAGAACTCAGTATCCTATATGCAAAGATGAGATGCCCCTGAAACCTATGATGGGTGGATGTGCATTCTCTAAGCGGGGAATAGACTTTGTAGGTCCCATTAATCCCCCAGCCAAGGGTTCCCATGCTGAGTATATCATTGTGGCCACGGATTATCTAACCAAGTGGGTAGAGGTAAAAGCCACAACGAAGAACGATGCTCAAACAACAGCTAAGTTTTTATTTGAGAATGTGTTCACAAGGTACGGGCTACCTATAGAGCTAGTAAGTCATAGAGGCACTCACTTCTTGAATGAAGTCATTGAAAATCTGCTCCAAGAATTCTTGGTAGTACATAAGAAGTCTGCCCCCTATCACCCTCAAGCTAATGGCCAGGCTGAAAGCACAAACAAGATCCTATGCAATGTACTGACGAAAATAGTGAACAATAAACGCTCTGATTGGGACAAACAGCTACACCATGCTGTTTGGGCATATTGAGTCGCCTACAAAACAGTACTCCAAGCCACCCCCTTTCAGATGGTATTTGGCCAAAATGCAGTGCTACCGTTGGACTTCTTAATGCCTACATTGAAAGTAGCACAAGAGCATGAATGGACGGGTCATGAACTCTCCTCTAGATTTTTTGACCTTGAACGATTGGGAGAAACAAGACTGAGGGCGGCTGCGGGAATATATGCAGCTAAGAAACGACAGAAGGCGTACTTTGATGCCCATGTTAAGGATAAAGGATTAAGGGCCGGAGACCTAGTTTTAGTCTACACTTTGAAACAACATGCGAGGAAACTAGAGAAGAGAGGCTACGGACCCATGGTCATTAATAGAATCTCAACAAGTGGAGCAGTGCAACTAGCCACATTAGAAGGCGATGTTCTCCCAAGCTACATAAGCGGATGCAGGGTCAAGTTGTATCAGGAACCTCTCACAGAGGAAATGCTAAGTCGACTCAATACTGCTAAGAAACGCAAAGAAGAAGAAAAGCGAATTCGAGAAGAAGCCCAAGTAGAAGCTTTAGAGCACATACGGAGATTGAAACTAAGAAGACGAGGCAGAGAGCAACATAGGCCAGATGCATATGTAGATCAAGGATATCACGTGGCTATGTGTGAAGTTTCAGGTATCAGCTCTCATAGGATAATCGACCGACGGCCTTTTGTAACCCTAGAAGCAGGACAAGGAAAGGATGCAAAGACTATAAGAGCCTTGATTGACTCAGGTGCAGCCACTAGTGCCGTCAAATCATCTTACTGTCAAGAATTGAAATTAACTGTCAATCCTATAGAAGCATATCTCATAGGATTGGGAGGTGTGGAAACCCCTTGCATGGGCGAGGTGGATCTTCCCATCTCCATTCAAGACGAAGTGATGACAGTCAAAGTACTAGTGTGTCAAGATGAGGACCTCACTGAGCCTCTTGTCTTGGATCAGGACTGGATCTATGATCATGCAGTCAACCTCAACCTAAGAAGTGGACTTCTTCAGGTATGGGTAAATCATGGCCGAATTACAGTTGAATTGAAAAATGAGGCACTCAAGGAACTAGGCAAAGCACAAACTCTTGGTCCTTCCAGGGGCGCACATGAAGTTGACAATGCTATTCTTGTCCAAAACTGTATGATGCAGATAGAGGCTTGTGTCAACAACGGAGTCAGGGAGAGGACGAAACACCCTTCTTTTCCAAAGGCCAGAAGGTGGCAACAACCAACGGCAGATCAGGTACAGAAGAAGCAGAACACTACCTATACTGGATGCCAAAAAAAGGAGCAAAGCAGATTGTTTCAGCCGTGGAAACTAGTATGGAGGCGAAAAGGCGAACACCCTGTTCCGACCAGGCCAACCCCACGGCCAAAACCTCTTATTAGTAGTCAACAACATGACACTAATAAGAAGTCCTTCATTAATTCTTCTATGAAAGTGAAGTCTATTTGGGTAGCCAAGAAGTCAATGAAGGCCAGCCCACAATCACGACAAATCTAGGTGCCTAAGGCTTGTTTGCGGGCTCAAATAGCTACACCAAGGCCACAACCGGTACAACATGTTTCACTCACTCAAACATCTGAGGCCCAGTCTTACACATTACGCACGGGCACATATTCTTCCATGCGCACAAGTAGAATCACTCTTAAATGGGTCCCTAAAAAGCCTCCTTCTCAAGTAGATATCCCAATCCAACTCTTCAGAGTCTCCACAAAATCAATATCAAAGCCAATCCACTACATTTGGCAACCTCAAAACTGTAATAAACCCCCTGACCCCAGTTGTAAATCCACATCCACACACTAACTATGTCACTCTCACACTACATCCTCCCACTTAGCTCTTAGGACACAATTCCTGACTACACACACAAGCACCCAGCACTTAATAACCTACTAATCTCTCCCGAACCTCATGTTAATGTTGTAATGGGGACAAAAACGGTTCTATCCTGTCCTTTACAATGTTAACACATGTTCTATATTCTCACAGAATCAGGTGGCAAGAAGTAACATGGCAGAATCGACAGGTCCGAGCTCATAGGTAGGAATAATTACTGCAGGAATCGATGTGGATAGTCTACCTGTGGATGTGCCACCAACTGAACGACCTATGGAGCTGCAACACCTTCAGCAGATCTCGGTACCGGATCCACCCACAGGGATCACAGAAAGAGTCCATGCCAATTCCCATTGGTTTAATGGCATGTCAGGCCCATTAGGAGACTCCAAGTATATATGGGAGTCTAAGTGCGAGTATGACAGATCTTGGGTCAGATTCCAATTCTTCTCCAAGGAGTTTGAGACTCTACAGAACACACAAGATCTTCAGACCATATGGCAACGGGCAAGGTTAGCTGAGTACTTCGAGGCACCTTTACCCAAACCAGACCTCCTCCGATGCTATTATCTGGTCTCAACATTACAAGCTAATGCAGAAAAGGACAAACCAGGATCGTTTGTCCTTCCTTCCTTGCTGGGCAACAATGAGTTAAAGAGGTTTGAACTTGTTGATATATTTAGGTAGTGATGTGTGTGAACACTCTAGGACCGCCGGGGCACTTTTTTCCCTCTTTAGGAGGTTTTTTTCCCCCGGCTTGTATATACGCCTATTGCCCTAATGGGCTACTTATCTTTGTACATTCTCTAGTAATACATTCAGTCTTGTGTGTTGTGCTCCAAGCTTCTTCTTCTTCCTTGTGCTGTTCGCGTGCTTCCGCATACGTCTAACTCCAACAATTGGTATCAGAGCAGGTCGTTGCTTCTTCTAGGGCGCCGTCGACACTCCTCCGTTTGCAGTCTCAGATTCGCACAAAATTTGGTGAGCATACTCAGGGTGTTTCGGCCTCCGAACGCACTATCGTAGTGCTTGTGCAGGCTATTTCGTCCTTTTGTGCCAAAGGTATATACCAGTTTCTGTTCGCCAGTTTAAGCGTCTCGAAGTCTGCTAAAGGTCTAGCAGAACTCGTCTGGGCAGTTCTGTTCAACTTTTTGAGATACAGCCAATTTTCTGCATCAAGGTATTTTAGTCACCGGCCATGGCTGAAAGCAGTGATGTATTCCGTATGTTGGCTGTTGAGGATAAGTTGGATGGTACCAACTACCCATTATGGGCTTATATGATGCGACATGTACTGGTTGCAAAAGGATTGTGGAACATTGTGCAGGGTGTTGAAAGACGTCCTGTTACACCTGTAACGACAGGTACTGCAAATACAGGTGTTGGAGCTGATGAAGATGGTGTCGAAGATGATATTCCGCAGATTCCTGTTCGTGCTGCTGTTTTTGTTGCACCTACTGCAGAGCAGATTCGTTGGGATGGCAGAGATGCCCAGGCACATGCATTGATAGCTTTGTCTGTCAAACGTGCCATTATTCCTCACATTCGCTCTTGCAGAACAGCAAAGGATGCTTGGGATACACTTACCACTTTGTACCAGGCTAGGAATGAGGCTCGTGTTGCTTACCTCCGAAAATAGTTGGAGAGTGAGCACATGCATGAAGGTGATTCGATGGACAGTTTTCTTACAAAGATCAAAGACCTGAAGGAACAATTGATTTCTGCTGATGAGGTTATACCAGATAGCTCACTTGTGCAGACCGTTCTGAATGGCCTTCCTGATTCATATCAGAGTTTTGCCTCTACTCTTCGATTGATGATGAAAGGCAATCCAAATGCCTTGTCATTTGAGGAATTAGTCTCTGTTCTGTTGCAGGAAGATCAGTCCAGGCAGAACAGCTCCATTATGCGTGTTGCAGATCAAGCTTTCCTGGCTAGTCAGAAGGGCAAAGGAAAATGGAGCTCTTCTACTAGTAAGCAGAAATCTGCAAATGTTGCACAATCGAAGAACCAGGATAAAGATGAGAAGAAATCAGAAAAGCAGAAATTGTTCTGCAAGTACTGTAAAGGAAATGATCATATTATAAAGAACTGTCCAAAACTGGCTGCTAAAGAGGCAAAGAAGAAAGAGGCTGGAATGGTTGTTGTAGAGGACTCTACACCAAAAACAGAGTCTGCAAATCTTGTGCAGGAAGAAGAATGGGCGTTTACTACTGTCTGCAGTTTTGACCCATCTTCTCATGATCAGTGCATGTCTGCAGTAGACTCAGATGTTTGGTACTTTGACAGTGGGGCAACCAAACATATTACCTTGCAGCGCAGTTTCTTCTCTTCACTCGAGCCTGCCCCTACAGGGAATACTGTCACATGCGCCAATAACTCCTCTTATCCTGTTATGGGAGTTGGCAAGATCATTCTGACTACTGCTGATGGTAGTTCTTTCACTTCGTCAGATGCTTTATTTGTGCCAGGGATCAAAAAGAACCTGTTATCAGTCTCTGCATTAGCCAAGATTGGCTTGGTTGTGAAATTCGTTGATGATAGGTGTACAGTCCATGATCTCTCAAATGGCGATGTGATTATTGCTTCTGGCATTTTATGTCGTGGGCTGTATAAGCTCATAGACTATGAAAAATCTGTGAATGATTCGGCATGTGCAGTTCATGATTCTCAGGCTATGTCAGATGCAAAGCTTTGGCATGTACGCTTTGGTCATCTGAATTTTGCTAGTTTGTTACGCCTGCAGAAATCTGAAATGGTGTCCTCTTTGCCCAAACTTGAGGCACCTGGAAAACATGTTTGTGAAGGCTGTATTTTGGGCAAAATGCAGCGTTCTTCCTTTCCAAAAGATGGTTCAGTTCGGGCTATGCAGAAATTGCAGCTTGTACATAGTGATGTTTGTGGTCCTATGCAGACACCCTCTTTTGGAAATTACCTTTACTTCGTGACTTTCATTGATGATTTTTCCAGGCATGCATGGGTATATCCACTCAAAGCAAAGTCCGAAGTGTTCATGTCCTTCAAACAGTTTTTGGTTTTGGCTGAAAATCTGTCAGCATGTAAAATGGGCACCCTCCGTTCTGATCGAGGGGGGGAATATATGTCTTCAGATTTTAATGCATTTCTGGCTGAACGTGGGATAAAACACCAGTGTACAGTGCCGTATACACCTCAACAGAATGGAGTTTCTGAACGAAAGAACAGGTCACTCATGGAGATGGCGAGGTGCATGGTCAAAAGTCAGGCTTTACCACATAGTTTCTGGCTTGAGGCTGTCATGTGTGCAGCATATGTACTGAACAGGTGTCCCACGAAAGCATTGCAGTCTATCACTCCATATGAGGCTTGGCATGACCGCAAGCCATCTGTTGCTCATCTGCGTGTTTTTGGTTGTTTGGCATATGCATTAGTGCCTGAACAACATCGCATAAAATTGGATGATAAGGCAGTAAAATGTATTTTTGTTGGGTACAGTTCTGAAAGTAAAGGCTATCGTCTGTATCATCCACAGACTAAACGCATTCTGGTTAGCCGTGATGTTGTCTTTGTGGAAGATGCTATTCAGCCATTGCTTTCATGTACTAAGGAGACATCTGTTAGCTCCAAAGACATGTATGATACTTTGATGCCTCTTTTTACAGGTGGACAGGCTAGCGCTGGTCCTAATGAGGCAACTTCTCAGCCTTTGCAGGTTTCATATGATGATGCAGATCATTCCATTTCTGATGCAGATTTACATGATGCACTTGTTGATGAGAGAGCTGATATTGAACAGGCAAAAACTATGCCAAAATGGCTGGTGCAGACTTTGCGTGACAGCAAATTAGATGCACCTTTGTCATATCGTACTCGTTCAGGCTCTCATAGTACCTCCTTTGCATCAGATTGCTATGCTATGGCTGCATCTAGTCTCTGTGATGAGAATGAGCCCGTTTCTTTTGATGAAGCACAAAATTCAGAAAATTGGATGGCTGCTATGCAATCTGAATATGATGCTATAATGAAGGATGGTACATGGTCTTTATGTGACTTGCCTCCTGGCAAGAAGGCCATTGGCACTAAGTGGGTATACAAGCTGAAGCATAAACCTGATGGTACAGTTGACAGGTATAAGGCTAGGCTTGTTGCAAAGGGTTATGCGCAGGAAAGAGGCATTGATTTTGATGAGACCTTTGCACCTACATGCCGTATGACTACTGTTCGGAGCATTTGTGCACTTGCAGCCCATCATGGTTGGAATGTACATCAGTTGGACATTAAAACAGCATTTCTGAATGGTGACTTGCATGAAGAAGTGTATGTTTTTCAGCCGCGTGGCTTTGTGCAGAAAGGGCATGAAAACCAGGTGTGCAGGTTAAAGAAGGCGTTATATGGTTTAAAGCAAGCACCACGTGCTTGGTATGAGAAAATACATGCCTATCTGATTGCACATGGTTTTGAGAACAATCCAACTGAAAGCACCTTATATGTTAAGCGTGCTAATGATGTGCTTTTGATCATTGTTGTCTATGTAGACGACATGCTGCTCACTGGTCCTCTTGAGAAGCATATTGCTGATTTCAAGGCTGATTTGCATGCCTCATTTGAGATGTCTGATTTGGGGCATTTGCATCACTATTTGGGCATTCAGTTTATGCAAGTTGATGGTGGAATGGCTTTGTGTCAAACGAAATATATTGACACATTATTGCAGCGTTTTGGCCTTGAAGACTGTAAGCCTATTGCCACTCCTATGGAGACAGGTTTATGATTGAGTCTTCATGATGCTGGAGATGCATTTGATGCTGTTCTCTATCAGCAGGCTGTTGGATGCTTGATTTACTTATGCATTACTCGGCCAGATATTCAGTTTGCTATCTCACAGATGAGCAGGTTTATGCATTGCCCAGGAGTCACGCATTGGAAAGTGGTTAAGCGCATCTTTCACTACTTGAGTGGTACTCGGCTACTTGGGTTGTTTTATCTCAAGGGGGGATCACTACCGCCAGATTTGCATGCTTTTTCTGACTCAGATTGGGCTGGTTGCTATGACACTCGTGTGTCCACCAGTGGTTTTTGCTTCATGCTTGGTAGCTCATGTATATCTTGGTTGAGCAAGAAGCAGCCTACTGTGGCCACTTCCAGTTGTGAGGCTGAGTATAGGGCAGCTTTCACAGCGACTATTGAGTGTGTGTGGCTCAGACGCCTTATGGCTGATTTGGGTGTTGGCCAGTCTTCTGCCACCACCATCTTCACTGACAGTCAGAGCGCATTGGCAGTTGCGAGGAACCCTGTGTTCCATGCTCGCACTAAGCACATTGAGGTGCATTATCACTATGTTAGGGAGAGGTTCTCTGCTGGGGAGATCAGCTTGGCATATGTGCCCACGCAGGAGAACATTGCATACCTTTTCACGAAGGCTCTGCCTAGGGAGAAGTTTGAAGCTTTTCGCAAAGCTTTGGGCTTACTTCCTTTTGTGGAGTGATTTCCACATAGCTCGGCACTTCCTTATACATGAGTGCCAGCTCCTTGTTCACCGCATCACTCCCAGGGGGGATTTGTTGATATATTTAGGTAGTGATGTGTGTGAACACTCTAGGACCGCCGGGGCACTTTTTTCCCTCTTTAGGAGGTTTTTTTCCCCCGACTTGTATATACGCCTATTGCCCTAATGGGCTACTTATCTTTGTACATTCTCTAGTAATACATTCAGTCTTGTGTGTTGTGCTCCAAGCTTCTTCTTCTTCCTTGTGCTGTTCGCGTGCTTCCGCAGACGTCTAACTCCAACAGAACTTACCTTGGAGTTGGTGAGCTCTGCTTTGAATATGCACGGCACACATGTACCTTTGGAGAAAGATGCTCTCGTTCCTACTAACATGAAGGATAGGAAACTATTGAAGCTTAAAGATATGGCAGCCCTCACACCAAACGTGTCCATCCCTCTCCGTATGTGCATGCAACATTTTGCTTTCCCAGGTCAAGACCGCTTCACACAACCGCACAAAAGAATTTGGTTCGCTCTCTACCTAGCGGAGACAGGTGCGTTACCAATCAAGCTTCCTATATGGATTATAGAGCAATTGTATGAAGCAAATAAAAGGTCTTCTAGGAAATTAGTGGTGAACGGTTGCTTTGCAATCACACGCATTATTTACCGGTGCCTAGCATACGATGTTCCCATTGAGCGTGCCTTGACTTGGGCACAATTACAAATGTTTAAGAAGCTCAAGACGTCCACACCTCAATTCAAGCGCATGAGGGGTTCGATCCCTTGTGTCCAGACAAGGGAAGTTCTGACTACTCTTGAAGTATCGCCACGAGGGGAGGCCACTGTACCCCCCTTTACCATTAGAATACCCAGGTCTGGATCTGAAACCACAACACAAGCAGCCCCTTCGGCTCCCCCTGCTCCAACTGAATTTGAATTTGCTACAACTAGAGATGTTGAAGGGATGGATCCACATGACTTCGAAGCATTCTTACAAAGTACACAACTCTCTGACGTAGAGTTTTATTCAGATACCAAAGAACAAGGCACATCTTCACAAAGAAGGAGAAAAGCCACAGAAAACCACCATGTACATTGGGGTGACGATCAGCAAGGTCAACAACAAGGACACCTAGAAGAAGAAGGGGCATATGAAGAGGAGACCACTGAAGCCCCAGCTTATACAGCAGAACTCTGAAGGCTGTATCAAATCATGGAACGAGTGCGATCACAACAACTGCTCACCGAACAGAGTAGTAGGGTACTCATGACTCAGCTGTTAGAAGAAGCAGGTGTTGACTCAGAATATAGTGAAGGTCTCTTATTAATGGCAGAGACATATGGGGTAGTAGAAGCAGTGAGGACCGCCATTAGGAGGTCTCCAGTTCAATATGATCCACAAAGATTCCAAACACGACCACGGTCAGGTAAGAATATCTAGATCCCCGAGGAATCCACCGAGCCACTACCACCCACACCCCCACCATCGCCTCCCAGAGTAGAAGCCGTGGAGATCGCCTCGACCACTCAACCCACCGAACAAACCTTCCTCTTCCGTACTCCCATCTCTAGTTCAACCCTATTCTCCACCTCTGATAACCCTATCTATGAGGCAACCATCATCACTACACAATCCACCGAATCGCTCATAGAGCTGGCCCTCAGACAACCATCCCCCATGCCCTCAGCCATAGGTCATCCTTACTCCAGATCCATATTCATGGGTTTCCCTACTACCACACCACCCTTCATCACCTCCCCACCTCTACAACCTCAATCCCCAAACCCCATCAACCCACTTCTCCAATCCCTCCAGGCCTTTCTTGCTAGAACGTTTCAACCTAGATCTCAACCATTCCCTTTATTTTCAGCTCCCCTCCCCACTCCTCATCTATTCGCCACTTTCACACACCCACCACCTACCATTCCAATGTATATGGTAGACACCACACTTGCTTCCACTCCTGAAGGCATGGATATTTCACCACCCACGGCACCTCCCCCTCCCCCCACACTTCCACCTCCTCCCATTCCCTCTCCACCAATTTCACCCACACACACATCTCCATTAGACACATCATTCGCACTTCCCATTCCCCAATCCCGTCCCCATGCATTCTCCATTGTACAAACCACACCAGCATCTATAGGCAATGCATTGGACACCATGCTAGCTTGTATTTCACAGTTAAATACAGAGTACAATCAACTCCAGCAACATAACACACGACTGCAAGAGCACTCAGAGGTGCTACAAAATCATCTGGTTGCAGTAGAAGAGGAGAATGCTCGCCTCCATGCCCAATTCCACACTTTACAAGAGGCTCATAGTGTATTGGAAGTATAGTTACAGAATACAAACCAAGAGGCAATACAAGTGGTCGAAGGACACCTACAAACACAACTAGAACGCAATTCAAAACTTCAACGGAATATGGCACTTCTTAGAAGACATCTTGCAGCTGCTCACGAAGAAAATCGACGCCTACAACAACAGAACCAAGAGAACTTAGAAGCAACCATCGAAAGCACACCAAGGGCACCCATCAGTCCATCCAAGTTTCAAGCAGTGACCCCCGACAATATCAAGATCATATTGGAAGACTATGCCATGCTGCTTGAAGCACATGACCAGCTCTCAGAGGAACTGAGTCAACTGAAGAAAAAACAACGAAAGGACACAATGAAAGCCCCTCAAACCACCTCATCAGCAGCTTCACTTCTCACAGACTCAGTGGCCCTACAAGATCTCCAAACACAGGTCATAGAGTTGAAAGCACGCTTACTACAATATGAAAGGCCACCTTCCCCTCCAGAAGCTCCCACAGACGAAGATATAGTACAAATTCCCGTGGAACAAACATTTGAGGAAGAATACGACCCACAACCCTTCCCAGGAGGCCAACAAACGGAAGAAGCTCAGGACACATTCGAAGCACCACGGCCCCATGGCTATGTCAAGTGGAGGAAATTGGGAGTTCTCATGAAGAGCGCACAGTAGTGCAAAATCAGGCCATGAGGGTCATCGAGGAAACTGTGCTACAATCTGCTTACTTCAAGAACCTATCATCGAGACGCCTTATCCTGTCATCTGAACTCCAATACAGGCCTTATTGTATTATTTTGGCTAATTATAATGCAGAAATACAGAGGGTCACGGGTAAGATTCCTACATTTGCTACCCGATTTCAACCCGAAGACCTTCCTCTAGAGGTGCAAAAAGGCAAAATTCATCAACCAACCTGGCGGCAGAAACTTCTAGAGACATATCCAGAAATGCTACGCACATGGAACAATGCGCCTTTACATCTCCTATACAATCCATGCTATGGTCCAGTTCCACACCGCAGGTCTTGGAAGGCATTCAATATCAAAGTTCAAAACAACGCGCAATGCAAAGAATGGCTAAACTACCCGTACATAGCGCCACCACAAGGGCCACCGTCAATAGCCTACATGATGGCCACAATTCGCCATTGGATGCCTCGATTGAAGCCCATGCAGGATGTTGCAGCCCAGATGATGCTTAAGATTTTGGATATGATGCAGGTAGTACTCAAAACTTTTCGAAACGCAGCAGCACCACAGATACGACTACCGGGGTTTACTAATGGAAACTATGATTTGGTGTACGACATGAGCACCACCCCCAGCATTCGAGTAGCTTATGCCTGGCATGCACGGATAAAGTATCTCCCCGCATGCTACAAATAGACATTCGAAGAAATGTTCAGATCAGGTTTATGGGAGTATCACTCGGAGGTCTTCGCACCGAAGCCAACACACCTGCTCCATCTCTTTGCTTGTGAACAAGCCATGTACTCTGAGTACTACACAACACCGCAACTTGATGCCCCTGGTGCAATAAATTGGGAAGCATTGGAAGCTGATCTAGCACGAGGCTTAAGAATAGGAGAACACGAACTAGCCACCAATGTTATACAATACTATATCGACCACCCTATAGAACAGAGGTCTGTCAGGGGTGACAGACGCTAGGAGGGGGGGAGTGTTGGCATACAAGTCAGATAAAGAGCAGACTAGCACAACGGAGCAGTCATGCACAATACGGCAACAAGGCCCAATCATTTTTTCCATGGACCATTTACAATTCAAGTGATTTTAATCACTACACAAACATTGTAAATTCCGTTTTTGGTAGAATAGACTCCATTTTGTTCAAGCCGAGGAGTCCTCGAGCTTGAGGAGTATTAGAGTTAGCTACATATCAATTTTCATAATTTTTAGACTCCGTTTGAGCCCTCAAATAGGCTCTAGAACCTAATTTTTAACTAGGCCGGACACTAGGTCTGGACAAGACCAAAGCTAGTTAGAAAACTATAAAAAGAGCTAGAGAGCTCATTTTTGGGGTTAGATTGTTTGTGAATTGAGCTTATGTAAGAGACTTTTGACTAATGCAAAGAACTCCATTGTTCCTCTCCTTGTTCTTGCCTTGTGTGCGCGTGTGTGTGTATGTGTGTGCATGCTTGTGTGCTTCTCACTCACACACTTGTGCCTTCACTTGCTCATAGTCTTCATACTAGTCCTCACGTCTCCACGAATTGACAATTATGAGGTGAATCTTCTCACGTTGGTACTCACCATTGTGCTAGAGTGACACCTTGGAACAAATTTTCTTGGCTCTTCGAATATCTTCTTTCTCGACTTCCATAGTCTAAGAGACAAGGAGCCAAATGAAATTGTTTTGCCTAATGCATGTTCCCAATTTCTAGGTGATATTTATTGAAAAAAGGAAATTCATATCATTTCAAGCTTTCAATAGGGAGGGAGGAATCCTTGAGTATTTGGGGATAATATGAATTGGGGAAAATAAGATTTGTTTCATACTAAATCTGTGGTAGCATACCAAAGCTGACCAAGGATGAAAGAAGAATCAAAGGATATGCAAAAAGCTCAGAAAAAAAAACTTGAATCCACATACATTTTTGTAATATTCCTACTTAGGATAAAACTCATATTTTTATGGATGTAACTATTTTGTGATTCCCAAGATCATGTGAAATCTCACCTTTGTATTTGTTTCACTCACAATAGATTAGCTCGTTGAATGAAAAAGTTAGAATAGCTCTATAGTTAATGTATGTTGGTGCAATTAAGCCCAAGCCTACATACTTGATCACCTCACATAAGCTTGATGTATTGACATTACACTTGGAAGGCTTCATATGTACAACCTCTTGTAACTTTACTTCAAAATTACAATTGTAAAAGGTCAATAAACCCACGAGGTGTTAGGAAGCATATAATCTCGTATCAATTTGGTAGTTGAGTCAAGAGATAATCAATACTATACTTTAGGATTCACTTTTAGGTAGAGATTTGAATTTGAATTCAAATCTTTGGCTCCAACAAAGACTATAAAAAGAGGATATGAAAGGCCCACGTCAATCTCGAGGTTCAGTGATCATTTTCATGTACTTTCATTGAGAAGAGGAGCTCATCTCATAGTTCACTCATTTCTCACTCATTGAGCAATGATATATTGTCAATGACATTGTACGTTTACATGATTTAATACATACATGATCATTACTTCTTACTCTCTTATCTCTATCATAGTCCATTAGAAAAGTGAACTTGTCAGAGCTTGTTCTCACTATATAGTGGATCATTTATCGTGATTCAAAGCATGATAGCTTAAGCATACTGTCTATTTTAATCCTACAAAGTTTCATTATTAATTCTTCTCATGATCATCATATAGTAATCAATCTCAACTCACTGGTCTGTGATTGTCAAGGCCCATAAATGTCGGGATGCATGATCAATTTGCTAAACATATTTCTCTGCATATAGTCTATCATTTTAAGTGATATCACTCATGATTGGTAGCTTGTTAAGCTAATTAAAGTTCCCCAAAGGTAATTTTATCAATTGCTACTGTACTTAGAGAATGTTTCAAAACTTTGAGTAGGTGTATCAACCAAAATAGTAAGTTTTGGACCTTGAATCATATGCCTACCTATCTCTTTTGATCCTATCATTAATGGATCATCTTTGAAGCAACATATGTGATTAATTATGCTTTTTAGCTAGCTAAAGAGGCCCACAACACTCTTCAACCATCACTTATAGCGGGTGTGAAACAGGTTTTAGCTGCACCAATTCATCTCTTGTGATTATCCACCACCTCCTCCAACAATGGTATTAGAGCAAGCACAATCAAGATGGGGATGGATTTCCATCCTTCATTGACAAATTGGACAAGAAAAACTAATCAACATGGTCCCTAAGAATGCAAGCATACCTTCAAGGGAGAAGCTTATATGGATACATCTCAAGAGATGAATACATGCCAACTTTCAGGAGCAAGCATCAACCAACAAGGGAAGAGCATGAAAGGTTGACCACATAGTGTGCAAAGGATGCTCTTGCTAGGTCATATCTACTAAGCTCACTCTCTGATTTCTTTTTACCACATGTTAGAAATTGCAAGACCTCCCAAGAGACTTGGAAAGTGCTTTCATCATACTTCTCCTCAAACACAAAGTAACATTAAGAAACATGATGAAGAGGCTAGTACCTCTCAAGCTAATTATGCAAGAAGAGGAAGAGGTACTAGAGGAAGGGGAAGAGGAGGAAAACAAGGTAGGGGGAGACCCTACAACAATTCACCATGCAACATATGTGGTTTCAACAACCACACTATAGAAGAATGCTACAAAAATACAAGGAACCAAAAAGTAAGATGCTTCCATAGAGGAAGCTATGGACAATCTAGAGGCAGGTACAACAATGGTGGAGGCAAATACAACCATAACTACAATCAAGGCTACAACAACAAAAACTGTCAAGGAGGCTTTAGAGGAAGAAGGGACTTCAACAACTATACTGAAGATCAAGAAGAATCTCGACTCATCATGAACATGACATCCAAGTAAGGTAAAGATGATGAGCATCTTTTCTGCATTGACTCAGGTTGTTCCAATAATGTGGCAAGAAATATAGCCCTATTATCTGATCTTGAAGACCCCAACGTGAAGCATGCAGTACAAACATGTGATGACAATAAACACTCAGTCAAGCAAGTTGGAAATGTCAAAACATCTGATGGTAGTATGAACCTTTCGAGCAAAGTTCTATATGTGCCTCCTATAACCAAAAACCTAATTAGTGTTGGGAAAATTCTAGAGAAAGGTCTACATGACAGATTCACTAAGCATCGAGCATATGTGGAAGACTGCCAACAAGGCTTCAAAAGAATTGCCAAAGGTGAGAAGTGAGGTAGATTGTTTACTTTTGAAATTGAAGATACAAGGAACATATCACTATTCAGTTATAGAGATCAAACCCTATCTAAGTTGGAAATATGGCACAAAAGGCTAGGGTACATGGGAGAGAGAACTCTCAAGTAAATTTATAGGGATCAAAGTGTGCTTGGCATTCCCAATGTGACCAAGCAGCACATGATATACAAATGTGGAGCTTGCCAATGTGGCAAAGCTCATAGGCAACCATTGAAAGGATACATCCATGAAGACTATTTGCAGCTTGTACACACTGATGTGTGGGGTCCTAGCAAAGATCCATCCATCTCAAGTTCAAGGTTCTATGTCTCATTTATTGATGATTAGAGTAGGTGGAAAATCCTATATTTTATGAAGCATAAGGATGATATATTTACATGTTTTAAGAAGTATTTGGCACTAGTTGAAAACCAAACAAGAAGGATCTTGAAGAGAATCAGGTCTGATGGAGGTGGTGAGTACTTTTCACATGAGTTTGATCTATTTCTACAGGACATAGGCATAAAGAGGGAAGTAACAACTAGGTATACTCCTGAATTGAATGGAGTGGTAGAGAGAAGGAACATGTTATTTGTTGAGGCAGTTAGGTCTACGTTAAATGAGAAAAATTTACCTGATTATTAATGGGCAGAGGCTATATCCACAGCCACCTACTTGGTCAATAGGCTTCCATCCAAATCATTGGATGGTATGATACCATATGAAGCATGGAATGGGAGGAGACCATCATTGGATCATTGCAAATATTTGGGTGCATTGCCTATGCACATATCCAATCACAAATCATAGGGAAGCTTGATCCTAAGGTTGAGAAATTTATATTTATTGGGTATGATCAGAATCAAAAGAAATATAAACTACACAATCCCACTAACAAGGCATTCATAGTTAGTAGGGATGTAGTATTTGATGAGAATAATTCATGGTTTGAAGATGATTGCAGGGAAATCAGGTTACCATATGAGTTGGAAAATGATTTTCCAACCCTCACTCAAGAAGATCAACACCAATTAGAGGACATCAACTCAGAAGCTGAGGAGCAGATTGACTTCAAATCTTGGAAGTCAAGAGGCAAGTTCAAATACAAACAATTAGAGGATCTACTCGAGTCTTCCAATCAAGCTTTAAGGAGATCACAAAGATAAAGTAAAAAGCCCATAAGGTATGGATATGATACATCCTTAGTCACAAACCACTCTGTGTTCATCACTAAAGATTTTATGTTAGAAGACCCTTCTTCATTTGAAGAGGCAAGGAAGAAAAAAGAGTGGAGAGAAGCCATGCAAGAAGAAGTGGAAGCATTGCAAGAAAACCATACTTGGTATCTAGTTCCAAAGAAGCCAGATATGAAGGTAATTGGTTCAAGGTGGATATACAAAAGTAAAAAGAACTCTAATGGTTCTATAAGTAGGTGCAAGGCATGGCAAAGGGATTTGCCCAAACACATGGAGTAGACTATTAGGAAACATTTTCACCTGTGGCAAAGATGCCAACAATCAGGGTATTGGTAAGTCTTGCTGCATCAAAAATTGGAATTTATATGAGTTAGATGTCAAGAATGCATTCTTAAATGGTTGGATATCAAAAGAAGTGTATATGGCACAACCACCAACTTTTGAAGATGAAGAAAAAGCAGGTAATGTACGCAAGCTTAGAAAAGCACTCAATGGTCTCAAGCAAGCTCCTAGGGCTTGGAACCATAGGCTTGTTACCTATTTGCAGGATCAAGGCTTTGTGGCAAGCAAGGCAAACACTTCTTTATTTGTTAAGAAGAATAAATCAGAGGTAATCTATTTATGTTTCTATGTAGATGATATCATTATTACAGGTAATGAATCTGATGGTATCAAGTATGTCAAGGCTCAATTAATGAAGGAATTCAAAATCAGTGATGTAGGGTTATTAACCTACTTCCTTGGCTTAGAACTTGTGTATACAGATTCAGGTATATTCATCACACAAAGGAAGTACATACATTATATGTTGATAAAGTTATTATGGAGAACACTAAAGTTGGAGGTATTCCTATGGAGCTCAACCATAAGCTAAGTTCACATGAAGGTGAATACTTGAAGATGTTACATGTTATCAACAACTTGTGGGTAGTCTAAATTATGCTACTTTGATAGGAGTAGACATTGCCTATGCAATAAGTACATTGAGTCAGTTCATGTACTTACCAAGGAAGCCACATATGGAAGCTACAAAGAGGGTGCTTAAGTATCTAAAGGGTACAATGAATGAGGGATTTTTCTATCCTTTCACTTCTGACATAGATATAAAGATGTATTCTGATGCAGATTGGGCTGGCTCCAAGGATGATAGGAGGAGCACTTCAGGGTACCTATCTTTTGTAGGTTCAAAACTTATATCTTGGTCATCCAAGAAGCAACCAACTCTGGCCTTATCTTCAACAGAAGCAGAATATAGAGGTTTGGCAAATGCAACTCAGGAAACTATGTGGCTTAAGCAATTGTATGCAGATTTGGAGATACATTCCTACACTCCCATTATCTTTGGAGATAACACTAGTTCACTTCATTTGGCTCCTAAGCTTGTATACCATGCAAGGACTAAGCACATTGAAGTGCACTATCATTATGTAAGGGAGAACTTGCTAAGCAAGGATATCCAATTATCATATGTATCCTCATTGAGCAATGATATATTGGCAATGACATTATACTTTTACATGATTCAATACATACATGATCATTACTTCTTACTCTCTTATCTCTGTCATACTCCATCAGAACAATGAACTTGTCAGAACTTGTTCTCACTGTATAGTGGATCATTTCTCGTGATTCAAAGCATGATAGCTTAAGCATATTGTCTATTTTAATTCTACAAAGTTTCATTATTAGTTCTTCTTGTGATCATCATATATTAATCAATCTCCGCTCACTTGTCTGTGACTGCCAAGGCCCATAAATGTTAGGATGCATGATCAATTTGGTAAACATATTTCTTCGCATATAGTCCATCATTTTAAGTGATATCACTCACGATTGGTAGCTTGTTAAGCTAATTGAAGTTCCTGAAAAGGAATTTTATCAATTGCTGCTATACTCAAAGAATGGTTCAAAACTATGAGTAGGTGTATCAACCAAAATAGTAAGTTTTGGACCTTGAATCATATGCCTACCTATCTCTTTTGATCATATCATTAGTGGATCATCTTTCAAGCAACATATGTGATTACTTATGATTTTTAGCTAGCTAAAGAGGCCCAAAACACTCTCCAAGTATCACTTATAGCAGGTGTGAAACAGGTTTTAGCTGCACCAATTCATCTCTTGTGATTATCCACCTTCTCCTCCAACAATGTAGGACTATTTTTTTGAACTATGGCGGCCTTTTTGGTATGGAAAAGGCCATTAATCTTGTATAAATCTGAATAAGAGCTCGTTTTATAGACTTTTTCCATTATGAGAGCTCATTGAGAAATCTTGTAACTCTCCTTTGTCCTCAATATTTCTCTTTTGCTTCCTCCATGGAGGTGGATACGGTGAGGAATGAGTGCCCAAAGGGGGTAAACACACTTTGAAGGGATGTATCCATATGTGTGTGGCTCTATGCATCTGTAGCAAGATATGTTATAAAGCAAAATCCATCCTAGGAGTGCTTCAATTTCTTTTTCTCTTAGGTTGCCTATTCCATAGGGTTGAACATATTAACATGTAGAAATTTTTGTTCTACATATTTTGATATGTGATGATAGGGGCATCTTTGACACCCAGTGAGGGTTGGAAAATCATTTTCCAGATCATATGGTAATTTGAGTTTCCTCCAATCATCTTCAAACCATGATTTATTCTCATCAGATACATCCCTACTAACTACGAATGGCTTGTTAGTGGGATTGTATAGTCTACATTCCTTTTGATTCTGATCATACCCAATAAATATGCATTTCTCAGCCCTAGGGGTCAAGCTTCCCTCTGATTTGAGATGGGATGTGTGCATAGGCAATGCACCCAAAAGTTTTGCAATGATCCAATGATGGTATCCTTCCATTCCATGCTTCATATGGTGTCATACCATCCAATGATTTGGATGGAAGCCTATTGACCAAATAGGTGGCTGTGGAAACAACCTGTGCCGATAAGTAATCAGGTGATTTTTTCTCATTTAACATAGACCTAGCTGCTTCAATAATTAACATGTTCCTTCTCTTTGCCACTCCATTCAATTCAGGAGTATACCTAGTTGTTACTTCCCTCTTTATGCCTCTCTCCTATAGAAATAGATCAAACTCATGTGAAAAGTACTCACCATCTCCATCCAACCTGATTCTCTTCAAGCTCCTTCCTGTTTGGTTTTCAACTAGTGCTAGATACTTCTTAAAGCATGTGAATACCTCATCCTTATGATTCATGAAATAGAGAATTTTCCATCTATTGTAATCATCAATACATGAGAAATAGTACCTTGAACCTGAGATGAATGGATCTTTGCTAGGAACCCATACATCAATGTGTACAAACTCCAAATAATCTTCATGGATGTATCCTTTCCTGTTGAATGGTTTCCTATGAGCTTTGTCAAATCGGCAAGCTCCACATTTGTATATCATGTGTTGCTTGGTCACATTGGGAATGCCAAGCACACTTTGATCCCTACAAATCTGCTTCACAGTTCTCTCTCCTATGTGCCCTAGCCTCTTGTGCCATATTTCCAACCCAGAAAAGGTTTAATCTCTATAACTAAATAGTATTATGTTTCTTGTGTCTTCAATTTCAAAAGTAAATAATCTACCAGACTTCTCACCTTTGGCAATCCTTTTGAAGCCTTGTTGGGGGTCTTCCACATATGCTCCATGCTTAGTGAATCTGACTTGTAGACCTTTCTCTACAATCTTCCCAACACTAATAAGGTTTTTGGTTATAGTAGGCACATACATAACTTTGCTCAAAAGGTTCATACTAGCATCAGATGTTATGACATTTCCAATTTTCTTGACTAAATGTTTAGTGTCATCACTATTGATATATTTAGGTAGTGATGTGTGTGAAGGCTCTAGGACTGCCGGGGCACTTTTTTCCCTCTTTAGGAGGTTTTTTTTCCTTGGCTTGTATATATGCCTATTGCCCTAATGGGCTACTTATCTTTGTACATTCTCTAGTAATACATTCAGTATTGTGTGTTGTGCTCCAAGCTTCTTCTCCTTCCTTGTGCTGTTCACATGCTTCCACAGACGTCTATCTCCAACAATTGGTATCAGAGTAGGCCGTTGCTTCATCTAGGGTGCCGTCAACACTTCTCTGTTTGTAGTCTCAGAATCGCACGAATTTTGGTGAGCATACTAAGCGTGTTTCCGAGATCAAAACAGCTTTGCTATGTGGTGCCAAAATCACGATCTGAGCTCATTTCGACCTCCGAACGCACTATCATAGCGCTTGTGTAGGCTATTTCGTCTTTTTGTGCCAAAGGTATATACCAATTTCTATTCGCCAGTATAAGCGTCTTGAAGTCTGCTATAGGTCTAGTAGAATTCGTCTGGGTAGTTTTGTTCAACTTTTTGAGATACAATCAATTTTCTACATCAAGGTATTTTAATCACCGGCCATGGCTGAAAGTAGTGATGTATTCCGTATGTTGGATGTTGAGGATAAGTTGGATGGTACCAACTACCCATTGTGGGCTTATATGATGCGACATGTATTAATTGCAAAAGGACTGTGGAACATTGTGCAGGGTGTTGAAAAACATCGTATCACACCTGCAACTGTTACAATTGCAGGTACTGAAGCTGATGCAGAAGGTCGAAGATGATGATATTCTGCATATTCCTGTTCATGCTGTGGTTTCTGTTGCACCTACTCCAGAGCAGATTCGTTGGGATGGCAGAGATGCCCAGGCACATGCATTGATAGCTTTGTCTGTCAAACATGCCATTATTCCTCACATTCGCTCTTGCAGAACAACTAAATATGCTTGGGGCACACTTACCACATTGTACCAAGCTAGGAATGAGGCTCGTGTTGCTTACCTCCAAAAACAGTTAGAGAGTGAGCACATGAATGAAGGTGATTCTATGGACAGTTTCCTAACAAAGATCGAAGATTTGAAGGAACAATTGATTTCTGTTGATGAGATTATACCAAATAGCTCACTTGTGCAGACCGTTCTGAATGGTCTTCCTGGTTCATATCAGAGTTTTGCTTCTACTCTTCGGTTGATGATGAAAGGCAATCTGAATGCCTTATCATTTGAGGAGTTAGTCTCTGTTCTATTGCAGGAAGATCAGTCCAGGCAGAATAGGTCCATTATGCGAGTTGCAGATCAAGATTTCCTGGCTAGTCAGAAGGGCAAAGGAAAATGGAGCTCTTCAACTTGTAAGCAAAAATCTGCTAATTCTGCATATTCGAAGAAGGAAGATAAAGATAAGAATAAATCAGAAAAGTAGAAATTGTTTTGTAAGCACTGTAAAGGGAATGATCATATCATAAAGAACTGTCCAAAAATAGAGTCTGCTAATCTTGTGCAGGAAGAAGAATGGGCGTTTACTATTGTCTGCAATTTTGACCCATCTTCTCATGAGCAGTGCATGTCTGCAGTAGACTCAGATGTTTGGTATTTTGACAGTGGGGCGAACAAACATATTACCTCGAAGCACAATTTCTTCTCTTCACTCTAGCTTGCCCCTACAGGGAATACTATTATATGCGCCAACAACTCCTCTTATCCTGTTATGGGAGTTGGTAAGATCATTTTGACTACTGCTGATGGTAGTTTTTTCAATTTTTCAGATGCTTTATTTGAGCCAGGGATCAAGAAGAACCTGCTATCAGTTTTTGCATTAGCCAAGATTGGCTTGGTTGTGAAATTTGTTGATGACAGGTGTACAGTTCATGATCTGTTAAATGGCGATGTGATTATTGCTTCTGGCATTTTATGTCCTGGGCTCGATAAGCTCATAGACTATGAAAGATCTGTAAATGATTTCGCATGTGCAATAAATGATTCTCAGGCTATGTCAGATGCAAAGCTTTGGCATGCACGCTTTGGTCATCTGAATTTTGCTAGTTTGCTACGCCTGTAGAAATCTGAAATGGTGTCCTCTTTGCCCAAACTTGAGGCACCTGGAAAACATGTTTGTGAAGGCTGTATTTTGGGCAAAATGCAGCATTCATCCTTTCCAAAAGATGGTTCAGTTCGGGCTACTCAGAAATTGCAGCTTGTACATAGTGATGTATGTGGTCCTATGTAGACACCTTCTTTTGGGAATTATCTTTACTTCGTGATTTTCATCGATGATTTTTCCAGGCATACACACTCATGGAGATGGCAAGGTGTATGGTCAAGAGTCAGGCTTTACCACATAGTTTCTCGCTTGAGGCTGTCATGTGTGCAACATATGTACTTAACAGGTGTCCCACTAAAGCGCTGCAGTCTATCACTCCATATGAGGCTTGGCATGATCGCAAGCCATCTATTGCTCATCTGCATGTTTTTTGTTGGTTGGCATATGCATTAGTGCCTGAACAACATCGCAGAAAATTGGATGATAAAGCAATAAAATGTATTTTTGTTGGGTACAGTTCTGAAAGTAAAGGCTATCATCTGTATCATCCACAGACTAAACGCATTCTGGTTAGCCATGATGTTGTTTTTGTGGAAGATGCTATTGAGCCATTGCTTTCATGTACTAAGGAGACATCTGTTAGCTTGAAAGACATGTATGATACTTTGTTGCCTCTTTTTACAGGTGGATAGTCTAGTGCTGGTCCTAATGAGACAACTTCTCAGTCTTTCCAGGTTTCATGTGATGATGCAGATCATTCAATTTCTGATGCAGATTTACATGATGCACTAGTTGATGAGAGAGTTGATATTGAGGAGGCAAAAATTATGCCAAAATTGTTGGTGCAGACTTTGCGTGACATCAAATTAGATGCACCTCTGTCATATCATACTCGTTCAGGCTCTCATAGTGCCTCTTTTGCATCAGATTGCTATGCTATGGCTACATCTAGTCTCTGTGATGAGAATGAGCTTATTTCATTTGATGAAGCACAAAATTTAGAAAATTGGATGGCTGCTGTGCAATCTGAATATGATGCAATAATGAAGAATGGTACTTGGTCTTTATGTGACTTGCCTCCTGGCAAGACGGCCATTGGCACTAAGTGGGTATACAAGCTGAAGTGTAAACTTGATGGTACAGTTGACAAGTATAAGGCTAGGCTTGTCGCAAAGGGTTATGCGTAGGAAAGAGGCATTGATTTTGATGAGACCTTTTCACCTATATGCCGTATGACTACTGTTCGGAGCATTTGTGCACTTGCAGCCCATCATGGTTGGAATGTACATCAGTTGGACATTAAAACTGCATTTCTGAATGGTGACTTGCATGAAGAAGTCTATGTTTTTCAGCCCTGTGGCTTTGTGCAGAAAGGGCATGAAAACAAGGTGTGCAGGTTAAAGAAGGCATTATATGGTTTAAAGCAAGCACCGTGTGCTTAGTATGAGAAGATACATGCCTATCTGATTGCACATGGTTTTGAGAACAGTCCAACTGAAAGCACCTTATATGTTAAGCGTGCTAATGATGTGATTCGGATCATTGTTGTCTATGTTGACGACATGATGCTCATTGGTCCTATTGAGAACCATATTGTTGATTTTAAGGCTGATTTGCATGCCTCATTTGAGATGTTTGATTTGGGGCATTTGCATCACTATTTGGGCATTTAGCTTATGCAAGTTGATGGTGGAATGGCTTTATGTCAAACGAAATATATTGACACATTATTGCAGCGTTTTGGCCTTGAAGACTGTAAGCCTATTGCCACTCCTATGGAGACGTGTTTACATTTGAGTCTTCATGATGCTGGAGATGCATTTGATGCTGTTCTCTATCAACAGGCTATTGGATGCTTGATTTACTTATGCATTACTTGGCCAGATATTCAATTTGTTGTCTCACAGATGAGCAGGTTAATGCATTGCCCAAGAGTCAAGCATTGGCAGGCGGTTAAGCGCATCTTTCGCTACTTGAGTGGTACTCGGATACTTGGGTTGTTTTATCCCAAGGGGGGGTCACTACCGCTAGATTTGCATGCTTTTTCTGACTTTGATTGGGCTGGTTGCTATGACACTCATGTGTCCACTAGTGGCTTTTGCTTCATGCTTGGTAGCTCATGTATATCTTGGTTGAGCAAGAAGCAGCCTACTGTGGCCACTTCTAGTTGTGAAGCTGAGTATAGGGCAGCTTTCACAGCTACTGTTGAGTGTGTGTGGCTCAGACGCCTTATGGCTGATTTGGGTGTTGGTTAGAATTCTACCACCACCATCTTCACTGACAGTCAGAGCGCATTGGCAATTGCGAGGAACCCTGTGTTCCATGCTCGCACTAAGCACATTGAGGTGCATTATCACTATGTCAGGGAGAGGTTCTCTGCTGGGGAGATCAGCTTGGCATATGTGCCCACAAAGGAGAACATTGCAGACCTTTTGTGCGAGCGAAGCGAGCACCCTCCCCCCCCCCCCAAGGCTTTCTCCAAGGCGACGACTAAGGCGGCGACTAAGGCATAGACCTTGGCATACCTTGTCATCCGAGTCACCGAAGTCACCGTTGGCGGCGTTGGCTGCACGCGAGGGAGGACCTCAACGATCAAGGAATATAGAGGTTCCCAGTACTTCCCGGGAGGTCACCCATCCCAGTATTGTTCCCCCC
Organism: Ceratopteris richardii; assembly: GCA_020310875.1. Lineage (NCBI taxonomy): Eukaryota > Viridiplantae > Streptophyta > Polypodiopsida > Polypodiales > Pteridaceae > Ceratopteris > Ceratopteris richardii. The sequence continues at coordinate 94,275,009 of CM035413.1, read as the reverse complement.
AGAGCTCGCTTAACTGTGGCAATCTCTTGCCACTAAGCTACACTCTTGTGGTGTTTGAAGAAAGGGAAAGAGTAAGGTTGACATTACCTTGAACAAGTTTTGGTCCCACAAAGCTTAATTTTTTCTTTCAAAGCTTAATTCTGAAGCAATTTTGGGGTGTTTTTAGAGCCATTTCGGAGTACTTTCGCACATAGTTCTCTTCACACAGGTCTAAGAACATCAAGAAGAGTGTTCCTTGTACTTCTCAGATAATAAATATCAACCTTTGGGGCTTTATTTTCAGCCACACTCGTAAAACTACAGGTTTCTTGAGGGGTTTTCAGTTTTGGTGGGAGTAGTCGCTGCACATTTATGCAGGTTTTTAAAGCCTAAAACATCAGAGTTGACAGACACTTGCAGGTGTTATTGGCTAGTTTTTGTGCTGTGTATTCAGCCTTTTAGTATCATTTTACTGCATATATTGAGCACATACACACCATGTACGCTTCTGTGGATAACGCTTATGTACGTCCATGTGACCATTGATATAGCGGTTACTTTCTTTGCATAAAGCCTTTTACGTTTGATAAAGAGGGTCGTGGTGAGGTTTTCTTAACTGGGAGACACCCAGATATCGGGGTCTCTTTGGTGATGCAGGTGGAAGACTTACCCAGCCTCACCATAGGAGATGTATGATAGTTGTTTATAGGTGCTCGATAAGCCTAGTTGGCTTCTATTGGGTAACTGATTATATGCAGTGGAGTCAGTGTTTCACTATGCAGGTAGACATTTCAGTACTTGCAGTTTTATGATACTTTGACACTGGTCATATGCTAATTTTGCAGAGGATATTCTGGCAAAATGTTTCTAGATTTCTGGTTTAGTCAACTATATAGTGGTCGATTTACTCCTTGATACACTTATTTGTTGGTGTTTGGACTCTTCTAGCTCCATTATCATTCTATTCAGTTCTCTACGATCATGGCATCAGAGGTCTCTGGCACATTCGGTGGATCAGGGTCTAGTGCTAGTGTTCCGAGGAGGAGCTATAACTTGCAAGGCAAGGACCATTTTGAGATCCGAAAATTTGATGGCACAAACTTTGCTCTGTGGAAGAATCAGATTAAAGATGTGCTGATTCAAAGGAGGCAATGGAAGCTAGTAAATGGGATTTCAAAGAAGCCTGTTGACATGGATGAAGATGATTGGGATGAGTTAGATGAAATGGTCAGGTCTACCATTCGATTGCACGTGTTTACTTTATAGTATTAGACTGTGAAAGTGGAGAGGAGCTTTGGAAGAAGTTATGCAATACATATGAAAAAGAGACGGCATCAAATAAAGTGTATCTGATGAGAAAATTATATGACCTTTGTATGAAGGACACAGATAGTGTTGCTGCTCATCTAAATGAGTTTGATGCTATATTCTCCCAGTTACAGGCTTAGAAAATGGATATGGATAATGAAATGAAAGCAGTATTGCTGTTATGCACCCTGCCATCATCATGGGATACGTTTTGCACAACTATTAGCAACAGTGCACCTGGTGGTAAACTCGTCTATGATGACATATGTGGAGCACTCTTGAGTGAGGAGATTCATAGAAAATCTATGGTTGGCACTCAGAGTGGAGATGCATATAATGTTCGTGATTCTTACCGAGGAAAGAATCAACAACGTGGCAGGAGCAAGAACAAGGAAAAGAATGGTCAACGAAATAAGAGTAGAAGTAAATCAAGGAAGAGAGATATCGAATGCCATTATTGTCATAAGAAAGGACACATGAAGAAAGACTGTTATGCATTAAAGAATGCTAAAGGTAAAGAACAGAATGTTGATGGGCATGTTAAACAGTTACCTGCACCATCTACTTCGACTGTGAAGATTGAAGAAATTAATGCTATTTTTGATGATGCTGATGTGTTGACACTTGATAGTACTGTGCCATCTGAGGCACTTATGGGTGATTCTCTTTCCCACACCTGGCTGCTAGATTCTGATGCTTCTTTCCATGTGACACCACATAGAGAATGGTTCTCTAATTATGCAGCAAAGTCTCTTGGTACCGTGAGACTTGGTGACTCTTACCAGTGTGATGTTGTGGGGATTGGAGATGTGGTTGTGCATTTCATTGATGGTTCAAAATTTACTATGCATAATGTACGCCATGTACCTCAGTTATCATGCAATTTGATGTCAGTTGGTCAACTTGATGACCTTGGTTACAAGGTGGTCTTCTATGCTCAGTCCTTTCGTATATCAAAGGGCAATATGGTTATTGCAAAAGGAAGAAAAGTTGGCTCACTTTATCCTTTATTTGTATCATAGAAAGAACACTTTTTAGCTGTTACTAAACAACCTATTGCTTGTATTTGGCATGGTCGTTTGGGCCATATATCTCGTAGTGGAATGGAAAATCTTTCTCGTTCTGGCTACTTACCTGTGTTATCTTTCTCTGATTTTTCATTTTGTGAGCATTGTCAATATGGAAAGCAAACCAAAAATGTGCATAGAACGCACATTGACTCTTCAATTCAGCCTTTAGATCTCGTTCATACAGATGTGTGTGGTCCTATGCCCACTAGGTGCTTAGGTGGTTCTCTTTACTTTGTCACTTTCATAGATGATGCTACTAGAAAAGTCTGGGTATATCCTATCAAATCAAAGGATGATGTATTCCCTTCTTTTAGAAAATGGCTTGCTTCAGTTGAGACTAAAAAAGGAACTAAGCTAAAGGCTTTACGTTCAGATAATGGGGGTGAGTATACCTCACATGAATTCAGCCTTTTTTGTCTGTCTAAAGGGATTCGTAGAGAGTTTACAACTCCTAATACCCCAATATAGAATGGTGTAGCTGAGAGGATAAATAGAACTATTCAAGATAGAGTAGTGTCTATGTTGCATCATGCAAACCTCTCACAAGGCTTTTGGGTAGAAGCAGTATTGACTGCAGTTCATGTGATTAACCTTTCACCTAGTACTGCCAAAGGTTTGAAAGTGGCACAAGAGTTATGGACAGGGAAACCACCATATTATGATCATCTTCGAGTTTTTGGGTGTGAAGCATATGTTCATATACCCAAGAATCTTAGACAAAAGTTGGACCATAAATCAAAGAAATGCATTTTTCTTGGATATGGTTGGGAAGGATAATTTGGATATCGTTTATGGGATCCCGAAACACGGTCAGTGATCAGAAGTAGTGATGTCATTTTTAATGAGTCTAAGATGCATAAACAACCCATTAAGGAGGTTGAAGTGAGAAGAGTGGTGTTTGAGGATACTAGTCCTCTAGTTAGCATGCATAAAAATGTTGCACATAGGGATGTTCAAGAGAATGTCCATTCAGATCAGTCCACACATGTTCCTGTTCAGCAACCATTGAGACGTTCTGCACGTGTCTCATATCCACCCGACATATATGTTTCAGGTTTAGATTTTGTTATGCTAACAGATGCCGGTGAGCCTTCTTGCTAGAAAGAGGCTATGCAGATAGAGGATCATGTCAAGTGGGAGCATGCCATGAAGAGTGAGTTGGATTCTATTCACAAGAATGGTACTTGGGACTTAGTACCTTTGCCAAAGGGCAGGAAAGCATTACCATGTAAATGGGTATATAAGCTGAAATTCACATTAGATAGTGCTTCTCCAAAATATAAAGCACGACTTGTTGCAAAGGGTTTTAAGCAACAACATGGTGTTGATTTTGAGGAAATCTTCTATCCAGTGGTCAAGATGACTACTTTGTGCATGTTGCTTGGATTCGTTGCAATGGAGGACTTAGAGCTAGTCCAAATGGATGTGAAAACAACTTTCTTGCATGGAGATCTTACAGATGAGATCTATATGGAACAACCAGAGGGTTATGTAGTTCCTAGCAAGGAAAGTCTAGTTTGTAAGCTCAAGAAGAGCTTGTATGGACTTAAACAATCTCCTAGACAATGGTACCAAAAGTTTGATGCTTTTATGAAGTCCCAAGGCTATTCTCGGAGCAATGAGGATCATTGTCTCTACACAAAGAGATGTTCTGATGGCAGCTTGACATACTTGATACTTTACGTCGATGATATGTTGATTGCTGGGAAGTCCTCTTATGATTTGTCAATTCTCAAAAAGAAGTTGAGTTAGACATTTGATTTTAAGGATTTGGGGGATGCCAAACATATTCTTGGCATGCGCATTACTCGTGATAGGAGTAAAAGATGCATATACTTGTCTCAAAGTGAGTACATATCCAAAGTACTTCATCGATTCAATATGCAGGGTGGAAAGGCATTGAGTACACCTTTACCCACATATGTAAAATTGAGCAAGGATGACTGCCCCAAATCAGATGAGGAAAAGGAATTCATGACCAAAGCTCCCTATCAGTCTGCTGTTGGTAGTCTCATGTATGCTATGGTAGCTACGAGACCAGACATTGCATTTGCAGTGGGAGTTGTGAGCAAATATATGTCTAATCCTGGCAAGAAACATTGGGAAGCGGTCAAAATGATTTTGAGATATCTGAGTGGCGCTAAGGACAAGTGTCTATGCTTAGGTAGAGGGAAAGCATCCATTATTGTTTACACAGATTCTGACTATGCTGGTTGTGTAGACAATCGTAAGTCTACATCAGGGTACATTTTTCATTTTGCAGGAGGTGCTATCTCTTGGAGATCTCGTCTTCAAGAATGTACAGCTGTTTCCACCACAAAAGCAGAGTATGTTGCAGCAAGTGAGGCATGTAAGGAAGCATTGTGGCTTTCTTGTCTTGCTTGTGATATGGGTTTACCTCAGCATGTACCTCACTTGCTCAGCGATAGTTAGAGTGCCATTGCTTTGGCTAAGAATCCGGTCTGTCATGCAAAGACCAAGCACATTGAGGTGAGGTATCACTTCATTAAAGATTGCCTAGCCACTGAGAGCATTATTCTTGAGAAGGTTCACACTTGAGGTAATGCTACAGATGCTTTGACTAAAGCTCTACCACAAGATAACTTTCGACACTGTTGTCACTTGATGGGGGTTACTTGATTCTTGATCTTATGCAGTCACTTGTATACTGTGTAACATGCCCATCAGGTGGGAGGTATAGTTTGTATACTTACACTCAGGTATTCTTTATCATTCTTTATTTTTTTCTCCCATAGTTACTATGGCCATATTGGCCTTTAGTGGGAGATTGTTACCGTTAGTGTCCATGTGAAAGGCCAAATGGCCACCAGACACTTCTTTGTATATGTTCTTTAATAAAACATATAGTGGCCTGGTCAGTCACAGACTGAAAGTTCAACCGCATTTGTAAGACCTAAGAAGTCTGTCTTCGTGCTCCCTGTGTACTGTTTTTGCTATGTATTCTACAGGCTCTGTGCGGAGTACTGTGTGCGGCGAAGGAGCTCGATTTTCTACTCCGAGCATATCATTGTGGAGCTCGCGAGAAGGAGAGCGCATTGTGGTGCATCACCATCGAAATACTTCAAATAGAGCTACATTTCTTGCCACATGATTGGAACAGCCTGAGTCAATGTAGAAAATATGCTCATCATCTTTACCTTGCTTAGATGTCATGTTCATGATGAGCAGAGAGTCTTCTTGATCTTCAGCATAGTTGTTGAAGTCCCTTATTCCTCTAAAGCCTCCTTGATAATTATTGTTGTTATAGCCTTGATTGAAGTTATGGTTGTAGTTGCCTCGACCATTGTTGTACCTGCCTCTAGTTTGTCCATAACTTCCTCTATGGAAGCCTCTTCCCCTTTGGTTCCTTGTATTTTTGTAGCATTCTTCTATAGTGTGGTTGTTGAGACCACATATGTTGCATGGTGAACTATTGTAGGGTCTCCCCCTACCTTGTTTCCTCCTCTACCTCTTCCTCTAGCACCTCTTCCTCTTCTTGCATAATTAGCTTGAGAGGTACTAGCCTCTTCATCCTGTTTCTTAATTTTACCTTTATCCTTAGCTTTATTCTTATCTGTATAAAGGGCAGAAGGTTGGTTACCTCTTGAGTTGTTACCATTTCTATTGAGTTTTGTCTCATGGGTGAAGAGTTGTCCCATCAAGATGTTGAGATCAGGTATTTGCATATCCATGTAGAAATCCATTGCTATGGTGAAGGACTCCCACTTATGATCAGCCTTAATTCCATTGATGATCTTCCTCTATCTCTTCTCCAATGCTTGCAAGCTGATCTACTAAATCTTTCATTTTGGTTACATTATCAATCACTTCTTGCTTTGGTTGTTTCTTGAGGGTTGTGGATTCCATCCATGACTGATTCTTTCTAGCTCTTGTGTTTGCGGAGAAGTATGATGAAAGCACTTCCCAAGTCTCTTGGGAGGTTTTACAATTTCTAACATGTGGTAACAAGAAATCAAAGATTGTGTTTAATAGATATGACCTAGCAAGAGCATGCTTTGCACACCATGTGGTCAGCCTTTCTTGTTGTTCCCTTGTTGGTTGATTTTTGCTCTTGAAGATTGGCATGTCCTCATCTCTTGAGATGTATCCATATAAGCTTCTCCCTTGAAGGTATGCTTGCATCCTTAGGGACCATGCTAAGTAGTTGTTCCTATCATATTTGTCAATGAAGGATGGAAAACCATCTCCCATCTTGATTGAACTAGCTCTGATACCACTATTAGAGGAGATGGTGGATACTCACAAGAGATGAGTTGGTGTAGCTAAAACCTGCTTCCCACCAGCTATAAGTGATGGTTGGAGAGTGTTGTGGGCCTCTTTAGCTAGTTGATAAGCATAAGTAATTACATATACTTCTTGGAAGGTGATCCACTATTGATAGGATCAAAACATAAAGGTAGGCATATGTCCAAGGTACAAAACTTGCTATTTTGGTTGAGACACTTACTCAAAGTTTTGAACCATTCTCTGAGTTCAGCGGCACTTAATTAAATTACTTTTGGGGAACTTCAATTAGCTTAACAAGCTACCAATCATGAGTGAAATCATCTAAAATGGTAAACTATATGCAGAGAAATATGTTTAGCAAATTAAGCATCCATCCCAACTTTTACGGGCCTTGACAATCACAGACTCGTGAGTAGAGATTGATTAATATCTGAGGATCAAGAGAAGAAATATTAATGAAACTTGTTAGGAGTAAAGTAGATAGTATGCCTGATCTATCATGCTTTGAATGAAGAGAAATGATCCACTATACAATGAGAACAAGCTCAGACCAGTTCATTGTTATGATGGAGTATGACAGAGATATGAGAGTAAGAAGTAATGAACATGTATGAATTAAAATATGTAGAAGTACAATGTCATTGGCAATAAATCATTGCTCAATGATTGAGAAATGAGTGAGCTATGAGGTGAGCTCCTCTTCGCAATGAAAGTACATGAATATGATCTCTAAACCTTGAGATACACATGGGCCTTTCATATCCTCATTTTATAGATTTTGTTGGAGCCAAAGATTTGAATTCAAATACAAATCTACACCTAAAAGTGAATCCTAAAGTATAGGATTGATTCTCTCTTGACTCAACTACCAAATGGTATGAGATTATATGCTTCCTAAATTCTCGTGGGTTTATTCACCTTTTACAATGGGTAATTGTGAAGCAAAGTTACAAGAGGTTGTACATATGAAGCCTTCCAAGTGATATGCTAATACATCAAGCTTATGTGAGGTTATCAAGTATGTAGGCTTGGGCTTAATTATACCAACATTCATTAACCCTTATCATGACCAATCATAGAAAAAAATTTAATAATTCTATGGATGATCATAACCACAACACTAGCTTGTGCTGACTAAGATAGAATTGTATATCAAATACATATACTTCCTTGAAGAGCTATTCATGCACTAATGAGTCACTAACTAGTCACAATTGTGATGCATAAAAAGGCAATATTGATGTGAATTTTAATGGTTTCTACTATTCACTTCATCTCCTTGACTCCTTACATGTCACTAGAAGAAAATTTTTGGTTGTTCTTGAGGAATCTATCTTCCAACCTTCTCTTAGAGATAAATATCAATGACAAAGGTCACTTAACTTTGTCCTGCTTTGTCTATGTACAATGAAATTCTTCATGTTAAATTCACAAAATTAGTTATATTTGACCAACATTTTACTCATCTTAATGATGAAAAAATACGAAAAAAACTTCAAAGTAAATATGAGTATGCATCCATTCATGCATCTTCTCATGCACTAAAATTACTCCACAAGCATCTACTCTTGCTACTACTTTAAAACCACATATAATACATCCTCCCTCAAAGTCTATATCTCTCATCTTGTCATGATATGTAATGCCATTTGGTTACAAACATTTGGGCAGCATTTCCCTAGTAAAAGGGAAATAAAATAAAATATATAATCATCAAAAGATATAAGCCTAGTGGCCAAAAAGCCACTTTATCTTTGTTAAAAGTTATGTGTTTTCTAGGGCAATCTAAAGCATATGATTTTCACTAAATAACTTCACTTAAAGGCTATTGAACCTTAGGAAAGTTAAAGCACATGTTTGATCATGCAACTTTATCCAAACGGAGGCATTGAACCACCAAAAGATACTCCAATGAAGAGAAAAAGTCACAAGGTAGCTAAAGAGATAAGGAGGGTATGTGAAGAGACATGGAGGACATATGAAGAGTCATGGAAAGCTCTCATGGCTATTTAAGCACCATCCAAGTTCACTCTAAGTGTGTGTTAATGGTAGAAAGTCAGGTTGCTACTTATACATGCGCTATTGAGCCATTATCTATCATAGGAGTTCATATTGTCTTGTATATCTCTCGTACCATTTCCAAAGGATGTTGAATTTCTATATCAACTTCTTAGGACTTCACTTTATCTCTAAAGGAAGTTCACTTTTTAGATTTCTTATCCTTTTTGGAAAACCTATAAAGTAAGGATTATATATCCAAAAGGTTTTTTGGAAAATCCTTCTTGTACTGTGAGTTAAAGCTATTTCTTTCTCTACTGGTCTGTCCCAAAATCTGAAAGGAAAACTAGTCTATCTTGTGTGATTGAGTTGAATTTTTTACACGTGTCCAATGCAAATGATTGATAGCTCATTAAAAAGCTGTTTAGTTTATGTGGCTAAAAGGGTTTGGCAATTTGATTTGGGAATCTTGAGTTATATTAGTTTTAGTGAGTACTGGTTTGAGAATAGCTAGGTCTTGGGTAGGTTCCAAGCTTCCTCTTGTGCATTTGAAGGAGAAATCTTCCATTAGTGGTATCAGAGTAGCTTGAAGACATCAAGCTAAGTGCAAGAAGATTTGAACTGAAGAAAGACAACAGGGTGAAGTACTTGATGGCTACATCAAGGGGAGCATCTAGAGGAGTGCTCACCATCAAAGGAGTAAAACCATCTATGAATTCTACAGAGGTAACACACACCTACTTTTATCATGGTTGATAATTCCAATGCTATCGAGAAGCTTGAGAAGGAAAACTACTAGGCTTGGACGTCTAGGATGCTCAATTTCATATTAAGCGAGGATCTAGGTGGCATCATTGATGGATTAGATGTCGAGGCAGTACCATTGCATCCTATGGCAGCTACTGTTGCTGAGTTGAAGGTCATAAAATATTGAGAGATAATAAATAGAAAGGTAATGTTCATGATCTCACAATTTTTCATTAATACCATGATTGTATATATTCAATCAATGGAGACAACTAAGGACATGTGGGATTACTTGGAGAGGATGTTTACAACTAACACCAAATCTAGGAAGGTGTAGCTCAAGAATGAGCTTAACAACCTCAAGAAGCCAGGTAATCTATCAGTCTAATAGTACATTATGAAAGCCAAAAACATTAGGGATTCCCTTGCAGAAATAGGTACCCAAGTGGATGATGATGACATGGTGGTGTTTGAATGGTCTCAAGGAAGATGACAAATAGAGGCTATTCACTTCTTCTTTGTATGCTAGAGAGAACATGCCTGACCTTGATCAACTTACCGAACTCATGATCAATGAGGAGATGCTTCAAGGAGGAAACAAAGGTAAAGGTTCTCAATCTATGCTATATGTAGGAAATAGAGGGAAAGGTAGAGGCAAGGGAAGAGGCAAAGGAAGGAACGAAAGAGGTAGAGGAAGAGGTGATTACAACAATCAAGACAAGATAGGTGAGTGCTATTCATGTGGAAAGCAAGGCCATTAGGCAAATGAATTCCCTTCATAGGAGAATCAAGGTAACTATGGTTCTAATGAAGGTAATGGCCAAGTGTTATCCATAAGCCAAGCCTATCAGATTCATTTGTAGGACAATGATGAAAAGTGGTACATAGATAGTGGTTGTAGCAACCACATGACATGTATGACAGATATGTTCACTAATTTGCAAGTTCCTAAGGACAAAGGGTGTGTTGAGACAGGTGATAATACCGAGCCTATCATTAGACATATTGGAGACATTAGATTTCAAAATGGCAACAAGAGCCCTTCACTTAAAGAGGTATTGCATGTTCACATAATTACTAAGAATCTAAGTTCAATTGGCCAGATGGTAGAGAAGGATTACCAAACAAAATTCAATGACAAAAGATGCTTCATAAAAGATCCAAATAATGGCTTCAAGATCATTGCCAAATGTGAAAGGCAAGGAGGGATGTTCACACCTAGAGTCAAGGTAGATTCTAGTAAGTATATGTTCATTGCATGTGAGTCATCTAAAATTGCAGCTCTTTATCTATGGCACAAAAGAATTGGCCATCTTAGTGTTGAGAAGCTCAAGAATATGTAGAAAGATGAGGTTGTTAGAGAACATCTATAATAAAGTAATCCTATGATCTAAGGATCCAACTGGTTCAGACAGATTTGAAATCAGACTCCGTTTGGTCATCCGTATGTGTGGCCAAAGATCTCGAGCCTAGACTTATTGGTACATCATTTACTCTTGTAACCAAGTAATCCACTTAGCCTAGTGGTTAAGACTCAAGGGTGTGAAGGAAGAGCTCTTGGGTTCAACCCCCATGGGGTACATGGGGAGAGTGTTTTGCCCAAAGAGCTCTAGAACCTTCTAGAAGCATCCACTAGAGTTAACTCTGGCTAACTAGGACACTTGGCACACATGTAGTTACATGGCTGACACTTGGATGGTTAGTATTCACCTGCCCATGCAGGCAGTCCCTTGGAGAGAGCTATATATAGAGGCATATGGTTGGGAGGAGAGTCATTCATTCAAGAGCATTTCCTATGGCTATGCTGTTGCATTGGTATCAGAGCACTCTCCATAGCTTCTTGCTCATCAGTTTTGCATGCATAGCTCTCCAAAAGGTGTCAAATCTTGCTCACGCCTCTCTTGATGTGCGTGCCGAATTTCGTCGTGGTAGGCATAGCTTGAGGAGCAGATTACCAAAAGCTTGAGCATCTCTACTGTGAGCACGCATGGGATTCAAAACCATCACCTAGCCGTAAGGAGATCTTCAACATATCCAAGGATTCAAATTGTCGTGCATGTTCATATCTCAGCCATCGCATCTATTGATCGTGAATCAGTGTTGCCGAATCCAAAGTGTATAGAAAAACAAGTGTTGCTGGCTGTCCAATTTGGGATTTGAACCTGTGACTTGTTGGGTCTAGGTATTCTCCCTTAGCCAAAGAACCAAGCTGCATTCATGAGCTCTTATTCGCAGCGCTCCTCTTGATTCAAGTTCCGTGTTGAAGACGTCCTGACAAAGGAGCAAAAGAGGAGTTCTTCTTCTCAGGCAGAAGCACATGTCGATGATAGAGTCCAGGAATCGAACTTGACACCTACGTGTGGAGTAATCACTACCATATCCAAGAAACCAAGCTATCATCATGACCACGCTACTATGCAGAAACTTATTTCCATCTGAGATTGGCACTGTGGAAGTCCACAACTTTTAACAACAGAGCAGAATTGTGGAATCAAATCCTGAACCGGATGGAGAAAACCCGGACGTCTTCACCACTATAGTAAATAGGTGTGATTCTCTGCATATTTATTTTCCCTTAACTTTCGGTCTCTACCCTGCTAATCCCGAGCCGAGTTTACTTGGATTATGACTTCTTCTTGAGCTGCTTATATTCCCAACCAAGCACAAGAGCATATCTGTGGTGGTCAAAGCCAAAGAAAGCTAAAGGTTCGAGCAAAGTTTAAAGGAAGAAGAGCTGTGGAGTGAAGATCTGGAGGCCTAACTTCATCATTATTCTAGCACCCTCGGCTAGAATCAAGTCGACCTCGACGGACCAAATCATCAGGGATGATTTCTTGTGAAATTCTTGCGTAGCTCTTTTGATTTTGTTGGACGCACCACCTGTGTTAGGAATACTAAAGTTAGTAAGTTTGATAACGCTTTGTGTGTGATGGAGGGGACTTCTAGCCACGTCTTGCTTATGAGTACTACTAGTGCGTCAATGTATGTTTCCATTCCTATGTTAGTAACATCCTCATTTATGACTAGACCACTAGTAGTTTCACGTGCATTGCATTCATATGCACCTATGGTTTCAAATACTAGTCATGCGTATGATGCATCTAAAATAGAATCGACGATTATAGCATTAGACGTTGAGGATTCTGCGAGGAAAGGGGAAACAAACACTACCTTAAACGAGGGTAAAAGTATGGAAGGTAGGATGTTGCTAGTTGAGCAAAGACTTGGATGGCTGTCCAATATTCCAAATGAGGTTGCGAAACTCCGTCAATCTGTTGATGGAATCCAAGATCACCTTAAGGCCATTTTGAACTTACGTCAGACGCCTAGGGATATCAGTAAGGCTACTTTGGGTAGTCATATAGATACGATTGCTACTTCACCAATGTCTGTTAGGATGGAAAAAGCATATAGACATGTTTTCCCTAACCGGAAGTATGAGCCGTCTTAGTTTGGTATCTTCTACTCCCTTGTTTGCTACTTCGGTAGGGATGTCAGGAAGTCATAACCGCCCAGTTGATCTTTCCTTGGGAAAGGAGATCTGTCCTCCTTACTTCTGGAGAGGATAAGGATAGGAATAAAGATGCGGTTTCGACCTTCTTGGAGAAGTGGAATGATGTCCACGAACTCAAACATACCCTCGATTATGTGAGACTAGTAGAAGCAAGCTTATCACTCGGACCCAAAGCTCATACTTGGTGGATGAGTCTCTCTGAGACTCACAAGAAACCTACTACCTAGGTTGAATTTTCTCGCCTTTTCAAGAAACAGATTCTCCCCGAGAATGAGGAGGAACGTAACTTGGAGGTGTGGGATAAAAATTCAACAAAAAGGTAGACCATTATCAGTTTATATTTCAAAATACCGAGATGTTATTTTGAAATTAAAAAACTTAGATGACTTTCATTGTCTTCACGGTTTTGTCAGAGGACTTAATCAACAAATTCGAAATGAAGTCAAAAGACATGCACCTAAATCCCTGGAAGAGACGATTATGGTTGCCCAGATTTTTGAGTATAACTCACGTCTGGATGTCCCACAAGAAAGTAATTATTCCCCGAAGAATAACTTTAAGCACAAGAGCAAAGGGGCAAGATCGAATGAAAGGGTGTCTAAGAAACCTCGTATCTTAAGACACATACTTTCCCTAGAAGATCATCTTAAAGCACAAAAGGACAATTTATGCTTTAAGTGTCTCAAGCCAAGACATCGTAGTCGTGCTTGTCCAGTTGGAAGAGAAAGTAAGATCTCTTTGAATGACAAGGAAAAGGGTAAGTAGTAGATACATCTGATTCAAACTTTGGGCTTGGATACAAATTCAAGTGCAAAGAAGGTTCAGATAATGCACTGCGATAGTACCCATAAATGCCAGATCTCCAAAAACATGTGGCAGCCTCAAGAGTTTGGTCCACATGATTTGGTCAAGCTGCATGGATAAGTCAAACGGCACACAATCCGGATAATGGTGGATGACTATGCTATGCATAATTTTATTAATTATGCGTTAGTGAAAAAACTAGCTCTTTCTCAAAAACCATCTCCTCATAAATACATTGTTTCCATGATGCATGGTCAAGACACCCGTGTTTGGGAAACAATGATATCTAATTTGGAACTAGAAATCCAAGGATTTAAAGAAACTTTGGACTTCCAAATAATGAACATGGACCGGCTAGATCTGGTATTAGGGAGAGAGTGGCTATGGAGTCTAGGACCTTCATTGACCAAGTATTATTTTACTAACACTTTGGAATTCTAGCGTGATGGTGTAGTGTATAAAATCAAGGGTGAGCATGATGTTCTAAGTATCCCTTTGATTTCATATACTAAACTTAAGAAATTTGTAAATAATGAAGCCAAGACTCAAGCTTTTCTTGTCCTTGGCACTGATGTAATAGATTCTGATAATATAAATCAAGTTTCTTATGTCTCGTCTTTTATTCCTCATGAATTTCATATTAAATTTAACAATTTAATGAAGGAGTTTAAAGATGTGTTCCCTAAGGAACTCCCATACGGCTTGCCACCCTCTCGTGGAAACATCGATCAGAATATAGATCTGTTTCCGAGAACCAAACCAAAATCTCAAAACCCATACCGTCTCCCCTATGTCCAAAATCATGAAGTTGAGAATCAGATTCAAGACTATTGGGATAAAGGATTTATCTACCCAAGCCTGTTTCCTTTGGCAGCACCCATCCTTGTAGTAAAAAAGAAAGATGGAACTATGAGACTGTGCATAGATTAGAGGGTGTTAAATAATCTTACAATAAAGAACAAGTATCCCATGCCGCTAGTCGAAGATCTTTTTGATAGCTTAAAGGGAGCTAAAGTCTTTTCTAAGATTGATTTACACCAAGGTTATCATCAGATAAAAAAAAATGATGATATTCCCAAGACAACTTTTCAAACAAAGTATGGTCACTATGTTACACTTATGTGTTCCTCGAGTAGCTTTGATGTGAACCTTTTCCCTATACATGGGCACTTTTTACTCTAGTGCTGGCTAGAGGTTTTTTCCCCATGTTATCAAGTGGTGGTACTTTGTACTTAGTGATATTATTCAACTCTTACTTCAGTTCAGTTCATCGATCAATAGAGAGAGCTATTCCAGCCATCGTCTTCTCCTTGTGTCTTGCTACGTTTGTGCTCCTTGTGTGTGCTTCTTGTGTGTCTCTCACACTTCTACACACACCCAACAATGGTATCAGAGCAGTTTCAACTTCTTCTCAAGTTTCGGTTTTTCGCGCCGTGGCGCGCGCACACTTTAACAGTGCAAATCGACTTCGGAGCATAGAAGTGTGAATTTCAGCAGCTCGAAAACATTTCCACTAGGTGCGCTGGGGTTTTACCCCCATTTCGAAGCCATTCATGCAGTCAGAATCGCCATCAGAGTGACGGTTTGTGAGCTGAAATTTCAGCACTCATTTCAGTTTTTGTCGAAGTGAAGATTTTGTCACATTCTTGTTCCTTAGTGAAATGGCGGGCAACAATGACTTGTTTGGCATGCTTCAAGCTGAAGATAATCTTGATGGGACCAACTATCCAATGTGGTCTTACATGATGAAGCATGTTCTTGTTGCAAAACAACTTTGGAACATAGTGGCAGATGTAGATCGAAGACCGGCAGGTGCTCCTACTTCACAGTCTACTGTCACAGATGGAGCTTCTTCTTCGAGTACAGTGGTTTCTCCTTCTCCACCTACACAGGAGCAGCTTAGATGGGATGGAAAAGATGCTCAAGCTCATGCTTTGATTGCGCTTTCAGTGAAGCGTCATATAGTTCCACACATTTGGTCATGTTCTACATCACGACATGCATGGGACACTCTTGCTTCTTTGTATGCCGTGCGTAATGAAGCACGTGTTGCATACTTGAGGAAGCAACTTGAGGATGTATGTATGGCTGAAAATGAGTCAGTGGATGTGTGTGTGACACGCATCAAGGACTTGAAAGAGCAATTGGCAAACATAGATGAGATTATTCCGGATGCATCACTCATTTCTACATTGTTGAAAGGATTACCAGAATCTTTTCAAAGCTTTGCTACTGCACTCCATTTGGTTGCAAAAGGAAATCCAAATATGTATGCATTCGATGAGGTTGTGTCTCTTCTTTTGCAAGAAGAGCAATCTAGAGTGAATAGGAGTGGTTTGATTGAGGGAACGCAAGCACTTGCTATCTCACAAAAGGGGAAAAGCAAGTATGGTTCAGCTTTGGGTTCATCAAAACCAAATCCTCAAGCTTCCTCTTCCACTCATTCCTCTGATGATGCCGATTTGCAAAAGAAGAAGAGATGAGCATGTAGAAAGCTTGCTAAACGCAATGAAAAGAAGAAGGAATTGAGCATGTCTATTATTGAAAATTCAGCAAATGCAAAGAATGATGAAGCTAACATGGCTCAAGATTTTTGGGCATGTGTTGTTACATGTCATTATGATGCTTCTTTACATTCTAAATGTATGGTTGTGAGTGAGGCTGATTCGGATTGGTTCTTTGATAGTAGTGCTTCAAAGCACATAACATCATGCAAAATATTTTTTGCCTCTTTGAAATATGCACCTAAAGGAGGACATGTGGTGTGTGCAAACAATGCCTCTTATCCTATCATTGGAGTAGGAGAAATTGAGCTTACGACTGCAAATGGAGGTGTGATTCTCTTGAAAAATGCATTGTATGTGCCCGGTATCAAGAAGAACTTAATTTCAGTTCCGTTGATTGCCAAAGCTGGACTTCATGTACACTTTGTTGATGATAAGTGTATGGTTCATGATTTCAGCAATGGCGATGTTATTGTGATGTTCGGTACATTATGTAATGGTTTGTATCGCATGGATACATACAAGAGGGCTGCCTCGAATGCCTTAGTTGCTCATACTTCTTCCATGGCTGAAATGGAGCTTTGGCATGCTCGTTTTGGTCACTTGAACTTCAATAGTTTGCTTTACTTGCAAAAGAAGGACATGGTTATTGGCTTGCCTACACTTGAGTCCATTGAAACGCATGCATGTGAAGGTTGCATTCTTGGAAAAATGCATCGTGTTTCTTTTCCAAAAGATAGTCATACACACACTACAAGAAAATTGCAACTTGTTCATAGTGATGTATGTGGTCCGGTCAAGACTCCATCTTTTGGGAAGCATGTATATTTTGTTACCTTCATTGATGATGCTACTCGCCATACATGGGTGTATCCTATGAAAGCAAAGAATGAGGTATTTTCTTGCTTCAAAGCATTTTTAGCTATGGCTGAACATTTTTCTTCACAAAAGCTTTTGACTCTACGCACGGATCGGGGTGGTGAGTACATGTCACATGAGTTTAAGCTTTTCTTCGTGAAAGAGGTATTTTACACCAATGTAAGGTGCCATATACACCTCAACAAAATGGTGTTGCCGAGCGTAAAAATAGAACTTTACTTGAAATGGCACGATGTATGGTTAAAGGAAAGCATCTTCCTCATAAGTTTTGGATGGAAGCGGTCATGTGTGCAAACTATGTGTTGAATCGCTGCCCTACAAAAGCATTGAGAGTCATCACTCCTTATGAGGCTTGGAATGGTCATAAGCCTATGGTTAGTCATATGCGTGTGTTTTTTTGTTTGACATATGCTCTTGTGCCATCACAACAACGTCACAAACTTGATGACAAGGCAAAGAAATGTATATTTGTTGGTTATAGTGCTGAAAGTAAGGGATATCAGTTGTACCATCCATTGAAGAACACAATTATTGTGAGTTGAGATGTGGTATTTGCTGAAAATTCAGTTTTCCCTCAAATTGAATGCAAAAAATTGCCAACAGTTAGCTCACAAGATGTGTTCGATACACTCATGCCTTTGTTCCAAAATGGTGCGCTTGACTATGGCCATGTAGACCAGCCAACTGAGGTTCAAAGGGCTGAAAAATTTCAGCCAAATAGGGCTGAAAATGCAGAGAATTTCCAGCCAAACATGGCTGAAAAAATTCAGCCAAAAATTGTCAAAACTGTTGGAAATTTCCAGCCACATATGGCTGAACATTTGCGTCAAAATATGGCTGAAACTAAGCATGAAATTTAGCCCACGCATGATGTACATATTGAAGATGTTTTACATAATGAACGCATGTCTATCAAGAGTGCACAATCTATGCCAAAGTGGCTGAAACAAACTTTGCAGGACAACAAATTGATTGCACCTTTACTTGGTAGAACAAGATCAAGATCTCACCATGCATCAAGTAATTTTGTGGATTATTCTCTTATTGCTACAACATGTAGTGAAGAGCCACTTTCTTTTGAAGATGCATGTGACGATCCACAATGGATGAGTGCTATGCAATCAGAAATGGATTCCATACATAGGAATGGTACTTGGGAGTTATGTGAATTGCCAAAAGGAAAGAATGCCATTGGTACAAAGTGGGTTTATAAGATTAAGAGAAAATCTGATGATAGCATTGATCGCTACAAACCTAGATTGGTTGCCAAAGGATATGCGCAACAATATGGCATTGACTATGAGGAAACTTTTGCACCTACTTCACGCATGACGTGGTTGCATTGGCTGCCCATCGAGGTTGGAAAGTGCATCAATTGGACATAAAAACAGCCTTCTTGAATGGAGATTTGCAAGAAGAGGTCTATGTGAAGCAACCTCCTGGATTTGCTATGAAAGGGAAAGAGCATATGGTTTGTCGCTTGCATAAAGCTTTGTATGGTCTCAAGCAAGCTCCACGTGCATGGTATGACAAAATACATAAGCACTTGATTGCTCTTGGCTTCACATGTAGTCCGATTGAAAGCACACTCTATGTATGCAAAAATGGGGCTGATCTTATAGTGCTTGTTCTTTATGTCGATGACATACTCTTGACTGGGTCATGTGATGCAAAACTTGACATTCTTATGGATGATTTGAAACATACTTTTGATGTCACTTATCTTGGTCTTTTGAGCTACTATCTTGGCATCCAGTTTGTATCCGTTGAGGGGGGAATTGTTATGCATCAAGCCAAGTATGTTGAGAAACTACTTCAACGTTTTGACTTTGAGGATTGTAAGCCAGTTTCCACACCAGTTGAGACAGGATTCAAGTTCTTAGTTGAGGATTCCAGTGATGCATTTGACACTTCTCTTTATAAGCAGGGTGTGGGATGTCTTATATATGCATGCAACACAAGGCCGGATATACAATATGTAGTTTCCCAGTTGAGTTGATTCATGCATAGCCCTGGCACTAAGCATTGGCGAGCGGTGAAACGTGTGTTTAGATATCTTTGAGGCACTTTGAGCTTAGGTCTCTTTTATGGCAGAGATGTTCACCCATGCTTGCATGCTTTTACAGATAGTGATTGGGCTGGTTGTTATGATACTCGCGTGTCCACTAGTGGTAATTGCTTTTTCCTTCGAGACTCATGCATATCTTGGTTGAGTAAGAAGCAACCTACAGTGAAGACATCGAGTTGTGAAGCTGAGTACAGGGCAGTTTTCACAGCGACAGTGGAGTGTATATGGCTGAGACGCCTATTGATGGATCTTTGCATGGAGATTGATGCTTCCACGCATATTCTCACAGATAGTCAGAGTGCTTTGGCTGTTGCACGAAACCCAGTGTTTCATGCACGGACCAAACATATTGAGGTGCATTATCACTATGTGAGAGAGCGCCTTCATGCAGGAGATATTGATTTGGTATATGTGCCTACACAAGATAATGTGGCAGACATATTCACCAAAGCTCTTCCATGGGAAAAGTTTGAAGCTTTTCGCAAAGCTTTAGGCTTGTTACCTTGTGGGGGCTGATCTGTCACTCCCTGTATGTGTTCACATCATTCGCTCCAGGGCGATTTGTTACACTTATGTGTTCCTCGAGTAGCTTTGATGTGAACCTTTTCCCTATACATGGGCACTTTTTACTCTAGTGCTGGCTAGAGGTTTTTTCCCCATGTTACCACATACTTGATACTCTCATATGTGGTGGTACTTTGTACTTAGGGATATTATTCAGTTCTTACTTCAGTTTAGTTCATTGATCAATAGAGAGAGCTATTCCAGCCATCATCTTCTCCGTGTGTCTTGCTGCGTTTGTGCTCCTTGTGTGTGCTTCTTGTGTGTCTCTCGCACTTCTACACACACCCAACACACTACAGGTTTTTAGTGATGCCATTTGGGTTGACAAATGTACCTGCAACATTTATGACTTTAATGAATCAAGTGATTAAGCCGTACTTGGAAATTTTTTTTGTAGATTTTCTCGATGATATTTTGATCTATAGTAAAGATCATGAAAGTCACTTAGAGCACTTGGAAAAAGTTTTTCAAGTTCTTTGCGATAATAAACTTTACAATAAAGAGTCAAAATGTGAATTCTTTACCCCAAAAGTAAAGTATTTAGGCCATATTATTTCCACGGAAGGAATCAAAGTTGACCCTGAAAAGGTCCAAGTGATTCTTCAATGGCTTGAGCCCAAGAAGATTCGAGAACTACAAAGTTTTCTCAGATTGGTAGGATATTATCAGAAGTTTGTGGCTGGGTATGCCAAGATTGTAGTACCTTTGATGGATCAGCTCAAAGGGAAGCATCAGAAGATAAATTGGAAAGAGGAACAAACAAAGAGTTTTCAAGAACTTAAACTTGCTTGAGCTTCGGCCCCTGTTCTACAAATCATAGATCTGAACAAGCCTTTCCAATTAGAAATAGATGCAAGTTCATCTGCAGTAGGAGTAGTACTAAGCTAAGATGGTAAACCAATAGCTTTCGAGAGTAGAAAGTTAAGTCCTGCTCAGCAAAACTACTCTACCTATGAGTGAGAGATGTTCGCTATTATAAATGCTCTAAAGAAATGATGCCATTACCTGTATGGATCAAAGTTAACCATAGTCTTTGATTAAGAGAGCATCAAGTGGTTTGCAAACCAACCAGATGTGAGAGGTAGAAAAGCAAGATGGTCCGAACAGCCACAAGAGTTCGATTATGAACTAAGGTATAGAAAAGGAAAGTTCAATGCAGTGGCAGACGCCTTAAGTTGGATGCCTATGTTGAACAACCTAAGTTTTGTATAAATTCAAAGTGAATTTATTTCAACTTTGAAATGAAGCTGCAAAGAAGATCCAAGCTACAGTCAAGCATGGAAAGCAGCAGAACAAGCTGAACATAATGAAGCAAGTACTTCTGAGAGAACATTAGTCTCTCCAAGATGAATATTTGCTTTATAAAGGTAAGGTTTGTGTCCCAAGAATGCTGGACATACAAAATCAAGTATTTTTTGAATGCCATGATGCTCCAAGTGCAGGACATCCTGGTATTAACCGAACCTATGAATTAGTGAAACATCATTTTTATTGGCCTAGTTTACATCGAGATGTGCAAAGCTATGTATCCAAATGCCATAAATGTCAAGTCAATAAGTTTGAATGACTTAAAGTTGGAGGATTGCTACATCCCTTAGAAATTCCCAAAGGAAAGTGGGAAAGTATTTCCATGGATTTCATTTCTGATTACCTTGCACTCAGAAAGGCTTTGATTCAATTTGGGTTATAGTTGATCGATTGACTAAACTTGCTCAATTTATTCCAGTCAAGACTACTTATAAGACTCCAGAACTTGCAAAAATATTTGTAAATCAACTTTATAGACTCTATGGTCTTTGAGTAGACATAGTTTCTGATAGAGATGCTCGATTTACAAGTCATTTTTGGCGAGGATTCTTTAGTAGACTTGAAACTAAACTAAGTTTAAGTACAGTTGAACATCCCCAAACGGATGGACAGATAGAGAAAGTCCATCAGATTTTGGAAGACATACTTAGAGCTTATGTCACTTCCAAACAGACTGATTGGGAAGTCTATCTTCCTTTAGCTGAGTTTGCCTATAACAATGCCAAGAATTCATCAACTGAATTTAGTCCATTCATGTTGATGTATGGTTTCTAGCCTAGGTCTCCATATGCAGTGGGACTTCAAAATGAACGAGTTCAAGAAGCTCAAGAATTCCTTCAAGACATGAACTTTAAACTTAAGTTAGCTAAAGAAAACTTAAAGAAAGCTCAAGATTGTGCAAAGGCTTATGCCGATCCGAAGCAAAGAGATGTTACTTTTCAGGTTGGCGATCAAGTTTATCTTCGTATTCTTGAAAGATCGGAAAAACTCAAGACTGGTTAATGCGCCAAGTTGTCGCCTAGATATTGCGGTCATTTTCCAATCACCAAGAAAGTTGGTTTGTGGGCTTATGAATTGCAACTTCCAGATGATAGTTGGATTCATCCAGTGTTCCATGTTAGTCGACTTAGGAAGAGTCTGACAGATTCAGATAATCTAGTTGGACAATAGGTTATACTTCCACTTCCAGTAAGTGAAACAGTTCCTCATGAACCTGAAAGAATACTTTGTACCCGAGATAAACGTACAAGAAGTCACTTGTATGAAGAGTGCTTAGTAAAATGGAAGGATGGAGGTGAAGAAAATTCAACATGGGAAAAAGTTTCCACAATCCAACGATGTTTTCCAGCTTTCAAGTTTTAAGTTGGTCACAAATAAAGAAAGGTTTTCTACTTTCAAGTTTTAAGTGGATAAACCGATCATGTTCTTCAAGATCTAGAATATGATAAGGTTTTTTACTTTCAAGTTCTAAGTAAATAACTTGTTTGAATGAATGCATGTTCTTCAAGTTTTAGAATATGAGGCTCGGGGGTTGCCTACAATATGTATAGCTCTAATTTTCAAGGACAAAAATATTTTCAAATGTAATAAAGTAAGTCTATGATCTAAGGATCCGACTGGTTCAGACAGATCTGAAATCAAACTCCGTTTGGTCATCCGTATGTGTGGCCAAAGATCTCGAGTCTAGATTTACAAGTAGGTCATTTACTCTTGTAACCAAGTAATCCACTTAGCCTAGTGGTTAAGACTCAAGGGTGTGAAGGAAGAGGTCTTGGGTTCAGCCCCCATGGGGTACATGGGGAGAGTGTTTTGTTCAAAGAGCTCTAGAACCTTCTAGAAGCATCCATCGGAGTTAACTCTACCTAACTGGGACACTTGGCACACATGTAGTTACATGGCTGACACTTGGATGGTTAGTATCCACCTGCCCATGCAGGCAGCCCCTTGGAGAGAGCTATATATAGAGGGATATGGTTGGGAGGAGAGTCATTCATTATAGGATGAAGGGATAAAAAGGCGATATATATCGATGTATACCCCTCAATAGAATGGTATTTGGGAAAGAAAAATTAGACATATTGCAGAGGTAGCTAGATGCATGTTAAATGAAATGAATGTTCCATTTACATATTGGGCTGATGCAGCAAATACATCTTCTTACTTGATGACTAGGATGACCACATCAAGAGTTCATGATGCTAATCTAAATGAGGTTTATTACCGAAGGAAGCCTGACTTGTCACATCTAAGGATTTTTTAATGTGTATGCGATGTCCATGTACCTCAAGAGGTGAGGGAAGGTAAGATGGATGCTAGGGCAGAGAAGTGCATCTTTATAGGTTACTCTACACAAAAAAGGGGTATAGATGTTACAATCTCATTAGAAAGAAGCTTAGAGTATCAAGGGGTGTGGTATTTGATGAACTCAATCCGTATTATGAACCACATAATGCATTGCAAGTTGAAGATATTGAGAAAGTAGAAAAAATTCTATGAAGAACAAACTTAGGTTAGTACAAGTTTGAATTGCTCCTCCACTTTGAGTCCATCAAGGAGTCCATCACTCAAAGGAAAAGAGAAGGAAGGTGAACCAAGATCAATATGCATCCACAACCAATATGATAAGGGTAATGTGGTAAAGGACTTCCATTCTAGTGAGGATGAAGATGATTTGGAAGAGGTAGTGACTCCTAATATGAAACAAAAGAGGGAGTTGAAGAAGTATTCTACCATAGGTAATGAGAGGAGGTCATAGAGGTTTGAACACCCTATTCAAAGGCTAACATATGAAAGCTTCATCCCTTGGAATTATGCCTTTATGTCTCAAGTTGTGAAGGACAAGGAGCTGTGCACATGTCAAGAAGCTTGTCAAGACAAGGTATGCATAAATGCTATGAGAGAAGAGATGGATGCTCTTCATGAAAATCATACATGCGAGCTTGTACCTAGGCAAGATGACATGAAATTCTACAAGATCAAAAGGAACTGTGATGGATCCATACCCAAGTATAAAGCTAGACTTGTAACTAAGGGTTTTACTCAAACACATGGGATAGATTATGAAGAGACATTTAGTCTTGTTGCAAAAATTACTAGAGTTAGGAAATTGATTACGATTGCAACTTCTAAAAGGTGTAAATTGTTCCAATTAGACATTAAGAATTGTTTTATAAATGGTTATTTTGAAGAGACTATTTACATGAAACAACCCATGTGATGGGTGATAAAAGAAGATACATGTTTGCAACACTCTCTGCTATGTGCAGAGATTAGCTTCACAAATTTATCAATTTCTCACATTCAGTAGAATGACAGAGCAAACAATGCTTTGCAATTTGGTACGATCAGATTTGGAAAAGCCTAACTACACCTCTAGATAGAGAGGAGCAAAGTCATGAGAAAATGAGTTAAGCAAGAAAGGGGGCTGCTTGCTAGAGTTTAGAAATTCACTAAACTAAGTGGGAAACTTGTGGAATGTATACAAAACAAGAAACAAAGGTGGGATGGTACTTATATAGAGTTTTACTTTTCCTATGATCTAGTTAACCACCCAACAATCATTGTAGGTGCACTTTTTGGTGGGTGATTAATGGAATTTGAATTTGAGTGAGTTTGGTGGAGCTTCTAACTTGATTCTATGACTTTGGGTCCTAATTTTTGATTGATCCACTTGAGAAACTCCTGGATGAGTCCTTTTGCAAGGTCGAGACTTGATTGTCAACACTCGTCCTCAAGTCTCAATGCCTAGATCCTTCATTCTAATGCATGCCTTGAAGTGTTGTAGCTTTACTCCGTCCAAAGCCTTCGTAAACATATCGGCATATTGGTCCTTTGTATTGACATCCTTTGACATGATTTTATTTCTAATAAAGTGGTAATGCACTTCTATATGCTTCAATCTTGCATGGAACACTGGATTTCGAGCCAAGCATATGCTACTTATCTTATCACAAAAAACACATACTCACTTAACCTGCAAATAAAGATCAACAAACAACTTCTTGAGCCACATAAGCTCACATGAGACTTGTGCTAAGCCTCTATACTAGGCTTTGGTCATTGAGAGAGCTATCTTTGCGATCCATGATCCCTAACCTGCTAACATATCCACTCCTATCATCTTTGGAACTTGCCCAATCAACATCACAATGAGCTTGTACATTTAATCCATAATCAAATGGATAATTTAGCCCTTCATTCATTGATCCTTTGAGTTACCTAAGTACTCTTTTGGTTGCAACAAGATGAGGTACTCTTGATGCCTGTGAAAATTGAGATAACACTCCAACTACATGTGCAATATCTAGTCTTGTCATAGTAGTGTACAAGAGAGAACCAATTATTGACCTAGACATGGTCACATCCTTCACTTCTTCACCTTCATGAGTACTTATTTTAACATTTACTTCTAGTGGATTTGAAATGGATTGCAATCACACAAGCCAAACTTCTTCAAAAGATCTAGAATGTATTTCATTTGCATCAAGTATATACCTTCGTCTTTATATAGTACTTCAATTCCAAGGAAGTACCTTAGAATTCCTAAATCAGAGATTTCAAACTCACATCCAAGATTCCCCTTTATTCCCTTTATGTTGGCTTCATAATCCCCTGTAATGATCAAATCATCAACATATATACAAATGAAAACAATTTTTCTACCTTTCTTCTCCACAAAGAGTGATGGGTCTGCATGACTTTGATTGTATCCACATTTTACCAAGTAGTCCACCAGTCTTTGGTTCCAAGCCCTTGGGGCTTGCTTGAGTCCATAAAGCACCTTCTTAAGCTTGCATACATGATGTGGAAACCTCTCATCTTCAAAGCCTTGGGGCTGCTCCATGAAGGCTACCTCTTCAAGCTCTCCATTTAGGAAAGCATTCTTCACATCCAACTCCTACATCTTCCAACCTTTCGAGGCTAAAAATGCAATCAAACATCTTATGGTGGACATCTTAGCTACTAAAGTGAATGTTTCTTCAAAGTCTATGCCATATATTTGAGCAAAACCTTTGGCAAATCACCTCACTTTATACCTAGAGATGATCCCATTTGCACGCTTCTTTACCTTGTACACTCATTTGTTGCCAGTGACTTTCATGTCCTTTGTTCTTGGCACCAATGACCAAGTGTAATTTTCTTCAAGTGCCTTGAATTCCTCCTCCATGACTTCAATCCATTCATTGTGCCTATTTGCTTCTTCAAAAAAGTTAGGTTCTTCACAAGCTATAACTTGACTCATGTATGCATAGTGTCTTGCAATGAATGAATCATAAGTTACCCTTTCAACAATGTATTTAACCCTATTGGATGAGCTTAAATAAACATTAGATGGTAGGAATATTCTTCGCCTTTTTTAAGATACTTTAAATCCCGAAGTTTCTAATTTTTCCATATCTTCATCACTTATAGATTCCATGTGTACCCATGGATGGTCTTCATCATTTTCCTTTTCTTTTCCTTTGCTACTTCCTTCACTTCAATAAGCTTCATTCCTTGTCCTTCAATGCCAAGCTGATGTAAAGCTCTCCTCCAGTGGTGTGCTTGAAGTGGTTGGACCACTCATCTCCATGCTTTTTTGTTGCTCTTTGAACTTCTTCTTGTCTTTATATGCATCATCAACCTGTAACACATCTTTGCTACCATACTAATGAAGTAACTCTTCGAATTATTTACATCCTTAGATACCTTAAGCTCTTTGATGAAAATATTATAGCATCTAAAACCCTTTTTCTATGAAGAATATTCAAGGCATATATACCTATCTGCCTTCGAGTCTAATTGTGTCTCAATTCTTGAGGTATGCGAACATAACACACACAACAAAATACTTTGAGATGTGAAAGGTTGGGTTTCTTACCTCACCAAACTTCATAAGGTCTATATCCATGTACCATTGAGGTTGAAAACCTATTCATAATGTATATGGCTGTATTTGTTGCATCAACCCAATCAGAGTTAGAAACATTCATTTCATTTAGCAAAGCTCTAGCCACTTCTGCTATGTATCTATTCTTCCTCTTTGCCACCCCATTTTGTGGGGGTGGATACCTACAAGTGAATTGCCTTTTGATGCCATGTTCATGTAGAGAATCTAAAAAATCATTTGAAAAATGCTCGCACCCTCAATCAGATCAAAGAATCTTTATGTACTTCCTTGTTTCCTTCTCCACTCGGTTTTTGAACCTCTTGAAGCGAAAAAACACTTCTGACTTTGACTTTATGCAATACATCCAAATAAAACTTGAATGATCATCTATAAATGTGACAAAATATCTATTACCTCCAATGAATGGCTCCCTTTTAGGTCCCCATACATATGTGTGTATGAGATTCAACACTTCATTGATCACATGTGCTCCCTTCTTGAATGGAAATCCCCGTTGTTTTCCTAATTGACAAGCATGGCACAAATGTTGCATATTTAGAGATGTAAGATAAGGTATAACACTCACCAAGCCCTTCCTTTGCGTGTACATCCTTTATAAGTCTATGTGCCCAATTCTTTTATGCCATAAGTTGATTTCTGCAATATTTTTATTTCCAATTGACAAGTAGACAGTGTGAGGGCTTGGTGGCTTTACCTCCATGGTAAGGAGTCTCCCTTGCTTCTTTCCTTTTGCTATGAGTTTTTAGTCCTACATGGGGTCTTCAACAAAACATCCTTGATAATTGAACCTCACCTTATAACCTCTTTCAACCATTTGACCTATCGAAACCAAGTTCTTTGTGATAGTTGGCACATGCAACACATCCTTCAACACCTTGGTGATTTGAGATCCATTCAATTCAACATCTCCCACATGTGTAATCTTGTGCTCAGTGTCTTCCCCTATCTCTAAATGTCCTTGAGTTATGGTGAGTGTAAATTAAAGAAAATATCTTTATTGCACCTCATATGGTTGCTACAACCACTGCCAATGTACCGTGTAAAATCTAAATTGACTCTTTCACTTGACCCATAAATCATAAGAAAGCTCTCATTTTCTGAATTTGTTAAAGTACTAACATAATTACCTTGGTTCCTTTTGTATCCTTGATTGCC
The DNA here is from genome assembly GCA_020310875.1 of Ceratopteris richardii. Classification (NCBI taxonomy): domain Eukaryota; kingdom Viridiplantae; phylum Streptophyta; class Polypodiopsida; order Polypodiales; family Pteridaceae; genus Ceratopteris; species Ceratopteris richardii. The sequence goes on along the minus strand of CM035413.1, from coordinate 94,246,973 downwards.
TCCTCCTTTGGATCAAGAATATCTTGCATAATGGACAGGTTTTCCACAATTGTATCATTCTCCATTGGATGCTTCTCTTTCATGTTGTCTTCCTCCTCTTCCTCTACTCCTTCCTCTTCCTCTTGATCCATAGCTTTGGTTGGAGCCTTCTTGGTTTCTTCAACTTGAGTTTGACCTTCCTCTCCCTTTTCCTTGGGATTTTTGTCCACGTCTTTTGCCTTTGCCTCTATCTATAAAGAAAACTTGGGCTTGGCTGCCCATTGATTGTGAACCTCCTTGGTTCATCCCCTGGTCACCATAAATGTGACTAACTGATCAAATTTTGGTAGGGAATCCCTCACATAAACTGACGTGGTAAATGATTTCCACCTTTCATCCTCTCTCAAGCCATTGAGAATGTGCACGAACAGTTTTTCATCTTCGACTGGGCTCCCAATGGAGCTTGGGGCAACTGCAAGCTCCTTAACCTTCAAAATGTACTCATTTATGTTAGTGCTTGGTGCTTTCCTAAGATTATTTAGCTCATTCTTGAGTTGAATCTTCCTTGCCTTGGTTGATGAAGAATACAATCTCTCCAAGGTCTCCCAAACCTTCTTGGATGTGTCCAATTCTTGTATATGCTCTATCATGCTTATGTGTTGGGATAGAATGAATATGACTCTCCTATCACTTTTTATCCATTGATTAAATGCCTTGACCTGCCCTTGAAGTGCTCAATCATGTACATGAGGAATTGGCTCCTTGTCCCTCACTAATCCCCACAATCCTTTGCCCACAAGGTAGTTGCTAACTTTGAATTTCCATGGTTGATAATTGCCTTTCTCTAACTTCTCTATTTGTGCATTATAGTAAGCCATAATGAGCTCTAAGGTGCTCCTCTAGCTTCTCCTCAAGTTTTTGTACGCTTTAGAAGGTGTGGATATTACCTTTTGGTAGTTTCTTCCTTGCTAACATTTGACTAGCTGAGATCACGGTTGATGTAACCCCCTTTTGATGTTTTCTTGCTTTGATAAGTCCTCCTTGTGATTCCACAAGTTGTCTTGATCCCTTCAAGTCTTCAATATGATGCTCAATGATCTCACCAAGCCTCCAAAGTGCTCTGATACCATTGATGGGGGATGATTCTAACACCCCAATGCAACAATGGAAGATGGCTGCCCTCCACTAGGCCCACAAGCAATGATATGTTCTCACTATTCTGCTATTTTCTCTGATTTTGAACATACTTAAAATGAAGTCTCCAAGAATTAAATTAGACCATGAGAGCTATCTAACAAGATTTAAAAAATCCTAAATGGATATTCCAACTGAGAAAACCATCCTATTCAAAATGGGCTACTTGTTGGCAACACTCTCTGCCTAAGTGGAGAGATATAGCTTCACAAACTTGGAAATTTCGCACAACTCACTCACTCAAAGAACTTGAAAATTTGATAAACTTTGGGGCACTATATGAGAAACCAAATGAAGCTTGAATATCAATGAAAATGTGCAAAATGAGAGAGCAAGCAATGCTCTACAATCTACTATAATTAGGTTTGGAAAGGCCCAACTACATCTCTAGATAGCGAGGAGCAAAATCATAAGAAAATGAGGTAAACAAGCAAGGGGGCTACTTTTTGGAGTTTAGAACTTCCCTAAAGTAAATGGGAAACTTGTGAAATGCATACACACAAGAAACAAAGGTGGGATGATGCTTGCACATTTTGGTGGATGATTGATGGGATTTGAATTTGTTTGAGTTTGGTGGAGCTTGTAACTTGATTCCATGAATTTTGGTCCTTCTTTTTGATTGTTCCACTTGCAAAACTTGTGGATGAGTCCTTTTGCATGGTTGAGACGGTTTTCAACACCATGGGACATGAGGACCCTAGAAACCCTAATTTTGTATGTAGACTCAATAAAGCTTTGTATGGACTCAAGCAAGCACTCAAGGGCATGGAATCAAAGGCTTGTTAGTTCCTTATTAGATGTGGATATGTAAAGGAGGTTCAAAATCAAAGGGAAGCTAAGGCTAAGTTTTCTATGTTGGTAGAGACAAAGGAAAAAGAGGTGGATAAAACTCCCAAGATAGAGGGAGAGGAATGTCAAAATCAATCTCACATAACCAAGAAGGCTCCAACCAAAGCTATGGATCAAGAGGAAGAGGAAATAGTAGAGGAAGAGGAGGAAGATTACATAGAAGAGAAGCATCCAATGGAGAATGCTACATTATGGAAAATTGAGCCATTATGCAAGAAATTTCAACCCAAAGGAGTAGGAAATCAAGGATACAAAAGGAACCAAGGTAATTATGCTAGCACCAACAAATTCAAACAATGACAACTTTCTTATGATGTATGAGTCAAGTGAAAGAGTCAATTCAGATTTTACATGGTACATTGACAGTGGTTGTAGCAACCATATGAGTTGCAATAGAGATGTTTTCTTTAATTCAAACTCACCCATCGCTCAAGGAAATTTAAAGACAAGGGGTAACACTGAGCACAAGATTACACACATTGATCTCAAAGCTCCAAGGTAATGAAGGATGTGTTGCATGTGCTAATCATCAACAAGAACTTGGTTTTGATAGGGCAAATGGTTGAAAGAGGTTATGAGGTGAGGTTCAATGATCAAGGATTTTTTGTTGAAGACCCACATGTAGGACTACAAGCTCATAGCAAAAGGAAAGAATTAAGGAAGACTCTTCACCATGGAGGTAAAGCCATCAACCTCTCACACTGTTTACTTGTCGATTGGAAATAAAAAGATTGCAAAAATCAACTTATGGCATAAAGGAATTGGGCACATAAACTTACAAAGGATGAAGGAAATGCAAAGAAAGGGCTTGGTGAGTGTTTGAGCTTACATCTCAGAATATGCAACATTTGTGCCATGCTTGTCAATTAGGGAAACAAAGCAGATTGCCATTCAAGAAGGGAGCACATGTGAGCAATGAAGTGTTGAATCTCAAACACATAGATGTATGGGGACCTAAAAGGGAGCCATCCCTTGGAGGTAATAGATATTTTGACACATTTATAGATGATCATTCAAGGTTTTTTTGGATGTATTGCATGAAGTGAAAGTCAGAGGTGTTTTACCACTTCAAGAGGTTCAAAAACCTAGAGGAGAAGGAAATAGGGAAGTACATAAAGACTCTTAAATCAGATGGAGGGGGATAGTATTTTTCAAATGAATCTTCAAATTTTATGCATGACCATGGCATCAAAAGGAAATTCACTTGTATGTATACACCTCAACAAAATGGGGCGGCAAAGAGGAAGAATACATACATAACAGAAGTGGCTAGAGCTTTGTTAAATGAAATGAATGTTCCTAACTCTTATTGGGCTGATGCAACAAATACAACCATATACATTATGAATAGGTGTCCAACCTCAAGAGTACATGGAGTTGCACCTCATGAAGCTTGGTGTGGTAAGAAACCCAACCTTTCACATCGCAAAGTATTTGGTTTTGTGTGTTATGTACACATACCTCAAGAATTGAGACATAAGTTAGACCCGAAGGTAGATAGGTGTATGTTTCTTGGATATTCTTGAGAGCAAAAAAGTTTTAGATGCTATAATCCTTGCACCAAAGAGATTAAGGTGTCTAGGAATGTAATATTTGATGAGTTGCTACCTTGGTAGGTGTCGCAAAGATGTGTTACATGTTGATGATGCATATGAAGATGAGAAGAAGTTCAAAGAGAAACAACAAAACATGGAGATGAGTGCTCCAACCAATTCAAGCACACCATCAAAGGAGAGTAATACATTAGCTTGACATGGAAGGAAAGGGAATGAAGCTCATTCAAGTGAAGTAAGTAATAAAGGAAAGGAAAAGGCAAATGACAAAGACCATCGATGGGTAGACATGGAGTCTACAAGTGACAAAGATATGGAAAAAGTAGAAACTTTAGGATTTAAAGCATCTAAATCAAGGAGGAGGAGATTGATATTGCCTAATAGTGAGGTAAGATCAGCCAATAGGGTTAAATACCTTGTTCAAAGGTCAAATTATGATTCATTCATTCCAAGACAGTATGCCTACATGAGTAAAGTTATAGCTTGTGAAGAACCTAATTTTTTTGAAGAAGAAAATAAGCATAGGGAATGGATTGAAGCCATTGATGTGGTTAATTCGCTCTGATACCACTTGTTATGGTTGACACAGCAAAGGCCCGAACCTTGTCAAGCCTGCGGAATTTGCTGCGCCACCAAAAAGATGCTAAGCTAGAGCGATATTAGAACACCTCCATAATCAACAATAGCTTAGCAAGGTTACTGCCACTTAAACATATAAAACTGTGTTTGAATTTACTGAAAAATTCACTGGAACTTCACCGGGTTGCCACCAGAATGACACCGTAGTAATACCGGAATCTTACCGGAATCAGCTCCTATTCTGTTTGTAATTACTTCAAGTAAGTATACAAGAAGTAAGGAAGTGATGCGTTAACTTCCTTCACTGAGTGAACTCTTTTTGAAGTTTAAGAGAAAACTTCTCCGGTTCAGAATGTCTCTTTCCGATTAGACTTTGTACTGTGTGTACATATCCATTTCACCAAAATCCTTGACGAATTGATAGTAGAGATGTCTAGCTATAAGATAAGCTATCTCTCATACAAAACTTTAATTTACTATGGGAAATATACTTCGTTGTTCTAACGGAAAACATGTTTTTTGAGAAAACTGTAACTGACCGAAACATTCGTTGACTAAGATAACTGTAATTGACTGGAACATTCGTTTACTGAGAGAGTACCGGGGGACACGTTTACTGAACGAACTGTAACTGTTAACGAACTAACTGTAACTGTTAATGAACTTTCTACCGTAACACAAAAATACTCAGAGTTCTTCACATACGAACAATGCATGCAAACTTCCACATGAACATGTGTTTTCTATTAGAGAAGATGTGTACAAATTAGCTTGGCCTCTTCTTGCTCAAGCTCTCCTACACTGAGTAGTTTCTTCTTACCATCTCTCTCAGATGAATACCTGACATTTTAGGTTTCTGTTATTCATCTTTACATACACGATCTCTGGCGTCTTCTGAAAAACTTCTCCTCTCTCTCTCTTCTCTATTCTATCATCTCTCTTTTTGACCTCTATATGCGCTCTATTTAAACTACGCGCTCTACTCATGCACATTCTTGTTTGCACTTCCTTCTCTTTATTCTTATGCACGTTCTCTCCTTATATACAGTTTGATTCGGTGTAACAAACTTTATCAACCTCTGATTCTCCAAGATTCTGCGCTTTACATAACGTCGTGAATTTGTCCCTTCAGTAAGGCTTTAATTTTCTGGATATTTTGATTCTGCTTTCCGTTACCTTCCTTTGTCTGTACGTCAAATTCGTGAGTGATTCTTCAACAGCTCCCCCTCAATCACTAATTTGACTCTTCTTATCTTCATATATTTTTCTTTCTTTTATACCTGCCATTTCTTTGAATCTGCTTGTCTTTGTTCCATCCAAGCTCTTTGTCAAAATATCTACAATCTGATCTTTTGTTGGAGTGTATATTATTTCTATCTCCTTCTCCATTACCTTTTCCCTCACGAAATGATACTGAATTTCTATGTGCTTTGTTCTTGCATGAAATACTGGATTTCTTGCAAGATACAGTGAGCTCATATTGTCTCCATGTATGATAGGTATACCTTCATCAATACCCATGCTTTTGAATAAGGTCTGCATCCATATCACTTCTTTAGCTAGTTCTACAAGTCCTTTACATTCTGCTTCTGTTGACGATAAAGCCACTGTGTGTTGTTTCTTCGAACACCAGCTTACTAGCTTATCTCCTAGGTATATCATATACCCATGTGTTGATCTTCTGTCATCTTGACTTCCTGCCCAGTCTGAGTCACTGAATGCTCTCAGCTGTATATCTGACGTGAAAGGATAATATAATCCTTCTTTTATAGTTCTTTTCATATATCTAAGAACTCTCTGTCCTGCAACCCAGTGTTGATCTTTCGGACAATGCATGAACTGTGAGAGAACTCCCACTGCATAGCTAAGATCCGGTCGTGTTAGTTTAGCGTAAATTAAGCTTCCCACTAACAACTCATATTTTCTCATATCTTCAAACTCTGCACCACTGTATTTGTTGAGTTTATGATTTACTTCAAGCAGTGTTGAAGCTTCTCTGCAATTCTCCATATTAAACTTCTTCAGTAAGTTTAGGAGATACCTTCCTTGCGAAACATATACACCATGATCTGTGTATGTGATTTCCATTCCAAGAAAGTATGATAACTTTCCTAGATCACTGATCTTAAACTCCTTTTCAAGCAATCTCTTTACTTCTTTAATTCCTTCATCTGATGTCCCTGTGATTATAATGTCATCTACATAAATACAACTGTAGATCATACCTTCTTCTGTTCTTTTGATGAGTAGACTTGCATCTACCTTCGAACTTTGGTATCCAAGTTCATCGAGATATTTCACAAGTCTGTAATTCCAAGCTCTTGGAGCTTGCTTCAGTCCATAAAGTGCTTTTCTTAATCTGCAAACAAAATTTGGATATCTGGAACTTACAAACCCTTCAGGTTGTTCCATATAGACTTCGTCTGATATATATCCATTAAGCAATGCGTTCTTTATATCTAGCTGACTTAGCTTCCATCCTTTTGATGCTGCTATAGCAATCACTGTCCTCATGGTTGACATCTTTGCCACCGGACTAAACGTCTCGTCATAATCTATGCCATGTGTCTGAGCATAGCCCTTGATAACCAGTCTAGCTTTGTATCTGGCTATCCTTCCATCTGCAAGCTTCTTAACTTTGAAAACCCATTTATTTCCGATTACTTTCTTACCATTTGGTTTCGAAACAAGTTCCCATGTCTTGTTCTCTTCCAGTGCGCTGAACTCTTCTTCCATTGCTTCTTCCCATTGCTTCTTGCCTTTAGCTTCATCATAGTTCTGAGGTTCTTCATCATCTTTGACCATATATGCATAATTTTTTTGAGTTATATACGAAGTATCATAGGAATACCTTTCTGGTTGTCTTCTAGTCCTGTTTGACCTTCTTGGTTCAAACTCTTTATGTGTATCTGAATACACTTCTTCATCAAATCCATTTCTCATACTTGATCCGATCTTGGACGTACTTGCCTGCATATAGTCTTCATCTCTATTCACTTGCATAATTGATTTCCCTTTCTCTTTTCTTCTTACCTCTTCTTCAAATTCTTCCGTTGTATGATTCTGATCTGTATACCAGCTTTTCTATTCATCAAATAAAACATCTCTGGAAACAGTAAACTGTTTTGTTAGAGGACTCCATAATCTGTAACCCATCTGCTTTTCATCGTATCCGACGAACACATATTTCTCTGCTTTTGGTTCAAGCTTATGTCTGAGTTGTGATGGTGCATAAGCATAAGCTACTGATCCAAACACTTTGCAATGATCAAGTGTTGGCTTCTTTCCCCACCAAGCTTCATACGGGGTCATTCCATCTAATGCCGTACATGGTAATCTGTTTACCAAGTATGTAGCTGTATTTACAGCTTTAGCCCAAAGATAATTTGGACAATCCTTTTCCTTTAGCATAGCTCGTGCAAACTCGACTAGAGTTCGGTTCCTTCTTTCTGCTACACCATTTTGTTGTGGTGTATACCTGCAGGTTATTTCTCTCTTAATACCTGCATTCCAAAGATAATCATTGAACTCTCGGGAGAAGTATTCTCCCCCTCCATCAGACCTCAGTCTCTTCAGCTTTTGACGTGTGAGTCTTTCAGCATATGCATGAAAATGCCTGAAAGCTCCAAACACTTCTGATTTCCTTTTCAAAACATAAAGAGTTATCCATCTTGTAGCATCGTCAATGAATAAAACATAATACCTTGAACCGCTGATTGATCCTTCTTTTGTTGGACCCCATACATCTGTATGAATGAGTTCGAGTACTCCGTCATGTTTGAATCCTCTCTTCTGGAAAGGTAACCTGTGGGCTTTTCCCATCTGACATGCTTCGCACTTGTGAATCATGTGTTGGTTCTGTACATTCGGTAATCCCAGTATTGACTGATTTGAAATCATAGCTTTAATTGATTTTTCATTGAAATGACCTAATCTCTTATGCCAGAGATCAAGTTCTGTAATCACCTTTTCACCATGTGTGAGCAACACTTGGCCGATGTTCCCTTGTACTCTTAAAGTAAAGAGTCTGCCTTCTTTCTTACCAAAGACAATGTGATTATATCCATACTCGGGATCTTCTACAAATACACCTTCATTTGTAAATCTGACCTAAAAACCTTTCTCAACTATCTGTCCTACACTAATTAAATTTTTCGGTACTGTTGGAACATACAAAACATTGGTTAGCAAATCTGCTTCACTCTTACATTTCACTTTTCCAATTGAATGTACACTATGCCTCGCATTGTCACCTATTTGAACAGTATGACTAGAACTACCTTTTTCCAATTCTGACATTAGTTCTATATTTCCTAACAAGTGATTAGAACATCCAGAATCAATGTAAAATACCTTCAGGTCTTCGTTATCTGATGTGCTGATAGAGTTCATCATCAATGATGTATGACTTTCATTCTGTGTGTCATTTGCATAGTTGTTGTAGGTGGTGTTGTAGGATTGATTCTGTCCCCAGCTTCTTGCTCCACCTCTACCATAGCTTCCTCTTTGATTTTGTCTTCCTCTTTGAAAGTTATTCTGATATCTTCCGCTTCTACCTCTGCTGTTATTGTTCTGATTTTGATTTGATCCTTGTTGATTGTGCCAACAATCATGAGCTAAATGATTACTTAGTCCACAGCTAAATGATCCAGCAAGCTTTCTTGTTGTTATTCTTGCTACCTCTTCCTCTTCCAAAACCTCTTGCTCTTCCTCTGGCGGTGCCTTTACCTCTTGCATAATAAGCCTGAGAACTCGACTCTTCTTCATCTTTTGACTTACCTTTGTCTGCTTTCTTCTTGTTCTTCATGTACATTGCAGAACTTTGTCCTTTATCTGCATCTCCTTTCAGGTTTTGCTCATATGTGAGCATCAAACCAAGCAACTGATTTAAATCTGGTACAAAATGATTTAAAGAAAGTTCAGTTGAGAGTACGAAAGGTTTCCACCTTTCATCTCCTCTCAAACCTGTTAGCAGTTGCACTATCAATCTGTGATCTTCGACATCTTCATTTATGGATCCAAGACTATCTGCTAGATCCTTCATCTTAGTAACATAGTCACTAATGCTTTGACTCGACTTCTTTTTGAACGTTGTGAATTCGGACCATAAGCTAGCCTTCATAGCTTTCGTAGTATTTTGGAAATGATCTTCCAACGCACTCCATATGTCCTTCGCTTTCTCCAGGCCTCTAATGTGCGGTAGTAGATGATCTAAAACGGTATTATAAATGTAAGCTCTTGCCGTTGCATCTTTCTTCTACCATAGCTTCAAGGCTTCTAATTCTTCTTTTTCCGATTGACTATCACCTTCGAAAGTCGACATCTTTTCTTCTCCAGTCACATACATCATTAAGTCCTTACTCATAAGTAAGGCTTCCATGCGCATTACCCATGCGGGATAATTATCTTTGTCCAATTTATCAATTTGGACATGATCTTCCATTATCTTCTTGTTTCTGTTACTTCCGGTGCTCTTTTGAGAATCTTTCTGCTCTTCAGAATCTTTCTCGTTCTAGTTCCATGTTGTGGTTAACCGGCTCTGAACCCACTTCTTGGATCTCATGGCTCTGATACCACTGATTTGGTTAATTCGCTCTGATACCACTTGTTATGGTCGATGCGGCAAAGGCCCGAACCTTGTCAAGCCTGCGGAATTTGCTGCGCCACCGAAAAGATGCTAAGCTAGAGCGATATTAGAACACCTCCATAATCAACAATAGCTTGTCAAGGTTACTGCCACTTAAACATATAAGACTGTGTTTGAATTTACTGAAAAATTCACTGGAACTTCACCGGACTGCCACCAGATTGACACCGTAGTAATACCGGAATCTTACCGGAATCAGCTCCTATTCTGTTTGTAATTACTTCAAGTGAGTATACAAGAAGTAAAGAAGTGATGCGTGAACTTCCTTCACTGAGTGAACTCGTTCTGAAGTTTAAGAGAAAACTTCTCCGGTTCAGAATGTCTCTTTCCGATTAGACTTTGTACTGTGTGTACATATCCATTTCACCGAAATCCTTGACGAACTGATAGTAGAGATGTCTAGCTATAAGATAAGCTATCTCTCATACAAAACTTTAATTTACTCTGCAAAATATACTTCTTTGTTCTACCGGAAAACACGTTTTATGAGAAAACTGTAACTGACTGAAACATTCGTTGACTGAGATAACTGTAATTGACCGGAACATTCATTTACTTAGAGAGTACCGGGGGACACATTTACTGAACGAACTGTAACTATTAACGAACTAACTATAACAGTTAACGAACTTTCTACCGTAACACGAAAATACTCAGAGTTCTTCACATACGAACAATGCGTGCAAACTTCCACATGAACATGTGTTTTCTATTAGAGAAGATGTGTACAAATTAGCTTGGCCTCTTCTTGCTCAAGCTATGGAAACTCTTCTACACTGAGTAGTTTCTTATTACCATCTCTCTCAGATGAATACCTGACATTTCAGGTTTCTGTTATTCATCTTTACATATGCGATCTCTGGCGTCTTCTAAAAAACTTCTCCTCTCTCTCTCTTCTCTATTCTATCATCTCTCTTTCTGACCTCTATATGCGCTCTATTTAAACTGCGCGCTCTACTTACACACGTTCTTGTTCGCACTTCCTTCTCTTTATTCTTATGCACGTTCTCTCCTTATATACAGTTTGATTTGGTGTAACGAACTCTATCAACCTCTGATTCTCCAAGATTCTACGCTGTACATAACGTCGTGAATTTTTCCTTCCCTAAGGCTTTAATTTTTTGGATATTCTGATTTTGCTTTCCGTTACCTTCCTTTGTCTGTACGTCAAATTTGTGAGTGATTCTTCAACAGCCATGGAGGAGGAAGTCAAGGCACTTGAAGAAAATGATATTTGGTCATCATTAGTGTTAAGAACAAGGAACATGAAAGTCATTGGCAACAAATGGGTGTACAAGGTAAAGATGCATGCAATGGGAGTATCAAAGCAAGATTGGTTGCCATAGGTTTTTCTCAAAAATATGGTAGAGAATTTGAGGAAACATTCAATCTAGTAGCTAAGATGTCCATCATAAGAAGTTTGGTTGCAATTGTAGCCTCAAAAGGTTGGAAGATGTACCAATTGGATTTGAAGAATGCTTTCCTAAATGGAGAGCTTCAAGAGATAGTTTTCATGGAGCAGACCCAGGGCTTTGAAGATGAGAGGTTTCCACATCATGTATGTAGAATTAAGAAAGATTATGCACGGAAGTGATGACAGAGAGTCGCCGGCCTGTTCGGTCCGGGTGATGATCTGAAGTTACCTCTGATTTGGAGTTATATTACTTGCAGATTTGTCTGTATGAATCTGTAGTTAAAGTGAAGTGAATAGGTATTATGTTACTGTGATTATATTGAAGTAAACTGTGGCGGTAGTGTAAGAAAAGTGAATGTACTACGTATAAAGTTGCGATAATCAATAGAATACTCCTTGCGGAAGTGCACTAGAGTAATTTCTATAATTGCTGTACTTAATTCATGAAATTGATTGTCGGAAGTTAATCAATGAATTGGGAAAATATATATAGGGCCTCTGATTTATCAGACCCTTGACCATCCCAAGAACCCGTGAGTAAAAATACTATAGTTTAACACAGTATAACTTTAACACGGGCACCGGCCATGGGGCATTGAGTAGTCAGTTAGTGCATAGGCTAAGAGTTGAGAAGAATCCGATGATATATGCCTATAACACGTTCCGAAGAATCGTACGCAAAGTACAAAAGGGATCAATATTCCTGGAAAAGTTCTAGCGCATTGGGCACACCTCCGAGTAGTAGTGGTGATGGACAAATGCGAAAGCGTGAAATTTGGGCCAGTGGGGTACCACCTCAGCATTTCCTTGTGCAAGGATTACAGGGAATGCCAGAGGTGCAACCAACCCCATCTGCGGAAAGTAAGGTTGGAGACGTAAGCACTAGTTTTGGTGACAGTGTGAAAAATTCTGGTAGTAGCCTGTGGAATTTCGATGGAACCTCAGATAATTTCAGGGCCAGGTTGCTGATTTTTTGTGAAAGTTCCATTCTTGGTTTTGATTTTGCATGAACTAGTGTGTTGGATGAAAGTTTTGGTGAAAAGTTCACTACAGAAGGCCATTACGATGAAGGGCAAGTGGGTGTAGGTGTGTGGGAATGATGTAACGATATTCAATTAACAGGAGGCATGCCAGACGACGGGACAACACAACAACAATTAGGTGTAACTGGTTCAAATCACTCAGTAGTAACATTTCCTATTGATTCAAATACCATGAGTGGTTCGCAACAGCAACAACACCAACAACAACATCAACAACAACATCAACAACAACATCAACAACAACATCAACAACAACAATAGTAGCAGTAGCAACAGGCCATACCACTACAATCGGTACCCGTTGGAGTTACATATACAGAATTTGGTGGATTTCTTGGTGATGATTTGGATGCACATTTAAGAACTTTTGAAAGTAATTATGTAGTACTCAACTACCCAGCAGATCCGGCATATAAGGCTATACTGTTTCAGTCCACATCGGTAATGAGGCTGCTCGGTGGCTAACTGAATATGATATTAACCATTTTGGCTAGTACGATGATGTTAAGGATGCCTTCTTACAACAATTCCGGTTGAAAAAAAACACGGCTGAGATCTTTGATTATCTGCAAAACAATAGACGAAAATTGCACCAGAATGTGTAGGAGTATGCCACTTTATTTCGTACTCATCTACGACAACTACCGTCGATGCATGCCAACCTACCGAATGATGTGATCACCCAGTGGTTTATTAATGGGTTAAACCCTCAACTCAAACAAGTAATGATTATACGATGTCGTCGAGATTTTCTCTCCTCTCTCACTTGTGAAGGCTTACAAAAAACATATTTGGTGAAGGTAGCCAGAATTCCCCGAGAAGTCCAGGATGCATCAAGGATGTCAAAGGAAGGTCACATACAAAGTTTCAAAGAAATCAAGAAAGTCCATGGTAGCGGTCAAAGTTGGGAAATTAGGGCAAAAATTTCATTGTCACCAAATTAGATGAAAATCCATATACTTGTAAAGATTGTCAAAGGCAGTCTATAGCCCAAATTTCAGCAGAAAATGGATTTGGTAGCACATTGATATGCTATGTTCATTTTGTAAAAATGTATTTTTTCTAGTTTGACCCTACAAATTCTTGTATAGAAATTTATGTTAGCCATATGGTTTGGCATGTATAAAGACCATATGTGGCTACATATTTGTATAAAGTTTCAAGGCTATCCGAGCTTCCTAGACACTTTAATGCCACCTTGCAAGCTTCCAAATGTAGTCAAACTTGTACAAGTTAGATTCAGATGGGAGTTTTTTCTGCATATTCCTGAAGGAGATCTTTGGAAACATAGTCCTACAATGTTTCATCTTCATCAAAGACTTTTTGGAGGGTCAAAGAGCACAAAGTCCAGTTTTCAAGGTCACCGCAGTTTTCTAGAATAAGAAAATTGAAGGCTTGAATGTCTGCCACATGTCAAAATATGATTGAACCATGTTGTACGGTCAAGATGAGCTCATATTCAAGGGTGGAGATGCACTAAAGCATAAAGGAAGGAGGATCCACGAATTTTTTCCATAAAAGAGGACCTTTTTTACAATCAAAGATCAATAATGCAGCATTTCTCCAAAAATAGTGGCTTATCTTATCCGAATTGATGTCAGCACTCATCCGACGGTCCAGATCATCCCCAGATCCAATGGTGGAGAATGAGGGCGCCTAAATTTCACTCCTTTACACTAGATTTGATAGAAAGAACAATTCCAAGCCATTGATTTGATTAATCAAATGGTTGTAATCGAAAGTAGTGATCCTAGAGTTGAGAGTTGATTTCTCTAGATCCAAGGGCCCAAATTCATTCAAAAAACTATATAAACCCCCCTCCAAACTCCTAGAGCATCATTGTTAGGCATCCATAGGGCTCATGCTAGCTTACGGTTTCCTTGAGACGATCACCCTCGGTTGAGCGAGTGAGGATCCAAGGTGAGCTAGTATGAGTATAGAACCTAGTTTCAAATTTAAGTTAGAACTCCAATCTAGGATAGGCTCTTGAAACCAGCATCTCTATCTTGACTCACCCTCGGTGGAGCGTGTGAGTGAGTTAGAGCTGATTTTAATGAGTCTTAGACTTCTTTAGTTAGACGTTACGAGCCTAGACAGACATAGGGTCACTGGAGTGGAACTCACCTTCTTACGTGTGACATTCGGTTGAACTGTCATGGTTTGAGGGTCGGAACCACCTTTGATCAGTAGACTGCTTAGCATGACGTACCACGACGATATTTTACATGTAACTTAATTCAAATTCTTTTAATTCATGTCACTTGTCACTTGTCTCTTGTCTCCTCTCTCAGTCTCTTAAGTATTTTTACATGTCTTCTATTTCTTCTATGTGTGAGAAGGCTCCGCAGTATTGCGTTGAACCAGTGAGGATGTTTCTTTGAGCTTGTGAGTGAAATCCATCATCATAATTCACTTGCATGTATATAATCCATACAAATCCATACATATTTATTAGTTTCTGAAAGTGTATAAGAAGCTCCAATATTGGACCATTCTTCCTTTCGAAACTGATTTATGTGTAAGGATTCCATCTATTCTCGTCATGCATACATATCATCCAAAGAATGCTATACATATGGATTAGAATTAGGAAGTGTTTAAGAAGCTCCTCCAATGGACCATTCTTCCTTCCAAATTTGATTCGTGTGTATGGTTCTCTTTCATTCTTATCATTCATGTCATCAATCTAACTTGCACACCTACATTCCCATTCCCATAATTATTTCAACATCTCTCTCTTCTCCATACTCAACATTAATTTCACCTTCACATCTTTAAACCTTCCAACATTCATTAGCTTCATACACCCTGTGTGTGCCACGACCGGACCCGATCCACCCGGATTGCGATCACCTCCACATTTGAACCCGACGTGAAACGCTTCGTGGCATTTGCTTCTGAACTTGTTGGGAGGTTGTGATCCATATCCTTTGTTTCATATTTTTCATCCTCATCATATCATCATCATCATTCTTGAGTGTTGCACTGGATTTCTCACAGTATCGTGCACATCTTCGTCGCGAAGTAAACACATTTGTGAGAGATCTAGAACATCGTGCATCACTTGCTTATTCACATAAGATGGAGGAAGGATTCAAATCCCTTATTGTTGAGAAACAAGGCCAAAGAATAGTCTCTTCTATGTTGAGAGAGAAGGGAAAATTCAATGGCATCAACATCACAAGCTACTTAGATTTGTTTGAAGAGCAAGCTATGATTTTTGGTCTTCCTGAAGATCTTTTGATATCATTCTTTGAACGAATTGTTGATAGCTCTATCATAAACCGTGTCACTCAATATGATAGTCTTCCTTGGAGTGATTTTAGAAAGGAGATGCTCAAAGAATTCTATCTTGAAGATTATAGCCAACATAATCGAGATGGATTCTTACGATGGGTCAATTCTCCAAAGCCTAGTAGCTCTATTACTCACTTACAAAATGAGTATATTAGACGCTATGAACAACTTCCTGATGAGGATAAGATAACTTTGGAACCTGATCTTGTGATCAATTTTCTTA
This sequence comes from Ceratopteris richardii, assembly GCA_020310875.1. Taxonomy (NCBI): domain Eukaryota; kingdom Viridiplantae; phylum Streptophyta; class Polypodiopsida; order Polypodiales; family Pteridaceae; genus Ceratopteris; species Ceratopteris richardii. The sequence continues at coordinate 94,231,195 of CM035413.1, read as the reverse complement.
AGCTTCTTCATCCTGAAACTCGTAGGGAAGTTGAACGGCGATTAGAAGAACCAGATAAGCGCTATGGTCTTACTGACAATTGGCAAAAAGTGCGTAAAGTAGTAGAGGCTGTAGCCCATAGACATCAAAGACAATCCATGCTTTATGAGCAAACTAGTCTTCCTCAAGCTAGCCTTCCACAAACTAAGGAGCAAGTTAGAGAACAATCCCATGCTATGCTTTTTGACTCTACTCCTATTCCTCAAATGATGGAGCCTAATCAAGGTTTTAAAGTAGAGCCAAATAAAAGTGTAGTTGAACAATCTCAAGTGGATATTCTCACTAAGCAAATGGAAAGTCTTATTGCTACACAATCGAATTTGGCCAAGACTATAGATGCTTTACAATCTAATTACACCAAAACTTTCCAAAATCAAATGAACCCAATGACTTTTCAAGAGCCTAATCAACATGTTATAGCTACCAATCAAAATCCACAAGTAGCTCCTACTCAAGCATATCAAGTTCCTCCCATGCATAATCCTTCAATGCAAAATCCTCATCCTCATGTGCAAAATCCTCAAATGTATCAAAACTTGTATCCTCAAGCTTCTCAAATAGCTTTTCAAAATCCTCAAAATCAAAATTTTCAAAATCATCAACCGTATAATATGGAAGCTCCTCTTGCACCTCAAGTACCACATGTTGCTCCCCAAGCTCCTCAAATACATCAATTGCATTTTCAAAATCCTAATTATCCTGTTCAAGCAATACCTTATCAACAAAATCCTCAATTTCAAAATTTCCCACCACAAGTTAACCAAAGTCCTCAAAATCAAAATGGTTTTGTGCGTGGCCCTCGTAGGTGTCCTTGGTGTGATTCGTTAGAGCACTTTTTGAGAGATTGTGAATTATTGAAGGCTGCTAAGGAGCAACGACTAGTAATAGACATAGACAAGAAAATCTGTGACTATCGATCTAGGCTACCTTTGCAAGGAAATTATGGTAAGGGAGGAATGAAAAAACATTATGAAAATATAACCATAATGGACGTAGGAACTAGAGGAGTGAAACTAGAAGCTCTTGATGAACAACAAGTAGAATCAAGTAAACCCACAAAGGAAGGTGATTTTTCCATAGAGGCTTTAGTAAGAGCACGGGATGAGATTAGGAGAATAACGGCTTGGGAGTCACCGATAGAAGATCAATCTCTTATTTCTCACATATCCAATGTAGAAGAAAAACGAAAAAGAGATGAAGCTGAGCCTAGTGAAAGAAGAGTGACTCGAAAACAAACCTCAGAGGGAATAGAAACAATCATAGAGCAAGGAGAAACATCACAATCCAATGATAAAAAACAAGAATCAGAACCCAATGAACAAAAACAAGAGGAGAAACAAAAAGGGAAGAAGACAAAGCAAAGAAAAACAGAACCAAAGCCTTTAGATAAACAAGAACAATCAAAACAAATAGAAGACCAAACACGAGAACATGAACAAAAACAAAATCCTGAGCAAAAACAAAAGAAACCAAAGAGAAAACCTAAAGCCATCTTGATTTCAGAAATTGAGAGAAAAATAGATCCTATGGAGATTTTAGATGACATTTTGCTTAAGAGTCAAGTGACTATGTCTTTAGAACAAGTTTTCTCTATTGCAAAGCCTGTTTTTAAAGATAACTTTATCGGCCTAATTAAAAGGAAGAGGTTTCCGCTTAATCTAGATACTGAGATGCAAGATTCTCTAGATCAAGATCAAGCTATGAATGAAGCCTTAAACTTTGATGAATCTGATGAAGAGGACTTTGATGATGATGAAGTAAATGTTAATAAAAATTTCTTAGGACCTATTCAACCTGACCATGAAAATCATGAAAACAATCCTGAAAGTCACTTTAAAAGAACATTTTGGTCTAGAGGTACATCAGAGATGCATGTTAAAATAGGAAATGATAAGAACACTATCACTGTAAATGCATTAGTAGATTCCGGCTCTGAAATCAATGTGATTTCAAGAGAAGTCTATGATAAGTTTCGATGGCCCATAGATAAAGATTGTGGATGGCGTATGAGAACTGCAGATAATGGTGTAGGTACCCTGTACGGAGCTTGTGCTAGTGTGCCCATATCCATAGGAGGAATCACAGAAGAATTTCACTTTTTTATTCAAGATAATTGCTCCTATGAAGTTCTCTTAGGTCAACCCTTTATTTGTGAGAGTCGTATGGAAACTAAAGCCATGGATGATGGGTCTACCTATGCTAGATTCAAGTCTAAGGATGGAATGCAATCACTTCAAGTCATGACAGTAGGAGTGAATCATCCTAGGAATCGATTGTCAATTAGAAAGAAACCTATTGTTACTCAAGGTCACGAGCATGCTTGTAGTGATTGTGCACCTCGATTCATGTTTGGAGCTACATATGATCAAAATTTCGGATAGAATCCATTGTTGAGCGGGACAACAGTGGATATTGGTTTGACATCTCGCATCCAACCAACATGTACAATAGTTTGTCACTTTGTTTTCCACATTCTAGATTAGATTTTCTTCATAAGAGTCAATTGTCCAAGTCTTTTATCCAAAAAAGCCAAAAAAATTATAAAAACAACAAAATCATGGAACATGATGAGAACATTGAGCATGTGATTGAGACATCTCATTGTTTCTCTACTCTTGAGGAGTTAGAGTTATGTCTTCAACAAAATTCTAATTCCCATAGTATTCTTATTTCTTCCCTTGATGAGTATGCTCTAATCCAAGAGTATGCTCTCAATGTTGACAAGTGCTCAAAATTTAACCAAACACATGATGCCTTAGTTGAAACAAAGTACAAAACTGTAGACAAAAAAATCAAACCCATAGCTCAACCATTACCTCAAGGAAGTAATGAAAAAAATATTGATGTGAAAAATGATCCAATTCTTCGGGATAAGAAAAACATAGGACATACATTCACGGATGAGACAATCAAACAGGTGAAAATTGGTAGAGATGATGACTTTCTTTTGCCAGCAGAGAGAGATAAATTTGAGAGAGTTATACGGAGCCATGGAAAAGCCTTTACTATGTATCCTCATGAGATTGGTTGTGTAGATCCTAAGCTAGTTGCACCCATGATAATCTTTACTATTCCACATATTCCATGGAATCTTCGTCCTATACCTGTTCCAAAGGCTCACTTACCTGAGCTAATGAAACTACTTAAGGAGAAGATAAACATGAGAATTTTAGAGCCATCTTTTGCACCTTACTCAAACAGATGGTTCACTGTGCCTAAAAAGAATGGGAAACTACGTTTTATTCAAGATCTCCAACCCGTCAATAAAGTCACCATAAGGAATGTAGGAACAGGACCCATTGTAGATGAGTTTGCTGAATCATTTTCAGGACATTCTATCTATTCAATGGGTGATTTATATTCTGGATATGACCAATTCCAGTTAGCAATTGACAGTCGTGACATAACCACAATGAAAACTCCTTTAGGCTTAGTGCGAATGTGTACTTTACCTCAAGGAGCGACTAATTCTGTGGCTCATATGATGAGTGCTATGAATATGGTCTTACATGACTTTATCCCTCATATAACTATGCCATTCATTGATGATATTCCAATTAAAGGGAGTGAGGAACGTGTAAAGGACATTACTTTAGGTTCATCTGGATGTCGTAAATTTGTTCTTGACCATATCTCTGATTGTGAAAGAATATTTCAACGATTTGAAGAGGTAGGTCTCACATTTTCCATAGAGAAATCTGTTTTTGGTGTCAACGAGGTGCTTATTGTTGGACATTTATGTGGCCATTATGGTCGAAAGCCATACCCACAAAAAGTTGATGCCATTAGCAAGATTTCTGAAACATGTAACAACGTGAGTGAGGTACGTAGATTTCTTGGTGCTTGCATCTTTTATGTTATTTGGATCCCACACTTTGCTCATGTTGCTGATTGTCTTTATGACTTGTTGAGGAAGAAACGAAAATTTATTTGGACTGACAAACACACTCAGGCTATGCGTAAATTGAAGAAATTATTGCTTGAAGCTCCCATCCTTAAGCGTGTAGACTATTCTGCTAACAAACCTATTATATTGACTGTTGATACTAGTCCTATTGGTATAGGTTGGGTCATAAGTCAAGATGATAGTGAAGGGAATAGATATGCAATTAGGTTTGGTGCCAAAATTCTACATGAAACACAACGAAAATATCCACAGATCAAACGAGAACTATGGGGTATGGTAACAGCTTTGAAAACAGACAAAGAATATTTCATTGGTGCAAATGTCAAAGTTGAGACTGATTGTTTGCCTCTCATTGGAATGATAGCCAATTGTTCATCTCCTGATATAGCCATGCTTAGATGGATCTCATATATTAAGTTCATAAATCCTGAGTTAGTTCATATTTCAGGTAAGTCAAACTCAGTTGCTGATATGTTATCGAGAGCTAGATTTGATGATGATCTTGAAAGTGATCTAATAAAGAATGTGAATTTAATTGACTATGTTCCACATATATATGAGTATGAGCAATTTCATGAGTCTGAGTACGAAAATGAATGGAGAGACATAGGAAAGTATCTGAGTACACTACAACCATTACCTAACTGGACTACGAATAGATTCCGTAACATTAGGAAACGAGCTTATAACTTTTTCCTAAGTAATGGTTATCTTTGGAGACATGCTAAGGGTAAGGTTAAGAATCCACAACGAGTCCTAGGAAAACGAGGTCTTCAATTGCAAGTAATGAAGGAAATGCATGAGACATTATGGGCCGGTCATAAAGGATTTTTTGGAACATATGAAAAAATTAGAAGTACCTATTATTGGCCTAGGATGTATGTTGACATTAGTAGCTATGTTTCTACATGTTCTACTTGTCAACTTCATTCATCAGTCAAACATAGAGATCCGTTGCATCCTACTTATCCACCTTGTATTCACTACAAGTGGGTAGTAGATCTTGTAACTATGCCTAAAGGTATTGACAAAATGCGTTACATTGTACTTGCAAGAGAAGACTTAACTAATCATGTAGAGGGACGTGCACTACGATCTAAGACCACTTACAATGTTTGCAAATTCTTGCTTGAAGATGTCATAAGTCGCTTTGGGTACATAGAGAAAGTAGTTGCCGATCGTGGAGAGTTAAATGCGAGAGAAGCTAAAGAGTTCTTTGAGCGTCACGGTATTCGTTTGTCTCTCACTACTGCATATAACCCAGAGGCCAATGGTAAAATAGAGAGAGGGCATCCACCTATTTTGAAAGCCATATCTAAAGCATGTAATGGTGACATCAAACAATGGCCTAAATTCTTACCTTTTGCACTTTGGGCAGATAGAATGACATGCACACGTACTACTGGATATATGCCTGCTGAACTCATGTACTGTCAAAAACCATTGTTTCCAATTCAGTCTCATATTTCTGCATGGTCAAATTTGCCTTGGTCTGAAAACATGTCTACTGATGATTTTTTGAGTTTGCGTATTAAACAATTAGAACAAGGTAAATTAAGACTTGATGATGCTGTTGAAAAATTAAGAGAATCTAGAATGAAGAACAAGCATTATTTTGATAAAACTCATCGATTGCGTCCTAAGCCAATTGAAGTAGGAGATTGGGTGCTCATTTATGATAGTACATTTGACTCTCAATATGATGCACACAAAAAGCTCACTCAACGGTGGTTTGGGCCATACATTGTATCAAAAGTCAACAACAATGGTACGTATGCTCTTTGTGAATTAAATGGTGTTGCACTAAAAACTTTGATTGCAGGTAAAAGGATAAAGCTATTCAAGAAACGTGATAATGACGAGTACATTTTGGATGAGGACATTGAAGAAGATGACAACAATGAGGCTGATTCATAAACAGGAGTATCCATGTTATTAAAAAAAAAAAAAAAGTATAAAAATATCATTAATTTTTTAAGTTCATGTTGCTTTGTTTTTTTTCAAGTTCATTCTATTTTTTTTCCATGCTTGTTTCATGCATATTTGTTTCAGTCTTTGCATCGCATTGCATATCCACATCACTTGAGTCAAAAAAGGGCAAATGATGATTTCTCTACTTGTGTAAAATTGTATCTTAAGTAGTAACTTATCTACTAAGAAATTGATTATAATCTAGGATTGTGGAAAGATAGGGCATGTAGATTTGGAGGTTTATTTTGGTGACATGACTTTCATATATAAACATGCATATGTATCCAGTATCGAAAGCATAATTGTTGAAATCCTAGCTCCTGCTATTGCATGTTTCTACATCCTTAGTCCATCTCACAGCACTTGTATCGGAGTTTAAACGACTGTTCTCCGTCATAAAAAATGGTTGTACCTTGTATCGGGGTTTAATTTTTCCTCGTCAAAAAAAAAAAAAAAAAAAGCTACATGTTACCAAGAAGTTTACACTTTCTTCCACCCCAAAAAAGTGATCGTAACCATAAAGTTGCCGAATCATCATCATCATCAAAAAAAAAAAAAAAAAAAAAGGCAAGCCAAAGGAGGATAAAGAGGCATAGTAGAATAAATCACGGGCTATATAGGCAGATTTATGCATTAGTGGAGTTTAGTTAGATTTCCTTGCATGTTATTAGAGAAAGAAGCATATTCATATTTATGTAGGAAAGGAGTTGATCTAAAATAAGCTAAAGATGAAAGATGTCTCTTGAAAATCCTAAATCTTTGTTTATAATCATATTTAAGGTAGATTGCTTTATGAAAAAGGTACAAAATTTTCTTCAACATGAGAGGAACTGATGCTTAAAACGACTCAATACATCCACTTCCACTTCATATTGATGCTTGTTTTTTTTCTTTCTTGTTGCCAATGTTGCTTGTTCATTTGCATATATGTTGCCTATTTGTTCATGCATATTCATGTTGCCTGTTTCAATTCTTTCTTTCATGCAAATTTTGCTTCATGTCACGTTACCTACTGATTCATGCATATAATCAATTTTCCTTCCATGTTTCTTATGTTGCCTATAAAAGAATTTGATGCCTGGAACATTTTGTTTTTCACAGATGCTAGAGTGGCGCTTCCGGAGGAATCGCAGGTTTAGTGGGGGCGAATGTCGTCGAGATTTTCTCTCCTCTCTCACTTGTGAAGGCTTACAAAAAACATATTGGTGAAGGTAGCCAGAATTCCCCGAGAAGTCCAGGATGCATCAAGGATGTCAAAGGAAGGTCACATACAAAGTTTCAAAGAAATCAAGAAAGTCCATGGTAGCGGTCAAAGTTGGTCAAAGTTGGTCAAAGTTAGGAAATTAGGGCAAAAATTTCATTGTCACCAAATTAGATGAAAATCCATATACTTGTAAAGATTGTCAAAGGCAGTCTATAGCCCAAATTTCAGCAGAAAATGGATTTGGTAGCACATTGATATGCTATGTTCATTTTGTAAAAATGTATTTTTTCTAGTTTGACCCTACAAATTCTTGTATAGAAATTTATGTTAGCCATATGGTTTGGCATGTATAAAGACCATATGTGGCTACATATTTGTATAAAGTTTCAAGGCTATCCGAGCTTCCTAGACACTTTAATGCCACCTTGCAAGCTTCCAAATGTAGTCAAACTTGTACAAGTTAGATTCAGATGGGAGTTTTTTCTGCATATTCCTGAAGGAGATCTTTGGAAACATAGTCCTACAATGTTTCATCTTCATCAAAGACTTTTTGGAAGGTCAAAGAGCACAAAGTCCAGTTTTCAAGGTCACCGCAGTTTTCTAGAATAAGAAAATTGAAGGCTTGAATGTCTGCCACATGTCAAAATATGATTGAACCATGTTGTACGGTCAAGATGAGCTCATATTCAAGGGTGGAGATGCACTAAAGCATAAAGGAAGGAGGATCCACGAATTTTTTCCATAAAAGAGGACCTTTTTTACAATCAAAGATCAATAATGCAGCATTTCTCCAAAAATAGTGGCTTATCTTATCCGAATTGATGTCAGCACTCATCCGACGGTCCAGATCATCCCCAGATCCAATGGTGGAGAATGAGGGCGCCTAAATTTCACTCCTTTACACTAGATTTGATAGAAAGAACAATTCCAAGCCATTGATTTGATTAATCAAATGGCTGTAATCGAAAGTAGTGATCCTAGAGTTGAGAGTTGATTTCTCTAGATCCAAGGGCCCAAATTCATTCAAAAAACTATATAAACCCCCCTCCAAACTCCTAGAGCATCATTGTTAGGCATCCATAGGGCTCATGCTAGCTTACGGTTTCCTTGAGACGATCACCCTCGGTTGAGCGAGTGAGGATCCAAGGTGAGCTAGTATGAGTATAGAACCTAGTTTCAAATTTAAGTTAGAACTCCAATCTAGGATAGGCTCTTGAAACCAGCATCTCTATCTTGACTCACCCTCGGTGGAGCGTGTGAGTGAGTTAGAGCTGATTTTAATGAGTCTTAGACTTCTTTAGTTAGACGTTACGAGCCTAGATAGACATAGGGTCACTGGAGTGGAACTCACCTTCTTACGTGTGACATTCGGTTGAACTGTCATGGTTTGAGGGTCGGAACCACCTTTGATCAGTAGACTGCTTAGCATGACGTACCACGACGATATTTTACATGTAACTTAATTCAAATTCTTTTAATTCATGTCACTTGTCACTTGTCTCTTGTCTCCTCTCTCAGTCTCTTAAGTATTTTTACATGTCTTCTATTTCTTCTATGTGTGAGAAGGCTCCGCAGTATTGCGTTGAACCAGTGAGGATGTTTCTTTGAGCTTGTGAGTGAAATCCATCATCATAATTCACTTGCATGTATATAATCCATACAAATCCATACATATTTATTAGTTTCTGAAAGTGTATAAGAAGCTCCAATATTGGACCATTCTTCCTTTCGAAACTGATTTATGTGTAAGGATTCCATCTATTCTCGTCATGCATACATATCATCCAAAGAATGCTATACATATGGATTAGAATTAGGAAGTGTTTAAGAAGCTCCTCCAATGGACCATTCTTCCTTCCAAATTTGATTCGTGTGTATGGTTCTCTTTCATTCTTATCATTCATGTCATCAATCTAACTTGCACACCTACATTCCCATTCCCATAATTATTTCAACATCTCTCTCTTCTCCATACTCAACATTAATTTCACCTTCACATCTTTAAACCTTCCAACATTCATTAGCTTCATACACCCTGTGTGTGCCACGACCGGACCCGATCCACCCGGATTGCGATCACCTCCACAACGATGTGTGGGCGGAATGACTCTGGATGCGGTTATAGCTATCGCATTACAGATGGAACATAAGGTAGGTGGATTCGCTGAAGATTTGGATTTGCTAAAGGCAACCAAGGGTACGGGTGAAGATTCATTGAAACAAGTGTATTGCACAAAATGTAAGAACCCGGGACACATTGTTTCTACGTGTGCATTGAACCAAATATACTGTGCTATCTGTAATACAGCGAGTCACTCCACCAAAACATGTCTTTATAATGCCAAAGTACAAGCCAAGCCAACCATAAACGGTATAATACAAGAGCAAGGACAATCGACTGCTCACTATGTACCACCGCAATTGAGGAATACTTCCTACCAAAGCTATAGAACCTATCGGGGAACATGAGCAAACAATTTCGGTCAGACTTGGTGGAATTTCGGTCAATTAGGTGAAGGCACATATCTCCCACCACTTAGATGCCATTTTTGCAGTGAGATTGGGCATATTCAAAGACATTGTAAAGAGGCGGCCGAGTATGATAAACGAAGAAAGGAGTGACATAATCCAATGGCCAACATGGTATATATTTTAGTAGTAGATACTCAGCGGGAGTGATCCAAACTCGTTCCGGTAAGAAATTACAACCAACCACGGAGATTTTTGAGTCAGGCATTCGAGAACAACACAGAGTGTTCACCAATACTAGTACGTGGGCCACTCAAGAACCAACAGTTTTCCCCGACCTAGTACTGGTGGTTCACCAGAAAGTATCGAATTCACCATTGGAAGCACCGAGTCTGGTGACAACACCACTGGAGAGTCCACCGAATACGGTCAAGAATACGTCAAATTTTGGCTCTATGTGGAATGCACTCTCACAAGCTTCCATTACAATACCGTTGGGGCAACTATTCGGATTGGTTCCGGGTGTACGACAACAATTCCAGCAACAAGTTTGTTTTGAATCTTCCTATACACCTATTACGGCTACTATTAGTCCAGATACTGATTCTGCGGTAGACCATGTTATTCCTTTAATTACGGTATGGTATAAAAACCATAAAATCAACAAGGTGTTAATCGATGGAGGTTCTGGAGTGAATATTGCGACAACCGCCCTTTTAAACGATTAGGATGGACTCAAATTGAACCTGTTCAGTTTTTTGTTCGAATGGTGGATCAGTCCAGGGTCTACCCAGTGGGTTTGGTTTGAGACATACCCATTACTCTTCAAGGAGCAGTGTTCAAAATGACTTTTGTTGTTTTTTGTTTTACAATTACCTGATTCAACTATGGACTACAACTTACTGTTTGGAAGGCCCTGGCTGAAACAAGCCAAAGTATTGCAGGACTAGTCAACGCACAAGCTTATTTTCTAAAGTAATCACCGGAAATATGTCATTCCGTTAGATGAGATGAAACCATGCGATCTCCATGCTCGATCCCTCGACCCTACGTAGCCGAACCTTGCATATATTGGATGGGCTTTCAGATGATGAAGAAGAATCTTTTCAGGATTTGCTCACCTTGGGATCAGTTGACCTACAAGTGGTAGCAGAAAACTGGAGTCCGGTCATTTGTTCAGTAGTTCCGACTCCAGAAGAAGGGGACCTAGATCTAGATCCAACTTCGAATGCCCATAGTTTTCAGCATTTATTCTCATCATCAGAGGATACACCCATGCCACAAAAGTTCTATGTACCAGAAGACCAACTTATCACCTGCGATTTGGGAAATGAAGAAACACCACGACCGGTGAAGATTAAGGTAGGATTATCCGAAACTTTTCAAAATAGTCTACTATAGTTGCTAACCAAGTTCCAACACGTATTTGCATGGGACTATCGAGATATGAAAGGGTTGGAACCCCTCATTTATCAACTTTTCATGATGCTTAAGCCAGATGCACACCCGATCAAGCAACTCAGTTACTGTATGAACCCAAATTATGCTGCTCAAGTGAAAGATGAGTTGGATCGCTTGCTGAAAGTTGGTTTCATAGTTCCCATTGAGCATGCAGAATGGATTTCACCCATTGTTATAGTTCCAAAGAAAAATAAGCAGCTACGTATTTGTGTGGATTACCGGAAACTAAATGCGGTGACCATACCAAATCCCTTCCCACTTCCATTTTTGGACACAATGCTCGATGATGTTTGTTAGCCCACAAAATGGTTGGTTTTGATGCACTAATGTGGTTCTATTTGGCAGGAAAATACATTTGATTTCAGGTACTTGCAGAGTTAATCAATGGGATGGAAGGTATTTGCAAACTACATGGCTACACCTTATTCAGAGGGGAATGCCCTTGGTGTTTGGAGTTCCGATTATGGAAAATATGAGCATGCTTAGGATGTAATCATTTGTGTTGAGCAGATGCAGTTTGGGGGAAAGCCCATTCGGATTCTTGCATTTCTTGTTTATGTATTGAATGCCTATTGTCATGCAAGCTTGGTGAGTGAAGGCCACAACCATTTTGAGGCCATGTATGCAGGTTGTGGCTTGCTTATAGAAGCACGTGAAGTGCTTTTCAAGCTTCGGTACAGAAGACATATTTCATGGAGTTCACTCATGTCTGGATACATTGACAACAGGCTCGGTAAAGAAGCCTTAGAATTCTTTAATCAATCACAAAGTGAAGGGTGTCTTGCAACTCTATCATGCTTGTTTGTGCCTTAGTAGCTTGTTGTGTTGTAGCAGACGTAGAACTGGGCAGAGAAATACATGCTTTAAGTTTGAAGCTAGGGATGTTCGAAAAGGATCCTTTAGTTGGAAGTAGTTTAGCCTCTCTATATGCAAAATATGGTTTGATCAAGGAAGCAAGGAAGGCACTTATGACTATCCCAATACGGGATTTGATATCTTGGACCGCCTTTCTGCAAGGATGTACTGATTATGGGCATTATGAGGAGGTCACATTTGTGTATATTTTGAAAGCATGTGGCAGTATTAAAGCTTTAGAAAAGGGAGAAGAGTTACACGACTTGATTATTAGAGAAGGAATGCTAGAGAATGATTCCTGTGTGGCTACTGCATTGGTTAATATGTACTTCGACTTGGGCATGCTAGTGGAAGCTCAGATCGTTCATGGCATGTCTGTTCGTGATGAAGTTTCATGGAATGTATTGATCTCAGGGTTCATATATCACAGACTTGATGATATGACACTTCAGTCTTATAAGCAGATGCTCCAAGAGGGTTTTGCCTCCAACGTTGTCATTTTTTTTAAGAGTTTTGAAAGCTTGTGCTGGTGAAGGAACAGTCCATAAGGGTCAAGAATTACATTCAGAAATTGCTCGAATTGGACACCTGCAGAATGATGTGATGATTGGTGCTGCTCTAATAGACATGTATGCCAAGTGTGGAGATAAGAGCCAGCAGCTGATTAAATTCCTTTTTGTTTTGAAAAAAGATGAGGGGGCGCCTTCCTTATCTTATCCACGGAGGGTATGTGGAGGAGAGCGCTGAGGAGAGAAACAAAAAATATCGAAAAGGAGGAGGACACGGATAACAAAGGGAGGGACATTCAGGAAGAGGGGGCTCTTGCTCGTGAAGGTATTCTGGGAGGACACCGTGGGAGAGAGAGTACTCTCGATTCTTTGAGGAGCCCTCCTTGTGCAGAGATCATAGGAAAGGAGGTGGGTCAGTAGAAGGAGGGAGTTTTTGCCAGAGTGTAGACCTCAAACGGACGAAGTAGGAAAAGAAACCATGCTGTCAACAACGGAGAGGGTCACCGTCTGCGATCGGCAGCAACACTTCAGTATTGGCGAAGACGGACGTGCCTCGTGGTAGCTTCCTCGGGAAAGAGTCCTTATATGTCGACCGCAACGAGTTTCCTGCGTCCTTCAAGTTTGGCGCAATGACATGGGCAATTAAACACGAAGCTGCCAGCTATGAAGATGGGAAAAGTGACGGTCTCTGGGATGCATATTCTCGTAAGGAAGGTGCCGTGTTCGATGGAACCAACCCTTCTGTTGGAGGCGATCACTACCATCGTTATCCTGAAGACATAGAGTTGCTAAGGGACATGGGAATGGACTCCTACAGGTTTTCCGTTGCATGGCCTAGAATGTTTCCAAGTAAGCTGTTATATGGTTTCATGAACTGAGCAGTTCAGATTTTGCAAAGCCTAGTCTAAGCATTGCTCTACATTCAGTATATCTAATAAACTGTGAGTGATGGACATTTTCGTGACAATGCATTTGCATTAGGAAGCGTGATCTGTAGGCACTTGTGACCAGTGCAAATCATGACTCTTCCGTATGTTAGTTCTCCTACAGAAAATTTAGTTAGGACTCAGGTCGTGCAGCCTGCAAGTGGTTGCACCTGCGTGTATGATTTGTTATGAATGGGTTTGATGTATGATTGTGATGTGTACAAGGGCTGAGACACAGCTGAAATGGAGAGAGATGTAAATGAGGTATGGAATATGGCATTCTGGAGTGTGATGGAGAAGTGCCCTAAATACTTCTTGTTTGCATTTGGCTTGTAGTCCCTGTCTTGTAATGATGCTTCGTAGCAATGCTGGACATAATTAGAGATTGAATTTGGGCGCTTGTGGTGAGGTGAGTACAAAGCAGACGTCGCATAAAAGGTGCTCTCCAAGGAGTGTGTATTAGTATATGACCAATGGCCGCCTCTCATGACTGTACTTTGCGTTGAACACTTCTAAACCCCATTATGAGGAGAAGCCAATTATACAGTCTCCTAGGTGGTAAATCTAGATTACATGCAGGGTGAAGCTCATATTGGACAGTCGATGATTAATAGATGGCTTAGTGGATTGGCTCATTGTCAAGTTGCATCCTGGTTAACATGGTACGTAAATGCAAATTAAAGCTATCAGTGCATGGATTGTGGACCCCACTGTAGCTCATACAATTTCGGATTTTGAAACTGAGTTCAATTTGAGTCATACAATCTTGAAGGGCTTGTTTTGTCTCATTTTCTGACTCATGAAGTCGGTTGGTTGGTTTGGAAGATTTTATAATGAGAGTCCTTGCGTATATGCCCGTGTTTGGGAAGTAGTACACTATGCAGCTGGTGGCTGCCCATACACCACCACTTGCACGAGGCTATGTAGTCCACAATGCGGATGGTGGATGCCCATACAAAGCTGCCCATACAAAGCTGCCCAGACACAACCACCTGCATGAGGCCATTTCTCTACATGGCTTATTTGAAGTGGACTTTTGCTCAAGTCTAAGCATCAAGTTCAATCAGCATACCTCTAGTTTGTATTCTGCCATTTAAAGTTGTCTGGATCTCCATAGAAACTCTATTTTGGAAGTGCACTGTTGGTCCATGTCCCCTTTGTATTTGCTTTTAATAAGATTGTTACAAATTATTGCTAAAAAAAAAATATGTGTGGGAAGAGAGTGTGAGAGGGTGTGCGGGTATACACATGTGAGTGTATGTGTGAAAGGGTGAGTGTGTGGGTGATGTGTGTTTGTGTGTGTGTGTGTGTGAGAGAGAGAGAGAGAGAGAAAGAGAGAGAGGAAGAGTGCGCGAAGGAGAGAAAGAAAGAGAGTGGGAAAGCGTGAGGAGACGTGTAAGAGAGAGTAAGAGAAGGACAACGGGGAAGCAAGAAGAGCAATCCCGAGAAGCGATCCGTAGGTTTTGGTCCCCGTTCACGTGCATAGACTTGGAGTAAGAAAAGGTAATAGAGTGCAAGCAAATTGGGAAAAATATAAGCATGTGTAAGGCATTTTTCCTGCGGCATTAAGACTGATTCATTTGGTGCGTTTGCCGGGAACATATGAGCTAGTGCATAGCCATAAGAAGAACCCATTGCGAGATAATTGTGGGTTCCAGGTAATCCAAGTAGACTGATTGCGAGGGGTTAAGCAAAATAAAGGCTTCCACAATCATCTTTTCCTTGGGCTCAAGACCCAAACAATGTTGTTGGACAAGAGATGTATTCCTTTTTGGATGGTTACAGTGGTTACAATCAGGTGCGCATGGCTGAAATGGACATACCAAAGATTGCGTTCATTACAAATTGGGGTGTATATGCGTGCACGGTGATGTGGTTCAGTCTTCGTAATGCTCCTAGTACCTTCCAATGATGTATGCAAGAATTTTTTTCCCCCTATTTGACCACCTTCATGCGCGTGTATCTGGATGATTTTTCATTATCGGGTGATACATCGGCTCATCTTTACCACTTTTGGTGTTGTTTCTCTAGGTGTCGAGAGTTCCGGTTGTGTTTAAATCCCAACAAGTCAGTCTTTTCGGTCTCCTGTGGTAAGTTGCTCGGTCATATTATTTCAAAGCAAGGAATTCAGGTGGATCCCAACAAAGTGCAAGCCGTCTTAGATGCACCTGCCCCAATGACACCCAAGGAGGTTATGCGATTCCTTGGCCAAATACGTTGGCATGGGTGATATCTTCGATGGCTCGCACACTTAGCTATTCCTTTGAATCATTTGATTAGTAGTACTCCCCGACAGTTCGCCTGGACTGAAGAATGCCAAATTGCTTTTGATCACTTGAAAACACTATTAACCCAAGCTCCGATACTGTAAGCACCAAACTGGCAGCTTCCCTTCCATGTCTTTGTGGATGCATCGGATAATGCCATCGATAGTGTGCTCATGCAACAACAGGATAAGTGGTTCCACCTGGTCTATTATGCTAGTAGACGATTAGTTGCTGCTAAACGGAATTACTCAGTCACTAAGTGAGAATGTCTCGGCTTAGTTTATTCGGTGAAGAAATTCCGGCACTACTTGCTGGGATGCCAATTTATGTTCCATGTGGATCATGCTTCATTGGTTTATCTTGTTCATCATCAACACTTGGGGGGTAGATTAGCCAGGTGGGTGTTGTTATTGCAAGAATTTGATTACGTGGCCGTACATCATCCATGATCCGCTCATGCCTTAGCTGATTTCTTATCTCGATTTGATTCCGGTGAACCTCCTGGTGGGATTGATGATACTAGCCTTGCTATTTATACGATTGATCTGGTCCAAGATGAGGGCCAGGAGCTCCAAGTGGCCCCTTCGTATTATGATACTCTTCTGACCTTCCTCACCAGTTCTAGCCCTCCGACTCATACTTCTACTTCGACTCGTCGTAAATTGGCAATGTATAGTCGACGATTTCGGCTCATCGTGGGACAGTTGTATTACATGGATCCTTTTGGTGCACTATTATGGTGTATTCCACCTCATGAAGTTCCTTCGGTTATTGCCATGGCACATTCTACTCCCTTTTGTGATCATTTTTCGGTCGATCTTACTTATCGGAAAATTCTGCACAGTGGCTTACGGTGGCCTACTATGCAACATTATATTGCTACTTCTCTTAAAATATGTGATGCTTGCCAATGCTCGGAACAACCTCTACAATGGCTCCACTTGAACCTTTTCAAAAGTGGGGCTTGGATTTCATTGGCCCTATTACACCTCTAGTGATGATAACTCATCATCGATATATACTTACTTGTACGGATTATGTGACTCGATGGACTGAAGCTTGGGCTTTACGGTCCCCTACTGCGTCTCTGGTGGTTAAATGTTTGATGATTGATGTGTTTCCTCGGTTTGGTATGCCCTTAGAGATTGTTTTGGATTAGGGCACACATTTTGTTAATTCCTTACTGCAAGCACTTACCCACACCCTGCAGATTGTCCATAAATTTAGCTCTTCATATTACATGCATGCCAATGGTCTTGCTAAAAGTACCAATAAAACTCTACTTAACATGCTCAAGAAATTAGTTCTGGACTATCTGGAGCATTGGGATCAATTTCTTCCTTCAGTTTTGTGGGCATACCGCACTACGTACAAAGTGGCTATAGGGAATACACCTTTCAAATTGGCATATAGGCTCGAGGCCATTGCACCCATGGAGTTGGTGGTACCTAGCCTTAGGGTGGCACTAGAACATAAGCTCTTATCGGAGGAGTCCTTTCCTTTCTGGCTGGAGGTGTTGCGGTCCTTAGGTGAACAACGCTGGGAAAGTTTTCTAAAGCTTCAAGAAATCCAACTACAACAAGCCAAGACACATGATCGGTTTTTGCGTACTCCTGTTTTTACTACCGGACAATTAGTTCTATTCTATAATGCTAAATCTAATTGCTCAACAGGCAAGTTCAAACTCCGGTGGTTTGGTCCCTACCATATTGCAACACAGATTGGATCTGCCACATTCCATTTATCAACACTAACTAGTACCATTCTTCCTAAGGCGATTAATGGATTGAAGCTTCGTCCTTATTACCCCCCGCCTTCTTCTGCATAATACTTGATTGGTGTTTTTACTTTTTACCTATTTTCTCCCACTGCTCGGACTCGACATTTCTTTCCTATCTACGTGTTCTGTTTGACCGACTGACCGTGATATTTCCATTTTCGTACCTAACCATGATTAGTAGCCGCCTTATGTGTCTCCGATTTTGTTAATGCATGCATGTTGCTATTATGTCTGTATATCTCTGACACTGCGTGATGATTATGTTTCTTTCTGCATGTTCATTCAGTGTTTCTACTTAATCCCGTTCTTCACGTTGTTTTCTGCTATTGCATCTTTGTGTGCTTGTGTACTGTATGTTACCATTGTCTTTGTGTTTTTGTCTTTGCCATGGAAGCTCTGGTTAACATTATTACCTTCCGTGCTGGCCTCGCTCTGGAATTGAGTGAGTTTCTGTGCGTTCATGGCCTTCTGGCTTTCGCTGAATGGCCCTGGCATTTTGTGGAATGACATCCCTTCTTTGCGCATATCATATCTGCTATCGTCGCTACGCTTGCTACTGAACCCTGCTGGCTGTTAGCTTGCCTTAACCCACGTGTAGTTGTCACCCTTAATACTATCGCTATGGGATTCCATCTCCCTTAGGAGGGTTTGGTAGATGGACCTCTCTTACCGATGTCCATGATGAAAGAACTATTTCCACACCATTCTTCCAATGAGTGTGCAATCCTTTGTCGCCCTGAACCAGAGTGCACTGCACTTCAGTTCCTTGTCGCTGCCCTTAATCTCCAAAAATGCACATATGGCATTTCTCGCCCCTTCTACTCTATGATTGACACCGCAATGAGAGAACCAGTTAATGTTGCTTCATTCTTTTTCCGGCACATTCACCAAGAATGCCATGCTGTTTCTCGACAATTGGCCAAGAGCGAGATACGTCTAACCCACTTTCCGCATCTCCAGACTTTGCTCCTTCCAGCGATTCAGGTAGAGCAACCTTCTCCATTGAACAATCTTCTCTTTCATGAGGAGTATGTCAAATGATGGAGGTCGACGACGATGAGGATCTTTTGCAGTTCTTCCCAGGGAAACGCTGCAAACTGAGTCCCTCTCACAGTAAAGCGCTGTTGTCCTCAACTGTTCAGTTACAGGACACCGCTTCTTCTGTTCTTATTCTTTCTGCTCCAACATCCCCTAAAGACCCGATTAATCCTAACAATGTTATTGATGAAGTTCACGCTGTTCATACGGTCATGCCGCCCGAGTCCCATCCACAGGGGCCTGCGCTTGATACGGCCGCATAAACTGCACAACTCACCGATATTCCACAACCTGAGGAGGAGACTCCGCAACCGGATGACTCGTCTCTCGTGGTAACAACTCTTGCTTTGCTCTCGTCATCTCAAAACCCTCTGCCTTTATCTCCATCCAAGGTGCCGTTGCTGCCTAGCCTTCCTTCCTCCCCATGTCATTTGACAACCCATCCTTTTCCGTCCTCCCCTCATTATTCCCCTCCCTCATTGTTTGCCACTGTTTCCGCTAACTAGCTCTCTCATCCCTGATTCATTGGCCCAACTAGCTCAGATTGGTAACTACCTCATTCATCTCTCCACTCATCTCCCTCATCACCTCCAAGATGCACAACAATCCCTCCGATAGCAGTACCAATCCAAGGTGGACATGCTGGAAGTAGACATCACACCACTTCAGGAAGAAGTGCTCATGGCCAAAGCCGAAGCTAGTTCCTTCGAGGAACATATTCGCCTTCTGCAAGAAGAGTTGAAAGAGAAAGAAGCCATCATTGCAGCTCACGATGATGAGATTAGACAGTTGACTCAGATTGTGATAGATAAAGATGATGCCATGATAGCTTTGGGCAATCTTCTTGAGACCACCCATGTTGATCTGTCTCTGGTGGAGCAAAAGGGCCAAGAAATGGCAGACTTGGCTTTGCAAGCTACCACAGATTTAAAGAAAGTAACTGACGAACTCTTTCATAAAAGTCGCTCTTTGGAAGATGAAACTGGCCGTAACATTCAGTTGAAGAAGGATATCAAACCTGTTCAAAAGGAGAAGTAGGACTTTTATAAAACAATGCAGTTCTAGTCTCAAGAGTTACAGCACCGAGAAAGACAATTGGGTGTCCAGGACAAAAGACTATCACGCATCGATGCAAAAATTGCAGAGATGAAATTATGACGGGATACTGTGCTCGCCAATGATTTTTATCTTTAGTAAGTCCTTTTGCAAAGCCATGTTGAAGCCTTACTCTCCCAAGTAATTGCTGGTAGTTCTATGCGAACTAATGCACACTTTGTTGAGCCACACATTTTGAAGGACATGTTGGATTCCCTGAAGCAGAAAATTACACGAACCTTTAAATTAGTCCGTTCTATATACATACAAGGAATCATTGATGATTCCTAAACCCTTGTAGCTTTTTCTTGCTAGGTTTGAGTCCACCATGCGTGCCAGTGTAAGCCGTCGGAATTATTTTGTATTATTTAGCCGAATCCTTGTAATTAGAACAATCGTGCATCGAAAGGGTGTGGCGAAACCGTGCATCGTTTCTTTCTAATACAAAGATTATGCACGGGAGCGATGACAGAGAGTCGTCAACGTGTTCGGTCCGGGTGATGATCTAAAGTTACCTCTGATTTGGAGTTATATTACTTGTAGATTTGTCTGTATGAAGCTATAGTTGAAGTGAAGTGAATATGTATTATGTTATTGTGATTATATTGAAGTAAAGTGTGGCGGTAGCGTAAGAAAAGTGAATGTACTACGTATAAAGTTGCGATAATCAGAGTAGAATACTCGTCACAAAAGTGCACTAGAGCAATTTCTATAATTCTTGTACTTAATTTATGAAATTGATTGTCGGAAGTTAATCAATGAATTGGGAAAATATAAATAGGGCCTCTGATTTATCAGACCCCTGACCATCCCAAGAACCCATGAGTAAAAATACTATACTTTAACAAAGTATAAATTTAACACTTAGCACAAGTCTCATGTGAGATTATGTGGCTCAAGAAGTTGTTTGTTGATCTTGATTTGCAAGCTAAGCAAGTACCTATTTTTTGTGACAATATAAGTAGCATATGCTTGGCTCAAAATCTGGTCTTCCATGCAAGGTCAAAGCATGTAGAAGTGCATTACCACTTTATTAGAGAGAAGATCATGTCGAAGGATTGCAAGGTGGAGCATGTCAATACAAAGGACCAATATGCAGATATGTTTACAACGCTTTGGATGGAGTAAAGCTAGAACACTTCAAGGCATGCATTGGAATGATTTCTTTGATTCTTTATCGAGGTGATGGCATCTAAGAAGGGTCTAACCTTTGTGCCAAATCCCCGTGCTCATGCCCCGTGCTCATGCACAAATTTGACATCCTAAACTTTTTACTAGTCCCCAAAGCCCCGTGCTCATGCACAAATTTGACATCCTAAACTTCTGTGCATGGTAATTGCTCTTCCCAAGCTTCTTAATTTGTGAATAAGATCAGCTATGATGCTTGGCTTCCTAATGCTCCCTATTTATATGATAAAATTCTAAAGAATAGGTATAATACCTTTTTTTCCCAAGCTCTAAATTTTTTGAATCCTTTGATGTAGTCCTTTTTCATGAATGTTCCCCCCATCTTCAATGGTACCTTGAAGTTTGTCTACCCCTCACTACAGTTTTGGCCTTCTTTCAAGTTTGGGGTCTCCTCTTGATGACTTTATTACTGCAATATGAGATTTATGTCTGTAATTAGAGGATATGAACTCCGAATTGCAACAAACATGCACCTTTCTAGGATCTCACAAATGGCTACCCCAATGAGCAAGAATCCCAATTTCTTTCACTTAGGAACTACTCTAGAGTTTTCACAACTTGACCAAAATATAAAATTTTCCATAAGAAATTTGAATGAATTTAATCGGATTCTAGAAGTCCTAGTAACCATTCCATAAAAGATGCATTATCTATTGCTCACATTGTGTACATACGTGTATATATATATTGAATGACTTTTAATGGATTCTGGAAGTCCTAGTAACCATTCCATAAAAGATAGACTACTATTGTTCACATAGTGTACATAGGTATATATATACACACATGAACTACTTCCACACAAATGTTGCAGAGAATGAACTAGAGAGCTATGGTCATCTATACACACAAGATGAGGGAGTAGAAAAGCATAAATTAATATAGAAATAATCTTGATATCAACACAAATAAAATGAACAAATTAGGCTAGTAATCCAAGCCTCCTACACAAAACTATGTATGCGTAAGGATCTCTACATATATGTAGATATAACAATCAAGAGGTAGCTTAAGCTAGCACGGGGATATCTTACACTCAATGAAGACCTTAATCTACTGACAAACCCACGATGAATTTGAATCCGATACATATAATGGTGGCAATCCTCGATGGTAGATTCTACCTAGAAGTTATGCTAATTTTTTTCACCATAAAATTTGCTTGAGTATTCACTTAGTATAGACTCGTATCATGACTAAATTTGACTCTATTAGAAGAGTATGATGACGTGGAAAAGCTTTTTGGGGTCCATTCATACACTTGAGCTTGTAAATCATCTTAATTTCTACATGCATCACTCCAAAGGGGGGTTTGTTCATATATTCTGGTTGTGATGTATGTGGACACACAAAAAACTGTTGAGACACTTTTTTCCCTCCTCTCAAGGTTTTGTTGCTTAGAGTATATAGAAAAACGTTTTAGTTTTTTTTTTTTTCATTGTGAATAATACATGGTTTTTTGTGCAGCCAAGGTTTTTCTTCTTCCTCATCCCATTTGTGAGCATTCCAACTCCCCAAAGTCCAATGGCCCTTTCAGTTTTGGATTTCATATATCCTTGTAGGAGGAGTTTAATATAAAAAGAAAGTCTCATCTTCCTAGATAACTGTACTATATAGTATGCGCAAGACTGTGTAGGAGAAAAATGGTATTTTCTATAAGATTCTACACATTCATCAAAAGAAAAAGATTGTAAACATAGCTGAAACTAATCTAACGGAAATTGGTTACAAATCCATGTCATTAAAAGAACTCGAATAGTTAAAAAATAATGAGCTACAACTTTGTAGGCCATTCCGAGGCTCACAACCAAGTTGAATGGTTAAAGGTCATGCTAGTGATGTTTTTTAGTCATTGTTCGTTTTATTATTCTCAAACTGCCTTTGAGAGATTCTTCTATGTTGTTAACAGATTTTGAAGATTGCCCATCACTTCATGATTCTGCGTATGAGAATGATGGCTTTCCAGGATTCTCCATCTCTTCATAAGTGTGTATGGTTGATCAAAGAAATAGAATGTTGGACTGTTTGAAGTCCTCAAGCGGTTTTCAAGTAATTCTCTTATGTTTGTAATATGTATTGAAGATTCGCAATCTCCTCATGCATCTGTGCATCCAGATTTTCACTATTAAAATTATTTTTCCGGTTCTCTTTTCTCTTCAGATTGAAGTCCTATTGTTTGTGATATCCAAGTCTAGACTGAGATGGAATCTAATAAACAATGAGATGGTTGGAATTAAAAATTTGGAGATGTCAGATCACTGAATTGTATATGCGCATGGTACCATTTTCAAGTCACTTCAATTGAGAATAATAAAATTGTTTCAAGATATACATGCATATGATTGACATTGGCGAAATTTAAATACATGATTAACCTTCGAAATCATCCAAAGTAGTGATTTCGGCAATCATACTTTTGGCTAAACACAAGAAAGAAGATTAAATACATGGTGAGGGAAAATCATTATGAAGATGCCCTTTCTGTCTTCTTCATCATTGTATGGCCCCAAATTCCACTGGTTATTGCTTTCCATATTTAAGCATAGATTACAAGGGATGGCGAATACAGAGAGCCTTTTTACACACATTCTTAGTTTAATGTGATAGCGTTTTATCTTAAAAGAAGTTGTAATGGGATAGTCTCTTTGAACTTTAAACATTCAAATGAACGATTAAAAATAATAAATGTACAATTTAATATGCGGATATTAATTGATGAAGGAACTCGGTTGGAAACCTACAAAATCTCTCCCTCATCAACCTTAATAGGTCTGTGTACAAAGAGAGCTCATTTACAAATTGTATGATTAGAGAAGCTGTAAATCGAACCATATGTCTCTCTCTCTCTCAAGCAGCCGACAAATGCAACATCTACATCATAAGGATGGTTTGCCTTCTTTCTCTCTCTCTCAAGCAGCCGACAAATGCAACATCTACATCATAAGGATGGTTTGCCTTCTCTCTCTCTCTCTCTCCTCGCAAAACAGGCATATACTGATCTAAAGGCGCAATTGCTGTGGACTTACTGTCACATCATTCTTGGGATTCAAGAGGACATGCGCTAGCAATCTTTGTGCAAACCAAGGCGAATCCGTTACGGAAAACCCATGCTTTCCGGAATCAGAGCTTCAAATCGCATGTGAATAATCTCTGCAATAACATATTGTTGATGTTCTGGCATTTTTTCTCCTTCGCTTTCTTCATTACGGTTGGACGATTCAGATGAATTGCCAATAATGCAGACAACATCTTCATGTCCAGATAGAGTTCACGATTACTCTCACATCTGGTGCTTGTCAACGAACTGATGTGAACGAAATAATTCACGATTTCTCTGTATTATTTGATGCCTGCTAGCGCAAGATTGTTATTCGGTTTGATGCATGATTACTATGTCTGATAAGCGCAACAGGTCTGTTTGACAAATCTGTTTGATGAATCATTAACTATGGAATGCAATTGACTAGCTTGGATTTGATAATTTCCGGTGTCTGTTAGCGAACTTCGTCTTCATCTCCCAACCTCTTTTCCTCTTAATCTCCGCAGCTGCGCATGCGCAACAACAGTAATAGTAATAGAAGGTCAAAAAGCTACTTCCTCGAACATTCCTCTGCTTTTCACTCCGATATTAGACCAAAAAAGCGCAGCTCTGTAGATTTCCAACCATTGCTTTATTGACATTCATGGGGATATCATGGACTCTTTTCGTGTAGTGTCTCATCATCTCTGAAAGATAAAGCAATTTAACGTAAGCTACGTCTATGTGATTGCGCTGTTAGAGAGAGAGAGAGAGAGAGAGAGAGAGAGAGAGAGAAATTGATTAATGACACTTGGCCATCATTACCAACATAAATTTACACACACTCGGCCGTCATTACCAACAGAAATACAATATTCTACAGATTAATGACACTGGGTCGTCATTATCAACATAAATCCACGTCCCATAGGGGAATTGGTTTGGCTCTGGCCTCTTGAGGCAGAAGTCAAGGGTTCAACCTTCAGGCTGAACATGTAATGGCTTAAGCTTGTTAAAGCAGTTGTAACCAAGTTGTCTCATTGTTTCATCTTTGTTTTGTGTGATACAGAAGGTTCCGCAAGTAGTACGCCTATTCACTTGTACAATTGTAATTTCAAAGTTAAAGCTCAAAAAAATAGGCTTCGGTTGAACCTTTATTTGAAAAAAAAAACATCTCACACATCTCTGTCAAAACATGAAGATTCGCTAGAAAGCCTCACTATGTGTAATACTATTAGTATCAATGCCGTCAAAGAATTTCCTATATGGAGGTGGAGATAACTTGTTTTAAATGGTTGTATGTTCAAAGTGCTCTCTCAAAAACATACGAAAGAGTATACTGATGCTTCTATTAAGCATTCAAACCTAATTTTTGTTTTCCTTTACGCATTGCGTTTTTCTTGTAATCACAAGGTGCGATTGAGGTGAGGCTGAAGACAACATTGCTTTCACATGGACTGCATTAGCTTTCACATGGGCTGCATTAGCTGAGTACTTCTTCATACATTTGATGGCATGAAAATAGTTTCATTCAGGGACATTTTGCAGGTTTTTAGGCAATCTTGGGATACTATTGATGGTGGCGAGTATCATGTTCTCTACGGAAGTTGTCTTCCTTTTTGAGTTCTTATCTATAGTGGGCATTGGGGTTATGTATAGTGGGCCTTGGGCCTTGGTGATCGGTGTTCTACCCCTCCTTGTGTGGTCTATAGTGGGCCTTGGGGTTATGAATAGTGGGCCTTGAGCCTTGGTGCTAGGTGTTCTACCCCTCCTTGCGTGGAATTCGAGGGTGTAGTGGTGCAATGCCCTTTATTATACACTTGCACTTTCAATCAAATCAAGCCTCAAGAAATGTAGATTAAAGATTGAACGTTAAAAAAAGAAAAAGTATATTTGTTACGAGAGTATAGAAAGAAAACATAGTAATAGTTTTTCGTAAAATCTCAAACTCGATTATAGAGAAATAAGGTACAAAGTAGGCTAATAATATGTCCTCCCCTTGATGGGGATCACCATCCGCAGTTTATCTCCTCAAGTTATGAAGATTATCGAATGTCTAAAGAGGTGATATTCTTACAACTTTTGATTCTTATGCTTAATAATGAATGAACTCTCAATGAAAAAATCTCAATGTAATATCTGCCAAGTTTTATCATACAAACCTTATTCTAGCTCTATTGTAATGGTTCACCTCTAAATGAATTCAAGGATCATTCTGCATCTTAATGCTAGTTATAGGAGGGCGTATTGGCAAGAGATGTCTATAGAATGTTTGAATATAAGGATCATCCTACATCTTAATGTTGCTTGTAGGACGGCCTATTGGGAAGGGATCTTTACACAGTTTGAGAATCCTTTGCATAGAATTTTAGATCCTTTCAGTCTTAGGACACACATAATCCTTTCACCCTACTTGTATCTCTTGCATTAGTCAAGATCTGATCTGTATGACGAATGATGTGAGAGAAGTATCTCATCTTTCATCTTAATGAGTGGATGGCAAAGGGGGTAAAATTTGAACTCCCACGAGATCCATGACCACTACATTCACCATTGATGGATGAAAGTAAGATAGAAATTACTCTTCTTACAAACTCTAGATATGTTTTCAAAGTCTTTTTACATTTCCCCATAAAGTCCTATAATATGAGGATGCTCTCTATATTGAATAAACCTCTACTCTTCCCTAATCCACTCTTCAATTCTTGGTTTTTCTATAGCTATCTATGTCTTCTTATCGAATCAATTAGATAGTTTCATAGCTCCAAAGTTGTTTCAAGCATTGAAGACCTTCGTTGAACATCTACTTGGATCTAGGAGCATTATCATTTCTCTGATGGTTTTAGACCGATAAAAGGTGAACAAATTAAGTAATTTCTTCTTAAAGAGGCTTCCTATTTCGATGTGTAATAGAGACAAAAGTGTATCTTCAAGATGTTCTCAGATGTTACGAAGTGCGAATCCTTGGGAAAAACTTCAAGAGAGAGAAGAGAATATTAATGAGTTTGTAATTTCTCCTTTCTAAACATACATTGACCCCATTACTCATGTTGTTTTGTCCATGCTTAACTATCCACTTGGAAAACATTTTGTCAACCACAACAGTTATGTTGAGTATCTTTAGGCTACCTTTATTCTTAGGGAGGCATCAAAGTTCTAAGACATTAGGGGGAAAAAAGCATTGCATGGGCTTTTGTAAGGATCCTTAGTTTTTAGGGATTAGTCCTAATTTTGTTATTGTTTAAGAAGACGAAGTGCATTTAATAGGATACTTTTTAGTAGGTTGGAGTAGGATTTTTTTTAGCTCTACTAAGCTCTTCTCTCTCCTTCAAGAGAGAGAGAGCAAGAGAATCTACTTTCCACATAATTAAACTTATTCATGTATCTCAATAAAAAAAAGTTTCTCATTTTTAATGGATATTTAATTAGAAGGGTCTATTTATATATATATATATATATATATATATATATATATATATATATATATGTGTGTGTGTGTGTGTGTTAGAAGTGACTTATTTCAACTCATTTTTTTAAGTTTCTTTTGAAAAAAGTAGAACTCTCAAAATCCTTCCCAAAGTAAGTGCCACATCATCAAACCCATAACTATGCTTCCCCAAAAAATGATAATGATTTTATCGAATTACATCATATTCAGTAATATATAATAGAAAAACACAGTTTGATCCATCTGTTGAGATATCAAGCTCATCATTTGAAAGTTAAAACTCAGGAGAGTAGGCTTCAGCTGAACCTCAATTTGAAAAAGAAAAAAACATAAATTTACATACACGAACAACCATGCACACACATGTGTCGAAACATGAGGATTCCCTAGAAAGCCTCACTCTGTGTAAT
The DNA here is from genome assembly GCA_020310875.1 of Ceratopteris richardii. Lineage (NCBI taxonomy): Eukaryota > Viridiplantae > Streptophyta > Polypodiopsida > Polypodiales > Pteridaceae > Ceratopteris > Ceratopteris richardii. The sequence goes on along the minus strand of CM035413.1, from coordinate 94,203,609 downwards.
ATTATTAGTATCGATGCCGTAAAAGAATTGCCTATATGGAGGTGGAGATAAGTTGTTGTAAATGTTTGTATGTTTAAAGTGCTATCTCAAAAAGGTACCAAGGAGTATATTGATGTTTCTATGACCTATTTAAACCTAGTTTTCTTTTCCTTTAGCAATTGTGTTTTTCTTGCAATCCCAAGCTGCGAGTGAGGTGAAGGTGCAGGCAACAATGCTTTCACATGGGCTGCATTAGCTTCATACGTTTGATGACATGAACGCAGTTTATTTCGGAGACATTTCTCTGGTTTTTGGGCAATCTTGGGAGACTAGACTATTGATGGTGGTGAGGCTCATGCTCTCTGTCGAAGTTGTTCTCCTTTCGGAGTTCTTATGCGTAGTGTGCCTTCAGGCTTTGTTCATTCTTAGTAGGTGCTAAATGTTCTATCCCCTGCTTGTGTCATGTTCAAGGGTGTAGTGGGTACTATGCGTTTTATTATACACTTGCGATTTCAATCAATTCAAGCTTCAAGAGATGTAGATAGACTTGCATTTTCAATCAATTCAAGCTTGAAGAGATGTAGATTAATTGTTGACATTCCCCTTAAAAGACAGAAGGTTCTACGACCAAGTTATTATCTTACAAGATAGGCCATACTGGTGTTGTGTTTGCATCAGATCTTTCGCCATAAAAAAAGAAAAGGAAAGTATATCTTGATCCATCAAAAGGGGTTTGTTTTTCTCAAATTTGCATGAAGTAAATAAAAGGAAGCAAGCTTGCAATCAGAGAAGTATGAAGGTAGATGCGAGGAGACTTCGATGGTCATCAGACCACTAGAATAAGAGAACAAAGTTTTCAATCAATCCTGATCTTGATTCTCTAAAGGAGAAGTACCTGTAACAGTTGGAAACTTCAAATTATAGACAGATCAAGGATCTTGCTTTCGTCCTAGACATGAGCCATTCAACTTGGCATGTGGATAACAAAGGCAAAGTATAAAAGTCACCTATAAATAAACAAAGATTATCGAATGTCTAAAGAGTTGAGAATCTTACAACTTTTGATTCTTATACCTAAGAGAATGAGGGAACTCTCAACAAAAAAATCCTTGTAATATCTACCAAGATTTATCATACATACCTTCTTCTAGATCTATTGTAATGAATCACCTCTAACTGAATTCAAGGATCATTCTGCATCTTAATGCTAGTTATAGGAGGGCCTATTGACAAGAGATGTTTGTACAACGTTTGAATTTAAGGATCATCCTGCATCTTAATGCTGCTTGTAGGAGGCCCTATTGGAAAGGGATCTTTACACATAGTTTCACAATCCTTTACATAGAATTTTAGTTCCTTTTAGTCTTAGGACACACATAAAAGAGATGTTCGATGTCTCTCTTACCTATGATTTCACCTACTTGTATCTCTTGCATTATTCAAGATCTAATCTGTATGAAGACAATTGCAAGAGAAGCATCTCATCCTTCATCTTAATGCGTGGATGGTAAAGGGGGTGAAAATTGAACTCCCACGAGATCCATGACCAATACATTCCCCATTGATGGATGAAAGTAAGATAGAAATTACTCTTCTTGCAATTTCTAGATATGTCGATGGTCTCTATATTGAATAAACCTCTAGTATTCCCTAACCCACACTTCAATTATTGCTTTCTAGATTTCTATAACTATCTATGTCTTCTTATGGAATCGATTAGATAGTTTCATAGCTCCAAAGTTGTTTGCAACAGTGAAGGCCTTCATTGACTCATTCTCATTTCTCGAATGGTTTTCATCCCATAAAGAGTGAACAAATGAAGTAATTTCTTCTTAAAGAGACTTCCCATTTCGAGGTGTAATGGAGACAAAAGTGTATCTTCAAGTTGTTCTGAGATTTCTGGACTGAGGATAAGAAGTTTGAATCCTTGAGAAAAACTTCAAAGAGAGAGAAGAGAAGATTAACGTGTTCGTGATTTTCCCACAAGTAGAAGCCAACAATGGATAGAGATTTCTTCTTTCTAAACATGTTGAGTCCATTACTCATGTTGTTTTGTCCATGCTTAACTATCCACGTGGAAAACACTTTGTCAACCACAACAATTATGTTTGGTATCTTTAGACTACCTTTATTCTAAGGGAGGCATACAAATTCTAAGGCATTAGAAAAAAAAAAACATTGCAAGGCCTTGTAAGGATCCTTAGTTTTTAGGGATTAAGTCTAATTCTATTATTGTTTAAGAAGATGAAGTGCATTTAATAGGACACTTTTTACTAGTTTGGAGTAGGATTCTTTTTAGCTTTACTAACATTTTCTCTATCTTTTTCTAGAGAGAGAACAAGAGAATCTACTTTCTGCATAATCAAACTCATTCATGTATCTTAATAAAGAAATGATTTTTTTTAAAAGCATCTCATTTTTAGTGTGTATTTAGTTAGAAGGGTTGATTTTTTAATATAAATGTCAAAAGAAACTTTTTTAAACTCTTTTTTTTTTAAGTTTGTTTTGATAAAATTAGAATTTTCAAAATCCTTCCAAAATTACGTGCCACATCATCAAACCCATAAGTATGCTTTCCCAAAAAATGATGTTTATCAAAATCATCATTTCTGGTAATATATACTAGAAAAACACACTTCGATCCATCTATTGAGTTATCAATCTCAACATGTGACGATCGAGGATGACATGTATCACTTTTCATTTTTTGACATATATAGCGGTTACACCAATATATGTCAAGAATACTTTATTGATCTTTACAAGATTTATCTACCAAGAATGATAGCACATTTGTTTCTTGCTAGTTCATTCATTCGTGCACATTAGATTCTTCTTTATGTATTGTTCTTTATATATGTACTAGTTGTATTGTTATATTAGGTCATTCTTGTATAATCTCTTCATGTAATAGAAGAAGAAGAAGAAGATCATTCTTCCTTGCCTCAATCAATGTGTGCTCCTCTCTTTGTATGTGAGTATGTGAGAGCTCTCTTTTTTATTTCCTTTGTTTTGACATGGTATCAAAGCCAGTGTGGTTGTAAAGAGCTCATGGAGAATGCCGGCAAGAAGGCTTGATGAACGCATGCTTTAAAAACAATCTTAGAATGCTATGGAATTTGGTGTGAAGGTAAAAGGCATCAAAATATTTTTGCGAGTTAGCTCTTTAGGGCCACTTGTTTTGCTCGGATTTCAATTTCGAAGCCATCACGACCAAATTATATTGTTTATCTAAATCATGGTACAACGTCATTCTTGTATATTTTGGTTGGAATTATGTGCATGCTCAATTTGTGCGTCAATTATGTTGCTTAATTAAAAAACTATGCTTGGATTAATGCTGACGCTTCTTTTTGTTTTTTCCCTTGATCAATAGACTTTACCATATCGTATGAAACCAAAAGGTTTTGATTATGATGTATTAAGAATTGCAATAGGGTGCTTTACTTGACGCATACATATATACTCTGAGATAGGAAGCGATAAGCTCTGCATATTATATCCTTCCTAAATAGACAGACACTTTTGAAGAATTGGATTTCAACTTAGATATAACGGGATTTGCAAGCAAATCAATGTGTGCAATGTTTAAATTCCCATTTGTGTTTTAAAGGTGAGGACACTTTAATCTGTATACAAGAAAACGTAAGAAGTATTGGCTCTTCTATGCCTTGCACCCGTGTGCACCTCCAAATACACAATGTCCACACAATAAATGCGAACCCTCCTTTCCTAGAACCCCATGAAAGCATGTCTAGTGTGAGTGCACATGTGGGAGTGAGTGTGCATACAACTAGTTATATGTGGGTGAGGGAGTAGGCAATGTAAGTGTGTGAGTGTGTGCATTCGTGAAAGAGAGCGAGGAAGTGTGGGAGTGTTTGAGTGTGTGGGTTTGGGTAGGAACTGGAGTTGAAATTGAAAGTGAGTTGAAAAAGTTACTAAGGGTGAGTTAGTAAATTGTGAGTCGAGGGGATAATGAGGTTGTGCATTGAGAATGAAGGTGAGTTGGGAATGTAAGAGATTTGTAAGAGTAAGTAAGAGTCTCGGAAGGAAATGAGAGTGAAGAAGATAATGGGACGTGGATTGAGAAAGCGGGTGCATTGATGCATGTTTGCAAGCCTTGGGTGAGGAAAGTTTTCCAAAAACTAGAACTGTAAGCAATGTAGTGGCGGAAAACCACTATCTCTATGGCTTGATAAAGGCCATCACCTCTCAACCAATTACAATCGGATGACATCAATGACCTAGACTCCTTTGGCATCTTCAAACCAAATACGCTTGCCAAATACATAGGCAGTCACAACTCTATCACCATCAATGGATGGATGGATGCAATGGAAAACTACCTCCAGATCCTCCGAGTTGGCCATAACAACTAGGTGCATATTGTTGGCCAATTCCTTCAAGACAAAGTAGTGGCCTCGTACATGGTGGAGCACAACAAGTAGACATGGACCACCTAGGACTTCCCTCATCGACTACTTTGTACCTCGTAGTGAGGCGTTTCAATAACAGGATGAGTGGCGGAACCTTTGTCAAGACAAGTTCATGGAGCCCTATGTGTCTTAATATTGCAAAGTAATGCTCTGCATCTTGGACGTGTCAGATGTGGATTGTTTACATGTTTTCCTTTATGGATGCTCCCCATACTACTATAAAGAAGCCAAGAAATAAAACCACCTGACATGGGAGTGTGAAACGTGGAGAATGAAATACGTGGGAATCACCTCCCAACCTATTTTTGGCTATTGCCTATTCACCATCTAGAGTACTCTCCAATGTCACTCTATGCATCTTGCCATCATGAGTAGGTACCATGTATGAACTCTTTGGCTTTTGGCATTGACTATCCCCTGAGCAAGGAAATTCGATGAGCATATGAAGCTATTGATGCATGGAAAAGACTCCCATATCTATAGATCCCCTTGGGACACTCATTCTTCACCATATCCATGCCCATCAAGCCAAGGGAAGGGAACAAAATGCATGAGAAAAGAGAGTTATGAGATTTCCCAAGAGCTCTCTCTAAGATCTAATACCAAATGTGAGAAGTGGAGAATGACATACCTGAGACTCACCTCCGAACCTATTTATATCCCTCACCTACTCACGATCTAGAGTTCTCTCGAAGGTCGCTCTACTCATCTGGCCATCATGAGTAGGTACCTCATATGAACTCTCCACCTTTTGTCCTTGGCTATCCCTCGATGTTGGGGATTCGTGGACAAGAAGGAGTTTGAGGGTTTGTAGGAGAAAAAGGAGATGATGAAAATGGAATAACAGTGAGAACTTCTGCAAAGGAATACTCTTGGAAACCTTGAATATTGATTTTCCTTCAACAATTACAATGACTGCGCACAGTATAATCAATGACTAAATACCACTTCAGAGAATATCAATTACTGAAGACCAATTATCTCAAGCCCTCTAGCAGCGGCCTCTCGTACACCAATCCTTCACCTGCTTCCCGCTTCCCTTGTGCACACCTTGCACTAAGCTTCCGCCAAGCTAAGGAATTGGTACCACGGCGCACACGCAATAGACCTTGGAACTCTTGGAATCCAACCCGCCTTCTCTGCACACTTTCCTCTTGACACCTCTTGCACTCTTGAATGTCGTCGCACACTGGAGGCTCTTCTTGCTTCCTCTCTCGCTCTCTCTTGCTCCCAGCTCTCAATGTCCAAGAATAGCCTTTGTCCTTCTTTTGTTGAGGCCCCGCCGGTTCGCGCACTCTAACTGCAATACAATCTTGGTGTCCTTTCAATGTCCCAAGATTGTCTTTTTGAACTGGTCCTCAACGACTCGCTACTTTGTCCTGTAGTGACTTTAGAACAAGAGTGACTTTCAAAATAAATTTTTTGATTGGGCGGCTCATTTCTACCTTTGCGTACGCGGCCTTTCACCTTTCCTTTTAATTCTTTACTTTTGCACCTTAAGATTTTAAATTTATCCTTTGAACCTTAAGAGGAAAAATACTTTGCACCTTTAGTTGCAACCGGTTAGGGCTCTACAGATGCCCACCACCTAAAGATCTCTCCGTCCCGGAGAGACAACAGCGATACCAACAAGGGTAGGGTGTCTCCATCCAGTGTTTCCAATTGCACAGCACCCCATTGTAGCATCTTCGTGATGCGAAAAGGGCCTTCCCAGTGAGGGATCCATTTTCCTTTTGTTTGAGTAGAAATTTGTGGTCTGTGTAGCAGAGCTAAATCTCCAGGCTTCAAATTGTTTTGCCATAGATTTTTGTCATGAGTCTCCTTCCTGTGTAATTGAAGCTTCTCTAACTGTTTGGAGGCTAAAATTCTCGATTCTTCCAGTTTATGCAAAGCAGTCAGTCGTGCTGGAACTTCCTTCCCATTTTTCTCTAGTCTTTCCGTTCTTATAGAGCCTTTGATGAATTCAAATGGTTCAATAGGAACCAAGCCATAAACTAATTGAAAGGGAGAATACCCAGTCTCTTTATAGGCCAGTCTGTATGCCCATAATGTACCCAGATAGGCCCGTCCCCAAGAGGTCGGCTGTAACATGCATTCTTTTCGTAACATTGAAATTAATACTTTGTTCGTTGACTCGGCTTGTCCATTAGCTCGTGGGTAGTATGCACAAGAAGTCCTGTGTAAAATGTGATACCTGTTGGAAATTTCCTGCAGTATTTTGTTAACAAAATGAGTACCCTGATCGGTATAGATTTCAAGCGGGCATCCAAATCTGCAAATGATATTACAATACAAAAAGTCAGCCACTGTTTGTGCAGAGCAGTCCGTTGATGCAATAGCTTCAGCCCATTTTGTTGCGTAGTCCGTGGCTATCAGTAAGTACTTTTCCCTTTTTGGAAGTGCCGCAGGGTATATAGGCCCAACAAAATCTAATCCCCACTTCTCAAAGGGCTGCCAAAGAGGTGGAAACTACCAAAGGGTAATGTCTTTGCTTGGTGGGTTTAGGTCCACACCTCTCGCACACATCACATGTTTTTCTCCAATCATCTGCATCCCTAAAGAGTGTAGGCCACCATAGACCAGCATCTAGTATTCTCTGGCTCATGATATGCCCTGGAAGGTGCCCACCACCTGTTCCTTCATGTGCAAATTGCAGTATTTCCCTCACTTCATCTTCCTCTAAACATTTCCTAATCCTGTCATCCTTGCCCTGTCTGTAGAGTTTACCCTCAATGAAAGTATATGGTCTACTCTTGATAAGCAGTCTCTTCCTAAGTACAGCATTAGCACTTTCTGGATACAATCCAGTATTAATGAACTGTTTGATATCATCATACCATCCTTTAGCTTGTATAGTAAACAAGTGTGCATCAGGGAAATCATCATTGATACCACTGGTTTGATCCCTCCTATTTATTCTGGACAAGTGATCCGCCATCACATTCTCTCTTCCTGGCTTATGGATTACCGAGAAATCGAACTCTTGGAATAACAGTAACCACCTCCATATTCTACCAGTAGCATGTGGTTTGTTGAGTAAGTACTTGAGAGGTTGGTGATCTGATATAATAATAAATTTTACCCCCAATAAGTAATGGCGGAATTTTTGAACTGCAAAGACCATTGCTAGTGCTTCCCTTTCGGTAGTACTGTAATTCCTTTCAGCCTTGGTCAAGATTCTACTGGCATATTGAATTGGCCTGTCCATTTTAAATTCTTCACTGGGTTGAGTTAGAACTGCTCCCACTGCATATGCACTGGCATCGACATGTATATGAAAGATTTTTGACCACTCCGGGGTGACCAAGATAGGAGCACACACTAACCGTGACCTTAATGTCTGATATGCTTTTTCCTCCTCTTCTTCCCATTTGAAAGGTACTTCTTTACCTGTGAGTTTAGTCAGAGGTCTAGCTATCTCTGCATACATTTTTATAAACCTTCTATGATAACCGGTATGCCCCAAAAAACTCTGGATCTCTTTAGGAGTTTTAGGTTTAGGTAACTTTAATATAGAGAGAATTTTGTCAGGATCTGGGGCCATACCTTTAGCGGATACCACATGTCCTAAAAGGGTTCCTTCTGTCACAAGGAAATGACATTTATTTGGATTGAGCTTTAACTTAGTTTCTCTGCATCTTTGGAAAATATTCTGCAGCTGCCTCAGATGCTGGTCCAAACCATCTAGATGAGTTTCCTTGTGAGATCCTGAAAATGAAGAGAAATCATCCATGAAGATTCTAAGTGATTCCAGCAATAAGGGGCCAAAAATGAGATTGACCGTTCTGTTAAATGTGGCTGGAGCATTTGTGAGCCCAAATGGCATTTTTACATACACATACGTTCCCCACGGTGTGATAAAAGCAGTCTTTTCACGATCCTCTGGGTGTATTGATATTTGATTATAGCCACTGAAGCCATCCATAAAACTATATAGTGCATGCCCCGCCACTTCTTCAATGACCTGTTCTACAAAAGGCATAGGGAACCCGTCTGGAATGGTCACCTTGTTGAGGGCTCTAAAGTCCACACAAATTCTGATTTTATTAGTATTCTTCTTGGGTACTATAACCATAGGCGAGAGCCACTCTGAGTGTTCCACAGGAATGATGATTCCTGCATCTTCCATCTTTTGGATTTCCACATAGACAGCTTCGGCATACTTTGGATTAAGTCTATAACTCCTTCCTCTGATGGGTCTGGCTCCCTCAACCAGAGGAATTTTGTGCTCTCCATAAGATGCAGGCACTCCTTCTAAGTCTTTATAATGCCAGGCAAAAACATCTGCATACTGGGTCAAGAATGATTTTACCTTTTCCAGGAGCTGTGGGTGGCTCCACAACCAAGTGGCCACTAGAACTGGTAGATTATTGTTTTGGGTGCATAAATGTACTTCTTGGACCGGATTTCTTGTTACCATATTATCTCCTTGTGCACCTGCTTCCTTGTCTTCTTCTACTAGCTTTTCGTGCATTGCTTCATAAGCAGGTGTGTTTTGGACTTCGATGTTTTCCTCCTTGTCCTGCATCCATCCTGCAGGGATTTCTTGAATTGGGAAAGAACATTCAACCTCAGAATTTTTTACCTTGTTTTTAGCTTTGGAAACTTCATTATCTGATGTTGACACATCCTCCTCTAATTTGTATTTGAGGGGTATCTTCCTGCCCCTTCTGTGGTCAGTGATGGGCTCTCCCAATCCATCAACCTGGACCTTTCCTTTGTCTTCATCATAGCCTCCAATTGTACCAGGATTATCAAGAAAAATTCCAAAACAAGAAGAAGAGTTGCCGGCATGAAGCCAACTTAAAATATCCTCTTCTTCCTCAAAATCTATTTGGGGTTGATCCTCCGCTTCTGTTTCCATGCAAATGCTCACTGTTTGCATCATACTAGTGTTTCCTTGATTGTTTGGGCCTTCTTCTAAATGAATTTGTGTCAGCTCCTGCCCTTTCTTTTGTACCCACATGGTGTCCTTACCCCACTCATGAATGACACTGGCATGCCTCAGCCAAGGTCTTCCAATTAAGAGAGGAAATCCTCCTTCAACCTGGGGCAATCTTAAAACCACAAAATCCAGGATAAATAGATTACCTTGTACTTCAAGTGGAACTTTTGGGATTACCCCCAAGGGCCTTACTTTGCTCTGATCTGCCAAAGTAACCGTGAAATTTGCAGGTCCTGAAGGGTGGAGTCCAATCCTTTTCATGGTATGTTCAGGCATCAAATTAATGCCAGAACCACCATCTACAATAACACCTTGAAATTCATGGCCCTTGATTGATATTGTGAGCCGAGGGCTTTTATAATCTGTAAGGGGTGCTTCCCCCCTAATTATCCCTTGATGTAAGATAGCAGTCTTAGCCACTAAGCTTGTCGTAGAAGCCTCATCAATTATCTGCAATAATTCTGACCTGAATTTCCCATCCATCTTTATTAAATAAAAAATACTAACCTCCTTCTTAATTGACTTGAGTAGTTTTGAAGCCTCTGACTCTTTAAGAAAGTGAGCTTCATTTGCTTTGCCAAACTCTTCTTGAGCCCTCTTGAAGGCATGCCCAATGGCATCGCTGGTGCCTGTGAGACATTCATTGTGGTGTGTGTCTGTACCTGTAGTATCTTTGTCTTCAATTGCAACTCTGTCTTTGTTCAATTCCTTAATTATCAATTCTTGATTTTCTACCACTTTTGCTGTTCCCTTGCTTCTTGTCTGTACTGCAAAAGATTCGAGTTCTTCTAATTGTACCACTCTAGTGGATGGTGAGGGTTCATTCACCTGAGGTAATATCTCCTCCTTGAATACAGAGATCATTTAGAGATGGGGTCCGGAAGTAGAGGCTTGATTCTTAGGACAACAGTTTGTATAGTGATCTCTGGCCTCTGGACAATTCCTGCAAGGAGGTGCATTTTCCGGAAGGGTGCACCTAGATTGGTAGTGCCCACATTCTCCACATCTGAAGCAAATAATTGGCCTTCTAGGCCCATTTGCAAGGTTAGTTCTCGGTCTAGGATTATAGTTATTACCTTGGTTTGTTGCTGCTGCCATTACATTTGCTGGTGGCAAGAGCCCGCCTTGTGTCCAGTATGTCGTTGTCGGCATTCCCTTTGATTGGCATTCATGGGCCTCATGCCCAATCTTCCTGCATAATTGACAAGTCACATTTAGCAAAGGACATTCACTTACTATGTGTCCTTGCTTGCTGCACATGGAGCACCATAGTCCGTTCTTAATGCCGCGTCCTTTTAGTTCTTGCAACTCCTACCTCAGCTGAGCTAGTTCCTCTGCTTGGGCTTCCTTTTCCTTTTGGAGCTTGAGGGCTTCAATCTCTCTTCTCAGCTGAGCTACAGTAGTCTCCTCCTCTGTATAGGGCTTATTCCTTTTCAAGCCTTCCAGTTCCCTTCTTAACTGGCTCACTGGGTCCTCCAGTTCTGTACCATATGATGGTTGGGAAGAAGTTGCACCATACTGGTGCCTTATCTGTTCCAAGCGGGTGGCCGTATTGATGAATTCCTCAACAGAGGCAGTAGGTAGCACTAACTCTTTTATTTTGCATTGGGTGACCACAGGTAAGGGTTTGGCTAACCACTTCTTGACAAAGAAGTCGTGTGGTGGATCCAGTAGTTTAGCCATTAATGCTTTGGCCCTGGTCACGAATTCAGGGAACTTCTCTCCTGGACCCAACTTTAAGTTTTCCAATTCTTCTATAATGATCTCAGCCGTGTTGCCATGCTGAAATCGACTCTTAAAGGCCTCTTTCATCAAATCCCAAGAGGTAAAGTGATTTTCAGCAAATTGGCTAAACCACTTGTCTGCCAGACCTTCCAATGTGGCGGGGAAGAGTATCAAGAAAGCATCTTCCCTACCCATTAGCCCCATAGTCTTACATAATGCAAGAAATCGTCGAATGTGCTCATCTGGGTCCTCCTGGGCTAAACCCCTGAAGGAGGGAAATTTTATGTTTAATCTGGAGAGCAAGATTTCTAGGTCCACCTGTCCTGCCATGCTTCCTACCGATGAAGTCGATGAAAGTGGACTCGATGATCTTCTGTTCGTCTTTCTTCTTGTCTGCTTGCACTTGATTCTCAAGGTTTGTGACCGGGTCGCGGTCATGAGCTATTCATAGTCCACTTAAAATGAGACACTTGATAAAAGTATGTACCTTTTGGCCCACTAGAGTAATGTTGTCGACAATGGAATATTGTCCTCCAATGGCAATATATAATCTCCTATGCTCAAAGCTCCTTGGAGGTCCCACCGTGCGTGCCAAATTTGTTGGGGATTCGTGGACAAGAAGGAGTTTGAGGGTTTGTAGGAGAAAAAGGAGATGATGAAAATGGAATAACAGTGAGAACTTCTGCAAAGGAATACTCTTGGAAACCTTGAATATTGATTATCCTTCAACAATTACAATGACTGCGCACAGTCTAATCAATGACTAAATACCACTTCAGAGAATATCAATTACTGAAGACCAATTATCTCAAGCCCTCTAGCAGCGGCCTCTCGTACACCAATCCTTCACCTGCTTCCCGCTTCCCTTGTGCACACCTTGCATTAAGCTTCCGCCAAGCTAAGGAATTGGTACCACGGCGCACACGCAATAGACCTTGGAACTCTTGGAATCCAACCCGCCTTCTCTGCACACTTTCCTCTTGACACCTCTTGCACTCTTGAATGTCGTCGCACACTGGAGGCTCTTCTTGCTTCCTCTCTCGCTCTCTCTTGCTCCCAGCTCTCAATGTCCAAGAATAGCCTTTGTCCTTCTTTTGTTGAGGCCCCGCCGGTTCGCGCACTCTAACTGCAATACAATCTTGGTGTCCTTTCAATGTCCCAAGATTGTCTTTTTGAACTGGTCCTCAACGACTCGCTACTTCGTCCTGTAATGACTTTAGAACAAGAGTGACTTTCAAAATAAAATTTTTGATTGGGCGGCTCATTTCTACCTTTGCGTACGCGGCCTTTCACCTTTCCTTTTAATTCTTTACTTTTGCACCTTAAGATTTTAAATTTATCCTTTGAACCTTAAGAGGAAAAATACTTTGCGCCTTTAGTTGCAACCGGTTAGGGCTCTACACTCGAGAAAGGAACTTCTTATTCCTCTAGGAATGTACCTCTCTAGAATATAACAAGGAGGAGGCGGCACACGTTGTGGAGATGATCGCAATCCGGGTGGATCGGGTCCGGTCGTGGCACACACAGGGTGTATGAAGCTAATGAATGTTGGAAGGTTTAAGGACATGAAAGTGAAATTAATGTTGAGTATGGAGAAGAGAGAGATGTTGAAATGATTATGGGAATAGGAATGTAGGAGTGCAAGTTAGATTTATGAACATGAATGATAAGAATGAAAGAGAACCATACATACGAATGAAATTTGGAAGGAAGAATGGTCCATTGAAGGAGCTTCTTAAACACTTCCTAATTCCAATCCATATGCATAGTCTTCTTGATGATATGTATGCATGACGAGAATAGATGGAACCCTTACACATAAACCAGTTTCGAAAGGAAGAATGGTCCAATATTGGAGCTTCTTATACACTTTCAGAAACTAATCAATATGTATGGGTATGTATGGATTATATGCATGCAAGTGAATTATGATGATAGAGTTTACTCACAAGCTCAAAGAAACATCCTCACTGGTTCAACGCAATACTGCGGAGCCTTCTCACACATAGAAGAAATAGAAGACATGTAAAAATACTTACGCGACTGAGAGAGGAGACAAGAGACAAGTGACAAGTGACATGAATTAAAAGGATTTGAATTAAGTTACATGTAAAATATCGTCGTGGTACGTCGTGGTACGTCATGCTAAGCAGTCTACTGATCAAAAGTGGTTCCGACCCTCAAACCATGACAGTTCAACCGAATGTCACACGTAAGAAGGTGAGTTCCACTCCAGTGACCCTATGTCTGTCTAGGCTCGTAACATCTAACTAAAGAAGTCTAACACTCATTAAAATCAGCTCTAACTGACTCACACGCTCCACCGAGGGTGAGTCAAGATAGAGATGCTGGTTTCAAGAGCCTATCCTAGATTGGAGTTCTAACTTAAATTTGAAACTAGGTTCTATACTCATACTAGCTCACCTTGGATCCTCACTCGCTCAACCGAGGGTGATCGTCTCAAGGAAACCGTAAGCTAGCACGAGCCCTATGGATGCCTAACAATGATGCTGTAGGAGTTTGGAGGGGGGTTTATATAGTTTTTTGAATGAATTTGGGCCCTTGGATCTAGAGAAATCAACTCTCAACTCTAGGATCACTACTTTTGATTACAACCATTTGATTAATCAAATCAATGGCTTGGAATTGTTCTTTCTATCAAATCTAGTGTAAAGGAGTGAAATTTAGGCGCCCTCATTCTCCACCATTGGATCTGGGGATGATCTGGACCGTCGGATCAGTGCTGACATCAATTCGGATAAGATAAGCCACTATTTTTGGAGAAATGCTGCATTATTGATCTTTGATTGTAAAAAAGGTCTTCTTTTATGGAAAAAATTTGTGGATCCTCCTTCCTTTATGCTTTAGTGCATCCCCACCCTTGAATGTGAGTTCATCTTGACAGTACAACATGGTTCAATCATATTTTGACATGTGGCAGACATTCAAGCCTTCAATTTTTTTATTCTAGAAAACTGCGGTGACCTTGAAAACTGGACTTTGTGCTCTTTGACCCTCCAAAAAGTCTTTGATGAAGATGAAACATTGTAGGACTATGTTTCCAAAGATCTCCTTCAGGAATATGCAGAAAAAACTCCCATCTGAATCTAACTTGTATAAGTTTGACTACATTTGGAAGCTTGCAAGGTGGCATTAAGGTCTCTAGGAAGCTCTGATAGCCTTGAAAATTTGTACAAATATGTAGCCACATATGATCTTTATACATGCCAAACCATATGGCTAACATAAATTTCTATACAAGAATTTGTAGGGTCAAACTAGAGAAATTACATTTTTACAAAATGAACATAGCATATCAATGTGCTACAAAATCCATTTTCTGCTGAAATTTGGGCGATAGGCTGCCTTTGACAATCTTTACAAGTATATGAATTTTCATCTAATTTGGTGACAATGAAATTTTTGCCCTAATTTCCCAACTTTGACCAGCTTTGACCAGCTTTGACCGCTACCATGGACTTTCTTGATTTCTTTGAAACTTTGTATGTGAGCTTCCTTTGACATCCTTGATGCATCCTAGACTTCTCGGGGAATTCCGGCTACCTTCACCAAATATGTTTTTCGTAGGCCTTCACAAGTGAGAGAGGAGAGAAAATCTCGACGACAACGTTGCCAAGTGGCTAAACGATGCATGCTCCTATCGATAGGTGAGACCCTTTGACCAAGGGCAAGCCAACAGAAGAGAAACCAACACTTCCACAAACGAAAGTCAACCTCAGCAAAAACTGAACGAGAACCAATGGGGCCAAGGTCTACCTACCCTCCCCACACCATTGGAAACACATTCAAACTCCTTGAACTGACCTAAAGAGGCTTGTCAGGACTCGGGAGTGGTCCATCACCACTTTGAAGGCAACCACCCTATGGAGAAATGATAGAAATGAAAAAAAAGACGTGAGAATGCACTCAAATAGGGGACCATCGGGTGAGGAAGCATCCATTTCCCGACCAAGGAGTATGGAGGTTTACAATGGAGACTCTAATTCCTTCACATCATTAAGGGAAAATTCCATCAAACTGAAAGCTCAATGCAACCCTGTTTCCTTACTGGTGGTCCACCAAGTCTTCATCATGTTGAAGATTTGAGGGTAAATGATTTTGATCGTGCTCCATACAACTTTATGACACCTGAATGCACCCAACACTTAGGCCTTAAGTTAAGAAAACATCTCAGAATGTCCATCATCTTTGCCCAAGGTCAAGATAGCCACATATGCCATGCAAAAGGTGTCCCCGTTCTACTTGGCCAATGGTTTGACCACTTAGATTTTCTCGTCATTCCTATGGAAACATTGGAAGTCATAATTGGAATTTCTTTTATGGATCAACATATGATAAGTTTTTTTGGAGAAGGCATGGACAAAGTGCTCCTAGATGAGAATGGGCAGGCCCTAGTGGTGGATTTTCATAGAGTGCAAGGCACTAGAGATGACCCCCCACCGAAACACGAACATAGGTGCCACTAACACAAGTCTTAGAGAGAACCTGACTCCAAAGCAAGGGCCACATCCTCAAACCATCTGCCCAAGAGGATCTCACATAAGAATTTCAATAAGGCAGTGTATCAAGGGGGAATCACACACCTATGCATCCTACGACCAGTGGAGTAAGAGACAGAAGCAATGCAAATAGAGGAATCATAGATCAACCATCCAAGCTTTGACTTCCTCCTAAGAATATGCAGATGTACTCATAGATACACTCCCACCCAGGCTCCCACCCTTATGCAATGTTCAACATCGGATAGATAATTTTTCAGATCAACTAGCTTCATCGGGAGCTCTATACAAGATAAATGAAATTCACTTAAAAGAGATGAAGTTACAAGTACATGAGCTAGAGGAACAAGGGTACATTTGGTTGAGCAACTCACCTTATGGGGCACTTGTTCTCTTTGTGAAGAAGGAGGATAGCTCACTGTGCGTATGCATTGATTATTGAGCCCTCAACAAAAACACACTCAAGAGTAATTACTCTGTCTCCATTATGGAGGAGCTTCTAGATTGCCTTGGGAAGGCCAAATACTTCAGACGCATAGACCCCCGTTTGGGCTACCACCTGATTTGATTGGCTCAAGAGGACATGCAAAAGAGAGCATTTTTCACACACTATGGAAGCTATGAATGGCTTTTTATGTTGTTTGATCTAACTCATGCACCCATGACCGAGATGAATGATGGCTTTTGGGATATGCTCGATCTCTTTCTCATCATCTACATTGAGAATCTACTCGTCTATAGCCATACATTATAAGAGTATTATGAACATGTTTGAGCAGTTCTCCAATGTCACGAGGAAGGAGATAAGGAAGAGAGGTCACACACACGAATCAGTGAGCTAGCAAGGAACAAATGTGCCATCACTCTCGGTAGATAAATCTAATAAATCTCAATGAAGTATCCCTGACATATACCGATGTGACCACTACACATGTTAGAGAAACGAAAAACTGGTATGTGTCATCCTGGATCATCACATGTTGAGCTTGATATCTCAACACTCCCCCTCAAGCTCAATGCCATATCCTATAATCCAAGCATCTCCCAAAACTTCTTCAACTTCTCAACCCCAAGTGTTTTGTTGAAAATATCAACAACCTGCTCATTTGTTCTCACATGAACAAGATCAATATCATCTACTAATACCTTCTCTATGATGAAGTGATAATGTACCTCGATATGCTTTGTTCTAGCATGGAAAATAGGACTCCATGCTAATTGTATGCTGCTAATATTATCACAATAAATAGTGATACACTTTCCCACTTCCACACCTAAATCTGCAAGTAGTATTTCTAGCCATGATGCCTCACATGCTTCCATTGCAACACCTCTATACTCGGCCTCTGTACTCAATAAAGCAATAGTGGGTTGCTTCTTGTTGCTCCATGTAACCGCTACCCTCCCAAGTGAGAATAGGAAACCACTACTAGATCTTCTATCTAGAATGCTACCAGCCCAATATGCATCGATGTATCCATAAACCTGCAAATATACACTAGCCTCATAAAACAATGCATAATCCAAAGTATTACTCACATAACGTAGAGTGCGCCTCAAAGAATCCAAATGTGGCTTCTTGGGAACCTACATAAACTGGCTTTCAAGCCCAACAATATAACTTAGATCAAGCCTTGTAATTGTGAGATATATAAGACTTCCCACAATTTTCCTATACATAGTAGCATTTTCACATGCTTCACTTGATGTAGTATCCAACTTCAAATTCTGATCTAATGGCATAGAAATTGGCTTACAATCAGCCATACCATACTTTTGTAGCATATTCAAGGCATATTCTTGCATATAGTGAGTGATCTGCATCACACATAGAAAACCTAATGCTGGTTAAGTAATCAACAATCCTTGCATGCCATACACGAGGGGCTTGCTTTAGCCCATACAAACCCTTTTGCAACCTACATACATACTCTGGATGCTTTGAATCTTCATATCCTTGTGGTTGGTCCATATATACTTCTTCCTATAACTTACCATGTACGAAAGCATTCTTCACATCCATTTGATGCAAAGTCCATCCTTTTGTTGTAGCTAATGCAACAAGTGTTTTGACAATAGACATTTTAGATACAGGGTTGAATGTTTCCTCATAATCAATGCCATATGTCTGTGCATATCCTTTAGCTACCAATCATGCTTTATACCTGCTTATGCTACCATCAGCATTATGCTTTACCTTGTAAACCCATTTCCAGCCTATGGGTTTCTTTCCTTGCAACAATGGAACCAGCTTCCATGTATCATCTCCATAAAGTGCAGACATCTCCTCATCCATAGCTTTTTCCCAATATGCAATTCCAATTGCATCTTCAAAGCATGAAGGTTCATCATCTTGTATTACCTTTGTCATGTAGGCACAATGATGAGCCATATAACTGTCGTACGTCAATAGTTGCACTAAATTCCGCATCCTCTCAGATCTTCTCGGTCTGGGGTCACTTCTCCTTGTATCATCTGCATGTGCCCTTCTTACTCCTAGAGTCTTCACAGAGGGAAATCCAAGTTCCTCATCAATACTCCTTTTTGAACCGCTTGAATCTCCATCAATTTCTTCAAAACCTGCACAGGTTTTATGACCTGCAGAAAACTTTTCTTTACCTTTCTTGGATGTATTTGATGAATTTGTTGGACTAAAATTTCCACGCAATCGTCCACTCCATGGATTTGAGTTAGAACTATTGCTTGGTGATGCATCCGGTCCACTCAAAACTTGAGATTTTGCATTTGATTTTTCAGCATTTTCTTTGTCATTTGGTTCAAGATTCAGTCCTTCTTTGGCATCTGCATAGAAGCTTGACATTTCATCAAATACCACACATCTGCTCACCTTTACCTATCATAGGAGTGGGTTAAAACATTTATATCCCTTTCGCTCAAGGGAGTATCCAATGAAGACACACTTTTCTGCTTTTGAACCAAGCTTCATCCTCAATTCATCTAGGACATGTACATATGCAATATAGCCAAAAACTTTTAGATGTGATAAGTTTGACTTTTGGCCTGTAAACTTCTCTTCAGGTGCAACTTGATGTACAACAGCAGTCGGAGTTCTGTTCATGATGTATACAACAATATGCACAACTTCTGCCTAATAATAATGAGGCATGATAAGGCCAAAGTGATGAATTTGTGAGTGATGCACAAGTGGTGAGAAAATGCAAAGTGGTGCACAAGTGGCTACGAACAAGGTGCATAGGTAGTGCACAAACAATTTATTCCCAATGGTTATGGTTTTGCAGAAGAATGGGGGTTGCAGATTGCCTTTCTATAAGGTAAGTGTTCTAAAGTGTTGGGAAGGTTTAGATGAACCCTCTCAGATGCACACATTTTGAAGAAGTGAAGGTCAAAAGTTAATTCATAGGAAAAGGAAGCAATACTCAAAAGTGTATGTATGGCCCAACTTAAAATTTTGTTCTTATCCTAAAGTCGTTATAGGAAAAAATAGGGAGTTGTTAGTTGTACACATTTTTAGTCATTCTTGGGACATAAAAGCAAGGAACAAGATACACTATCAGTTAGGAGTGATATACATGAGTGGGATCAATACTCATAACAAGGCATTGACATTCAAGGAGTTAGACTAAGCAAGAGAGAGCATAGTCTACACTAGGAGAGAGGAGCAAGAGACACTAAGAACCAGCATGACGCAGAGAAGCAAGTGATGTTGAGACACCAAGCTCAACATGTGATGATCGAGGATGACATGTACCACTTTTTCATTTCTCTAATATGTAATGGTCACAACGATATATGTCAAGGATAATTTATTGAGCTTTACTAGATTTATCTACTGAGAGTGATGGAATATTTGTTTTCTTGGTAGCTCACTCATTTGCAAACATTAGGATTTCCCCTTATGTGCCATTCTTTATATATTGCACTTGTTGTATTGTTGTTTTTAGGTCATTCTTGTACATTCCTTATATGTAGTAGAATAAGAATAAGAATAAGAAGAAGAAGATCATTCTTCCTTGCCTCAATCTATGTGGATGCTTCTCTTTGATTGTGAGTGTGTGTGTGTGTGTGATATCTCTTCCTTATCTCCTTCCTTGTGACATGGTATTAGAGCTAGAGTGGCTATAGAGAGCTCATGGAGAAGGCTGATGGTGAAGAGTACGTGAGAAGGCATGGAGAAAGTGTGATTCACAAACGACCTCATATTGCTACAAAAATTGGCATAAAGATAGAAGCACTCAAAATATTTTCGTCATTTATCCATTTAGGATCACTCGTTTTTGTCATACTCCAATTTCGATCCATCTTGACATCCATTTTGAGGGTGCAAGGTGGGGCCCACACAAAACTAGGTCGATTCTCAAACTTGTAAATTGCATCTTGTTGCCTACACTCATATATTCCAGCTCCAAAATTTCAAGTAATTCTGTGTAGTGTTGATACACGAAAACTATGTTTTTCTGAGATCAAACTCTCACATCATAGTGCGATAGTGTTCAATCAGAAGTGCTTCTTGTAGTGCTTTGTAGTGTTGTGAATTGTTGCAGAAATGGCAAACATAGATGGAGTGAGTTAGCTTATGATTGATAAGCTAGACAAGAAAAAGTTCCATGCTTGGAGGTTCAGTATGACAAATTTCTTGATGGGAAAAGACTACTAGAAGTACATCAAAGGAGAGAACGAAAATGTTCCACAGTTACCAGAGAGGAATCAAACTACAGACCAATTAAGAGCGTACAAAGAATGGAATCAAGGAGCATGAAAGTTAATGTATTGGCTATTTGTTACAATACAGGATAGCATGATTGGGCACATATAAGTTCCCAAGACTCCGAAAGATACTTGTAATAGTTTGGTCATCGGATGAGACCAATACAAAGGCACAAGAATTGCAACTCAAGAACGAGTTGCATACACTTGAGAAAAGGGCTTGTCAATAAGTGACTGAACCATGAAAATCAAAAGCATATGTGAGTCACTTGCATCTATTGGCATGAATGTAGATGATGATGATAAGGTGGAAGTGTGCCTTCATGGTTCAGCTGCGTATAAGCAGTTCAAAACTTCTATACAAAACAAGGCAAATATTCTGAATTTTGTTGATCTTGTATCCATGTTGATTATTGAAGAAAAGAATCTTGGTGAGGACTCAAACTCCCAAGGAAAATCTAGTTCTGAGCAGGTATTCTACTCTAGTAGAGAAAGAGGCAAAGATAGAGGCTTCAGAAGTGGAAGAGGAAATAGTAACCAAGACCAAGGTCAACATCAGAATCATGCAAGAGATAGAGGATAGTTTCGAGGTAGGAGGAGCCAAAGAGGCCATAGAAATTTCTAAAGAAATGATTCA
Source organism: Ceratopteris richardii (assembly GCA_020310875.1). Lineage (NCBI taxonomy): Eukaryota > Viridiplantae > Streptophyta > Polypodiopsida > Polypodiales > Pteridaceae > Ceratopteris > Ceratopteris richardii. The sequence continues at coordinate 94,182,681 of CM035413.1, read as the reverse complement.
GGTAATGAAAGTAAAATATGTTTAAACTTGGACATTTTGAACATGATTGCAGGTTGAAAAATCAAAATAATAGAAGGCGGATGATTCCGAGAATTTGTTCATGTGTTTCAACATCATATGATGAATATGATGTTTGCTGAAGGTTCAAAATGGAACGGTAATGTCTGTTATGGTGATTCAGGTGCTTCAAATCACATGAGTAAAGTGGAATGGCATGCAAAATTTCTAGTTCCTAGATATGTTGAAATAGGCGATGACACATCACATCCTATCGAGCATATAGGAAACATATCACTATCTATGGAGGAGGAGAAGGTAAAACATTTTGTTGATGTGTTGCATGTTCCAAATATAACAAAGAATCTTGTTTCTGATGGACAAATGGTTGACCAAGGATTACAAGTTAGGTTCAATGCTGATTGGTTATATGTAAAAGAGTACAAAATGGGTGGACGATTGATTGCCAAAGGAAACAAACCGGGTAGGATGTTCACCTTAAATGTGAAAGTTTTTGAAATGAATGCAGTCATGTTTGCAAAAGGTGCAAGAGTTATTGCTGATATAGAGATCTGGCATAAGCTAATTAGACATGCAAGTTTGTAGAGGCTGAAATTGATACAGCCTAAGGAGATTTTCAATGGACTACAAAATTTCAAAGTTGGAGAAATGCAAAAGGTACGTGGAGCATGTCAATTTGGTAAACAGTCAACAACATCATTTTTACATGATAAGCATGTTAGTCAGAATGGGTAGTTGCAGGTTTTATGTTACTTTCATTGATGACCATACATAGAAATTATGGGTATATTTCATGAAAGAGAAGAGTGAGGTGTTCACTCACTTCCAAAATTTTAAGACTATGGTGGAAAAGTAGATAGGAAAGTATCTTAAGATGTTAAGGTCTGATGGAGGAGGTGAATACATGTCAAATGAGTTCAGCAACTTTCCTAAAAGTCATGCGATTGGACATCAGTTTTCATGCAATTACACAACACAACAAAATGACATTGCTGAATGCAAAAATAGACATATTTTAGAAATAGTAAGAGATTTTATGGCCACATCAAAGAAAGGTAAAGACAAGCTTTGTACTGGTAGTAAAACATCTATAGGTTTTGAAGACACTGATGGAGATTCAAGTAGTTTAGAGAAGAGCCTTGATGAAAGTTGGATTGCCCTCTATGAAGACTTTAGGAGTTAGAAAGGCACATGCAAATGATACAAGTAGAAGCAACCCAAGACCAAGAAGATCTGGGAGGATGCGAAATTCTGTGTAACGATTGATGTATGATAGTTATATGGCTCGTCATTGTGCCTACATGACAAAGGTAATACAAGATGCTGAGCGTTCTTGTTTTGAAGATGTACTTGGAAATGTAGATTGGGAAAAAGCTATGGATGAGGAGATGGCTGCCTTTATGGAAATGATACATGGAAGCTAGTTCCATTGTTGCAAGGAAAGAAATGCATAGGTTCCAAGCAGGTTTACAAGGTAAAGCACAATGCTGATGGTAGCATAAGCATGTACAATACATGATTGGTAGCGAAAGGACATGCACAAACATATGGCATTGATTATGAGAAAACGCTCAGCCCTATAGCCAAAATGTCTCCTATCAGAACACGTGTTGCATTAGCTATAGCAAAAGGATGGAATTTGCATCAAATGGATGTAAAGAATGCTTTCCTACATGGTGAGTTACAAGAAGAAGTATACATGGACCAACTACAAGGATATGAAGACTCAAAGCACCGAGAATATGTTTGCAGGTTGCACAGCCCCTCCTGCTTGGCATGCAAGGATTGCTGATTACTTAATCACAATTGGGTTTTCTATGTGTGATGTAGATCATTCACTATATGCAAGGCAAGGTGATGATGGCATCACAATTGTGGCTATTGATGTTGATGACTTGATTGTAGGGGGGGATAATAAAGCAAGCACTAAAGAGATAAAGCAACTCCTTAGGCAAGAATTTGACATGAAAGATCTTGGTGTACTATGCTATTTCGTGAGCATTGAGTTTATACATAAGGAAATTGTTGGAGGAGATGGTGGATAGTCAGAAGAGATGAACTAATGTTGCTAGATCTTGCTTCACATCTGCTAAGAATGATGGTTGGAGAGTGTGGTGGGCCTCTTTAACTTTCTAGCGAACACAAATAATCATATATATTACATGGAAGATGATCCACTAATTGATGGATCAAAACAAATAGATAGGAAGTTGATCCAAGAACAAAAAACTTGCTATTTTTGTTCTTACACTTGTTCAGTGTTTTGAACAATTCTCTGAGCACAATAGCAATTCTCTTAATTCCTTTTGGGGGGCTCTAAATAAATTGGTAAGCTATCAATTATGAGTGATTCCATAAAAAATGATGGATTATATGCAGAGAAAGATGTTTAGCAAATCATAGCCCCATCCCAACATTCACGGGCTGCAACAGTCATCAGACCAATGAGCATAATTCTGTTAATATCTCACAAAGCAATGACAATAAAACTTTGTAGGTCTATAATAGACAATATGGGAAATCTATCATGCTTTAAATCATGGCAAAGGAGAACCTACACACTGAGAATAAGCTCTAAGAACATCATTGTTGTGATGGAGTTATAACATAGAAGTGAAATGAGAATGCAGTGATCATATATGTATTAAAACATGTACAATTGCAATGTCATTGGCAATCTTACATTGCTCAATGTGTGAGATGTGAATGAGATATGAGATGAACTCTCATTTCACAATGAATGTCCTTCAAAATGATCTCCCAAGCTCGAGATACACACGGGTCTTCTTGATCCTCTTCTTATTGTTATGTTTGGAGCCAAAGTTTGAATTCAAATTCAAGCTTCTACCTAAAAGGTGAATCCTAAAGTATAGGATAGATTCCCTCATCACTCAGCAATCAAATGATTCATGATTTAGAGCTTCCCCTCCATGTGGATGTGGATAACTTTTACAAAGATAAATGTGAAGGAGTTTTACAAAAAGTTGATAATATGAAGCCTTGCATAAGTAATGCCTAGATCATAATCTATTTAACCAAGTATGTGGGCTTTGGTTTAATTGCATCAACAGCTCCCCCTCAAGCCTAACATGATTGGTCTTCATTTCTCCTTGATTTCTTGCAAACCAATCATCAATTTGAACCTGTTCATTTTTGTCACATCCAATGACTTTGTGAGTATATCTGCACATTGTAAATGAGCTGATACATAAGAATTGAATATCCTTGCTAAATTTCTCCCTTACATAATGATAGTGCACGCTTAGTCCTTGCATGATATAAATGATTAGAAGCCAAATGAAGTGAGCTAGTGTTGCCTCCAAAGGTTATTGGAGTGTAGGAATGTTCTCCAAATATGCATACAATTGCTTTAAGCCACATAGCTTCTTGAGTTGCATTTTCCAAATCTCTATATTCTGCTTCTGTGGAAGATAAGGCTACAATTATTTGCTTCTTAGATGAACAAGATATAAGCTTTGAACCTACAAAGGATAGGCACCTTGAAGTGCTCCTCCTATCATCCTTGGAGCCATCCCAATCTGCATCAGAATACATCTTTATATCTATGCGCGAGGTGAAGGGATAGAAAAAACCTTCATTCATTGTACCCTTTAGATATTTAGGCACCCTCTTTGCAGCTTCCATATGAGGCTTGCTTGGTGCATGCATAAACTGACTCAATGTACTCACTCCATAAGAAATGTCTACTCTTGTTAGAGTAGCATAATTGAGACTTCCCACAAGTTGTTGACAACCTCTAACATCATCAAGTAGTTCACCTTCATGTGAGCTCAATTTATGGTTAAGTTCCATAGGAGTACTTGCAATTTTAGTGTTCTCCATCTTAAACTTTACCAACATATCATGTATATACTTCCTTTGAGTGATAAATATACCAGAATCTATATACACAAGCTCTAAGCCAAGAAAGTAGGTTAATAAACCAAGATCACATATATTAAATTCCTTCATTAATTGAGCCTTTACTTGCTTGATGCCATTAGCATCATTCCCTGTAATAATGATGTCATCTACATAGATACATAAGTATATGGCTTCTTATTTGTTCTTCTTAACAAATAAAGAGGAATTTGCCTTGCTTACCACAAAGAATTGGTCTTGCAAATAAATAAAAAGCCTATGTTTCCAAGCTCTAGGTGCTTGCTTGAGACCATAGAGTGCCTTCCTAAGCTTGCATACATAACCTATTTTATCTTCATCTTCAAAACCTGGTGGTTGTGCCATATATACTTCTTCTGATATCCATGCATTTAAGAATGCATTCTTGACATATAATTGATATAGATTCCAAGTTTTAGAAGTAGCAACACTTACCAAGACTCTAATTGTTGGCATCTTTGCCACACGTGAAAATGTTTCTTCATAGTCCACTCCATGAGTTTAGGCAAATCCTTTTGCAACTAACCTTGCCTTGTATCTGTTTATTGAGCCATCTGAGTTCTTTTTTATTTTGTATATCCACCTGGATCCAATTCCTTCATGCTTGGCTTCTTGGGAACTAGATCCCAAACATGATTTTTTTGTAGTGCTTCCACTTCTTCTTGCATAGCTTCTTTCCATTCTTTCTTCTTCCTAGCCTCTTCAAATGAAGAAGTCTCTTCTGTCATAGAGTCTTTAGTGATATACATAGAGTGTTTGGTGACTAAACATGTATCATATCCATACCTTATGGGCTTCTTTCTTTCTCTTTGTGATCTCCTTAGTGCTTGATTTGAAGACTCTGGTATGTCTTCTAATTGCTTGAGTTTGATCTTGCCTCTTGACTTCCAAGCCTTGAAGTCAATATGTTCTTCATCCTCTGAGTTGATATCTTCTACTTATTGTTGATCTTCTTGAGTGAGGGTTGGAAAATCATTTTCCAAATCATATGGTAACTTGACATTCTTGCAATCAGCTTCAAACCATGAATTATTCTCATCAAACACTACATCCCTACTAACTATAAATGCTTTATTAGTGGGATTGTACAGCCTATACCCCTTTTGATTCTAGTTATACCCAATAAATATACATTTCTCAGCTTTAGGGTCAAGATTTCCTCTAATTTGTGAGGGGATGTGTGCATAAGCAATGCATCCAAATATTTTGCAATGGTCTAATGAGGGTCTCCTTCCATTCCATGCTTCACAGGGTGTCATAACATCCAATGATTTAGATGGAAGCATGTTGATCAAGTAGGTGGCTATGGAAATAGCCTCTTCCCATGGGTAATTAGGTAATGTCTTCTCATTTAACATAGACCTAGTAGCTTTAACAATTAACCTGCTCCTTCTCTCTAACATTCCATTCATTTCAGGAGTGTAACTTGTTGTTACTTCCCTCTATATGCCTTTGTCCTATAGAAACGAATCAAATTCATGTGAAAAATACTCAGCACCTCCATCAGTTCTGAGCCTCTTCAAGCTCCTTCCTATTTGGTCTTCAACTAGTGCCAAGTACTTCTTGAAATATCTAAATACCTCATCCTTATGATTCATGAAATAAAGGATTGTCCATCTACTATAATCATCAATAAATGAGACATAGTACCTTGAACCTGAGATAGATTGATCTTTGCTAGGACACCAAACATCAGTGTGTACAAGCTCCAAATAGTCTTCATGAATGTATCCTTTCCTGTTGAATGGTTGCCTATGAGCTTTGCCAAATTGGCATGCTCCACATTTGTATATCATATGTTGCTTGGTCACATTGGGAATCCCAAGCACACTTTAATCCCTACATATTTGCTTTAGAGCTCTTTCTCCTATGTGTCCTAACCTTTTGTGCCATATTTCTAACTCAGATAAGGTTTGATCTCTATAATTGAATAGTGCTATGTTCCTTGTGTCTTCAATTTCAAATGTGAACAATCTACCAAAATTCTTACCTTTAGCAATCATTTTCAAGCCTTGTTGGGGGTTTTCCACATATGTTACATGCTTAGTGAATGTGATCTGTAAACCTTTCTCAACAATCTACTCAACACTAATTAGGTTTTTGGTTATAGTTGGCACATACAGAAGTTCACTCAAAAGGTTCATGCTACCATTAGATCTTTTGACATTTCCAATTTTCTTGATTGAGTGTTTAGTATCATCACCTGTTTGTACTTCATGCTTCCCTTTGGGTTCTTCAAGATCAGATAATAGAGCTACATTTCCAGCCACATGATTGGAATAACCTAAATCAATGTAGAAAAGATGCTCATCATCTTTACCTTGCTTGGATGTCATGTTCATGATGATTACTGAGTCTTCTTGGTCTTCAGTATAGTTTTGGTAGTCCTTCTTCCTCTAAAACCTCCTTGATAATTGTTGTTGTTGTACCCTTGATTGTAGTTATGGTTGTAATTGCCTCCACCATTGTTGTATCTGCCTCTTGATTGTCCATAACTGCCTCTATGGAAGCCACATCGCCTTTGATTCCTAGTATTCTTGAAGCATTATTCTATGGTGTGGTTGTTAAGACCACAAATGTTGCAAGGTGTATTGTTGTAGGGCCTCCCCCAGCCTTGCTTTCCTGCTCTACCCCTTCCTCTAGAACCTCTTCCTCTTCCTGCATAATTAGCTTGAGAGGTACTAGCCTCTTCTTCATGATTCTTGCTCTTAGCTTTTTCCTTAGCCATGGGTGAAGAGTTTCCCCATCAAGGTGTTGAGGTCAAGTATTTGCATATCCATGTAGAGGTCCATTGCTGTGGTGAAGGACTCCCACTTGTCATGAGCCTTGATTCCATTAATGATCTACCTCATTATGTGTTCTTCTTCTATCTCCTCTCCAATGCTTGCATGCTGGACAGCCACATCTTTCATCTTGGTTACATAATCAGCCACTCCTTGCTTTGGTTGTTTCTTTAGGGTTGTAAATTCCATCCATAATTGACTCTTCCCAGCTCTTATATTTGAGGAGAAATATGATGAGAGTACTTCCCGACTTTATTGGGAGGTCTTGCAATTCCTAACATGTGGTAACAAGAAATCAGAGATTGAGATTAGTAGATATGACCTAGCAAGATCATCCTTTGCACACCATGTGGTCAACCTTTCTTGCTCTTCCCTTGTAGGTTGTTGCTTGCTCCTAAAGATTGGCATCTCTTCATCTCCTGAGATGTATCCATATAGAATTCTCCTTTCAAGGTAGGCTTGCATCCTAAGTGACCATGTTGAGTAGTTGTTCATGTCCAAATTTTTTATGAAAGATGAAAATCCATCTCCCATCTTGATTGTTGTTGCTCTAATACCACTATTGGAGGAGATGGTGGATAGTCACAAGAGATGAAGTGGTGTTGCTAGATCCTACTTCACACCTGCAAAGAGTGATGGTTGGAGAATGTAGTGGGCCTCTTTAACTTTCTATTGAATAGAAATAATCATATATGTTACTTGGAAGATGATCCACTAATTGATGGATCAAAACAGATGGATAGGAAGTTGATCCAAGAACAAAAACTTGTTATTTTTGTTCTTACACATGTTTAGTGTTTTGAACAATTCTCTGAGGATAGCAACAATTGGCTTAATTCCTTTCGGGGAACTCTAAATAACATAGTAAGCTATCAATCATGAGTGATTTGATAAAAAAATTATACATTATATGCAAAGAAAGATGTTTAACAAATCATAGCTCCATGCTGACATTCACGGGCTGCAACAGTCATCAGACAAGTAATATCTCACGATCGCGAGGAGCAATGCCAATGAAACTGTAAGTGCATAATAGACAGTATTTTGAATCTATCATGCTTTAAATCATGGAAAATGATGAACTACACATTGAGAACAAGCTCTGAGAAGATCACTATTCTGATGGAGTTATAACAGAGAAGTGAAATGAGAATGTAATGATCATATACGTATTAAAACATGTACAATTACAATGTCATTTGCAATCATACATTGCTCAATGTGTGAGAGGTGAATGAGCTATGAGATGAGTTCTCACTTGACAATGAATGCCCTTCAAAACGATCTCCCAAGCTCGAGATACACGTGGGTCTTCTTGTGCCTCTTCTTATAGTTATGTTTGGAGCCAAAGTTTGAATTCAAATTGAAGCTTCTACCTAAAAGGTGAATCCTAACGTGTAGGATAGATTCCCTCATCACTCAACAACCAAATGATTTGTGATTTTAGAGCTTCCTAACTCCATGTGGATGTGGATCACTTTTACAAAGATAAATGTGAAGGATTTTTACAAAAGGTTGATCATATGAAGCCTTGCACAAGTAATGCCAATAAATCAAGCATAAGCTATTTAACCAAGTATGTGGGCTTGGGTTTAACTACACCAATAGAAATAGGTATATGGATGTCGCAAAGGCAATATGCCTTGAATATGATGCAAAAATATGGTATGGTTGATTGTAAGCCAACTTCTATTCCATAAGATCAGAATTTGAAGTTGGATACTACATCAAGTGAATCATTGAAATATGCTACTACGTACATGAAAATTCTCGGAAGCTTGATATACCTCACAATTACAAGGCTTGATCTAAGCTACACTATTGGACTTGGAAGTCAATTTATGTAGGTTCCCAGGAAGTCACATTTAGATGCTCTAAGGCACACTCTATGTTATGTGAGTGCTACTTTGGATTATCCGTTGGTGTACATTTGCAGGTTCATGGACACACCGATATAGATTGGGTTGCTAGCATTCCAAATAGAAGATCTACTAGTGGATTTCTACTCTCACTTGGAAGTGCAGCTATTACATGGAGCAATAAGGAGCAACCCACTATTTCTTTGTCGAATACAGAGGCTGAGTATAGAGGTGCTTCAATGGTAGCATGTGAGGCATCATGGCTAGAGACGCTACTTATAGATTTAGGTGTCGAAGCGCAAAAGCCTATCACCGTCTATTGTGATAATGTTAGTGGCATACAATTAACACAAAATCGTTTTTTTCATTCTAGAATAGAGCACGTCAAGGTAAATTATCACTTCATCTCAGAGAAGGTATTAGCAGGTGATATTGATCTTGTTTATGAGAAAATGGATGAGCAGGTTGCTGATATTTTCATTAAAGCACTTGGGGCGGAGAAGTTGAAGAAGTTTCAGAAGATGGTGACTTATGAAATAGAACGATATGCTATTTCGTTTAAGTCCTTATCTTTAGGAACAATCTCATTTCCTAAGGATCACTTGGCTACGTTTCATCTTGAGATCCAAATCTCTAGAAAATGAAACTTCAAGGCAATTCCCGACCCTTCTAAGAAGAGTTCTCTCAAAGTTTCCATGCCTCCTTGGCACTATGCATCTTTTCTATGGATGCACATTTGAAGTAAACACAATTCTATTCAGCTTCAAAGTTCACTTTGTATTTAATTTCATGTACATTGCTTTGATGTCCATCATTCCTTTGGATGGAATCAAGTGAGAGCTCTCATTTCAAAGTCTTCATGGAACTTTTGAAATTATTTTAAGTTATCATCCTATTTGGATGCATGCAAACCTACAAAAGAAAATGTAAAATCACATTCATAACTTGTCTTTATGACTCTCTAAGTATCTTCTATACTTTAGAGGAATCATAAATGTTTTTGGGTTTGGAAGTATTCATGTATTCTTACCCAGCAATATGGCAAAAATTCCTCTGGACTATAATTGGGTTTTCTACTTTATGTTTACTTTTCTGTGCAACATATCTTTCATGCATAATGTAAAATTTTCACCACATACTTGATACCTAAGTATCCCTTTAGCAAGGAATCTACTAGTTAATTGAGTTGCAAGGTTGTAGCTAGTATGATTTTTCAACTGCCTAGATTTATTTCCTACCAAATGTCAAGCTTGCACTTTGAAAAGAAAGCTAACTACTAGAAAAATACATTCACTTGTTTACTTAGCAAACAATCATGAACCTTTTTTCATGTAAATGCATGTGCTTGTATGCAAGTGCATATGCTTGCACGTATGTGTGTATCTTTTTACATGCCCTAAACTAACTTAAAAATTTCTTGTGCTTCACATGCATTCACTTCATGCATCTCTATTATGCACAACATACTATGTTTGATTCATTTTATTGTATAAGCATGCTAGTGCACATGCTTTGGTGCATAAAAATTCTTTTTTAACCATAAGGAAGCTAGGGATGTGCAAAACAAGATCCTTAAGCTAAAGTTGTGCATTGAAAATATTCTTTTGGAAAGTAGAATGCTATACACAATCATTATCTTCCATTCATGAAGTGGAAAATAGCTTATTAATGCATTCAAGTACCCTTGATCCTTTGATGTGCCTTAATACTCTCATATTTGCCCTTTTAGCTTTAATTAACTTTTAAATTCCCCTTTAAAAATTGAAGTCTTATGCTACACCTCAATGATAGTTCTATGCATACCTATATGAAAAAAAAATGAGACAATTATTGATATCAAGTATGAACTTGGAAAATGTGAGGAGGTGATGGAAAATTATAGAGATGAGCAATTCTTTGCAAAATCTTGCTCTAGATAAACTAACTATTGTTTTGAAACTCCAACAAACTCTGTTTTCTATCAAATGATGCATAAATATGAACACCATAAATCTCCAAAGTTTGAGTCAAGATAGACAAATTTCAAAATTTGCTCGAGTAGGAAACCTTCTACTTATGGAAGAAGACTCTCTAAGAAATACTCAATGCTTTTAGCCTGCTATGAATTGAGAAAAAGCCTTTTACACAACTTCAACTTGGAATGTAAGTGAGCTAACACAAGCTATGTTACGAATTTAGAGTGACTATAGTCAATAGTATTTTTAAGAAGTGACAATTATGATTTCGACTTCTTAGGAAGCAGATACTGCATGTACGCTATCATAGACATAGATTCATATCTCTTCACATAGAGCTCTAATGACTAAAATATTTCATACTCACACTCATAAGGTGTTACCTTCTTGATCCAACCATAACAAAAGTCCAATGAGATGATCGCTTCACTTCATTGACTCTCTAACATTGATAGACTTGGATACACACAATTTCAATGAAAATTGATTGGAGATGATGATAAAAAGCTTCAAGTTTATGTCACTAAATGTAAAGTAAAATAAATGGAAGTGTTTGGAGGACTCCATGGACTAAGAGATGAATACAACTTTCACCCTGGATATGAATGAAAATTCTATGGTGACTTGCAACTAATCCAATGAGGTATATATGTACAATTTTTTCCTTCATTTTAGAAGTTGAATATTGATTAATTCTATCTAAAGAATCCTCTAACTTATAGGTGTATATTTGAATTTGGATTCAAATAAGAATCATGGATTTTGGATCCCTTTACATATAATCCATTAGAATTCTTTTTTATCTTAAAGATCCATCTCAATCCAATTACCTTCATAACCCTTCAATCTCTTCCTCCATGGAATGCTTCCATTATGGTTTCTTCTTGGCTTCCCCATAAGTTGAGGGCTCTTCAAAATTTAGATCTTGATCGATGTAAATAGAATGTTTGGTTACCAATGAGGTATCATATCCATACCTTTGTGGCTTCTTCTTCTCTCTTCTAGACCCTCTGATAGTTTCTTGACATGATTCTTCTTCATCACCCTCATGCAATTTGCCTTACCCTTATAGTTCCAAGAATTTATTTCCCTTCTCGGAGTCTTCTAATCTCCTATGATTCACTTGACTTTTAGAGTGTGCATGGAATTTTGCTTGAAAGTTTTGGAAAATCATCCTCCAAGTCATAGGGCAATTCCATTTTCTTGCAATCACATTGAAGCCAAGACTTAATTTTCATCGAATACTATATCTTGACTTACTATGAATCCCTTAGTGCTAGGATGATTATGGTCCTAACCTATGAAGGCACATTTTTTTGCCTTGGGATCAATTTTTCCTCTAATTTGTGATGACATATGTACATATGCAATGCATCAAATATTATGCAATGTTCCAACCTTGGTCTTCTTCCATTCCAAGCTTCATAAGGAGTCATTCCTTCCCAAAACTTTAAGGGTATCTTATTTTTATTATAGGTGATACTAGATGTTTCCTCTACCCATAAATATTTGTGAAATTTTCTCCAAATATGTGAGGTTTGGGACTCAAAAGTCCCAAATCTGTGTATACAATGCTTTTAACCATATTACCTCTTGAGTTCTTACGGTCAAAGATCTGTATTCTTCTTTTGAGGATAAAGTGACTATAGGTTGCTTCGTGGAACTCCATGACACTATGTATATGACCTACATGCCTAGGAAGAATGTCAGCTCACCTAAATCAATGATTTTGAACTCCTATTCAGATTAGTATCATCTCCTATTTGTACTTCATGTCTATGCTTTGGACTTTCCAATTCAGATTGAAGAGAAATGTTGCCTGCAACATGATTTGAACATCCTAAATCTATGTAGACCAAATGATCGTCTTCTTTACCTTCTTTGTGGCTTAGATTCATTACAAGCAATGAGTCTTCATGGTTGATCTTCAAAAATGTTGTTGTAGTCCCTTCTATTATGGCCTCTATTGTTATTGTTGAATTTGTGTCCACCTCTACCTCTATTGCTACCATATCCATCTCTTCCACTTCCTTTTTGGGTATTCCCATTGAACCAGCAATTTTGAGTGGTTTGGTTGGTCTTATCACAGATGGCACAAGGTTGAACATTTTGATATGTGGATTTTTCATGCTTTCGTCCTTTCGTTTTCCGTTTCCACTTGATTTTGCCTACGAAGTTGGCTTGGGAAGTCTCCTCTTAATCTTCTTGCTTTTTAGCTTCTTGTGCTTTGTATCTACATATAGAGAACTAGTTGAGTTATCATGTAGGAGTTACCTTCCTTTATGCTATTATTGGCCTCTTGATTGAAGATTTATCCAAGAAAGATGTTAAATTCTAGAGTTTGCACATCCACGATGAGATCATAAGCAATGGTGAAGGATTGTCATTTCTTATCACTTCGAATCCCACTGATAATTCGTCTGATGATAGCCTCTTCTTCAATCATGGATGCTAATTGATCCGCAACCTCCTTGACCTTGGTAGCAAACTTTGTGATGGTTTGTTACGGTGTCTTCTTCATTTAATTGAACTCGTTCCAAATGATTCTTTCTTGCTTTGGTACTAACAGAAAAGAAAGTATCTACAGCATCTCAAGTCTCTTGAGATGTCTTGCATTCTCTAATATGTGGTAATAGAAAGTCAGAGATAGAGTTTAGTATGTACGACCTTGCTTGAGCATCCCTTGTAGACCAAAGTGTGAGCTTATCTTTCTCCTCTTGTATACTTCCTACTTTGGATCTTGGAATAGGCATAGCTTCATCACCTACTACAATTCCATAAAAATGTCTACATTGTAAATAGGCCTCCATTCTGATTTTCCAAGCCACATAGTTGTGTCGATCAAGCTTCTCAATCATTGAGGGAAAATTGTCATCCATCTTGATCTAGCTCTGATACCACTAAAAGAAGTTGGAAAAGCTTGTAAGAGGTAGAAAAGTGAGTTGCAAAGCGACGAAGTTCGGTCTAGTCAACTGGCACAAGACCAGCCCTTGAGCTTATGGAGAATCAAATAGACCTTATAACCATGTGATAATTGTGATAAAATGCACTATGTACTTTGGAGAATCAAGGAGAAAGATTCAATACAAAAGAGATAGGTTTGTGCATTGACTAGCTCAAAAAACTTAGTATCTTTTGATCAATAGTTTCCTATCACCTAATGGGCTCTCCATCTTGGAGAGCTAATAGCCAAGCCCCTAGGAGAGAGGGACACAAGAATCAAAGGGGATACTAGCTCATTGAAGATGCAAAAGGTGGGTATTGGAGGGTAGCAAGGAAGGGTTAGGGAGGGCTTAAGAGTTAAGAAGGATAGGGCAAGGAGGGGGAAGGATGGTGTTGGGTTGAGGTATAAAGGGAGGGGCAAGGAGTATGAGTAGGGGCTATAGACAGGGAAAAAAAATTCTAAAACATGGAAGATATAGAGAGTTCATATGGAAAATTTGAAGCATATGGGAAAAATCGATAGGGACGAGATCATGTGGACCACATGTAAAATAAAAACCACATGATAAATGTGTACAAAACATGTGTGTTTAGACCAAAAATAGAAAAATAGTTTGGATTTCGGTGAAATTAATGCAAAAATTGAGTTAAGAAACATGAAAATGACCCCAAGTTTGAAAAAAATGGTCACTCAAGGCACAATCTAGAGCCAAAAGCATATTGCCAATTAAACTTAATATGTAACCATACCATAGGATAAAACTTATCCTATGGTGGGTGGGGGGGAGGGGGGGAGGAGGAGGAGAGGGTAGAGAGAGGTAGAGAGAGGAGAGGAGAAAGATAGAGAAAGTTAGAGAGAGAGAGAGAGGATAGAGAGAGGTAGAGAGAGAATGTTTTTTGGAACAAAAATAAAATCTTGGAAGGGCCGTTTTTTTAAGAGAATGTCCAAAAAAATAGAAAAAAAACTCCTCAAAGAACTTCCTTTTTTTTTCTATTTTATCAAGAAAAATAACATTGGATAAAAATTAAAATTCAAAAAAATTCTAAACAAAATTCTAAAAATTCTTTAAAAAATCCTAAAAATTTCCAACGAGGTGTTCATGAAAAGTGCTATGAAATGGATTATAAATTGCATAAAAATGCAAAGAAAAAGCATGAAAATTGATGAAAACTAATAAAACTTTAAAAAAAAATGGTGCAAGAAGGCTATGTACAACCTAGAGATATTTTGCGAGTTCTAGGTGATCCAGAAAGCTTTACTTTTGCTGATGATAGTCCTTGAGCTTCGATATGGTGACTGATGGAAGCTCTTCACCCTCCAAAGTCTCTTATTTTACTGCACTCCATTTTAGTTGTCTTCTTTTTGGGCACACTAACCATGGGATATGAACACCCTGAATCCTCCATTGGAATAATATTTCTAGCATACTCCATCTTTTGTATCTCTATTTTCGCAATTTTTTTATTTAAATTATAACATTTCCATCTTACTATTCCAACTTCTTCAGCCAATGGAATCTTGTGTTTCCAAAGACATGTAGGTACTCCTTCCACATCCTTGTAATGCCTTGCACTTAATGCCATAAAAATGATCATAACTGATGATATACATACCAGTATCCATAACCAAGTCACCATTGATATATGATTTGAAGTAGCTTCATCAATGTTGCACTTAAGGATATTTCTTTTCTTCTCTCTTCTATTGCTTTTTACTGATTTGCTCAAATCAGTAACTTGAACGATCTATTCTTTTCCTTCATAGACTTCCTCTCTAGTTTAGTTGTTTGGAAAAATTCCATAGCAGGAAGATGAATCCTTTCCATGTAGCCAAGCCAACATATTCTCATCTTCATAAAAACCCGCCTTTAGGTTGTCCAACATATCTTTTTCCATAAAAATACCAATTGTTTGCATCGTGTTTCTATGTCTTTGGTTGTCTGGTCCTTCTTCCAAAAATATCCGTTGAGGCTCTTTCCCCTCTTGTTTTACCCACATAGTGTCCTTACCCCAATCATGCAGCACATTGGCATGTCTTAACCAAGGCCTCCCAATCAACAAGGGGAAACTTCTATCTACTTGTAGTAGCCTAAGAGAACAAAATCCAAGTTAAAGATGTTACCTTCTATCTCAACTGGGACTCTCAAAACCACTCCCATAGGTCTTACTATGCTTGGATCTACCAATATTATAGTGAAGTTGGTAGTTCTCGAAGGTTGGAGTCCAAGCTTTTTCAACATATGTTCAAGCATCAATTTAATGCTAGAGCCTCCATCCAATAGCTCCTTGAAATTGATGTCCTCTCATAGTGACTGTTAGATGTGAGCTCTTTTAATCTCTAAAGGGGGCTTCCCCTAAAGTTTTATCCTTATTCATAGTAGTAGCTTTTTCCACTAAAGTTTTTGTGGAGGCCTCATCAATGATCTGCAAGACCTCTGACGTGAATTTCACATCCATATGAGTATTCTTGAAGTCTTGGATTCCTTAAGAACATGGGCTCTATTTGACTATTCAAACTCCTCATGATCCCTATTGAATGCATGCCCAATGACATCACTAATACCCGTAAGTTCTTTTTGTCTTGTATCGTCATATGTAGTGGCTCTTTCCTTGTGTGTCCCTTTGTCCTTGTTCAGTCCAATAGTACTTGACTCTTGGCCTATGGCTATTTGAGCCTTCCCCTTGCTTCTTCTATGCATTACAAAAGAGTCAATTTCTTCTAACTGCACTATTTTGGTAGATGGTGATGGCATATTGACTTGTTTTGCAACTTTTTCTTTCTTCATCCAGATCATTTGTATGTGAGGCCCAGATGTACATGCTTGGTTCTTTGGACAAGAATTGGTATAATGGTCCCTAGCCCCTAGGTAATTTCTATAAGAAGGAACATTTTTTGGTAGATGAGACTTGCTTTGGTAATGCCCACATTCTCCACATTTGAAACAAATGATCGGCCTCCAAAGCCCATTTCCAAAGTTATTCCTAGGTTAAGGGTTATAAGTGTTACCTTGACTAGGTGTAGCCACCATCACATTAGTTGATGGTTGGGCTCCTCCTTGTGCCCAATATGTTTATGCAAGCATCCCTCTTGAGTGACATTACTGGGCCTCATGACTAGCTTTCCTGCATAATTGGCAAGTCATACTTAAAAGAGGGCACTCACTTACCACATGTCCTTGTTTGCTGCACATGGTGCACCATAGTCCATTTTTGATGCCCCCTCCACAAAGTTCTTGTAATTCTTGTCGTAGCTTTGCTAACTCCTCTGCTTGGGTCTCTTCTTCCTTTTGTAGCATTAAAGCTTCAATTTCCCTAGCTCTCAATTGAGGTATTGTATTTTCTTCTTCTCTCTGGGGCTTCATCCTCTTACACTATCTAGTTCCTTTCTCAACTGTGTCACTGAATCCTCAGATTCCATATGATATGGTAGACTTGAGGAACCTGTTCCATATTGGTATCTAATTTGCTATATCCTTATTTTTGTAGCAATAAATTCATCTATTCTCGTTGTAGGTAACACAAACTCCTTAATTTTGCATTGTGTTGAAATTGGAAGTGGTTTGGCCAGCCACTTCTTGAAAAAGAAATCATGAGGGGGGTGGGGTAATTTAGCCATGAGGGCTTTTTCTCTAGCGATAAATTTTGGAAACATTTCCCCAGTGCCCAATCTTAAGTTCTCTAATTCTTCAGTAATATTCTCTGTTGTGTTCCCTTGTTGGAATTGTGTCTTAAAGGCTTCCTTCACTAAGTCCCATGTAGTGAAATGATTATCGGCAAATTGACTAAACCATTTATCTACTAATCCTTCCAATGTTGGTGGGAAAAGAATTAAAAATGCATCTTCCCTTTCCATTAGACCTCTTGTCTTGCATAAGGCCAAAAATCTTCTAATGTGATCATTTCGATCTTCTTGTCTAATCCCTTGAAAGATGAATATTTGACATTTAATGTGGAAAGTAGAGTTTCTGAGTCTACTTGAACCTCCATATTTCTTATTGATGATGTTGATGATAGAGGGATGGTTGACCTTCAAATAGATTTTCTTCTTTTTGCTTTGCAAGGGATCCTCAAAGCTTCAGACTGGTTTTCCATCATGACTCATTCTTCATCTTAGGCTTAGAGAATTCCGAGTAAAAGAAAGATTACCTCTTAGACTAGAACTATCAGTATCCTTGCACTTCTTCTACACTTTGCAAATATTGGTTCTCCTATGCTCAACCCTCCTTGTTATCCCACTGGGCATGCCAAATTTTTTTGGGGGAATCTTTTGTGGAAAGGGACTTGAGTATTTGTAAGAGAATGAAGAAGAAGAAGAAGAATGAAGCACTAGAGCTTCTATATATTGATTACAAATCAAAAAATACAATGATGATGTCTAGAACAAGACCAATTGTTCTCTATGATGAGTGCTTAATCACAAAGATTACACACACACACACAAGGTTACAAGATACCCAAAGTTCCTTATGCCACCAACTTTTTTTGCATTAGACCTCCACCCTCTCCAGTAGCTTGCTCTTATGCACACCTTGCATTCAAGCTTCCAATAGGGTAGAAAGAAGGGACACCTTATGTCAATGCTCACATCTCCTCACTGGTACCTTGTGCCACCTTCATTGCCTTCCTCACTAGATCTTTGTGCTCCCTCTCTTCTTGCACACTTTTCTCTCACTTGCTTCTCTGCACTGCACTAGTTCCCAATCTCTCTTGCTCTTCTCACCTAGTGTAGACTATGCTCCCTCTTTCTTAGTCTAACTCAAGAATGTCAATGCTTGTTGAGAGTGTTGATTCCCCTCACATATGTCCCTCCTAAATGATAGCATATCTTGGTGCTCACTTTGATGTCCCAAGAATGTCTAAAAATGTGTACAACCACAACTCCCTATTTTGTCTTGTAGTGACTTTAGGAGAAAAAAAAAATTAATGGGAGGATAGATACACTTTTGCATACCACTTCCTCTTCACATGAATTCACTTTTGACCTTCACTTCTTCAAAATGCGTGCATCCGAGTGGGTCCATCTGAACCTTCCAAACACTTTAAAACCCTTGAAACCTTATAGAAAGATAATCTACAACCCCCATTCAACTTTTTGCAAAACCATAACCATTGTGAATGAATTTTTGTGCACTACCTGTGCACCTTCTTCATTTGGCCATTTGTGCACCACCAATTCACCACTTTGCACTTTTGCACCACCTATGCATCACTTGTAAAGTGATCATTTTGACCTTTCACCAGCTTTGTTGTTGATACTTTGACTTTGTTTAGCTTGAGTTTGACTATTTTGACTTTGACGAGCTTGAGTTGGAATGGCTCAACAAAAGGTTAATCTTAAACTTTTAGCAGAGAATCATAAACCAAAGGTAGATGCTCAAAGGTACAGAGAACTTGTTGGGATTCTTTTGTTTTTGTGCACAAACCAAAATAGCTCCATTGGAATGTAGGCATGTGAATTCTAAGGTACATTGCAGGAACCTTGATTTTGGTATTCTTTATACCACAAGTGATATGCTTCAATGGTATTGTGATTCTGATTGGGCTCGAGATTGCTTATCACTTGGTTCAAGAATATTTACTTGCACCCTAGAATAGTATTTGAGACTTTCTCTACTAGTGGAAAATTAGTACAACAAGATATTTGCTTTTCATTTGGATAATTTGTAAAGGAGATTTTAATATGTCCAGACAAAAATAGTTTTATCATGAATAATTTCCTTTTGAGAGATGTCTACACCAGGATTATTCTTGAAACGTGATAGCGATTTTGTCATCCATGAATTTTGATGTCTCTTTAGATGTTATTTGCCGTATCACTGTATGAGCTTGACCATATTATAAAGAGAAGCTTGCTAGACCTACTGTACAAGAAGAAATGATATTCATTGATATAACAAGCATGGAAATATATATATATATATATATATATATATATATATATATATATATATATATATATATATATATATATATATATATATATATATATATATATGGCTAAACGTATACTTTCAACTTCTATCTTTATTTCTTATGTGTTCCCCACTCACTCTCTCTCTCGCTCTTTCTTTCTTTCTCTCTCTCTCTCTCTCAACCCTATCATTTACTTGCGTAGCTATCTCCATGCATTTTGATGCCTTTTGAGATGTTCTTTTCCATACCACTACTTGATCATATTATAGCACTCTTTTGCTAGTCCCTACTGTACAAGAAGAAACGGCATTCATTGATATAACAAACAGGAATCGGCATTCATTCCTTACAGAGCACAAACAGTGAAAGAAAGAGGGAGAAGACGAACAACTATAATAGCTCTCCCTATTGACAATAGACAAAACTGAAGTAAGATCTAAATAATATTCCTAAGTATAAAGTACCACCACATATGAGTGTATCATATATGCGATAACACGGGAAAAAACCCTCTATCCATCACTAGAGTAAAAAGTTATCATGTATAGAGAAAAGCTTCAAACCAAAGCTACTCGTGGAACATATAAGTGTAACAAAAATCACTACATATTTTGAATTCTCGATTCAAAACCATCTAACAAAGATCAAGACACCTCAAAATTATGATGCAAAACTTTATAATCTTCAAAATTATTTCTGTAGATGTTGGGCTTTATAATCTTCAATTTCGTTTTAACTTTTATCTGGGGCTCCATATGTGGAGTTGTGAGTTTAATAAAGGTATATTATATATACGGAACATTTTATGGTCTACTTCCTGCTTGGTTATGCAAGAGCGATCATATAGAGAAAGAAACCAGTTATGAATGATGAATAACAGCTGCCATAGTTGCAACATATTTCCTTGCAAACATATATTTGACACTTCTAATAGACAATCTTGATATTACAATCTTGATATTACAAAATTGATCAAAATGGAGAGTACACAAGCAGCCACACTATAAATACAATCGGTTTGAACAATAACATTTGAAATATTGTAATATTTGAACAATAATCAACTTCATGTGGCAAGTAATATCTCAGTTATTAGCATGCATCCAATATTATAATAGAAAAAATAATCATTGTTCAAAATTCAACAATGAAAAAAGTTGCATATTCATGGCATCCATATTCTTTCATGCATGCATCCTTTATCAAATCGTTCCTCTCTATGCAATGTCTGGTTTTGTAATATAATTGAAGGAACCTCTTCGAGTGGCTATTCTAGTGTTTTGAATCTGAACACATGGGGAAAAAGGAGGTGCTTCCATTCATATTTTTTGGACCAACTAGAGAATTAACGAGAGATAGAAAGTAAACAAATTTAAAGCTGTTTCGATTACAAGTCACACTACAAAAATGGCTTCGTTCACCCATGTGCTCCAACAACCCTTGCTTTGTGGGATATCAGAAGATCCCGAGGGCGCTATGCCCATTCATTGTACAATTGTTTTTTAATTAATTCAAGCTAGAGAGACTAGGCTTCGATCGAACTTCCTCTTTTTAAGACAAAAAAGAGACTATTGAAGCTTAGATGGTTATGTGGACTATCATAGAGGAAATAGAATCACTACGATGTTTTGTACAACCCTAAGTGATGATCCAAAATTAATGATATATCCACAACTATCATCTTTGTATAATCATTGTCCTCGATTATTGCACCCAACACATGATACATTATGATTAGATTCCTTGTGCATTGAATGCAGTATTCACTAAATGCATTAATGCACGAAATGCAATAAATGCACATACAATGGATACCTCACGTGATAGAATAGAAGGCAAACAAATGAGACATGTCTAAAGATATTGAGCATTGGTGTCACTACTATGATTTGGTTAAAATGGACCATAACAAACAGGATTCAAAGCTTGGTTTATTAAGAATGAAGCAAACCAAAGAGAGTTGTGGCCGAACAATCTATGAAGGAGTCCCCAAGCTATCTTGTGAGATTCCTAAAAAAAATTTTGAGCCTATACTAAAGTTCTTTGAAACTTCAAGCCTAGATATATTTACCTTCACCATCTCGATTCAATCTCAACCTCATCATACCATAGTTCGGTACTCTAAAATCCTTACAAGTTCTACCACTTTGGTCTCATGTCACAACAGTGAGGCATTGAGACTATCCAATAGCGGTTTCAATTATGCAATCTATTTAATATTCTAAAAGATGTGACCCTAATAAGCATGAATATCAATTATGCAATCTATTTAATATTCTAAAAGATGAATATAGAATATGTGATTAAGCAATTACTCCTTTTCTATCACATATTCCATATCTAGATCATATGGTATCCTTAAATGGAATTACCAGTGCTCTTAATGAAATATTTTCTTCTTTAACTTTTGAGCCTCCTATCGAGGTTTATTCCGGATATAGGTTTATTCCTGATATTTCGTGTTTTATATAGCAAGTTTTACGTTACAATAATCCAACATCATTGTAGTATTATTGATGTAACAACGCAGTCTTATTGCTAATACAAAATTAACAACAAGATTAAAAGCAAGTGGGTCATTCATGAGGACGACAAAAGAATCATTGATTTATCCAGTAAATCTCTTTAAATTGTTGTTCACCTATCGAATTTTAGGTCTCCTATCGGTTTTGGACTATCATAGCTATTACACCTTCAGATCATCTTAACCCTATTTTGTGAGATACAAGAGATCTCAAAAACACTAATTCCATTCACTGTATAATTGTTCGTATAATTGTTCTTTCATTAGCTCAAGCATGAAAGATTAGACCTCGGCCGAACTTCTCTTTTATAAAAACCAAAATTACAAAAAAATCATTGCATTGGATTCAAAACCTTTACTTATATAGAACGCTATGGTTCTAAAATTCACTACACTTAAGAATGGAGTGAAAATACCAAACAAGATGTTGATCTTGTCAAACAGAAAACAAAAGGGAAAGTTTTGTGTTTCTAATTCTCAGAGTTTACAATCATGAGGTATATTATTGTATGAGATCATTATGGACAAAAATAGACAAAAATATCAAACGAGTTAGATAAACATTCTCACGGATACATTTGCCTAAAAATGTGCATACATGTGCTTGAAAATGATCTAAAGTTGAAAAAATAGAAATTATGATAACGTTGATCCTAGTATATTTTTTGGAAGTTCTAAAAAAGTGTTGGGAATTTTGTATGTGAGATATATTCGTTCCTTTGAGTAACCTATTTTAACATAGAATTGTACGGCAAGGTAGTAATTTTTATTTATTTTTTTCCACCTACACACGGTTTAGGTTAAAACAAAAAAGAAAATTACAAGAAAGAGAATTACAAAGATGGTGTAAAAACCTTTTCATTCCCTTTGTGGGAACCCATTTGTTTTTCAATTTGTTGTTTTCTAGAATGAACACCCTATGGTGATTAAAGAGGGGAGCTTTCTTACAATCATCGGTCCTTCTATCTATGTAGACTACAGACTTCTCGATCAACCAGTTAGGAAACTTTTCGAAACTAATCGCATACCCTTTTGTCAAAAGCTTCCATAGTGCTTTGCTTCTAACTACATTTCAGAGAGAAAACAAACATTTGATCGCTTCATCAAAGAGAGCTTGATTTCAACTAACTTTTTTTTCAATAAAAGGAAGTTCAGCCTTAGCCTACTCTCCTAGACTCGAATTAATTAAAAACAAAAGTACAAGAGAAGGCACTAGTGCCCACGGGATCCCCCAAATCCCACACAGTAGAGGTAGCTTTTACAAAGTTTAGACAGCAATGCAAAGAAGGTTAATCACCCTCTCATCACCCTCATGTGGGGCCTACATGGGTTTAAGCTTGTTATTGATCAAAAGGAGGACTTGGTGATGTCTGAAGGAAGGGATTTCTTACAGTTAACGATCCTTTTGCCAAGGAGGAACACCAAATTCTCAATCAACCACTCTTTGGGGGAGTCACCAAAGTTAAAAGCACATCTTTCCTGCCAAATCTTCCATAGGGCCTCCCCTCTTATGCCATTCTAGAGATTCACAGAGCAGCTGATCGTTTCTCCCAATAGAGCTTGCTTCCAATTGATATGTTTCTGGAGTCTAATTTTCTTTCCAACAAACTACCAAAGCCTGTTGGAGTTGGGACATGAAAAGAGGATGTGAGAAACATCTTCGATGGACCGATAGTAGCATTTGCACTAGGGGGGTGTCCCATAAATTTTGCTAGCCTAAAGGTTGGTCCAGATTCAATGATGAAGAATTTGCCATAAGAGGACAAGCTTTTGGATTTCTATGAGGGGGTGCCAGATAGCTATGAACTTCATGTCCCAGCAAAGCCACCTCCACGACAGGCACCACTTCCTGTTGAGGTTAACCTGACAGTCAATGGTTTCCTTGATGTTCAGAATTTCTGATAGGCAATTACCATTGTTCCATTTGAGACCAAGCGAGCTCGACATGTCATGCCCCATGAGAAGGCAAACTTTAGAGAGATCCTAGGCAAGACCAGAGTGTTCCATTCTTCATAGGAAATGTTGATGCTAGGGTCTATATCCTCAAAGTTGAACGACTAATTAGTGTCTTGCTTCCAGAGGTGTTTCCATTTTTTGAAGCCTTTGGTGCATAACCTCTTGGCATTATGAATGTTCCACGGTTTCACACTCCGGATGCCATGGATCGGGAACTAGATAGAGTTGTTTTGTCTGATACCAGCCACCCACTTCCAATCTTCGCTTATTCTTGTGAAGATTTTGACTTTATTCCAACTCTTCCATAGGGAGCACACAAGATTCGAGCCTTTCAAGAAGACCGGGATTGGGGAAAATAAAAGGGTCATAATGTAAAGATCCTTCCAATTCAAGAATCTCATGAGAGCCAACTCAATCTTGTTTCTGAAGATTAGCTTGGCCCAAGGGGCCTCCCCATTGCACCACACCTTAATCAACCATTTTTCCACTAGTTTATTAGCCATGCTGCCAATGTCCAAAATGCCAAGGCCCCCACTATCTTTTTGGTGCATATGGACCACTTGTTTTTAGGCACCGCCTCCTATTGTGGTCGTCTGTTCAAAGGAAGTTTCTGCAAATACTTTCTAGTTTGGATAGATCTTGCTCTTTCGGTCTCCAACAGGAAAGGAATTAGATGATCGAAGAAATGAGGAACGTGTTGATAACCATTGTGCGACCCATGAGATTGATTTGCATTCCTCTCCAATATTTTAGCTTGTTTTCGTGTCTTGCCAGCACCTAGTTCTACCTCTGCTCCATCGAGATACCAAACCCCAAGGGAATACTCAGAAGTTAGAAAATTTGGCCCTGGGGAATGAGATGGCAGCCATGATCAGGGAGAAGAAAGGCTGGATCCCAACAACAGCTCTTAAAGCAATCTTAGAGCGGTTGATTTTGGATCCAAAGGCAACATAGAAAGTATCCAGAGCACCTCCAAAACATCTCTAGGCTGGTACTATCATTGTGGACAAACATGTTCATATCATCGACAAAGAGTCTCATGGTGATGTGTCCATGGTCATGCGGCAAATGGAGGCCTTTGATATTGCCTACTTCAACCTGATGATCCACCAGCCGGATAAGCCCTTCCATGGCAATGGAAAAGAGAAGGGGAGCCAATGGGCACCCCCTATCTTATCGATCTTCTAAGTTTGATCACCTTCGAAAGTTTTCCATTAACATTAATTTGAATCGACGTGTTTCCCAGAAGGGTCGAGATCATCTTGGTGAAATTTCGACTAGATCCGAGGACTTTAAATGATTGTAGAATATAGTCTCATTCCTGCCTGTCATAGGCTTTATCAAAGTCGATCTTGAGGAAGACAACAACTTTTCTTGACTCATTTGCAAAGTCAAGACCCTCCCAAATATCTATAATGGTTTCCAAAATTGACCTGCATTTGATGAAACATTTTTGGTCCTCGCTTAACCATGCTCTCAGATGGTTGGAAAAGGAGAGCTTGGTTCCAATTAATGATGAGGGTCAGATTCAAAATCTTATTAAGAGTAAGCCAAACATGATGTCTCTTGGGGTAGGATAAGAAAAGGTGACCCATTGCTTCTCTTCCATTCATGCAATTTTTACACCACAAAGGCATACCTCATATCTTGTTGGCTTTGAAATTGATCTAGATACCTTTGTAGAGAATTTTCCACATCATAACACCTTTTTGTTCTCAATGAGGGGGTAACAAAGATCCAAAAACTTGCATTCCCAGTGGATCTAAGGCCAATTAACACATTTCTTTTTATTAAGAATCTTATTGAAGTCCCAGCTCTGCTTGATTCTTGGTGGATCCAAAATATTGTTATTGTTAATCCACCATAGTCGTTTAAGGCATAGCAACACCTTCCAACCAAGAGGCTTGCCTGCAAGTTATCCCATTCGTTTATTCTAGTTTTAATCAAGGCACAATCCTCTAAGTCAAATCTAAGGTTTGAATTGGTGATTTCAAATATGATTCAATGCCTTCTATCCTATGCTTCCACATGTGAAAACCTTTGTTCCATTGTTGTTTGGCTCTTTGAAGGTGGAGGCCTCCACAAACATAATGTCCACAATTGAAAACGAGATGGAGTCATTTTGTTTGATGCCAGTTACCCACTTCCAATCATTGCTCATAGTGCAAGATGAATTCATATTGTTCCACCACTTCTAGAGAAAATGCATGGGATCCAATCCTTTAGGCTTAGTCAAGAGGGGTGAGAATAGAAGGAAGATCAAATTGTGACACTATCACCTAGGGAGAGGAATAAATGAAAGAGTCTCAAAATTTTTGAAGGTAAGTTTGAACCAAGAAGAATTGTTATTATCTCAACATTTAATCAAGCATTTGATTGCTAGCTTATTTGTGGTAGTATCAAGGTCAAGATGCCCAACCCACCATCATCCTTCGAATAGGAGCATATTTCTCGCTTGATTTTGAGAATGCTCCTCTTGTTAGAGTCTCCCATCCAAAGGAAATTTCTACACAATCTTTCAAGCTTCAAAAGGTCCTTATCACCAGGTCTCCAATATATCAAGCAAAGAACGACAAAGGAAAGGTCTCCAATAGATCAAGCAAAGAATGACAAAGGAAATCGGGAACATGTTAATCACCATTGCACAAACAACGAAATTAAGCTACATTCCCTTCCAATAGTTAAGTTTGTTATCCCAGTGGGCTCGCACCTAATTCCATCTTTGAACTAAAGAAACATCAAATCCCATAAGGATGTGCAAAAGCTGAAAAATCTGATTTCTCAAGAGCTCTTTACATCCATGGTCTAGAAGTACTGAGGAGGAGGGTTGCCAATAGATTTAAAGGTCGTTTTAGAGTGGTTAACTTTAAAATCAAAAGCTTCATAGAATGTTTCAAGGCATTGCTAGAAGGCATTGGCACATTGAGGGTCGTTTCGAAGGAAAACATTGGTATTATTAGCAAATAATCTAAGGATCATTTGTTCTTAAAATGAGGAAGGGATTGGACTTGAACATGCCCAATTTTGGGCCAATGCATGACTAGAAAGTTGAGCCCATTGGTCATAATGGCAAAAAAAGTGAGGCAAGTGGAAAACCTTGTTTGATAGACCATCTCAATTGGAGTGTTGGTGAGAGCTTTCCATTATTGTGGAAAGCATGTTTATGAATTAAGGTCACGATCCAATATCTTTTAGATATCAAAAAATGAGTTTCCTAATGTCATATCCACGTTCCATACGATCCTTTGAGGCGGAGGTCCAAAGTTTCTGACATGACGTTTCGACTCTCTCTATCTCTCTCTCTCGTTGTTCTCAATGGTACCTTGGCTTCACGCCTTGTAATCTCCTAATGATGAATGTGCTCAAGATAAAGCAAGTAACGTCGACGCTCGCCATCGTTGCACCTTCTGTCTCGGTCTCTTACATAGTCGATCAATCCCTCACTTAAAACTTTTTTTAATGAGGAAGTTGAGCCGAAGCCTAAAGTCTAGTCCCCCTTATAGTTTGAATTCTCTTTTATGATTTGAATTAAATTGAAGAACAACTTTACGGGCATAGTATCGATGGGACCTTTCGTATCCCACAAAGCATGGTTAGATTGTTCAAAAGTGACATTTCGAAAGGACTACCCCAACTTCGAAGGCAATAAATTTAAATATGCCCAAAGGCGATACACTGACCTATTGTGAACAACTATCCTATCGTAAAGAGGGGTTGAACCCTCATCCCAACCCTCAACAAGTGAAAAGCTCAACGAAACAACCTAACATGCACAAACAAATAGGTCAATATATTTCCAACTCCCCAAATGAAAACCATCTCATAAAGACTAGACACATAAATTTATAGTAATATCTTTTGTTTTCTGATCCAAGACTATAAGGCTTCTGTAGATATTGAGCTTATACTCTTCAATTTCAGTCTAACTCTATATGGGGCTCCATATGTGGAGTTGGGTCTAATAGAGATAAATTATATCCAGGAAACATTCTAGGATCTACTTCCTCAAGGTATAACCATAAACCTCATGGAATTCCTGCCTATTGATGCAAACTTAACAATTCAAGACTTATAACAAATCTGCATATCATAGTATTCATAATCCATATTCTTTCATGCATGCATCCTTTGTCGCATCTCTCCTTTGTATGGAAGGTTTGGTATTTCTAATAGAATTAAAGGAACCTATTCTAGTGGCTAATATAATGTTTTGAATCTAAGCATAGGAGCAAAAAAGGTGCTTCCATTCTAATTTTTTGACCCTCATTCGCATCTACATTTCATCATGATTATGATGCCTGTCACGATTCTCATAAGGATTAAAACCTGCTCATCCTCAAATGTTTTGCAGCCTTGATCCAAAATCTATTCAAAATGGGCTAACTACAACCTTGTGAATTTTTCCTATGATCACTTTTTTACCATAAATCCATGAAGAAGCCTTCAATTACCCCAAAAACCCTTAAATGAAATTGTCTAATTGGTGATGATTCCATTAATATCAATTCTTTGTTTTATTAACACATGATTCCTTGCGTTTCACATTTTGGAACCTTATATTTTTATAAGTCAACCAAGGTCATCTATCTACAACAACTGTAAAGAAGAGGAGGAGAAGTTGACACCTTTTTTAATGAAGTCCTTTAGCATAATAAGTTTTGATAGAGTGTCAATCATACTAGTCATACTCATAGCATTGCACATTAAAGCAGAGACCACCTTCGAAGATCCTCTCTGTAATAAAGTAAGTCTACGATCCAAGGGTCTGGCCGGTTTAGATAGATTTGAAATCGGACACCGTTTGGTCATCTGTGTGTATGACCAAAGATCTCGAGTTTAGACTTACTAGGAAGTCTTGTGCTCTTGTGAACAAGTGATCCACTTACCTTAGTGGTTAAGTCTCAAGGATGTGAAGAAGGAGGTCTTGGGTTCAATCCCCATGGGGGATATGGCGAGAGTATTTTGCCCAAAGAGATCTAGAGCCTTCTAGAAGCATCCACTTGAGTTAACTCGAGTTGAATGGGACACTTGGCACACATGCAGTTACATGGCCGACACATGGCTAGCTAGTATCCACCTGCCCAAGAAGGCAGTCCCCTGGAGAGAGCTATATATAGAGGCATTTGGTTGGGAGGAGAGCCATCTCTCTAGCATGTGGTGGTCGTAATCCTCATTCTCTTGCATCATGTGAAGGGATCAAAAACCTAGAAAATCTAGTTAGAGGTAATGCATGAAACTTCAAAATTCTTGTAAAGAATTGAAGCAAGAAGGTACTCTATCATGAGATGTTTAGACTTTAGGACTATATTCACTCACACGTTAATGTGAATATAAAATAGGGTGGTTGTTGGAGTTAGACGTCTACGAAAGCACGCGAACAACACAAGAAGAAGAATCTTGGAGCACAAACACACAATATTGAATGTATTACTAGAGAATGTACAAAGATAAGTAGCCCATTAGGGCAATAGGCATATATACAAGCCGGGGGGAAAAAACCTCCTAAAGAGGGAAAAAAGTGTCCCGGCGGTTCTAGTGTGTTCACACTACCTAAATATATCAACAAATCCCCCTTGGGAGTGATGCGGTGAACAAGGAGCTGGCACTCATGTATAAGGAAGTGCCAAGCTATATGGAAATCACTCAACAAAAGGAAGTAAGCCCAAAGCTTTGCGAAAAGCTTCAAACTTCTCCCTAGGTAGAGCCTTTCTGAAAAGGTCTACAATGTTCTCCTGCGTGGGCACATATGCCAAGCTGATCTCCTCAGTAGAGAACCTCTCCTTGACATAATGATAATGCATCTCAATGTGCTTAGTGCGAGCATGGAACACAGGGTTCCTCGCAACTGCCAATGCGCTCTGACTGTCAGTGAAGATGGTGGTGGCAGAACACTTACCAACACCCAAAACAGCCATAAGGCATCTGAGCCACACACACTCAACAGTAGCTGTGAAATCTGCCCTACACTTAGCCTCACAACTAGAGGTGGCCATAGTAGGCTGCTTCTTGCTCAACCAAGATATACATGAGCTACGAAGCATGAAGCAAAAACCACTCGTGGACACACGAGTGGCATAGCAACCAACCCAATCTGAGTCAGAAAAAGCATGCAAATCTGGCGGTAGTGATCCCCCCTTGGGATAAAACAACCCAAGTAGCCGAGTACCACTCAAGTAGCGAAATATGCACTTAACCGCCTTCCAATGTGTGACTCCTGGGCAATGCATAAACTTGCTCATCTGTGAGACAGCAAACTGAATATCTGGCCGAGTAATGCATAAGTAAATCAAGCATCCAACAACCTGCTGATAGAGAACAACATCAAATGCATCTCCAGCATCATGAAGACTTGATCACAAACCTGTCTCCATAGGAGTGGCAATAGGCTTACAGTCTTCAAGGCCAAAATGCTGCAATAATGTGTCAATATATTTTGTGTGACACAAAGCCATTCCACCATGAACTTGCATAAATTGAATGCCCAAATAGTGATGCAAATGCCCCAAATCAGACATCTTAAATGAGGCATGCAAATCAGCCGTGAAATCAGCAATATGCTTCTCAATAGGACCAGTGAGCAGCATGTTGTCAACATAGATAACAATGATCAGAAGCACATCATTAGCACGCTTAACATATAAGGTGCTTTGAGTTGGACTATTCTCAAAACCATGTGCAACCAGATAGGCATGTATCTTCTCATACCAAGCATGTGGTGCTTGCTTTAAACCATATAATGCCTTCTTTAACCTGCACACCTGGTTTTCATGCCCTTTCTGCACAAAGCCATGGGGCTGAAAAACATACACTTCTTCATGAATGTCACCATTGAGAAATGCTGTTTTAATGTCCAACTGATGTACATTCCAACCATGATGGGCTTCAAGTGCACAAATGCTCCGAACAGTAGTCATACGGCATGTAGGTGCAAAGGTCTCATCAAAATCAATGCCTCTTTCCTACGCATAACCCTTTGCAACAAGCCTAGCCTTATACATGTCAACTGTACCATCAGGTTTACGCTTCAGCTTGTATACCCACTTGGAGCCAATGGCCTTCTTGCCATGAGGCAAGTCACATAAAGACCATGTACCATTCTTCATAATAGAATCATATTCAGATTGCATAGCAGCCATCCAATTTTCTGAATTTTGTGCTTCATCAAAAGAAACAGGCTCATTCTCATCACAGAGACTATACGCAGCCATAGCATAGCAATCTGATGCAAAGGAGCCACTATAAGAGCCTAAACGAGTACGATATGACAAAGGTGCATCTAATTTGCTGTCACACAAAGTCTGCACCATCCATTTTGGCATAGTTTTTGCCTGCTCAATATCAGTTCTCTCATCAACAAGTGCATCATGTAAATCTGCATCAGAAATGGAATGATCTGCATCATATGAAGCCTGCAAAGGCGGAGAAGTTGCCTCATTACGACCAACACTAGACTGTCCACCTGTAAAAAGAGGCATCAAAGTATCATACATGTCTTTGGAGCTAACATATGTCTCCTTAGTACATGAAAGCAATGGCTGAATAGCATCTTCCACAAAGACAACATCATGGCTAACCAGAATGTGTTTAGTATGTGGATGATACAGACGATAGCTTTTACTTTCAGAACTGTACCCAACAAAAATACATTTTACTGCCTTATCATCCAATTTTTTGCGATGTTGTTCAGGCACTAGTGCATATGCCAAACAACCAAAAACATGCAGATGAGCAACAGATGGCTTGCAATCATGCCAAGCCTCATATGGAGTGATAGACTACGGCGCCTTAGTGGGACACCTGTTCAGTACATATGTTGCATACATGACAGCCTCAAGCTAAAAACTATGTGGTAAAGCCTGAATTTTGACCATGCACCTCACCATCTCCATGAGCAATTCTGTTGAGGTGTATACGGCACTCTACACTGGTGTTTTATCCCACGTTCAGCCAGAAATGCATTAAAATCAGAAGACATATATTCCCCCCCTCGATCAGAACAGAGGGCGCCCATTTTACATGCTGACAGATTTTCAGCCAAAACCAAAAGCTATTTGAAGCACATGAACACTTCGGACTTTGCTTTGAGTGGATATACCCATGCATGCCTGGAAAAATCATCAATGAAAGTCACAAAGTAAAGGTAATTTCCAAAACAGGGTGTCTGCATAGGACCACAGACATCACTATGTACAAGCTGCAATTTCTGCGTAGCCCGAACTGAACCATCTTTTGGAAAGGACGAACGCTGCATTTTGCCCAAAATACAGCCTTCACAAGCGTGTTTCCAGGTGCCTCAAGTTTGTGCAAAGAGGACACCATTTCAGATTTCTGCACGTGTAGCAAACTAGAAAAATTCATATGACCAAAGCGTGCATGCCAAAGCTTTGCATCTGACATAGCCTGAGAATCATGAACTGCACATGCCGAATCATTCACAAATCTTTCATAATCTATGAGCTTATATAGCCAACCACATAAAATGCCAGAAGCAATATCACATCGCCATTTGATAGATCATGAACCGTACACCTGTCATCAACAAATTTCACAACCAAGCCAATCTTGGCTAATGCAGAAACTGATAACAAGTTCTTCTTGATCCTCGGCACAAATAAAGCATCTGAAAAAGTGAAAGAACTACCATCAGCAGTAGTCAAAATGATCTTACCAACTCCCATAACAGGATAAGAGGAGTTGTTGGCGCATGTAACAGTATTCCCTATAGGGGCAGGCTCGAGTGAAGAGAAGAAACTGCGCTGCGAGGTAATATGTTTGGTCGCCCCACTGTCAAAGTACCAAACATCTGAGTCTATTGCAGACATGCACTGATCATGAGAAGATGGGTCAAAATTGCAGACAGTAGTAAACGCCCATTCTTCTTCCTGCACAAGATTTGTAGACTTTGTTTTTGGTGTAGAGGCGTCTGCAACAACCATTCCAGCCTCTTTCTTCTTTGCCTCTTTAGTAGCCAGTTTTGGACAGTTCTTTATGATCTTATCATTCCCTTTACAAAACAATTTCTGCTTACTAGTAGAAGAGCTCCATTTTTCTTTGCCCTTCTGACTAGCGAGGAAAGCTTGATCTGCAACTCGCATAATGGACCTGTTTTGCCTGGACTCATCTTCCTGCAACAGAACAGAGACTAACTCCTCAAATCTTCGTTAGGAAACTATCCATAGAATCACCTTCATTCATATGCTCACTCTCCAACTGTTTTCGGAGGTAAGCAACATGAGCCTCATTCCTAGCTTGGTACAATGTGGTAAGTGTATCCCAAGCATCCTTAGCTGTTCTACAAGAGCGAATATGAGGAATAATGGCACGTTTGACAGACAAAGCTATCAATGCATGTGCCTGGGCATCTCTGCCATCCCAACGAATCTGGTCCGCAATAGGTGCAGCAAAAACAGCAGCACGAACAGGAATCTATGGAATATTGTCTTTGACACTATCTTCATCAGCTCAAGCACATGTATTTGCAGTACCTGTAGTCACAGGTGTAACAAGACGTCATTCAACACCATGCACAATGTTCCACAATCCTTTTGCAACCAATACATGTCGCATCATATAAGCCCACAATGGGTAGTTGGTACCATCCAACTTATCCTCAACAGCCAACATACGGAACACATCACTACTTTCAGCCATGGCCTGTGACTAAAATACCTTGATGCAAAAAATAGATTGTATCTCAAAAAGTTGAACAGAACTGCCCAGACAAGTTCTACTAGACCTGTAGCAGACTTCGAGACGCTTAAACTGGCGAACAAAAACTGGTATAT
Organism: Ceratopteris richardii; assembly: GCA_020310875.1. Classification (NCBI taxonomy): domain Eukaryota; kingdom Viridiplantae; phylum Streptophyta; class Polypodiopsida; order Polypodiales; family Pteridaceae; genus Ceratopteris; species Ceratopteris richardii. The sequence goes on along the minus strand of CM035413.1, from coordinate 94,149,045 downwards.
ATCTTTGGCACAAGAAGACAAAATAGCCTCCACAAGCGCTACGATAGTGCATTCGGAGGCCAAAACGAGCTCAGATCGCGATTTCGACACCACACAGCAAAGCTGTTTTGATCTTTGAAACACCTTGAGTATGCTCACCAAATTTCATGCAAATCTGAGACTGCAAACGGAGGAGTGTCGACGGCGCCCTAGATGAAGTGACGACCTGCTCTGATACCAATTGTTGGAGTTAGACGTCTGCGGAAGCACGCGAACAGCACAAGGAAGAAGAAGAAGCTTGGAGCACAAACACACAATACTGAATGTATTACTAGAGAATGTACAAAGATAAGTAGCCCATTAGCATTAGGGCAATAGGCATATATACAATCCGGGGGAAAAAAACCTCCTAAAGAGGGAAAAAAGTGCAGATTTTTGAAAAGTGGCCTGAACTATATTAAAAGGTAAAAAGTACATGCGAATTATGGAGAGTTATGGGAATCCACGTGCTTTTGAGCTTATTGTTCTTGTAGTATAAAGATCTTTGCATACTGAAAACACTTGGCTTACTCTTGTGGTTTTTTTATGCTAAGGATTTTTCTATAAAAAGCTACTTGATAGTGCTAGCATAGTTTCCAAGAGATCTTTCTTTCCACGCTTTCCACAATATCTCTCTTGTAATCGCGTCCGCTAGAAGAGCATGTTGCCAAGAAATGATCTTGAAAGCCCTATGGATGTCATTATGAAATGTTGAAGATTCATTTTAGGATCGATCTACCTTTTATGAGATCCCTAGCGGTCAAGTCTTCCGTCTCCTTGGCATTCCGATGAGACGGATCCTTCAAATTTGGACGGAAGAAGAGGGAACTCGTGTTGTTGAGACGGATTCAGAAGGATTTATTGAAGTAAGATGCAGGAGGAAAGTTATCCCTCAAAGATCAATAGCAAGGAACGCTACGACAATTGCCCCCTCGAATAGCATATATTATAACCTAGAAAAAGAGATTAATGAGGTTGACTTCCCAAGGGACAACCACTTTGAAGAAGACCCCACTGATAATACCCTTGGGTGCTCTACCAGCAAAGAAGACAACCAAGAAGGTTACACCACGAGTAAAGAGGAAGGCTTCACCACTAGCAATGAAGACAACCCAGACAACAAAAGCTCCTCTCTTGGTCCTACCCTTCCGGTATGCTTTCCAAGTTTACAACAACAAAAGTCAAAGCTTAAAGGAAAACAACCTTTGGGCATGCCTTGGAAGAGCCCCCTCAAGAGTAGGATCCTAAGTCAAGAAGTTGGGAGGAAAAAAGAAGATCATAAGAAGAAAAAAGATCGGGTCCATCCCCTCAAAGAGGGCAACCATCATTAATGAAATTCACATCACTAAACGTCAGGGGTCTATCTGACCCGTCAAGAGCGGCGATTCTTGGCCAGTGGTTCAAAGACATGTGCTTCAGCCTTGACTTTATTTGCTTACAAGAGATTAAAATCGATGGAGAGGATCTCCAGAAACGACTTAAATGCATTTCTCTGAACCACCTTTGGTTCTCCACTTCTCACCCTAGGGGGATAGGGGGGGTGCTTCTATCGGTATTAGTCACTCCTTATCTGGCAATGTGACCTCGACTTTTGACAGTCGGAATCATCATTGGATTGCTGCCTCTATCGGGTTCCCTTTCCAATTCACTATGGTCTCAATTTATGCCCCTAATGGAGAAGCAGATAGAATGGATACTTGGACTTCCCTCGATTCCCTTTCACATAATGTTCTGATTTGTGGAGACTTCAACATGGTTGAGTTTCCTGAGGACCGATGGAATAACAAAGGAAAAATTATTGACGGTTAAGAGAAAGAGATATGGGATAAAATCAAGCTCCATCTCGACCTGGTCGAGGTGAAAGACATGAAGGGGTTCTCCTGGTCAAATCTCCAATCAAGGGACTCTTTGAGGAAAGAAAGACTTGATAGATGTTACATTGATCAGAACACCATCCTTCATTGGGGTATTCCTTCGATTTCCCAACACACGGACCTGACTATCTCGGACCACTACCCGATCACTCTCTCTTTCAAACCGATTCCCATGTTCCAGAAAGCCCCTTGGTTTCATGCTTGTCAGACATCGTTTTCCCTCCCCTTTGTCCACGAAGAAATTTCTGAGGTGTGGGGGGAAGCCTTCGCATACTGTAATGAACTGGCTAAGTGTTGGAGAAGCGCGGTGGAAAGGACTCGAAAAATTCTAATTAGGACTCAAAAGGCGATAAGAGATATCCGAAAATAAAGAAGAGAAACGGTGTACCGGAGGCTCTCACGGCTTGAAGAAGAGGTGAACAAAGGTAAGTTACACTGCCAACAAGGTCTTTTGAAAATCAGGGAAAGACTAAGATTAGAGGAGGAGGTTCAAAGGAAAAATCTTCAAATTTTCTTCAAAGATTGGTGGGCGGGGAAGGCCGACAAACCATTGAAAGAGATGTGTAATATCCTCAAAAGGAAACAAGCTAGGGAATCCATCCCCCTATTGGTCGATAACAATGGAACCGAATGCTGCACTGAAGTGGAGAATAGATCTATCACCGTCGGGCACTTTAGCAATCTTCTCGGGGTCTCGACTCCTCCTTCCCCCCATAGGCACGACTCCATGGCAACCATCTCAAGGGTTGCTCAAACTAGAATCCCACAGAACTTGATTGCTCTGCTGGATGCTAACATCTCCGAGAATGAAATTATCGAGGTTATTGATGCCCTTCCCAATGGGAAAAGTCCAAGTCCGGATGGCCTCACCAATGAGTTTTTCAAGTCCTTCAAACATGAGGTCGCCACCCCACTACGTCTCGTGTGGCAAGAGGCTCTCTCATTCGGTGCCCTCCCTAAGTGTCTTAATAATGGCATCATCAAGTTAATCCACAAAAGGGGAGATAAGAACAAAATTGAAAATTGGTGTCCGATTACCATGCTCCAAACAGGATACAAGATAATTGCAAAAGTTATCGCCAATAGAATCTCTTGTCATTTGAAATCATAGTTGTGTGAGGACCAGAAAGGTTTTATCAAAGGTAGATCTATACTTGAAGCAATTGTCGATATTTGGGAAGGCCTTGCTTTTGCTGAGGAGTCTGCTCAAGATCTAGTATTCATTAAGATCGACTTTGACAAAGCGTATGACAGATTGGAATGGGACTTTATTCTTCAATCATTGAAAGACCTTGGATGCAGCCAAAAGTTCACGAAGATGGTTTCCACTCTTCTTGGAAATGCTTCAACTAGAATAAATATCAATGGTAAGCTCTCTGAGCCCATTCGTTTAAAAAGATCAATTAGGCAAGGCTGCCCTCTGGCTCCATTACTATTCGCTATCGCCTCGAATGGACTCAGTTGCCTATTAAAGCATCACATGGACGTTGGCAATCTCAAGGGTCTTTCCCTACCTCTAAATCACGACCAAATGATTGCGAGACTTTTTGCTGATGACATGAATCCCTTTGTGCATAACGATATAAACAACATTGAGGTGTTTTGGTGGTGCCTCGACACCTTTTGTGTGGTGTCAGGTTCAAAAATCAACCATGCCAAAACTGCTTTTAGAGCCATCAACGGACCTACTCCCCAATTGTTGGTGGATCAGGGGTGTCAAGTTATCCCTAGCGGTCAAGTCTTCCATCTCCTTGGCATTCCGATGGGATTCGACATCTCAATGGACCAATGCTGGAACTGGGTGCTATCCAAGCTGGATAGCAAGCTGAATCATTGGAAAGGTATGCAAGTCAACTTGGCAGGGCATGCTATGGTTCTTAACACATTTATGCTATCTACAATTATTTACTTTATCAGGAGAAGGACTTGGCCAAAGTGGAAAGAATCTGCAGAAACTTCCTTTGGACTGGGGACCCCAATAGGAGGGGATTCCCAAAATCAAATAGGAAACTTGCACTATCCCTAAAGACTCAGGGGGCTTGGGAATTTTGGATATTGTTGGGTTGGCTGACAAACTGGCAGCAAAGTGGCTTATCAAGGCTTGGAGCAATAGGGAGTCCTCTTGGGCTAATTTGATCTTCAGAAACACGGAATACCTTACCCTAGTTGGCCATCCTGGTTGGAAGGACATAGGGATTCTCACGCTTTTGTTCTCCCCCCACCCGGTGTCCCCTAAAGGCTCTAGCCTCGTGTGTTCGTTATGGAAGAATTGGAACAAGGCCAAACAGTTCATCAGAATCAGTGATGGGTGGAAGTGGGTGGCTGGGATAAGACAAAATGACTTTATTTGGTTCTCGATCAGCGGCATTAGGGGGTGGAGTCTTGGAACCTCCAAACTGCAAGGTGGTTATGGAACAAGGGGTTCAAACAGTGGAAACAACTCTGGAAACAAGAGACCAGCCAGTGGATTAGGTTCAAAGAATCGGATCCGAGACTTAGAGTTACCTTTGAGGAAAGGACTCTTCTTCAAAGCAGGTGTTTAGCATGGGACCGCTCAACCACCCGCCTTCTCTGCGGTCAGGATCTTCCTTGCCTGGAGGGCCTCAAATGGAGCAACGGTAAGATGCTATCCAGAACCCCCAACTTCAAAGAGGATATAGATGTTCACCACACTCTTAACAAGAGATGGTGCCTTTCTTGGACCAAACTTCGGTGGGAACTAAAATTCATGTCTATTTGGCACCCCCTAATTGAGGTCAAAAAGTTCGTTCTCATGTGGAAGATCTTGCATACAGGTATCTAGTCCAATGCAAGGGATAACAAAATTTGTGGTGTGCCTCCATGGTGCAAGCGTTGCCATCGGTGCATCGAAGATTTAGCTCACCTGTTCTTCGACTGCCCCAAGTCCCGTGTTATCTGGTGTCACGTGACCAGAGTATTGAGACTCGCGAACCAAATCAACTGGCAACAGGTGATGTTGGGTGAGGCAGTCGGCTGCTCATCGAGGCTGTGGAATGCCATTAGAGGTGAAACCCTCTGGAAGATTTGGAGGGAGCGATGTGTTGTCAATTTTGGCCAAACTCCTAAGGAATGGTCAATCGAGAAATCCTTGTTTCTCCTAGGTAAAAGAATCTCCCGAGATAAGAGATCTCCACCGTTTAGACATCACTGTATTTATCTTTTTGAAAACAACAAGTTGGAACCCAAATGGGTCCCTCATGAGGGTGATGATAAGTTTATCCGCCTCATTTGTAATGCCCTCTAGCATGCCATACTCCTCCCCTGCATTGTGGGATTTGAGGGGTCCCATGGGCACTAGTCCCATTCACTTGTAACTTTTTTTCTTTATTTTAATTAAAGTCCGAGAGATTAGGCTAAGGCCGAACTTCCTTTTATTTAAAAAAAAAATTGGACGAAACCCGCTTTAAAGACCATCCAAATCATAGTGCTCCCATTCACTTGTCTAGACATAAAATTAATGATTGTCTTTTTCCCTAAGATTGGAAATTTTGTGCATTCTCTCTTCTCTCTAATCCAAAAACATTGTGTCGTAGAGAAACTTATTCTGGAATGGCTGGTGACCATTCTTGATCGTCTCTTCGAGAACTCAACACCATTGTAGGTGCATTCTTCTTGGAAAATTTTTTCCATCCTTTCTCTCCTCTATTCCAAAAACACTAATAAGAGTTGTAGGAAAACTTAGTTTAAATTTCTTGATGATAAGTTCTTGTTTTTCATCTTCTTTTATATGTTGGGTTTTCTTTAAGTTTCAAAAATTGGTGTTGAATAATTCTTCTACCTCTATCCACTTTTTTTGTGCACCAAAATTAGTCTCAGAGCTTTTGTCCCTCGGTTCTCTTCTAATCCATGTAACCCCTTTCTTGTCTTTAGAGTATGTCCTTATTTCATCTTATCACTAGAACGCAACTAGAGCTCACTAATGAAGCACCTACTCTAGATACCTCTTTAGGAAAGTTAAAAAGAGGTCCTACGTCAAAACATTTCACCTACTCTGAATACCGTATGGATGCTTTCACCTTTTCTTTTCTCATTTTTCCATGATTTTCAATCATATTAAAATCATTTTCTATAATTTCTTCTTGATAGAAAAATTGCATGCATAGATGGAGATAATTTTGCTGGGAAGGTTCATTAAAACATATTAACAATAAATTTTGATGCGAATCCACAAGATTTGAAACATCAAGTCAATGCAGAATGCCACATTTATGTGATTTAGAGGGTTTGTTGATTCTAAAAACATATAAAACCTTCATCTCTCGCAAAATAATGAAGCATAGTGACAAAGAATAACTTACGAGGTATGTTCATTTCCTCTTGGAAGAATGCAATACTTGTACTTATTACACCCTTTTTTATTCTAATTTATCAAAGGCTTTGAAGTAGACTCGAATCTTAGTTTTCCCGGCCACAATCCAAACATGTTTTCTCAAAGCTCTTAGTGCATCTTGCCTAGGTGCTTTAAGCATCAAAAATGCCTTCTCCAGCTTCTTTCATAGTTCCCTCTCATACAAGTCCCATTCTAATCTACCTAGCTTTCTCCCATCCATTGCCCATTTTCTCCTTGAATTCCTTGAATTTTTAAATCGGGGATGGGGGCACCAAGAGGTGAACCTGCTCAGAAGACAAAGCCTATCCTTATCTTTCAAAGAAGATTTATACATGACCTTCCAGCACAAGGCTAATGATCCACTGGCCCCGAAGAATCAATGCAATGAGATACCCAATGCCTCGAACATGACACTAGAGTATAAAAGACTTTAAACATAGCTCAACACCTCCTAATCCACCAACTCAACATGTTCCCGAAAAAGAGAACGACATAACCCACAATGGAGCCTCGGTTCATAAGAGTTCACGCCTAATTCAAAGTCCCCCAGCTCCTCACTAATACTAATAGCAAGTGAAACTATACGTATAACATGTCCCCCAACTCCTCACGAATAGCAAGTGAAACTATAGATTAACATTTAAGCATAAAAGCTCTAACATATATCCCTTCACAATCGTCATTTACCTTAAACATAAAACGGACACAGAATACCAAAAGGGATCATATGGGAGAATGGAATCTTTTCCTCATAACAAGATCCATCAAGCGCATTGATCCCCAAATAGAGCTTTCATATACTTAGGTATAGCTTTCATATACTTAGGTATAGCTTCACCTAGCAAAGAAGCAACCAAGATGAACTTAGCTACTCCCCCGGGAGTGTGGACTAGGTTTAACCCAATGGGTCAAATGCCTCCCCTCTTAGGAGGATGTGGTGATATTTACCTTCTCCAACTTCCTCACATCCCTCGTAGGCCAATGTTTACCTTCTCCACCTGGTTTCTTCTTTCTCCATTGACCACTTGCTCCTTAGCTTGCCCAAAGTCCAAGTATGCATTTTTTTTTTTAATATAAAGGAAGTTCGGCATTAGCCTACTCTCCCGGACTTGAATTAAATAAAGAAAAGTACAAGAGAAGGGGACTAGTGCCCACGAGAGGGTAATTAACCTTCTTTGTAATGTCATCTAGGCTCTGTAAAAGTATGCATTTTCATCTATCAAAGATTGATAATAATGAATACACTCAAGGTCATAGGTTTTGGGCATAACTTCAACATTATAACCTAGCACAATTTTATTTTATTTTTTATGGTGTCGAGAGGATATGCGCTACGAAAGACATTTGCTTCAATATGATTGAAAAGTTAAACCGATTTTTTGCAAACTGTTTGACATGTATGTACTCATTTGAAAGTAGCTTGAAACGATATTCCAAAACAGTATCATAATCAACAGGAAATGTGGGGAGGTAAAGAGAGGAATCATAGAGTTAGATCAAATAGCCTTCCTGAGAATTATGAAGAAAGTGTTCCGTGACAAAGCCTAAATAAAAAGCAGAAAGTACCACAAATGAGAAACATAAAAGGAATAAGGAGTTCACTTGTAAATTCATTGATGCTCCCATACAAGTGAAACTAAGACAATGAAATCTTTGAAAAAATAAAAAAATCATTATCTTTATTAAGCACAGACTCCATATATGGAGCTCCAAACTCCTTTATGGAATCAAAACGTGCTCTAATTCTGGTTCTCTCTCTCAATATGGACAATTGATGTGAAATTGAAGACTCTGAATTAATGCATTAGCTCCGCTGATTAGCAATTTTATGTCTACACACTGATTGGCTTCTCTAACCACATTGCCAACCCATGGCCAACCATTTGTATTGTAGTTTATTTATCAATTCATAGTACCTTCTCTTCAAAATAAGCCGCCCTAAAGTGAGACCCCTTCTCATCAGATACTGACCTCCTACACCATACATGACAGAAAATAGAAATATTTACAATGATCAACTATTGAGGAAGAGTTACTCACAGAATCACATCTCCATGGTGGAATACACGAGTGTTTTAGGCAATTCCTTAAAATTAAGGCGATGATAGCATAGAAGGCCATCGCAGCCTTCAAAGTACTCGAATGGCTATCACAATCCATGGTCAACCTGTGCATACTCGCCTACAAGGCCGGATACACGAACATATCCTCTTTATCTTGAGTACCAAAACACAATATCATTCATACAATTCTCGATTATCCTTAAAAGAGCTACACCTCTAAGTTGGAATCTAACTGATTATGCCATTTCTATGTATGCCTTCGCACGCCAGTGTGCAAGATGAGGTACACAGAAGGGTTTCTACCCTCGAGGATTTCTATCAAAATAAAGAAGGTGACCATCGCAGCCTTCATACCTCCAATGTGAGGATACGCAAAAAAACATGTTTACGATTTTCCTGATAAATCGATAACCTGCTTGAAGCACTAGATTTGCATTTTCATTCTGTGACAGAATAGAGATACTCGCGGAAAGAAAAGATAAGAGGTTCTGTGAAGCGGAACATCACAGAGGAGCCTCCTTCAAATGAACATATCACATTGCGCTACCGAACTATAAAAGTAATTCGTTTCAACCCCAGCACTTGATGTAAACATTACAGTAACAAATAGATACAAACTTAGGGTGCACAAGCATGGCGAGCAATATACCGCATGGACAGTCGATGTAATTCGGAAATGACACAGAAGTCAGAAACTATCTACCAGCTTCGCTCCATGGGAAAGAGAAAGCAAAAATTGGAGTGATAAGCGCTTCGTCATACAGAGAAGCCTATGTAGGGTTATCTTATCACCATTACATAAAACAGAGGGCGATCGATCAGGCCAAGCTGATGAACTCGTCATCATTGTAGAACAATCTCAACAAGTTCGCTTGAGAATGAAGATCTGAATCTGTCCGTAATCAGATGCGGAAGGAGAAGCTTCAAAGACGGAGCGATAAATCTACTGAGCGCGGAACTTCATGAGGAGCCTCTTTCACTTGCTCTAAGAAACTGCACAAGTCACGATTCAAACTAGTTTTGCTATTGTTCGAGAGAGATGCTACAGAATGGGAGGAGAGTGAAACAACACGGTTCCAAGCCTTCTCATTGTAGCTCTCGCTAAGAGGATTCAACGCAGAAGCCGTAGAACTAGCCCTCCACGTAGGTGCATGACTCATTCCTCCCTCAGCTGCGAAGCGACTACCACCGAGACTGTCCGTACCAGATTCAAACCTTCCCACGCCCACAAAACTTGGAGTGTGGCTGCTGGGCGAAGAGGCAAGCTCGCATCGCCCTACACCTGCTTGCTGTCCCATAAGAGGAGTGTATCGCCCCTGTTGGAGAGGAAGCGAGGGTGAGAAAGAGGGGCCCTTGTATGGCGTCTCAAGCATAAACGAGGAAGGCTTGTGGACGAGCGAATGGGCCTTGATTCCCAGAGACCTCGCCATCAGCTGCTGGCTGTTGTTGGGACACTCGAATGGACTAGCGATGGTCGGCGAGCCAAGTACTCCGATCAATCCAGCACCAGCTGTTACTCCATTAAGCATGCTTCCGACCGGATATCGAGATGACTGGAATTCCGAGAACAGATATGGCGATGATAATTTAGGGATCTTTCTACCAGCCGACCGCTCGCGCTTGTGAGCGTTTTGATGACCACCCAGTGCCTGTGAACTGTAAAATTTACGTGAACAGAACTGGCAGCCAAACACGCGAGGTTCACCTGTCTGTCCGGTGCCATCTTCAGCCTCGACATGAAGATCCGGTTGCTGAAGCTGCTCGGTATGTGCACCGGCTACCCATACATCTTTCCTGCTTGGAACCATAGCGTCGCTACCAACCTTAGCTGCAGCTGACTGAAAGCTGTAATTGGAGGGCTCGAGTACATGGCTTTCTATCATCGCTTTAGGGTTGGGAGCCTTATCAAGATTCGAGGCCATCGCAGTAGTACAGGCAGGAGCTAGGGTGAGATCGAGCCATCCTTCACCAACATCAGCGTCCTGACTACATGATCCTGCCCTACAGTACTCAGCAATCGGTACTGCAGATGAACTGGAAGCGGTGGTTGTCGGGCTTGATGTGCGATGCGTCCAATAAGGAGCGACATCTCTGTCGCTACCGGGACAATCTGACGTTGTAGACCTGGTTTCTTCCATTTGTGATGTGCATTAATCAAGCTCTGAAGCTGTTATCTTTACAATCGTCAGTCCGCTGCGTCATTGCGCTCAAGGTGCTGATCAACGAGAATTAGTGATTACAAAGTCAATACGAGCTAGGTTAGCAGAAGCAGGATATGGCCTCGGCAGCTTTTATCGGAATTTTGGGTAGCAAGATCGACCGTTTCTTGGAAGCTAGCTCTGCGACACATCAACTAAAATGAACTGAAGCAGCCGAGACATGCGAATCTATCTAGACAGATTAGAGAGCCATGGATAGAAAGAACAGCAGCGGTTGAACATGGATATGGAATCTGGATGTTGGGAAGGAGGTACCTGTTGATATGCGCAGAGTAAAGCCGTCTTCTTTAAGGCATGGGGATACGGAGGACTACACACTGCTAGGAAGCACTACAACGAGGCTGCTTCATCGCAGGCGGTGCAGCTGGCCGCTGGTACGATTGAAAGTGCGCTAGTGTTACTTTCTTCCTTCTATTCGCCGACAGTAAATGGCGAGCTATCTGTCGCTGACCTGTTTCTGTGTGCACTTTCGCAGCTGCTCACTCAGAGTCAGAAGACACTCAGAACTCATCAGGAGTCATCAGAGCGACTCGCGCTACGAGGAGTGGAAGCTACCGAAGGGATTTCCGAAGTGACGTGCAGAGTTATGGGGACGGTTACAAGCTGCAACTTGACGCGCAAAGACTGAGGAACTACTTATGAATGATAACCCCCAACTCCGTTCCCGCCGAGCCTCCTGCCAATTTATGACCATATCAAAGGAAAGGCATGCATAGTTGGCTTGCCAAAGGTGGACCTGCCTTCCATTGTCTCTACACGCTACAGTGGCAATGTGGCATTGAGCTGCAGAGCATGTCCCTAAGCTCCGAGGTCATCTCATCAGGGCATAGAACTCAGAACAGACAAAAGACCGCGTGGGGGGCGAGATGCGAATGACTACAGTCTACAAGGCCGAGCTCTCAGCTTTTTAAGTTAAACCTCACCACGTTCGAGCGAGGCGACCTCGACCGCCATGTAGCAGGAGTAACAGGCGATGGGATGGATGGGCTGTAGTCTGTCGATTAGAAAGAGAACAAGGGTAGATTTTTTAGGAGAGAGAAGCTCAAGATGGCGTATACGGTATGGATACCACTGGAGACTTCAGTACCGCGGTCCGCGGCCTGCGTAATCGTATCTAGAAAGAGGAAAGAGATAAGCGAGGCTCGATGTCGAAGCTCCGGTCCTCCAGGCCCTCAGCTCGCTGCGAGGCTGACATAGCTGACATAGGCATAGCTTTCATAGGACTCACAGAGCGCTCACAGGAGGTTGTCTGCAGTTGTTTATTACCGAACCACCTCCGCCTCGAATCCCGATTCCCACCACCCTATCCGACTCCTCCTCCATCATCACGATTCTCTGGACCTTCAATCCTCATTCTTGATTCCTTGTTAGTCTTATTACTTCGGCTACACAGATGCTATGACAGACAAAACTCCCTTCGAGCAATGAATGTCCAACTCGCATCGAGTGCCCTCCACCATTGCGCAAGCGGCTGCAACTGCAAGTGTCCTCTGCCAAGTCTGTTTCCTTTTCTCTGTTTGAGGGATGGATGTTTAATGTTCGAGACTGACTTGTCTGATCGATGATGACTCGAGAGTCCATCCAACACCTGTACAGAGCCCACTTCCTCATCTGACGACTTACGGACTAGGCCCAAACAACTCCTACTTTTGGAGTTCCAATAGAGCTTTTAGTGGCTTTTCCAAGTTTCAGAAAAATAGCTTGGGTTGGATTCACATTTACGACAGCAGCTGCCTGGTCTTTTTTTTTTTTTTTTTTTGAGAAAACGGGAAGAATAAAATTGATGCTAGAAAAAAATTACAAGCTCAGTCGAACTCATCTCAAGAAAGAGGGGGAGACCTCACTTGAGATAGTGACTGACATAATCATCAAGGTAAGTGATCATGTCACACCTGGGTTTTGAATACATAAGTAGGAGTTTGTCTTTCCAAACATTGTACCGGTTATTCTTCATAATCTTAAAGGGGCACATATGGACAATATTGGAACTCTGACAAGAGGTATGGTAGAATCTAAGGATTTTCTTCAACCCCATAAGACAGGAGTAAAAGTGATCTTTACAATTCTTTCTAAAGATGGCATAATTCCTATTTTTCCAAATAGACCAAAAGAGGTGGTTTCTGATAATCTGCCACAGAAGGATGTCCATGCCACAAGATTCACCAAGCAAAATGTCTTTACAGCTGGGAATTTTGAGCCCCTGAATCTGACAGAAGGACCAGATGCCCTCCCAGTATTTGACAGCAAATTTACACTTGATAAATAAATGATTCAAATCCTCTTCTTTACCACAGAGCTTGCAGAGTCCAGCATCAATTTTAAACTTCCTAGCATGACAACCAGTCCAAACACCCTTGTGGAGGATGAGCCAATTAAGAGTGGAATGCTTGTTGGACTGAGGGAAGGCCCAAGCACACTGAAACCTATACTTCCATTGAAGGTGGGTCCATTGAAGATACCATTTCTTGTTCAGTTTTCCAGAGATCTCCTTAATGCTTCTGACACTTCTCCTGTAGGAGCATAACATATCCTCAGCCAAGACATAGAGAGTGATCTTTTTCTTCCATAAGTTGGCCTCCATCTTTTCCAGCAGCTGCTCTTTCTTGCCCAGGAGAATCTGTTTACACAATACAGACAAACCTTCAGAATCAAGGATATAGTTGTTGGTTACAACTTCACCTTCAACCATCAGGTCCTTCCACTGAGCAAAGCCTTTTTTCCTGCATTTGTTCCATCTGATAGGGAGGGTCTGGAGGGTGGATCTTTCAGACCAACCCAGCCACATGGAATCCTGCTCAATGAAAGAAGAATTGTTAGCAAACCAAATAGGGAGAGTATAGTTGGATTTAACTATCATCCAGGCCTTCCAAAAATTACATATAAGTTGGCTACCCTTAGGGATAAAAGCAACAGGGGAAGTGATCACTTCCCAGAGAGAACAATTATCCCAACTCTTATTATTCTTAACACTGAACCTGTAAACATTCCTTTTGATCAAACAAGCCCAATAGTCATTGGAAGAAATAGATCTAACAATCCACTTGGCTGCCATTTGAGTTGCCATCCTGGTAGGACAGATGAGACCAAGGCCTCCTTCCTTCTTCTTCATACAACAGATACTCCAGGCAACTTTGGGTATTTTTGAACCCCCCCATAAAAAATTCCTAGCCAGAGAAATGGCCTGGCCCAATTGCTTTTTACTTGGCTGCCAGCAAGAAAGAAAATAAGTCAGAGAGGGGAGGATATAGTGTTTCAAAATAAAAGTTCTCTGAGACAGACTATTATCCACATAAGCCCATTTATGAGTTTTAGCTCTGAACTTATCAATCATCCAATTCCATCTCTGCTCATTAGAGATGCCAAAACCCATAGGTATACCAAGCAGCCTAAAGATAGTCCCTTTTTTAATAATGTCACAGCCAGCAGCCTCAACACAGTAAGGAATCTTATTATCAGTGGTGTAAAAACCAATTTTTTTATGATTGACCACAGAACCACTAGCTGTACAGAACATATTCAGGCATTTGAGAAATTGATTAGCAGAATCTTCATTAGCCTGCATTAACATGTTAGTGTCATCTGCAAACATCTGAAGCCCCAGAGGAGAGTGAGCCTGAGGAATGACTAAACCTGTGATGGAACCTTTGGTAATGCAGTCCTTGACCAACCAGCCAAGAGCATCACTGGCAATAGCAAACAGAAGAGGGGCCAGGGGGCAACCTTGCCTGATGGACCTGCACAATTTGAAGGGACTAGACAGACTACCATTAACAGAAACTTTAGAAAAAGCATTACCAAAAAGGATACTAACATGCTTAATGAAGTTTTTACCAAATCCAATGCCATGCAAAGATTGAAGAATGAAGTCCCACTCAATCCTATCATAAGCTTTATCAAAATCAATTTTAAAGAAATAGGTATCAATATTGAGCTCATTGTAATACTCCAGCCCTTCCCAAATAGTAATAATATTGTCAAGAATAAATCTGCCTTTAATGAACCCTTTTTGTTCAGGGAGGATGATGCTATCCATAAGAGGACTCAATCTTCTAGCTAAAATGGAGGCAAAGATTTTATACAGAGAAGTCAGATAGGAGATGGGTCTCCAATTATTCAAATCATCTTTGGGACCTTTTTTATGAATTAATTTGATCACACCGGTGTTGATATCAGCTGCCTGGTCTTGTTCTCCCCCGAAAAAGAAAAAAACCTATTGGAGCTTGAAGTGGGTTCAGATGGTAGTGGCAGTAAAAGGGTTGTGTAAAACCTAAAACCTTGTGCCCTTGATTTTTTCCATAGCTAGTGATGCGCCTTAGGGTGGCTGGTTAGAGACACTATGTCCAATGGAAAGATACAAAGCATTAAGATTCCTAATACTTCCTCCCAACCTGAGCTTCAAATGTTTGCTAATTATATGAACATGGTGATCAATGGTAACAATGCCTCTGCCAATGCCTTTCTTGAATGCCTAAACATCTTTTGCATTGCTAGTGGTTTCAAAGTCAATCATAAGAAGACTGGCTTTAAGGCTTCTAATAATGTGCTTCCTGATTTTGTTAGCAGAATTGTATGTGAGAAGATTAGAAGGAGAGATATTCAGGCTTAGTGGGATACCTATGGGATTCAATGTTTGTTTTAAGCAAAGATGGGAGTGGGTTCTTGAGAAAATTAAAAAGCACCTTTTCTTTTGGTATAGTTCTAACAGTTCTCTGGTCTCTGGCTCATAGAACCTTTGTGTTAAATCACTATGTTTTACCTAAGTTCACTTATTTTCTAGTTTGTTGGGTTCCCTTTAAAGCTCAGTTGGCTGAAGCTACTTCCCCAGCCAAGAGGTTTCTCTGAGGTGGTATTGCTTATACTAATAAAATTGCCAAAGTAGCTTGGACTACTTGTTGGTTACCCAAAGCTAAGGGAGTGCTTGGTCAA
The DNA here is from genome assembly GCA_020310875.1 of Ceratopteris richardii. Taxonomy (NCBI): domain Eukaryota; kingdom Viridiplantae; phylum Streptophyta; class Polypodiopsida; order Polypodiales; family Pteridaceae; genus Ceratopteris; species Ceratopteris richardii. The sequence continues at coordinate 94,133,594 of CM035413.1, read as the reverse complement.
TTGCCCTTCTAAAATGTCTCAAAATTTAGCTACTAAATGGATCTATGGAAGCCTTCTTGGTACTGACTTGTGGGTTGTTTTATTGAGCAAGAATCTATGAAAAAAATCTATAAGAAATTATAAGGCTTGGATTAACAATAAAATTTGGAATTTTGTGGTGTCTCCTCATATTTTTACTCTTGTTGGGAGTACCCTAGTCTGTAGAATCTGGAATACTTGGATGACCATTAAACAACACTTCTCTCCTCTTGATTGCTTTACTAACAACTCTAATTTTTATAAGTAGGAATCTCCCTGGCTGGGATGGCTATCCCTATGGGACAACCTCAACTTTTTAATTAGAGAACAAATGTGCCATAATGTTGGATTTTGATCTTGGAAATACCTCATGGAGGGTGACAAGGTAATCTCTGATAATTATTTATCTGCTCTTACTATGGATTCCCCTACTTGTGTGCAGATGCACTGTCTACATAAAGATGTACTAGAAAGGAAACTTGATGGATGCCAGTCCAAGTGTTTGGATATTTCTGAAGTAGTTGCTGCTATGCTGGCTTCATTCAAAAAAGCAAAGGATATTATGGCCAAGATTACAACCAAACTTAATAGGGGTGGAAAACTAATTAGAACAATAGCCAATGGAAGTTTAGATTCAAATGTTTATGGGCCTTTCCTGATTGCAGCAAACACTCATATCTTGAATGGCTCGTCATATACAATGGTTTATTGATGGGTCAAAAAGTGAGAATGCTTAACCCTATTGGTGGATTATGTACATACTCTTACTTATTTTCTCTCATCTTGGTTGCCTAATAAAAAACAATTGATGCAAGTCATTTCTTTAGCCAGAAGATTCCTATGGGGGTACTTCTAACTATGATAAAATTCCCAAGGTTGCTTGGAAAATTTGTTGTATGAAAAAAGAAGGGGGTTTGGGCATCCTATGACCTCCCAAAATGGTCAAATTAATGTCTGCTAAGTGGATTTTGAGACCCACCAACTTTGTTGATTTTTGGGCTTGCTTGATTAAGAGAAATTGCTCTAACTTCTCTTTGAAAAATTATAAAGCCCATGAAAATAATGGTTTTTGGGATATTGTCACCTCACCCCATGATTTTCTTCCCATAGGTCGTAGAATTATTTGTAACATGTTGATTTTGCTATTAACTCTTCTTTCTTTCACAAGAGTCAATGTGGATTGGGTGGATCATGATGTGGGAGAAAGGGAATTAAATATAAAAGAGAATAAATGTAGAAGAGCTTGTTATGATTCTTGGAGCAATTTGTTCCATAATGATAAGTTTTTGGATGATGATATAATTATGAATCTAATAGGATTGTCTATTGCTTGCAAATAGGTCCTCATTGAGAAGATGAAGATGCTCTAGAATTGGCTAGAAAGATGTACACATGATAAGCATGTGGACTTGTGTTTTGTGGCCTCTGACATATTCATCCAATTCAAAAAATCATGCGCCTCAATTTCAAGCATAGTTGGCAAGCTCAATAACAATTGGATGCTTCAATTGAAGCCTTGCCAATGGAAGTACAAGTTTAGATGTGTTTGGGTTTTCCCGTTGTCCATAAAGCAATCAACTTTGCAATGTCTAGCTCTTCATAAGGGTTTATGGACATGGAGCAAAGAAAAAAAGCTTAATATTAATATGATAAGTGTTTATTATGTGGCAGAGAGGAGGATCTTATCCATGTCTTCATTGGTTGTTGGCATGCTCAAATATACTAAATATTGTCAACAATTATTGTTCTATGGTTGGGATCCCTAAACTTGGAGTCCAACATATTCTTCTTGGTGTTCGTAATAGAATTGAGATATCTATGTGGCAACACTAGAGAGCTCAAATATTGTGGAGTATTTGGCTGAGCAAAAATTGGAGATTTTTGACTTTTGACACAAGGACCTTATGTATTCTTTACTAAGGAGATGAGACATATTACTAATTTGTCTTAATTTTGTTAACAATGCTTCTCCAGAGAGCTTTAGTACTTATGAATATGTAAACTCAAACCCACTGTGTGGAGGATTAAATTCCTATCTCTATATTCAAATACCAAATTATCCAATTGTGGACGAAGGTGGCTATGTGCCTCTTGAGACAAAGCTACATTCTAGTAGTAGTGACAAAACAAGGTACTACAACCGAGAACTAACAGAGAATGTTGTAGAACTAATAGAGAATACAATGAAGCATAGTCTTCTTTGATTTTTGTCACTACGGTGAAGCTCTTGAGTCATCTGAACCATCAAGTAGTTGAGCATGTATGCAATGAAGGCTTTTGTTAGCACAAGTCGATAGCATTGCACTTACAACCTGAGTGCCAATCTATGGGAGGAGAAGCATAAGAGTAGGCTATAACCCTCAATTTTGAATTACGACAAGAGCAATGAACGCAGCAGACGTGCAACATTGAATGGATAAGAACACTCAAATCTTGTTCAAACCGTTTTGGGAACTAAAAGGGTTGTGTTCCCCACGGATAAAAAATCCCACTTCGATGCAGAAGCACAATATTCTACAACACTTTTCCTCACTTTCTCCCACCTCTCTGTAGCAGTGTTGCTACAAGCCATCTCAAGCCCTGATTAAGGTCATCAATATGGTCATTGATGATAGAGTACTTAAAGCACTTAAAATTTTGGTCTTGTAGTGCTCATAAGAACTTTTCTTTACAAGGGTTGTTCACTGTCACAAAAATGCTCAAAAGATCTTGATTGCAGATTGTGATGATGAAATGCAATGAAACATGTGAGAGTGATAAAGAAAATAAGTATAAACAGAATAGTGATTAAAACACCTTTATGATAAATTGCAATGAAAAGCAAAATGGTTATGATAAGAACAACAAAGGTGATATAGGTCACACTAAATGAAGGAATGGAATAGTGCTTAGAAAAACTCTTATTGGGAAAGATGTAAAATGGGAGGGAAGGGGGGAAAGCAATCAACCTATGCTTTGATACCATGTTGAAATAAAGAAAACAACTCCTAATCTACTATAAACCACTAACTAATTAGATTGAGGAGGATAGAAGAAAAGAAATGAAAACATAATGAACTCGATTAATGAAAAGACTTACATGAGTTGCTCTAGGAGCATGATGACTCCATGAGGAAGGAATATACACTCTTGGCAATGGGCTAGAGTGAATGACTTGTGAGGAGTGAAGGGAGGCCTTGCTTATATGGAGTTTAGGAGACTTCCCTTGCATGTGGGATAAATGGGCTTGCATAAGAATGAGAGTAGACTTGGACAAAAGGGTGGAGCATGGAACTCTCAACACCAATAGCCATTCCTCCACTCCATTGAGAGTGATTGGTGGATAACTTGTACTGGTTGGAAGAGATGCTCTAGAGTTGAGAACTAAGGTTTGGAGCATCAATTTGATTTCTTGAATGCAAATAACGTCTCAGTTGGTACCTTTTTCCATAATACATTGGCCAATAATGGCCGCCCTAGAGGGACCACGGAGTCCTAAACATTTCAGAAGGAGACAACATTCATTTTCAACTACTATGGACTTTTAATAGGGACCTAATCCCTTTTCTCTTCTTTTTTTTTTCTTTGATCAGTGAGCACACAGAGTGAGGGGCTTCCCTTTGATTGGGCTTCACTAGTCGATCTAAAGGAACTTTCCTTTCTACATGCCCATCACCTTGGTATTTACCTTTGGTATTGTGGAACTAATGAGCAAATATAAGACATTTGAATGATAAAATCTAGGACATTTGAACCAATGATCAAAATCTAGGTTGTCTTCCTTACTAGTGGAAAATTCTTCCTAATTATCTTATTTTTCTTTGGCATACTCCTCCAACACTTTATCCTCTTGTGAACCTTCTAATAAATTTCAACCATTTGGAAAGTGTAGGAGATTGTTTTCTTTCTCAGGAAAATGAAATCTTGTTGTTTTTACATTAGAATGGGTGTGCAACAACCTAGCTTATAGCAAGGGATTTTGGTTTTTGCTTCTCCTTCTATTGCATGCTTCCATGTAGGCTATCAAGTTGGTAATAGGATCTACTGATTTTTGTATCATCTTTGCCTCAGAGAAGCATGGTGCTAGGCTCAATAATTTTGTTTTAGAGCAAAGGAAGTTTAGCACTTTTATTCTCCTCCATTTTTCCTTTTTGTCTCTTTTATCTCAAAGAACATTCCTTGATTTTTTTACCTTGATTAGAGAAGGAGAGATATTCAGGTTTCATGGGATACCTATGGGATTCAATGTTTCTTTTGAGCAAAGATGAGAGTGGGTTCTTGAGAAATTCAAAAAGCATCTTTTTTTCTGGTATAGTTCTAATAGTTATTTGGCTCATGAACCTTTGTGTTAAATCACTATCTTTTACCTAAGTTCACTTACTTTCTAGCTTGTTGGGTTCCCTCTAAAGCTCAATTGACTCAAGCTACTTCCCCAGCCAACAGATTTCTCTGGGATGGTACTGCTCATACTAATAAAATTGCCAAAGTAGCTTGGACTACTTGCTGCTTACCCAAAGCTGAGGGAGGGCTTGGTGCCAATTGCCCAACTAAAACGTCTCAAAATTTAGCTACTAAATGGATCTATAGAAGCCTTCTCAGTACTGATTTGTGGGTTGTTTTATTGATCTATATATATAAGGCTTGGACTAACAAAAAGAAATTGGGATATTATGGTGTTTCCTCATATTTTTACTCGTGTTGGGAGTACCCTAGTCTATAGACTCTGGAATACTTGGATGATAGTTAAACAACACTTCTCTCTTCTTGATTGCTTTACTAACAATTCTAATTTTTATAAGTAGGAATCTCCTTGGTTGGGATGGCTATTGTTGTGGTTTAAGCCTGGTGCTGAAGCTTTGAGGCCACAGAGATTCAGATAGAGAAGGTGAGATAAAGCGGAGCCTTACACAGAGGTGGAGAGAGAGAGAGAAAGAGAGAGTAAGAGATGAACTCTCTCGTATGAGAGAATGGAAGATAAGATAGCAAAAAAATAAGTTCCTCTCTCATACACATACGGACTGATCTGGAAATGAGTTGTGCCTTGATTTCTCATTCAATAGGTATCTTTTTATACAAAGTAGAGAACTTTTTGGCCAATGAAAAAGAGGATAAGACTTTTGGATAGATTTCCCTCCAACTTAGAGGTGTTCACATGCATGGAGAAGAAATCTCATAGCTAACATTCGCCCCCTTGAGCTTGATTATACAAGTAACTCTTTGGGAACTATCCTTTCCTCTCAACTAGACTAGGCTGGTACAAATATGATTCCTTCCCATGTACAAAGAAGGTGGTACAATGTTTATATCCTTCCTTCAACAAACTCATGGTGGTACAAAACCTTCCCTATACATATGAGGATGCAACAAAAGGGATGTTTACAACACATCATCATCGATGAAATTGACTTGGGCTTCTTCTTCTTCCTTTGTCTCCTCTGCTACATTGATGTTGCTAGGACTTTTGTTGAAAGCTCCTTTGTTATTGTTGTTGGCATTGTTGTTGTTGCATACATGACACTGCTTTGTAGCATCATTGGGTTTACCACATATTTTGCATAGGTTAACTTCAAAACAATCTTTTGACAAATGGTTGGTGGGATTACAATGAATGCATTTGTAGCTCTTACAGCCAAGAAATTTGTTGCAAATTCATCATGAGTTTTGAGCTTATTTTCATGTTTTTGTAGAGAATTGGTGACATCTTCTAGTCTAGGAATAGAGTTCTTTTCTTTAAGAATAGTTACAATTTGTCCAAACTTATCATCAGGGATGGCTTTGAGTAGGATGACTACTTGATCCCCATTTTCAATAGGGCATTGAACATATGCTAATTGGGTACATATACTCTTTAGCTTGTTTAAAAGTGTAGGTATATCTTCTCTCGAGACATGTTTAGAGAATAAAGTTGCATTTTAAGTGCTATTTCGGAGTTTCTAGAAATAGCTCCAAAAAATTTTGTTCTAAAGTAATCCATGCTTGATTTGCGCTGGTGCAATCATCCAAGAAATGTACATAGTTATCACCAAGGAATGTGAGTAACATTCCAAATGCCTGCTCATCCTTTTCCATGAAATATGGTAGCCCTCTTCTATGTTCAAGTGTTTCGTTTGGTGCTAATATTTTCATGATAGACCAAAGTTGTTTAGTCATGACATGAACCTTTATCTTTGTTTGCCATGTGTGGAAACCTTGCCCATTAAATTTTTCTAGATCTTTTTCAGTCATCATGGAGAGGTCTTACCAAAGTGAATCATTCTAGCAGTGTCTAAATCCTTACAACAATCCTTATTTGATGGATTTATTATGGCAGGAAGGTCTTAACACTAAAAAATGAGGGCAATTTCTAATCCCATGGAGACTCAAAACAAAGACTTACAAGCTAGGAGTGATTTCAAATTTAAAAGAGAATATGAACTGTAGGTCATTTTTTTAGCTCTAATATCCTTGTATTCTTTTTTATAAAAAAGTTTACTTGTGTATCATTGAAAAGGTATTCTTTCTCTTCCTTTTCAATGGAAATTTTTAATAGAAAATTAGAGTGCAAAATGTTTAAAAAACTCAGGAGTTATGTAATGCTTATCATTACTCACAAGAGCTTTTTGTCAATACAGGCCATGTACAGACGTTGTGCATGTAACAATGAAAAACACTAAATCTCACCAAAATTCATTACGACAATCATCATCACAAGTTGATGCGATAAACATGAATTCATTGTCTTCCACTTGTATTTTGGACAATGTTAGAGATTCTAAAGTCTCCCTTCAAGAATTCATTGGAGGAGGTAGAGCAAATTCCAGACATAGAGAGATGTAGAGAGAGACTGGGCAATGAAGAAAGAGAAACATCTCTTTTTCGTCCTCTAAGATGGGATGTGAGAAGAGGTAGAACTTGCAATGTTCTTCTTAGCAGCAATATGGTAGAAGAAACTTGCATACGCTTCAACTTCAGCCAAATAAAGTGAAGAAGTGCTTGAAAAAAAATTCAAGCATGCTCAAAGTGATCGTAAGACCTCTATCAAGCCAAATTGGTGCCATTGCAAGTGCATTGACTCTCCGAGAATTTCTATCACCATCTCCAGTTGAAATAGTGCTTCATACGGGTATAATGTCAGCTAGGTGATCGGTGCGAGTCACGGCATTTATCAAGCTCCACTGAGAAAATAAGCAACATCAACTAAGCTTGTATGTCATATCAAGGTAGTGCATACACTGTGATTAATGGCACCCCTTTGTCTTTGCAATCATCCAAATCAACATGAGCATGTCTAAGAGGATTGAAGAAGTAGGAACGTGTTGTCAGATGGCCTCTAGTTCATTCTGCAGGTAAATCGGATGTGTCAAGGTCCAAGCTAAAGCTCTGATACCATGTGTCGTGGTTTAAGCCTGGTGCTGAAGCTTTGATGCCACAAAGATTTAGGTCAAGAAGATGAGATAAAGTGAAGCCTTACACAAAAGTTGGAGAGAGAGAGAGTAAGAGACGAACTCTCTCGTATGAGAGAATGGAAGATAAGATAGAAAAAACATAAGTTCCTCTCTCATACATGTATGCACTGATCTGGAAATGACTTGTGCCTTGATTTCTCTTTCAATAGGTGTCTTTTTATACAAAGTAGAGAACCTTTTGGACAATGAAAAAGATGATAAGACTTTTGGATAGATTTCCCTCCAACATAGAGGTGTTCAAATGCATGGAGAAGAAATCTCATAGCTAACAACTATCCCTATGGAACAACCTCAACTTTTCAAGAGAACACAAGTGCCATCATGTTGGATTCTGATCTTGGAAATACCTCATGGAGGGTGACAAGTTAATCCCTGATAATTATTTTATCTGCTCTTACTAAGGTTTCCCCTACTTGTGTGAAGATGCTCTATCTACATAATGATGTGTTGGAAAGGAAACTTGATGAATGTCAATCCAAGTGTTTGGATATTTTTGAAGTGGTTGCTATAATGTTGGATTCCTTCAAAAAAGCAAAGGGCATTGTGTCCAAGATTACAACCAAACTTAATAGGAGGTGGAAAACTAATTAGAACAAAAGCTAATGGCAGTTTAGATTCAAATGTTTATGGGCCTTTCTTGATGGTAGCAAACACTCCTATCTTGAATGGCTAGTCATATGCAATGGTCTATGGACGGGTCAAAAGTGAGAATGTTTAACCCTCATGGTGTATTATGTACATATTGTGGCAGGGTGGAAGATGTTCCTATCCTCTTTGTTGATTGGTCACATGCCAACCAATTTTGGAAACCTGTAGAGCATTTCTTGTATTTGAATAAGTTTCCAAAGCTCAACAAGCTTGACATGTTGCTAGATTGTTACACGAATATGGATTTGCTCCTTTGGAATGTTTGCTCATAGAGTAGAGGACTTGCACATCACAAATCCACAAAATTAAAAAAAAAATGCATTTTTTTTTCTATCCATCATGATTGACATCATAAATCATGATTGACACTGTCCATCGTGATGGACATCTTGTCCATCACGATTGACAAACCATGACGGATGCCTATGTCCATCACGATAGGCATCATCCATCGTGACGAATACCCATTTCCATCACGATTGACACAAATGTCACGATTGACACTAGACACCATGAAAAACCTATCTGTCATGATGCATAGGTCACGATTGACACAAATCTATGCAAAAAACCAAAAAATTTTGTCCATCACAATTGACATCATCAATCGCAATTGATCCATCCATCACAATCGACACCATCAATTGCAGTTGACATGTGCATTGTGATTGACACCATCAATTGTGATTGACACCATCAATCGTGATTGACACCATCCATCGCAATCGACCCGTCCATCGTGATCAACACCATCAATCCATATTGACACCATCCATCACAATTGACCTGTCCATCACGATTGATGCCATCCATCGCGATGGATACCATCCATCATGATTGAGCTGTCCATTGCGATCGACACAATCAATCGCGATTGAACCGTCCATCATGATCAACACCATCAATTGCGATTGAACCATCCATCATGATCAACACCATCAATTGCGATTGACACCATCCATCTTGATTGATAGGCCATGATGGATAGCTCTGTCCATCACGATTGATGGACCTTTCCATCCTGATGGATAGGCAACTTCGGCCAAATTTTAGGGTTTAAATTTTTTTGAATTTTTTGCTAATATTGGAAAAAGTTTTCAAGTAATTAGAGCATCATGAACCCCCCAAGAAAATATTTCAAGAAGTCTTATTTGACTGATTCCCTGTTTTGACGCCCAGAACCCTGAACAACATAACTTTCTTATTTGAAATCTATTTTTAGTGATCTTGAGTTCGTTGGAAAGCTCGTTTTGAATTCTATGTAAAATTAATATGTTGAGTTTAGACAAAGTATTTTGAAGTTGACCTTCCACAAGGCTGAGGAAGCTAAAGTATCTTTAAGGAATTCTTTCATAAAGACAAAGGGAAAATTTGGTCTTTGAATTACATGAATGAAAATGGTCTATTAAATCAATTAAATTTAACTCTTGAACTAATTTCGGGACTTTAACAGGTCCATTGAGAGCACCAAAGGGCATCCAGAGCAAGCGTGACTATAGGCTTGAGAACAAGTGTCTTGGGCACTCAAGTGTGAGCAAAGGACAAGCGACTTGAGGTTTGAGCATTCTCAAACCCTTCAATTAATTCCTAGCCTAAGCTAAGTATGGCTAGTTGTATTGATTAATTAGGGCTATGTTAGGCATCATCCAAGTACAAGAACCCTAATTACTCAAGTGCAAGCATAATAAGCTAGTTTTTTGACAAATTCTAAAGTAAATGGACATAACTTAAGCAATGAAACTTCAAGTGCATTAAAATTCAAGCATTCCTCATGATGAAAACTATTGGAAACGAAGTGATAGCCTAATTAAAATAAAAAGAACAAGTGACTCATACGAAAGAACTTTGCAATGAGGTTGTACTTGGGAAATTGGTATATCAGTCAAGACATATGAACCTTAGGTAAGGAAGGAAGCTAGGCCATGATAGACAAAGCATTATATCATCTGAAGCTAATGTCAATCATACAACTAGGTCTTGGACCAAACAATTGAGTGATTAACCATACGTTCTACGTTCAGAAACAAGTGACTCTAAGATGTCATATAGCATGCAGAGACCAGTAGGTAGCTCAGGAGTGGCATACCTAAAAAAACGAGAAGGGCCATACAAGACTCATTCGGAATATATTAAGACCAATTGATTAGGTGCTCACATCTATGAGGAGAGTCTAAGAAGATCCATGGTCCAAATTCAAAGCTGTGATCAACCTATTGGACTAGAACATCTAGTAGTCAAATTCAAAGATGATTCATGGATTGATAAAGAAGGAACCATGTATGTAGTCACCAACTAGCCAGACAGAGCAGAAAAATTTGGCAATGTGATCCTAGAGACTGAAATGGGTGACATAGAGCAAGGGAACTTAGGAGGAGAGCCAAGAACCCTGAGAGGTAAATCGGTCTTAACCAGGATACTCACACCAGAATAGATTCCCCAAGATAACAAAGGTGTAGAATTGTTCTGGGATAGGGACACATATGAAGCCTTTTACAGGTTTAAGATTGCTCAATCTAGCGAAGCAAGAAGCATGATGATATATGAATTTAAAGATCATGAAACCCCAAGCAAAGTGCTCTACTTAGACAACATATCAGAGAGAGTGTTCGTGGTAACGGAACCTGGTAGGCATGCCTACACTTGGAAGGGTGACTTTGTTTTTACCCAACCAAGATCCAATGTATCTTATGGTCATCAAGGAGCTAGAACATCCCAAGCTTATGGAACTCAGAGGGACAAAAGTAGAGATAGACCTAAAGTAAGCTTTGCAAACCCTTTAGGAAGAGAGAGAGAGATCAAGATTAGATGCAGATAGAACAGATCAGGACAGAACAAAAATCCAAGACATCAAAGGGGCAGGAATGAGTTTCCTTTGCCAAGGCATAGAGAACACCCTAGGATCTTGAGGCCTACACAACTAGTTAATTCCATGAAGAACTATTTTGATGGTACAAGAGACCTATACGATCATGTGGTAGAATATAGGCAAGTCTTGAGAGCTGAGCAAGTTGATGAGTTGTCCACACAATACAACAATTTTGGTTTGACTCTCAAGAACATGGCTCTTACGTGGTTTCAACCACTACACTAGAGACATTCAAGAACATAGACCAATTGCTAGAAGCCTTCATCACGAAGTTCTCTAAGTGTGGCATAAGGCACAAAACTTCATCACTAATCCATAACTTTACACAAACACCTCAAGAGACAGTGAGACTTGCAGGAAGAAGATTTAAGCAATAATTAGAGAGATTCCCAATTCTAGAGCTACCCACACCAACCAAACAAGTAGCATTGTTCCTAGATGGATTGTTGAGTGCCAAATTGAGATCCTAAATGTATTTAAAGGAACCGAGAACCATAGAGCAATGTGTATGCATGTGCATAGATATTGAGGACAGCCTAGGTGAGGAACTAGAGCTCTTTAAGATTTACAAAGATTCAGATAGTTCTAGTAGCCTCATATCCAAACCCCCTACTTGTATTGAAAAATTGGTAGAAAAGGTAGCTCAGAAGTATCGAGTCTTTAGCAAGTAGACACCTAGATTTGGCCCAGTGAAACAATGCTATACTTGTGAAGGAAACCACATGGCTAATGTGTGCCCAATCATGGTTCAAGCCCAAGCGAACCCTAAGAGCCAATACTGCACTATAGAAAGGAGGTATACTAACCACACTGCATAAGATTGCCCATATAATAAGCAAGCAATTATACAAAACTATCCTCAGCCATGTCCACAACAATGGAGATTCTAGAACCAATACCCACCGCAGTAGTATGGTAGGCCCCAACAACCCTACCAACCACCCTATCAAGCACAACAAAGAACTCAACCAGTATTAGTACAACAACCTCCACCTCCACCAACGTGATCCCAGTGAAGTATGCTGCCATTGAAGAAAATTTGAATAGAGCCTTAGTGCTAGCATTGCCATTGATTTTAGAATGTGAGCAGAATAATCATACTTTTGACTTAGCTCAACTAGATAGTCCATCGGCCTACTATATGGATTCACAAAAGCATTATGAGATTTACCCCTATTAAAATCCTAGAAAACCTAGTTGGAGCCAAAATACGCTAATGTAATGTATGCAAATCCTAATTCTAGGCCCCAACCTAGACAGATAAGACCCCCAGCACCTAGAGGACCATGCTATAGATGCTAGGAGATCACTTCATTTGTGATTGCACTATACCTTACACTGATGCAACCCTAATCAGTGACAATTCAAGGTTTTTGTTCGGATTGTGGGAAGGAGTACCTTTTATGAGAGTGTACTAAGAACCCAAACAATATCCACTACCCTAGTGAAAGTAATCACCAAAGCTCAAGCATTACAGCTAAACCAAGGCTTAGGTTAGGAAAAGAGTTTCGAGGTTAGTGAGATTGAGAGAATAACTAAGAAAAGGGCAAGAGCTTGGAAGGATAGCCATGAGAAAATGAAGAGATAATGATCTAAGATAATGAGCAAGTTTGAGGAAAGCCTAAAAGAAACAAAGGCCAAGATAGTTGAACTCACATCTCAAATGCACTCTCACGCATCACCACCATCACCACCACCATCACCGTCACCATCACCATCACCATCACCATCACCATCACCATCACCATCACCATCACCATCACTATCACCATCTAATCAACTTCATGTAACCCCATCACCACCTAGAGTAGGATTAGTCCTAGCAGATCCCACTTCTGAGGACTTAGACATGATGCTTAAGGAATATCAGGCCAGAATCCAAGAAGGGTCAAATGTGATAGAACATGAAAAATGTTACCACAAGGTTGACCTGAAAATTGGAAGAACAAAGCTCTATGCAAAAATGGTAGAATTGGCTCAAACCATATTTTAGACAGTCTTAATGCAGCCACTATTAGACATAGTTATCCACTTCCTATCATTGAGCATTTATTACAAAGGGTAGCAGTCAAGGAAGTATAAAACTTCATTGATGGGTTCTCTGGCTACATCAAGTGGCTATTGGCCGAGAAGATCAACATAAGATGTCTTTTGCCACATAATGGGGTATATTCACATTTCTCATAATGCCATTTGGGCTTACCAATGCACTGGTTACCTTTTAGAGGCTGATGTATCATGTATTTAAAGAGTTCCTGCACAAAAAATTGGAAGTCTATGTTGATATCTATGTGCTCATTCCAACATTAGACAAACACATATATCTGAGCTAAGACAAATCTTTGACAAGCATAGAGAATATCAGGTCTACTTGAACCCAGAAAAGTGTGTTTTTATGGTCAAGCAAGGCAAGATTCTAGGAAACATATTGTCAAAGAATGGCATATCCATGGATGAGGAGAAAGTGAGAGCAATTGCAGAGCTACCTAGGCCAAAGAATGCCAAAGAAGTACAAGCCTTCATGGGCCCTTGCAATTATTATCGATGTTTCATCCATATGTATGCAATCATTGCAAAGCGTTTGTAGTCCCTGTTGACAAAGTTTGAGTCGATAGATGGATGTGAAGACTCCTTTAATGAGCTTAAGCAATGATTATGTTCAACACCAATCTTGACTACACTAGATTGGAACAATCCATTCCATGTTCATGTGGATGCATCCAATTATGCTATTGGGTGTGTACTAGCACAACCTCGTGGTTAAAAAAGGTTAGACATTATTTGTTTGCAAATAGGTTTAAATTTTTTACAGACCATCAAGCGCTATTATATCTAGTGAATAACCTAACAATATTGGCAGATTAGTAAGATGGTTCATCTTACTAATGGAATATGACTTTGAAGTTGTGGTTAGAAAAGGTAGGACTCACCTTAGGGCAGATCACCTTTCTAGACTAACTTCAGGCCACTCTCCTCAAGGAGTATCAAATGAACTTCCTAATGCTTACTTGTTCAATCTAGAAGTACTTCATGAATGTGCCAAAACTCTAGTGCCTATTCTAACCTTTGGACCCAAGCATCCCATACTTAAAGCAAATGGCAAAGAAGTAGTGAGGTCCTAGAGATATCACATAATGGCAGGTAGCATGCATAAGCACACTAATCAAGGCATATTGACTTGTTGTATAGACGAAGATGAGCATGCAAAGTGGTTGCAAATAGCACATGTAGGTGCATTGCAACAACATCACTCCAAACATCAAACCCTTCAGATTCTACAAAGATTAGGAGTATGTTGGCCAACCATGGAAGCAGATGCCCATATGATGTGCAAGAAATGCCCAATTTGTAGTATTAGACCACTTGTGGAACATGCTACGCTATATCATGTGTCTCTAGTACTAGATTGGAGTGAGCCTTTGGTAAGTCTTCTGAGGATGAAAACATTCCCTCAAGAAATGACATTGGCTAGACAAAAGAGCTTAGATAACTAGATTACACACTCATAGGTGATAATCTATACAAACGAGGAAGAGACGGATATCTCAATTTGTGTGTCCATGAGAGTGAATACCTCAAGATATTAGAGACTGCTCACCAAGGAGTAGCTAGAGGACACTTTGGACTAGAAAGGGTGATCAAGGCAATATTGTTTGCAGGTCTTTGGTGGCCAACTCTTCACATGGATGCACACACCTATCTGAATAGGTGCCATATTTGTCAGCTAACTCAATACTAGATACATTGTCGTAGAGATTTCCATCTCTAAAGAACCTCAACACCAACCGAAAATGAAAAATTTTCTTAGTTGGTGAGAATCCATAAAAATGCTCTCATGATGAAATCCATGTAATTTTATGATGAGTTGTACACTGATAATATGTTTGTACAATCTTTATGAGAAATCCATGTATTTTCACCCATGTAAACCCATACTTTAACCATTCACAAACCATGTGAACCATAAGTTCTCTAATGTGAATCCATAACCATGAAAATAGGCACACCCATAAATGTATTTATGATGCCTAGCCCACTCTTGGGGCATCTAAGACTTGAGGCAATCTTGTGAAGAGCTAGCATTGAAGTTTGGAAGAGTTGAGCGACATGGAGGCTACACACATATTTTGAAGGAGGGATTCTAGCACTCTACACTTGGAGGAGAAGCTTTCTCTATTTGAAGGACATGATGGAGGTAGCTCTATAGACACAATGAAGGATTGATAGACATTATGAATCAACATTATGAACCAACTTTATGATCTACAATGAATTGGTAACATGTATCTTTCATTATTTTCAATTACAATTGTATAAACACTTATTATGAATCATTTTCTTTCTTCCATATGATGATATCTTGTGTAAGTGATCTTATCAATTTTCTTGAGTTTTTATTATCTCTTTAAGTCTACATTCTGCCACATGAGCCTGCCTGGAGCACCTTGTGTGTGCTGTTGGACTTGGCGGTTAAATTGATCTGCCAACAGTGTGCCATCTTCTCAACAACGTAAAGATAAGATGCCATTGAAACCCATGACGGGTGGACATGCATTCCCTAAGTGGGGAATAGACTTTGTCACTTCTATTAATCCTCGAGCTAAGATTTCACATGCTGAATAGATCATTGTGGCCATTGATTATCTTACTAAATGGGTGGAAGTGACGACAACAAGAAAGAACGATGTGCAGACCATAACCAAGTTCCTATTTGAGAATGTATTTACAAGATATGGTTTGCCAATAGAATTGGTGAGTGATCGTGGCACCCACTTTTTGAATGAGGTCATTGAATACTTGTTACAAGAATTCATGGTGGTTCACAAGAAGTTGGCTCCATATCACCCACAAGCTAACAGACAAGCTGAGAGCACAAATGAGATTCTGTGTAATGTGTTGACAATATTGGTGAATAATAAACGCTCTAATTGGGATAGATAGCTACATCATGCTATTTGGGTATATTGAGTTGCCTATAAAACGATACTCCAAGCCACACCCTTTTAGATGGTACTTGGCCAAAATGCAATATTGCTACTAGATTTCTTGATACCAACCTTGAAAGTAGCATAAGAGCATCAATGGATCAACCATGAGTTCTTATCTAGAATACTTGATCTTGAACGATTAGGTGAAACAAGATTAAGAGTAGTTGTAGGAATATATGGAGCCAAGAAAAGACAAAAGGCATACTTTGATGCCCATGTGAAAGATAAGGGTTTGAAGGCAGGGGATTTAGTCTTATTGTACACCTTGAAGCAACATGCATGGAAGTTTGAGAAGTGTGGCTATGGATACATGATTATTAATAGAATATCAAAAAGTGGAGCTATCCAATTACCACCCTAGAAGGCAATATCCTACCCAGTTACATCAGTGGATGCAAAGTCAAATTATAACAAGAACCCCTCATAGAGGAAATGATTAGTTGGCTCAACGTTGCAAAGAAACATAAAGAAGAGGAAAAACAAGTCTAAGAAGAAGCATTGGCAGAAGCCTTAGAACGCATCCGACGAATGAAATTTAGAAGATAAGATAGAGATCAGCCTAGATCAGACACTCGTGATGCTCCAAGATACCACATGGCCATGTGTAAAGCATCAGGTGTAATTTCCCCTTGAATTATTGATCGATGTCCTTTTGTGACACTAGAAGTAGGACAATGAAACAATGCAAGGAATGTAAGAGCCTTCATTGACTTAGGTGCAACCACTAGTGCAATTAGACTTTCTTATTGTCAAGAATTGTAATCAAGTATCAATCCTATAGATGCGTATCTCATAGGATTGGGAGGTGTGGAAACCCCTTGCATGGGTGAGGTGGCAGTTCCCATACACATTTAGGATGTTCTTATGATAGTGATGATGCTAGTGTGTCAAGATGAGGATCTCACAAAACCTCTTATCTTGGGTCAAGATTGGATATATGATCATGCATTTAACCTAAACCTAAGAAGTGGACTTCTTTAGGTCTGGGTGGATCAAACTACATCACAATTGAGCTAGAAAATCATGCACTCAAGGAACTAGGAAAGACACCCACTCCTAGTCCTTCCAAGAACACACTTGAAGATAACGATGCTATTGTTGTCCAAAGTTCTATGATGCAGAACAAGGTCACTCATGAAGGAGTTGTAGATGAAAAAAAGGAACTCCCTTCTTTTCCAAAGACGGCCGAGGGAAAACAACCAAGAGGAACCACACATTGGGTCACACAAACAACCAAGTTGTTGGCTCAATAGTGAAGGCCAAACAAAAGACCTCATGGAGTGAGGCAAATTTCGATACGCAGGGGCAGACAACCCTCTACTAATTTGACAGAAACCCAAAGATGCAACAAACAAACCACTAAGTCAAAGAATAGAATGAAGGAGTTTTTGGAACATCAAGCTTTCATTATTCTTGAGGTGGATATGCTCTACATCAAATCCATTTATTGTATTGAGTGATTAATCACATATGATCACTTTCTTATGTAATTTCCAGAGTGTTTATCTTTGTAAAAGAAAAGAGTAAAAGACCTAAAAAGGCACGAGTTAGAAGTGGTTGTGATTCTCAATCAATCAATCAAAAAGTAGATATGACTTTAACCTTCGCTTTTCCTAGATTATAGGAAAAGATTCAAATCAATCTAAACTACCAAACTTGCCTAATTTTGAATTCAAATTCATGAAGAAAAGGCATTGATAGATGCTCAAGTTTCTATACAAAGGATCCAAACCATTTTTACATTAAGGAGATTGTTGATTTGAAGCAATACATATACTCTTTGATCATTTCTTGGTGCCATTTTTGTTCTATACTCCTTCTTTATGCATATAAATTTTTTAAGTCATTCGGTTCATTAATTTTCAAATCATTTTGTTCATTAGTTTTGGTCTTGGGGTTATTCTGTACACATCCCTAAAAAATTAGGATGACACCAGTTTAGTGTTAAGGTGATTGCTCCTTCTATAAATGTTATAAATTAGGGATTTTATGCATTATAGAAAGCCAAACCTTGTTGGTGCAGACCAATCACCAATTGAAGTTTGAAAGACAAAGGATGGAGATAAGATCAAGTCTTGAAGCAAAGAAGGTGGTTACATTCACAGGATGAATGATATGTACACATATGTACATTAGTGAAGACATAGATCACTTATACTTCTGTTTAGTTATAAGCTTGTACATATTTGCCTATAAATACTTTGGAAAAATGTCGGGGCAATAGAGAAGACAATAGGAGAGTATGAGAATAGTGCATTTGTAAGTTGTAAGACTCATTAGAGTCCATAGGAATGAGAAGAAGTCTCTCTCACAACTCAGTTGTAATTTTCTGAGGAATAGAAGAAAAGTTGCACCCGAAGTTTTCGTGTCTTCTCCTTCTGTGATAGATATTCTGTGGAATGCTTTTGTACAAGTCTAAGTCTAGATTTGATTGATCTTCATACAAAGTTTCAGCTTCCAATTGTAATCAGCTTAAGAGAATTGTGTGTAGGAACATTCATATGTAAAGAATGTTCACAGTCTTCTGAAACAGGCGCAGATTTCGAGTTCAATGAAATGAGTAGTGCTCAGTGCACAGTGTAAAGTTTTACACATATGATAGCTCAAAATCTAAGTTGAGCGATAAGCTATCTATAGCTAAAAGGATTTGATCAAACGGGTTTGACATTGTGAGAATTAAAGTTAAGAAGTTAGGGGTGTCCAAATCGACTTCTCAGAAGTGCAGATTTAGACATAGGTAACTTGTGAAGTAGATTTCTCAAGATCTACTGAATCTTTTGGAGTGATTTGACTTGGAGGAGGTGCGCAATCTTTAGGCGACACCTTGTGCAAAGTTTCATAGAAAACTTTACACATTTACTCAGTCAATGAGAAAGGTATATGCAGCAGACTTTTCAAGTAATCTTCTTCTTCACAGATTGTTCAAGAATTTGATATTTGGTCATTGATCTTTTAAATTGGTGAAGATTTTGACTTACTCTTGATATAGAGGTGTTCTAAGTTCAAGAGTAGGTTGTTCTTTTGGAGATTAACACTCTCCATCAGTGGTATCAGAACAGGAAGCATTAGAATTGAAGAAAAGGAGGATCCGGACTGCTGCAGCTACAAAGAATTTGACATCTGAAGATTCAAAAGGTGAAAGCCTGAAGGAAAAGCTTGAAGGAGAGATCATACGACATCAAGAAGGACGAAAGGAGTGTCATTCGAAGTAAAGGTAACCTTATACTTTATAAAGATTGAAGAATTCAGTACACAGGTAAAGGAAGGATGGGAGATTCTCTTCGAATAGAGAAGTTGGATAGAGAAAACTATCCTGCATGGTCAATGAGGATGGAAGCTCATCTAATGAGCAAAGATTTGATAGCCTATATTACAGGAGAAGAAGAAAAGCCTCAATTCAGAGATCCTAGTGTTCCAACTAGGGAGGAATTGTCAGATTTGAAGAATTGGATGAAAAGAGATGCTCAAGCTAGGAGTATCATTTATATGGTAGTCAATGACTACTTGCTACCTCACATTAGAGGTCTTGAAAGTGCAAGTGAAATATGGAATGCTTTGGAGGAGCATTTCCAAAACACTACAAAGTCAAGAAAGGCATCTTTATGGGCAGAGTTTGCTACTTTCAAGAAGAAGGCTTCACAATCAATATCTGATTATGTGACAAAGATGAAGGACATTGCAGATGCATTAGGAGCAGTGGATGAAGACATTGAAGAAGATAAATTGGTAAGGCAAATTCTCACAGGACTAAGAGGTGATGAGAAGTGGAAGCCTTTTATTTTGTCTACAGAACTTTCATTGGATCATTTCAATCCTGATTTGAATCAATTGTTAGGACATATGCTAACTTTTGAGAATGATATCAAAGGAGATGTTGACAAGAGTGCAGGTCATGCAATGTACTCTAAGGACAAGAAGAAAACTAACAAAGGAAAGCAACAAGCAAATGAAGAAGAAGGCACAACTAGTCAAGCCAACTTCCTAAGAGGTAGAGGAGGTGGCAAAGGTAGAGGAAGAGGCAGGAACAACAAAGATGGAGCCAAAGCATGCTGGATTTGTGGTAAGACAAATCATTTAGCTACTGATTGTTGGCATAATACTCAGAGTAATGGTGGATATAATCAAAACTATAATTCAAGAGGAAGAGGTGGCAGAAATCAAAGAGGTAATTTCAGAGGCAGAGGTAGTAGGGGTTACTTTGGAAGAAATGTAGGTAGAGGATTCCAAAGTCAACAATATAACAATACCTACTACAATTATGCTTCAAATCAGAAGGAAGATTCAACATTGATAATGAATGCAACATGTGAAAGGCAGAGTGAAGATCAAAGAGTCTTCTACATTGACTCAGGGTGTAGCAATCACCTGAGTGGTAACATAGCCTTGATGACTGATTTGGAGAATAAGGTATCTAATCATGTTGTTCAAACAGGTGACAACACAAAGCACAATGTGAAGTCAATTGGATCAGTGAAGGCCAAGGATGGTAGCACCTTATTGAGTAAGGTCTTGTATGTTCCTACAATTCCTAAGAATTTGATAAGTGTAGGACAAATTGTGGAAAAAGGTTATGAAGTGAGGTTCACTAATGAAGGAGTGTTTGTGGAAGACCCTAGCAATGGGTATAAACAAATTGTTTCAGGGAAGAAAGAAGGAAGATTGTTCACATTGAAGATTCAAGGTAATGTTGGTCATGCCTTGTTCACTTATGGAGGACAAAAGATCTCTAAGTTAGATCTTTGGCACAAGAGGCTTGGACATTTCAATGAAAGAGGTATTAAAGACATGATTAATAATGGCTCAGTGCTTGGATTGCCTAATGTTGAAGGTCAACATATGACATACAGATGTGAGGCATGTCAATTAGGTAAGGCTCATAAGCAATCTTACTCCAAGCATGGTTTTATGTATTCAGAGAAGCTTGAGTTGGTACACACAGATGTGTGGGGACCATCAAAGGATTTCAGTATCAATGGATCAAGGTATTATGTGATTTATGTTGATGATGCTACCAGATGGATCACTATCTATGTGATCAAAGATAAGTCAGAGGTATTCAATACATTCAAACATTATCATGTGTATGCAGAGAGAATTACAGGACATAGATTGAAGAGACTAAGGTCAGATGGAGGGGGAGAGTATTTCTCTAATGAGTTCAGTGATTACTTGTGGAATGCAAGCATAAAAAGAGAGGTTACTTGCAGGTACTCTCCTCAACAAAATGGTGTAGCAGAGAGGAGAAATAGGACTCTTGTTGAGTTTGCAAGGTTCATGATGAAAGAGAAAAATTGCCCAAATTATTTGTGGGCTGAGGCTGTAAACACAGCTACTTATTTGGTCAATAGGCTACCTTGTAAAGCCTTGCAGGGTATGACACCATATGAGGCATGGTGGGGTAAGAGACCTACATTAGACCATTGCAAAGTATTTGGATGTTTGGCCTATGCATATGTGCCATCACAATTAAGACACAAATTGGAACCTAAAGCTAAAAAATATGTGTTTATTGGTTATGATGATAAGCAGATGGGATACAGGTTGTGGAATCCATCCACAAAACATTTTCTTGTATCAAAAGATGTTACATTTGATGAGCAAGGTACTTGGTATGCAGGTACTATCAATATTAATACAGATGATGAAGAAATTGTGAGTCAAAGGAAAGGTAAATCAAAGGTTCAGATATTTGATGAGCAAGAGAATAATGAAGTGCAGGTTGAAGTGGAAGAGACACCAAGATTTGATCCTGAATATGAAGAACGAGAAACCTCAAGAAGTGGAGAACTTAGGAGGTCTACAAGGCACAAATGGCAACCTACAAGGTATAGCTATGATACTTCATTCTTGACTACTAAGGATTATGCTTACATGGTTAAAGCAGATGAAGACCCTTCTACATATGAAGAGGCAAAAGGTAAAGAGATTTGGGAAAAAGCTATGCAGGAAGAATATGATGCATTGATGGAGAATCAAACATGGGATTTGGTTCCGAAACCAAATAGTCAGAAGATCATTGGATGCAAGTGGGTTTATAAGACAAAGAGATTTGCAGATGGAAGTGTGTCTAGGTACAAAGCTAGACTTGTTGTTAAAGGGTTTGCTCAGACATATGGTATTGACTATGATGAGACTTATAGTCCAGTGGCAAAGATGACAACCATTAGAACACTCATAGCAATTTCTGCATGCAAAGGTTGGAAATTGTGTCAATTAGATGTGAAGAATGCTTTTTTGAATGGTTATATTTCAGATGATGTTTTCATGGAGCAACCTGAAGGATTCAGAGATGGAAGATATCCAGATTATGTGTGTAAGCTCAAGAGAGCTTTATATGGCTTGAATCAGGCCCCAAGGGCATGGAACTATAGGCTTGTAAAGTTCCTAAAGGAACTTGGATTTCAAGTATCTAAAGCAGATAGTAGCTTGCTTGTCAAAGCAAGTGGTGATCGGTTCATTTACATATGTCTATATGTTGATGATATAATTCTTATAGGTACAGATGAGAAAGGCATACAAAGCCTAAAGAAGCAAATGGAGAAAGAGTTCAAAATCAGTGACTTGGGAGATTTGTCATACTTCTTGGGCATGGAGATTTCATACACTCAACATGGAGTGTATGTGACTCAAGAAAGGTATTTGAAGAATTTGTTAACCAAGTTTAAAATGGATGATTGCAGAGTAGCACCTACTCCAATGGAGGTGAATCACAGATTGAGCAGATATGGAGGTGAAGAATTCAAGGACATGAAGCAATATCAGAGTTTGGTTGGTTACATCAGATACAAATATCAAGATCTATAGTGATGCAGGTAATCCAGATGATAGAAGGTCAACCTATGGATACATGTGTTATGTGGGAGATAAGTTAATCTCTTGGTGCTCAAAGAAACAACATACAATTGCTTTGTCATCTACAGAAGCAGAGTACAAAGGCATGGTTGAAGGTGCAAAGGAAGTGATATGGCTTAAGACTCTCATGAAGAGTTTTGACACTATACAGAGCATACCTATCATTTATGGAGATAACATGAGTTCATTATATCTAGCTGCTAATCCTGTTTTTCATGCCAGGACCAAACACATTGAGATACAGTATCACTTTCTAAGAGAGAAGGTGATGGATAAAGAGATTGAAGTTATACATACTTCAACAAAAGATCAGATAGCTGATATGCTTACAAAGAGCTTGGATGGACCAAAGTTACAGAAGTTCAAAGATATGGCAGGTATAAAGAAGATAAGAGAAACCTCAATTGACGATTGAGGGGGAGCTGTTGGTGCAGACCAATCACCAATTGAAGTTTGAAAGACAAAGGATGGAGATAAGATCAAGTCTTGAAGCAAAGAAGGTGGTTACATTCACAGGATGAATGATATGTACACATATGTACATTAGTGAAGACATAGATCACTTATACTTCTGTTTAGTTATAAGCTTGTACATATTTGCCTATAAATACTTTGGAAAAATGTCGGGGCAATAGAGAAGACAATAGGAGAGTATGAGAATAGTGCATTTGTAAGTTGTAAGACTCATTAGAGTCCATAGGAATGAGAAGAAGTCTCTCTCACAACTCAGTTGTAATTTTCTGAGGAATAGAAGAAAAGTTGCGCCCGAAGTTTTCGTGTCTTCTCCTTCTGTGATAGATATTCTGTGGAATGCTTTTGTACAAGTCTAAGTCTAGAGTTGATTGATCTTCGTACAAAGTTTCAGCTTCCAATTGTAATCAGGTTAAGAGAATTGTGTGTAGGAACATTCATATGTAAAGAATGTTCACAGTCTTCTGAAACAGGCGCAGATTTCGAGTTCAATGAAATGAGTAGTGCTCAGTGCACAGTGTAAACTTTTACACATATGATAGCTCAAAATCTAAGTTGAGAGATAAGCTATCTATAGCTAAAAGGATTTGATCAAACGGGTTCGACATTGTGAGAATTAAAGTTAAGAAGTTAGGGGTGTCCAAATCGACTTCTCAGAAGTGCAGATTTAGACATAGGTAACTTGTGAAGTAGATTTCTCAAGATCGACTGAATCTTTTGGAGTGATTTGACTTGGAGGAGGTGCGCAATCTTTAGGTGACACCTTGTGCAAAGTTTCATAGAAAACTTTACACATTTACTCAGTCAATGAGAAAGATATATGCAGCAGACTTTTCAAGTAATCTTCTTCTTCACAGATTGTTCAAGAATTTGATATTTGGTCATTGATCTTTTAAATTGGTGAAGATTTTGACTTACTCTTGATATAGAGGTGTTCTAAGTTCAAGAGTAGGTTGTTCTTTTGGAGATTAACACTCTCCATCAAACCTATGTATGACACTCCTGTAAGAGGAATTTTTCCAATTGTTATTGTGTTGGATGCTCTTAGTGTTTGAAGTCATAACTTCCATCCATTTTTAGAAGGTTTTTGTGAGCTGGTCAAGGTGCAATTTATCTGTTTTGCATCAACTTGTTCTTGTTGATGTTACAAAGTACCTACTGGGTTTTATTGCACTAACCACAAGCCTACAACACTTGTTTTAAATATCCAAAGATCTAGGACTGGTTGTATGCTGGTTTGCTGATACAACTTCACCACTTGATAACTCAACTTTCCAAACCTCTCCAAGCTTCTCCAAACTTTATTTTAGTGGTATCAGAGCAACTTCAAGATGAGAGATGGCTTTCCATCAATGACTGAGAAGCTTGATGGACACAATTATGCCACTTGGAAAATCAGAATGGAGACTTATTTGCAAGGAAGAAACCTAAATGAGATTGTATCACGTTGTCGGGATGAAATCCCGCAGGGAGTGTGCACTGATTTTTTTCAGAGTTCGTTGTTTTATGAGTTTTATATGATGTTTTGATCTAAAGAGGGTACATTTCATGCATGAATTGACTGATTGATTACCTGTGTAATAAGAAACCATGTTAGAGATGTGCGTTAGAACCGTGCGTGTAAATAACTGACATTAGACCCATGAAAACTTTAGGTTTGACCCTTGAAACTGACTGGAAACATGAGTTTACCCTATGGAAACCGGACTTGAACCCTTGGAAGCCCTTAGAGTTTAGGCCGAAATTATAAATAAACCGTTAAATTGACGAGCTTGAGATAATTGTGAGCAAACCCCTAAATTTCCCAACCAAAAACCCGAGATCGGACCCCTGGAAATGGTGGTTTCTGTAGGCCAAACCCCAAAAACCCATTAAAATGTAAATATCCAGTGTGAAACGAAACCATAGTTTATGGAAAAATTAAAAGACCGCCAAAATTAGAAAGTTAATTGAGAAGGTGGGAACGTTCTAGAAGCGAGTCCAAGGGGGAGTCTATAAATAAGTGCCTAAGCTCATTCATTCCTCCCCGTGGTCTTTCTTGTGGAACGCTTCTCCAGGTTATTGCGGTTTCTGATTATCTGAAGAAAAGAGAAGGAAGGCCATTGCTGAGGGTACCTAAAATAAAGAGCAGATTGAAGACCTAAAGAAAAGCTTGGACCGCGAAGACCGAAGTGGAATCCCGTAGGCGATTTCTTGCACTGTAGCGAGGGATATATAGTATACACTAGCCGGCCCGCACTGTAGCGGCGGCTTTTATCTTGTATCATCGCACCGCACTGTAGCGGTTTTATTATACCATCGGCCCGCACTGTAGCGGCCTGTTTGTATCACTCATTTTTATTGGAGTACTTTTTCATATTTCGTTGTATCTTCGAGCTTGATCTACATCACGTGTATCACTGCGGTACCCCATTGTCTCTTTCCGACGCCCACGGTCCCACGTCTCGACACTTCCGAGGGGCGAGGGTCCCACACGTACGAGGATCGCGCACGCTCCGGAGAGCACAGGCGAGGCGCCCAGCGCGCAGACGCCGCTCGCAGGACAGTGGGAATGGCGCACCAGAGCGGGGCCTGATCCAACCCCACGCGCCGAGGTTTGCATGAAGCATGAATGACTAGGAAATTATATGAGTGAGATCAGTTAGTGGACTAGAGACTTTTGGGAGTGAAAGCTTGGGAATGTGATGACATGCTTAGACCGAGTGCATGTATATGCTGATTGATTTGAACACTTAGTGAGTGGGAAACTTTGGATCCTAGTATTTGTTTCTTATGAGATCTTACCTCCATATGGATCATGATTTATAAGGAAACATTCATACTCATGCCAGCTTATATGTGCGTGTATGTTGTTGGTGCGCTGCGATGGGCTAGTAGGCGGGTGGAACCACCTTGGTCAGACGATCAAGGCCACGAGCCGTAGCTAGTTTCGTCGTAGGCCTAGCCTATCTGTTGTCATGCGCCTGTATGGATCGGTAGGCGGGTGGAGTCACTCTGGCCGGGTGGTCAGAGCCACGAGCTGACGCCGATTTCATGCAGGGTTGACATTGTGTATGTCGTGCGCTATGTCGGGTCGGCAGACAGGTGGAATGAACTTGGCCGAGCGGACAAGTCCATGAGTCGCACCCGATTTCGACATAGGCCGATTTGTGAAAAATAAAAGATAAAAAGAAATGCTGAGCTGAGATGAAGAGAAAAATGAAAAAGAAAAAGAAAAAGAAAGAAAGATCTGATGGAGAGTTGGACAAGTAGGAGATAAATAGTAGGAATCGAGGTATATTCTACAAACTGAGTTAGTAGAAACATATGTATATGCTAGTACTTAGAATGAGCAGTTGGATCTGAACCAGTTGACCAAACAAAAGATCTAGAAAGCCGATGATTTATTCATGTGATTACTTGTCAGATTGCAGACGCAGAAACATAATATGATGTTTGTGAAGCTTGAATCTACCTAATTTTCTAAAATTCATACTAATCTTTATAAAAGATTGCATGACTGCATGAGATCATGATTTGAGTTTTGAAAAGAAAAAGATAAAAAGTGTAAAGAGATTTTAAAAGAACCCTGATACTCTTCTGTTGGATCTTGCAGGTTGGCCCATCGGGACGATGTGCAGGTTTAGCGGGGGCGAATGTCGGGATGAAATCCCGCAGGGAGTGTGCACTGATTTTTTTCAGAGTTCATTGTTTTATGAGTTTTATATGATGTTTTGATCTAAAGAGGGTACATTTCATGCATGAATTGACTGATTGATTACCTGTGTAATAAGAAACCATGTTAGAGATGTGCGTTAGAACCGTGCGTGTAAATAACTGACATTAGACCCATGAAAACTTTAGGTTTGACCCTTGAAACTGACTGGAAACATGAGTTTACCCTATGAAAACCGGACTTGAACCCTTGGAAGCCCTTAGAGTTTAGGCTGAAATTATAAATAAACCGTTAAATTGACGAGCTTGAGATAATTGTGAGCAAACCCCTAAATTTCCCAACCAAAAACCCGAGATCGGACCCCTGGAAATGGCGGTTTCTGTAGGCCAAACCCCAAAAACCCATTAAAATGTAAATATCCAGTGTGAAACGAAACCATAGTTTATGGAAAAATTAAAAGACCGCCAAAATTAGAAAGTTAATTGAGGAGGTGGGAACGTTCTAGAAGCGAGTCCAAGGGGGAGTCTATAAATAAGTGCCTAAGCTCATTCATTCCTCCCCGTGGTCTTTCTTGTGGAACGCTTCTCCAGGTTATTGCGGTTTCTGATTATCTGAAGAAAAGAGAAGGAAGGCCATTGCTGAGGGTACCTAAAATAAAGAGCAGATTGAAGACCTAAAGAAAAGCTTGGACCGCGAAGACCGAAGTGGAATCCCGTAGGCGATTTCTTGCACTGTAGCGAGGGATCTATAGTATACACTAGCCGGCCTGCACTGTAGCGGCGGCTTTTATCTTGTATCATCGCACTGCATTGTAGCGGTTTTATTGTACCATCGGCCCGCACTGTAGCGGCCTGTTTGTATCACTCATTTTTATTGGAGTACTTCAGTTTCATATTTCGTTGTATCTTCGAGCTTGATCTACATCACGTGTATCACTGCGGTACCCCATTGTCTCTTTCCGACGCCCACGGTCCCACGTCTCGACACTTCCGAGGGGCGAGGGTCCCACACGTACGAGGATCGCGCACGCTCCAGAGAGCACAGGCGAGGCGCCCAGCGCGTAGACGCCGCTCGCAGGACAGCGGGAACGGCGCACCAGAGCGGGGCCTGATCCAACCCCACGCGCCGGCTTCCCGCAACGACCTCCTTCTTCCCGACAACGTGATGATGCAATGCCTATTCCAAGATCCAAAGGAGGACTTACACAAGAGGAAATAGATAAGCTCACACTTTGGTGTGCAAGGGATGCTCAAGCAAGGTCATACATACTCAATTCTATCTCTGGTTTTCTATTACCAAAAATTAAATACATCTCAAGAGACTTGGGATGCCCTAGAGACCTTCTTTTCTTCTAGTACAAAGGCAAGGAAGAACCATCTTTGGAATGAGTTCAACTAGATGAATAAGAGTCCAAAACAAACCATCATTGCATTTTTTACAAAGGTCAAGGATCTTGCTCATCAATTGGCATCCATTGGAGAGCAGGCAAATCCTCAATGGGATTAGAGGTGACAAGCAATGTCAATCTTTCACCGTAGCCTATGATCTCATCATGGACGTGCAAACTGTAGAATTCAACATCTTTCTTGGACAACTCTTCAATCAAGAGGCCAACAATAGCATAAAGGAAGGTAACTCCTATCATGGTAATTCAACTAGTGCTCTATATGCAGATAAGAAGGACAAGAAACTAAAAGGCAAGAAGAAGGAAGAAGATGAAGAAGAGACTTCCCAAGCCAACCTTGCAGGCAAGAGCAAGTAGAAAGGGAAGAAGAAAGGACCAAAGCATGACAATACCAAAGTCTATAAATTTTCAACCTTGTGCCATCTGTGATAAGACCAACCACAACACTCAAAATTGTTGGTTCAATGGGAAGACCCAGAAAGGAAGTGGAAGAGGTGGATATGGTAGTAATAGAGGCAGAGGTGGACAACCTCAACAATAACAACAGAGGCCATAACAGAAGGAACTACAACAATTATGAAGATCAACAACACGAAGAATCCTTGCTCTTGATGAGTCTAAGCCACAACGAAGGTAAACAAGATGATCATTTCTTCTACATAGATTTAGGATGCTCAAATAATGTTGCAAACAACATAGATCTCTTATCTGATTTGGAAATTCCAAAGCATAGACATCAAGTTCAAACAGGGGATGATACAAAGCATAGTGTGTAGAAGATTGGTAATGTCAAAGCTTCCAATGACAGGGAAAATATTCTGAGCAAGGTACTCTATGTTCCCACTATTACAAAAAACCTAATAAGTGTAGGCCAAATTGTTGAGAAAGGCTTGCAAGTTAGGTTCACCCAACAGCGAGCTTTTATAGAAGATCCATGTCAAGGCTTCAAGAAGATAGCCAGAGGTTAGAAGCATGATAAGCTATTTACTTTTGAAGTAGGAGAAACCAAAAACATAGCTCTATTCAACTTTCGGTCTCGAAACCTAAGTGAGCTTCAAGTGTGGCATAAGAGGATAGCTCATGTGAATGAAAGAACCTTGAAAGATATATGTAGGGATCAAAGTGTTCTTGGATTGCCAAACATATCAAAGTAGCACATAATCAATAGATGTGATGCATATCTATCTATCTATCTATCTATCTATCTATCTATCTATCTATCTATCTATCTATCTATCTATCTATCTATCTATCTATCTATCTATCTATCTATCTATCTATCTATCTATCTATCTATCTATCTATCTATCTATCCATCTATCTATCTATCTATCTATCTTTCTATCTATCTATCCATCTATCTATCTATCTATCTATCTATCTATCTATCTATCTATCTATCTTTCTATCTATCTATCCATCTATCTATCTATCTATCTATCTATCTATCTATCTATCTATCTATCTATCTATCTATCTATCTATCTATCTATCTATCTATCTATCTATCTATCTATCTATCTATCCATCTATCTATCTATCTATCCATCTATCTATCTATCTATCTATCTATCTATCTATCTATCTATCTATCTATCTATCTATCTATCCATCTATCTATCTATCTATCTATCTATCTATCTATCTATCTATCTATCTATCTATCTATCTATCTATCTATCTATCTATCTATCTATCTATCTATCTATCTATCTTATCTATCTATCTATCTATCTATCTATCTATCTATCTATCTATCTATCTATCTATCTATCTATCTATCTATCTATCTATCTATCTATCTATCTATCTATCTATCTATCTATCTAACTATCTATCTATCTATCTATCTATGTATCTATCTATCTATCTATCTATCTATCTATCTATCTATCTATCTATCTATCTATCTATCTATCTATCTATCTATCTATCTATCTATCTATCTATCTATCTATCTATCTATCTATCTATCTATCTATCTATCTATCTATCTCTGTATCTCTCTATCTCTCTATCTATCTATCTATCTATCTATCTACCTATCTATCTAGCTATCTAGCTATCTATCTATCTAGCTATCGATCTACCCATCTACCTATCTAACTGTCTATCTATTGTTGGTGCAGAGCAATCAATAATTGAAGTTTTGGAAGTCAAAGAATGAAGAAAAGATCAAGTTTTGAAGCATACAAAAAGTTTACATTCAGGAATTGAAAGATATGTACACATATGTACATTAGTTCAGATATAGGTCACTTATGCTTATGAATAGTCATAAGTTTGTAAATATTTGCCTATAAATACTATGAAAATGTCGGGGCAAATATGAGAGAGCATGAAATTAGAATAATGAGGAGTTGTAAGAGTCATTTAGACATCTTAGAAGTTAGTTGAACTCTCTCTCATCATTCAATTGTAAACTCCTTCAGAAATGGAAGAAAATTGCACCCGAAGTTTCTGTGTATTCTCCTTCTGTGCTTGATCATTTTAAGAATCCTTTTGTAGATGTCTAAGTCCATAGTCAATGAGTCTATGGCTTAAGTTTGAGAGCCTAATTGTAAACAGGCTGTGAGAATTTTGAGCAGGAACATTCGTATGTAAAAGAGTGTTCACAGTTTTCTGAAACATGCGCATTCTCGATGGTCAATGATTTGATCATTTCTCACTGCAGAGATCAAAGTTTTGCATAAGTGAGGACTTAATATTTAAGTTGGAAGGTAAGCTACTTGTGGCTAAAAGCATTCGCTTAAACGGGTTCTAGTCTTGGAGAACTATGTCTTAGAAGTTGCAGGTATCAAAATCGACTCTACAAGATGACAGTTTTAGACATAGGTAACTTGTTGAGTTCATTTCTCACGTTATACTAAGTATTTTGGAGTAATTCAACTTGGAGAAGGTGCGCAATCTTTAGGCAACACCTTGTGAAAATTTTCATAAAAAACTTTACACAATTGATAGGTCAATGAGAAAGATATGTGCAACAAATTTTCTGTAGAGTCATCATCTTCACAGATTTTTCAAAATCTTGATAATTGAGTATGGATCTTCTAAATTTGGAGAAGGCTTGAGTTATTCTTGTTTTAGAGGTGCTCCAAATACAATATTAACTTGTTCTTTTGGAGATTAACACTCTCGATCAGTGGTATCACAGTAGGAAGCATCAGAATTGAAGGAAGGAGGATCCCGACTGCTGCAGGTGCAAAGAATTCAACATCTAAAGGTTCAAAAGTGAAAGCTTGAGGATAAAGCTTGAGAAGGAGATCATACGACATCAAGGAAGTGAAAAGGACTGTCATTCGAAGTAAAGGTACATCTGATTATTCATAAAGTTTGAAAGATTCAATACACAGGTGAAGAAAGGATGGGAGATTCTCTTCAAATAGAGAAATTGGATAGAGAGAACTATCCTGCATGGTCAATGAGGATGGAAGCTCATATTATGAGCAAAGACTTGATAGCTTACATTACAGGTGAAGAAGAAAAGCCTCAATTCAGAGATCCTAGTGTTCCAACTAGGGAGGAATTGTCAGATTTGAAGAATTGGATGAAGAGAGATGCTCCAGCTAGGAGCATTATCTATATGGCAGTCAATGACTACTTGCTACCTCACATTAGAGGTCTTGAAAGTGCAAGTGATATATGGAATGCTTTGGAAGAGCATTTCCAAAATACCACAAAGTCTAGGAAGGCATCCTTGTGGGCAGAATTTACTACATTCAAGAAGAAGGCCTCTCAATCCATCTCAGATTATGTAACCAGAATGAAGGACATTGTAGATCCATTAGGAGCTGTTGATGAAGACATTGAGGAGGATAAAATGGTAAGGAAAATACTCACAGGTTTGAGAGGTGATGACAAATGGAAGACATTTATTTTGTCCACTGAATTATCACTTGATCATTTTACTCCTAACTTAAATGAGTTGCTAGGACATATGTTAACCTTTGAGCAAATGAAGATGAAGGCACAACTAGTCAAGCCAACTTCCTAAGAGGAAGAGGAGGTGGCAAAGGTAGAGGAAGAGGCAGGAACAACAAAGATGGAGTCAAAGCTTGCTGGATTTGTGGCAAAGGTAGAGGAACAGGTGGCAGAAATCAAAGAGGTAATTTCAGAGGTAGAGGTAGTAGGGGTTACTTTGGAAGAAATGCAGGTAGAGGATTCCAAAGTCAACATTACAATAATACCTACTACAATTATGCTTCAGATCAGAAGGAGGATTCAACATTGATAATGAATGCAACTTGTGAAAGGCAAAGTGAAGACCAAAGAGTCTTCTACATTGACTCAGGGTGTAGCAATCATCTGAGTGGTAACATAACATTGATGATTGATTTGG
This sequence comes from Ceratopteris richardii, assembly GCA_020310875.1. Classification (NCBI taxonomy): domain Eukaryota; kingdom Viridiplantae; phylum Streptophyta; class Polypodiopsida; order Polypodiales; family Pteridaceae; genus Ceratopteris; species Ceratopteris richardii. The sequence continues at coordinate 94,100,928 of CM035413.1, read as the reverse complement.
AGAATAAGGTATCTAATCATGTTGTTCAAACAGGTGACAATACAAAGCACAATGTGAAGTCAATTGGATCAGTGAAGGCCAAGGATGGTAGCACCTTATTGAGTAAGGTC
>CM035413.1:94068254-94073254 GCA_020310875.1 Ceratopteris richardii | reverse complement strand
CTTCTCAGAAAAGTCTGCTGCAGATTAGTCACTCATTGACTAATCAATTCTGTAAAGTTTTTTATAAAACTTTGCACAACACTTCGCCTTGAGGTTGCGCAACTTTGCCAAGTTAAATCTCTCAAAAAGATTAAGTACACACTGAGAAATGTGTGAAACACTTTACCTATGTCTGAAAGTGCTTCTCTGCAATGGCGACTTTGACACCTGCAACTTCTTAGCACTGGTTCTCCCAAAGTAAATCCCGTTTAATCAAGATCTTTTAGCCATAGATGGCTTACCTTCCAACTTAGATTTTAAGCCCTCATTTGTGTAAAACTTTACACTGTAGACTGAGCAATGATCATTTTATTGAGAATGAAATGTGCGCCAGATTTCTCGACTGTTAGAACATTCTTACATATGAATGTTCCTAATACAAATTCTCACAGCCTGATTACAATTAACCTCTCAAATTCTAGCCATAGATAGATTAGCTATGGACTTAGATACGTGCAAAAGGATTTCTCAAAAGATTAAGCACAGAAGGAGCAAACAGCAAAATATCGGGCGCAAAAATTCTCGATTTCTCAGAAAATTTACATCTAAGTGAGGATGGACAATTCACTCACTCTTCATGTGTCTAATGACACTAATTTCACTCTCACTATTCTCAAATCTCTTCTTTTTCTTTCTTGCCCGACATTTTCCAACATATTTATAGATGAATATATACAAGTGTATGACTTAAACAAGGATATAAGTCAGCTAATGTACATATGTGTACATATCTTTGAGTTTTCTGAAAATGTCCTTCCTTCAACCATCTGACTTTGTTTCCTTCTTGACTCCTTGACTTCATTTCTCCATAATCCTTCAATTGATGATTGTCATGCACCAACAGCTCCCCCTCAATCATTAATTGAGGTTCTTTTCTATCTTCTTTACTCCAGCCATATCCTTGAATCTTTGTAGTTTTGGTCCATCTAGACTTTTAGTCATCATATCTGCAACTTGATCTTTTGTAGGAGTGTGTATGACTTCAATCTCCTTCTCAATGACCTTCTCTCTCAGAAAATGATACTGTATTTCAATATGCTTAGTTCTAGCATGAAATACAGGATTAGCTCTTTTGCAGCTTCCACCATACCTTTATATTCTGCCTCTGTAGATGACAAAGCAACTGTATGTTGCTTCTTGGAACACCATGAAATCAATTTGTCTCCTACATAGCACAAGTATCCATGTGTTGATCTTCTATCATCCACATTACCTGCCCAATCTGCATCACTATATATCTTGATTCTTGTATATGAAGTAAACCCATAGTACAACCCTTCTTTGAGTGTACCCTTGATGTACCTAAGTACTCTTTGTCCTGCAATCCAATGTTCCTTTCTAGGACAATGCATGAATTGTGAAAGCACACCAACTGCATATGACAAGTCAGGCCTTGTCAATGTAGCATAAATCAAGCTACCAACCAAACTTTGATAAATTTTCATATCTCTGAACTCTTCTCCTCCAAGCCTAGACAATTTATGGTTCACTTCCAAAGGTGTAGGTGCAACCCTGCAATCTTCCATTTTAAATTTGGTTAGCAAATTTTTAAGATACCTTTCTTGGGTCACATATACTCCATGTTGAGTATAAGAAATCTCCATTCCCAAGAAGAATGATAGGTTCCCCAAATCACTGATTTTGAACTCTTTCTCCATCTGTTTTTTGATCATTTGTATTCCCTTATCATCTGTTCCTGTAAGTATTATGTCATCAACATAAATACACACATAAATAAATCCATCTTCACTTGCTTTGACTAGCAAGCTACTATCTGCCTTTGATGCTTGAAATCCAAGATCATTCAAGAATTTTACAAGCCTATAATTCCAAGCCCTTGGGGCTTGCTTCAACCCATACAAAGCTCTCTTGAGCTTACATACATAATTTGGACTCACTTGATCTTTGAACCCATCTGGTTGCTCCATGTAGACTTCATCTGAAATGTAACCATTCAAGAAAGCATTTTTAACATCTAATTGAGACAACTTCCAACCTTTACAAGCAGCAATTGCAATGAGTGTTCTGATGGTTGTCATCTTTGCCACAGGACTATAAGTCTCATCATAGTCCACTCCATATGTCTGTGCATACCCTTTTACAACAAGTCTAGCTTTGTACCTAGACACACTTCCATCTGCAAATCTCTTTGTTTTGTAAACCCACTTACATCCAATGATTTTCTGACTATTAGGTTTAGGAACCAAATCCCATGTTTGATTCTCTATCAATGCATCATACTCCTCTTGCATAGCATCTTCCCAATTCTTCTTCCCTTTGGCTTCTTCATATGTAGAAGGGTCTTCATCTGCTTTTACCAAATAAGCATAATCTTTAGTAGTCAAGAATGAAGTGTCATAGCTATACCTTGTAGGTTGCCATTTGTGCCTAGATGATCTCCTAACTTCTGCACTTCTTGAGGTCTCTGGTTCATCACATTCTGGATCAAACCTTGGCCTCTCTTCAACTTCAATCTTCACTTCATTACTCTCACTTTCATCAAGTAATTGAACCTTTGCTTTACCTTTTCTTTGTTCCACTACTTCTTCATCATCTGCATGTACATTATATTTACCTGCATACCAAGTACCTTGCTCATCAAATGTAACATCCTTAGATACAATAAATTGCTTTGTGGATGGACTCCACAACCTGTATCCCATTTGCTTATCATCATAGCCAATGAAAACATATTTCTCTGCCTTAGGCTCCAACTTATGCCTCAATTGAGATGGCACATATGCATATGCCAAGCATCCAAATATTCTGCAATGATCCAAGGTAGGTTTCTTACCCCACCAAGCTTCATATGGTGTCATACCCTGCAAAGCTTTACAAGGCAATCTATTAACCAAATATGTAGCTGTATTAAGAGCCTCAGCCCACAAATAATTTGGGCAATTCTTCTCTTTCATCATGGACCTTGCAAACTCAACAAGAGTCCTATTTCTTCTTTCTGCTACCCATTTTTGTTGAGGAGAGTACCTGCAAGTAACTTCTCTCTTTATACCTGCATTCCACAAATAATCATTGAACTCATTTGAAAAATACTCTCCCCCTCCATCTGATCTTAGTCTCCTCAATTTTTGACCTGTAATCCTTTCTGCATATGCATGATAGTGTTTAAATGTATTAAACACTTCTGACTTTTCCTTAATCACATAAATTGTGATCCACCTGGTAGCATCATCAACATATATGACATAATATCTTGAACCATTTATACTAAAGTCCTTTGAAGGACCCCACACATCTGTATGCACCAATTCAAGTCTTTCTGAATACATAAATCCATGCTTGGAATAGGATTGCTTATGAGCCTTACCTAATTGACATGCCTCACATCTGTATGTCATGTGTTGACCTGCAATGTTAGGCATTCCAAGCACTGAATCATTGTTAATCATTTCTTTGATACCTCTTTCATTAAAGTGTCCAAGTCTTTTGTGCCAAAGATCCAATTCTGACACCTTCTGCTCTCCATATGTGAACATAGCATGTCCAACATTTCCTTGTACCTTCAATGTGAAAAGCCTTCCTTCTTTCTTTCCTGCAATAACTTGTTTATACCCTTGACTAGGGTCTTCCACATAAACTCCATCATTTGTGAACCTTACCTCATATCCTTTTTTCACAATTTGACCTACACTGATCAAATTCTTTGGAATTGTGGGAACATAAAGTACCTTACTCAGAAGAGTGCTCCCATCCTTAGCTTTGACTGAACCAATTGACTCTACCTTATGCTTTGTATTATCACCTGTCTGAACTGTATGATTAATTGCATTATGATCTAGGTCAGTCATCAAAGCAATATTTCCACTCAAATGATTACTACATCCTGAATCAATATAGAACACTCTCATGTCCTCATGTGAGGTTTCACATGTATTCATAATGAGAGTCGAATCCTCCTTTTGATCTGATGCATAGTTGTAATAGGTGTTATTATAGGATTGACTTTGGAAGTTTCTTCCACCACCTCTTCCAAAAGAACTCCTACCACCTCTACCTCTGAAATTTCCTCTCTGAAATCTACCTCCTCTTCCTCTTTGATTAAAGTTCTGATAATTACCATTGTTTTGATTATTATGCCAACAATCATGAGATAGATGATTGGTCTTACCACATATCCAACAAGCTCTTGCATTCTCTTTGTTGTTTCTGCCTCTTCCTCTACTTCTTCCATTTCCTCTTCCTCTTATGAAATTTGCTTGGTTTGAAGTACATTCTTCTTCACCTGATTGTTGCTTTCCTTTGTTGGCTTTCTTCTTGTCTTTAGAATACATTGCATGACCTGCACTCTTATCAACATCTCCTTTGATATCATTCTCAAAAGTTAGCATATGACCTAACAATTGATTCAAATCAGGAGTAAAGTGATCTAATGAAAGTTCTGTAGATAAAATGAAAGGCTTCCATTTCTCATCTCCTCTTAGCCCTGTGAGTATTTGTCTTACCAATTTGTCTTCTTCAATATCTTCATCCACTGCACCTAGAGAATCTGCAATGTCCTTCATCTTTGTCACATAATCAGAAATTGATTGTGAGGCCTTCTTCTTGAAGGTAGTAAACTCTGCCCATAGTGAAGCCTTCCTTGATTTGGTTGTATTTTGGAAATGCTCTTCCAAAGCATTCCAAATGTCACAAGCACTTTCAAGTCCTCTAATGTGAGGAAGCAAATAGTCATTGACTGCCATGTAGATGATGCTTCTTGCTTGAGCATCCTTCTTCATCCAATTCTTCAAATCTGCAAGCTCCTCCCTAGTTGGAACACTAGGATCTCTGAATTCTGGCTTTTCTTCATCTCCTGTGATGTATCCTATCAGATCTTTGCTCATAAGGTGAGCTTCCATCCTCATAGACCATGCAGGATAGTTCTCTCTATCCAACTTTTCAATTTGGAGACTATCTCCCATCTTTACTTCACCTGTAGCTTCAAATCTTTAACCTTTACAGAT
>CM035413.1:94055754-94060754 GCA_020310875.1 Ceratopteris richardii | reverse complement strand
ATGTGTTTGGTTCTGGCATGATATATTGGATTAGCTGCTAAGTGAAGAGAACTTGTGTTATCACCAAATATGATTGGTGGCCTTGTGTATAGGCCTAGTTCTGAATATAAAAGCTTTAACCATATGGCTTCTTGAGTTGCATTTGCTAGTCCTCTGTACTCTGCTTCAGTAGATGACAAAGCTACTGTGGGTTGTTTCTTGGATGACCAAGAAATTGGTTTATCACCTGCAAAACATATGTAACCAGATGTACTCCTCCTGTCATCCTTGCAACCTGCCCAATCTGCATCTGAATACACTTTAATATCAATATCTGATGTATAGGGAAAGTACAAACCATGGTTCTGAGTTCCCTTTAGATACTTCAAGATCTTCTTAGCTGCTTCTAGGTGAGGTACCCTTGGTTTGTGCATGAATTGGCTAAGCACACTAACACCATATGATATATCAATCCTGGTTAAGGTAGCATAATTTAAACTACCTACCATACTTTGGTAACCTGTAATATCTTTGAGTTCTTCTCCTTCATGTGCACTGAGTTTGTGGTTGACCTCCATAGGAATGTTTGAGACTTTAGCTTCCTGCAAATTAAATTTCTTGACCATGTCCTGTATGTACTTCTTCTGAGTAATATAGATACCTGAATTTGTGTAGATCAATTCAAGTCCTAGGAAGTATTTCAATAATCCAAGATCATTGATCTTGAATTCCTTCATCATCTGTCCTTTGATGTGTCTAATTCCCTGAACATCATTTCCTGTAATAATGATGTCATCAACATAGACACATAAATATATTACTTCTGTACTGCTCCTTTTTATGAACAGAGAAGTGTCTGCTTTACTCATCACAAATCCTTGATCTTGGAGATATGTTGTCAACCTGTAATTCCATGCTCTAGGTGCTTGCTTTAAACCATACAGAGCCTTCTTCAACTTACAAACATGATTTACCTTATTAGGTTCTTCATAGCCAGGTGGTTGTGCCATGTAGACTTCTTCAGATATCCATCCATTCAAGAATGCATTCTTTACATCCAATTGGTACATGTTCCAATTCTTGGATGCAGCTACACTCACCATAACTCTGATAGTTGGCATCTTGGCCACCGGAGAAAATGTCTCCTCATAATCAATGCCTTGGGTTTGTGCAAAACCCTTGGCTACCAACCTAGCTTTATACCTGTTTATTGTACCATCTGAGTTCCTCTTGAGTTTGTAGATCCATCTGGATCCTATCACCTTCATAGACTCTTTCTTGGGTACTAAGTCCCAAGTGTCACTCTCTTTGAGAGCCTGCATTTCTTCATCCATTGCTTCCTTCCATTCTGATTTAGTGATTGCTTCTTCAAATGAACTTGGTTCTTCATTCAAGAGATCCTTTGCAAGATATACAGAATGCTTGGTTACAAGTGAAGTATCATACCCATACCTAATAGGTTTCTTCTTTTCTCTTGAAGATCTCCTCATAGCTTGAGTTGAGGATTCTGGATTATCTTCTAGTTGCTTCATCTTCATCTTCCCTTTGGATTTCCAGGCCTTGAACTCTTCAATGTTGATGGTGTCTTCATCATCTGAGCTTGTGTCCTCTTTCTGAATTGGTTCTTGCCTGATAAGCTTGGGAAAGTCTTCTTCCATGTCATAAGGTAGACTAACCTTCCTGCACTCATTTTCATACCATGAATCATTTTCATCAAAGATGACATCTCTGCTTACCTTGAAGCCTTTGTTTGAGGGGTTGTAGAATCTGTACCCTTTCTGGTTCAAGTCATAACCAATGAAGATACACTTTTCAGCCTTAGGGTCTAGCTTTCCCCTTACCTGTGAGGGAATATGCACATATGCAACACACCCAAAGATTTTGCAGTGATCCAGAGATGGTCTCTTACCATGCCAAGCCTCATAGGGTGTCATTCCATCAAGTGTCTTTGATGGCAACCTGTTAATTAAATATGTGGCAGTAGATACACTCTCTGCCCAAAGATAATTTGGCAACTTCTTTTCATTAAGCATAGACCTCGCTGTTTCTACAATGAGTCTATTCCTTCTTTCAGCTACCCCATTTTGTTCAGGTGAGTACCTTGTAGTAATCTCCCTCTTGATGCCTCTTTCCTGCAAGAAGTCTTCAAAGTCATTGGAGAAGTATTCTCCACCACCATCTGACCTTAGCCTCTTCAAATGTCTACCTGTTTGATTTTCAACTAATGCAAGATACCTTTTGAAACAATTAAATACTTCATCTTTATGTTTCATGAAGTATAAGACAGTCCACCTGCTATAGTCATCAATGAAGGACACATAATACCTTGATCCAGATAAGGATGGCTCCTTGCTAGGTCCCCAAACATCTGTATGCACCAATTCTAGATAATCTTTATGCATGAAACCTTTCTTGGTATACGGCAACCTGTGTGACTTACCGAATTGACAAGCCTCACACTTGTATATCATGTGTTGCTTGGATATATTAGGTATCCCAAGCACACATTGATCCCTGCACATTTGCTTTAAGGTCCTTTCTCCAATGTGACCTAACCTCTTGTGCCAAATCTCCAATTCCGATAGCGTTTGATCCTTGTAATTGTACAGAGCAATGTTTTTGGTGTCTTCAAGCTCAAAAGTAAATAACCTACCTGATTTTTCTCCCTTTGCTATTCTTCTGAATCCATGTCTTGGATCCTCCACATATGCTCCATGTTGTGTGAATCTGACCTGTAGACCTTTTTCCACAATCTGACCTACACTCATCAGATTCTTGGTGATTGTTGGAACATACAACACTCTGCTTAATAAATTCTGATTACCATCACTTGTTTTGACATTGCCTACTTTAATAACTGAATGTTTAGTGTCATCACCTGTCTGCACTTGATGTTTGCCCTTGGGTTCTTCCAAATCAGAAAGTAATGCAACATTTCCAGCTACATGATTAGAGCAACCTGAATCAATATAGAATAGGTGATCATCATTGATACCTGTCTTAGATGTCATGTTCATGATCAACAAGGAATCATCTTGCTCCTCTGCATAATTGTTATAATCCTTTCTGTTCCTGTATCCACCTTGATAGTTGCTATTGTGATTGTAGTTATTGTTGTAGCCATGGTAGTTTTGAGATTGGTTGAATCTGCCTCTGCCTTGAGAGTATCCTCCTCTAGAGTAGCCTCTTCCTCTCTGATTCTTATAATTTCTGTAGCACTCATCTGTGGTATGGTTAGACAAGCCACAAATATTGCATGGAGATTGATTGTAGGATCTCCCCCTACCTGACTTACCTCCTCTGCTCCTTCCTCTAGATGATCTACCTCTCCCTGCATAGTTTGCTTGGGAGGTAGAGCCTTCTTCATCAATCTTCTTATTTTTACCTTTGTCTTTTACCTTTTTATCAGTATAAAGGGCAGAAGAGTTGTTACCTTTTGATTGTTCTCCATTCTTTGTGATCTTTGCTTCATGTGTAAAGAGTTGTCCAATCAGAGTTGTTAGATCAGGTGCTTGGATGTCCATGTACAAGTCCATTGCTGTGGTAAAGCTCTCCCACTTGTCATCTGCCTTTAGTCCATTGATCACTTGTCTGACTATTTGCTCTTCCTCAATTTCTTCTCCAACACTTGCAAGTTGATCTGCAATGTCCTTGACTTTGGTGACAAAATCTGAGACACATTGTTTTGATTGCTTTCTGAGAGTTGTAAACTCAATCCATAGCTGATTCTTTCTGGCCCTTGTGCTTGATGAAAAATATGTTGACAAGGTTTCCCAAGTCTCTTGGGAAGTTTTGCAATTCCTTACATGAGGTAGAAGGAAATCAGAAATAGAGTTTAGAAGATATGACCTTGCCAAAGCATCTTTTGCACACCATTGATTTAGCTTCTCATGTTCATCCTTTGTAGGTAGGCCTCTGGTCTTGAACGAGGGCAATTCCTCATCTCCTGATATGTATCCAAACAAGCTCCTTCCTTGTAGATAGGTCTTCATCCTTAGAGACCAAGCTTGGTAATTGTTCCTGTCCAATTTGTCAATGAATGAAGGAAAACCATCACCCATGATTACCTTATTCGCTCTGATACCACTGTTGGGAGTGATGGTTGGATGCACTCAGAAGATTGAGTTGGTACTGCTAATCCTGCTTTGCACCAGCCCTCTTTGATTTTTTTCTTTGTTTCTACTCCTTGATGATGCGATGAGGATTGAGCCTTGCGGAAAAATATAAGACTGTGCTCTAACTTTTCTGGAAAAAATTTCACCGAAATTTCACCAGACTGCCACTGTACTGTCACCGTAATTGTACCGGAATTGTACCGGAATGAACTTCAATTCTGTTTATAATTACTTCAAGTGATCATACATGAAGTAAGAAAGTGACACATGAACTCTCTTAACTAACAGAACATTTTCTGAAGATTAAGAAAATACTTCTCTAGTTCAGACAGCCTCTTTTTGGTCAGACTTTGTACAGTGTGTAGATATCTTTTTCACCGGAAAGATTGATCAACTAAAAGTAGAGGTGTTTAGCTATAGAGTGAGCTATCTCTCATAAGAAACCTTGCATTACTCTGCAAGATCTACTTCGTTCTTCTACCGGAAAATTACTAGTTTACCGTAAGAACTGCAATAGTGAGCACTTTGACTGTAATTTCTTGAAATTGACTGAATCAAGTTGCTTCAAACTTTGTACGTTTGTGATATGCTTAGAGCTGAATCTATCAAGCTTTGAATCGCTTGATTTGGTTCAGTAGATCCTGAGATATACTTCTTCAAGGTTGAGAGACTTGAAGATAATGACTCAGAGAATCACAGAGTAAATGAATGTAAGTATTTGTATTAGATCATGTAAATGTACATTCCCACTGGCATGATAAACATAGCTCAATGGTACTCAGAAGTGTAGACTATAGAGTAGACCTCACACACTCAGTGATTGATACAGTAATGCTTCGGGGTTATTGGAGCGCCTCGGGATGATTGAAGAACACACCGCGACATTTTTCTTGTAGCTTTTATAGG
>CM035413.1:94000754-94048254 GCA_020310875.1 Ceratopteris richardii | reverse complement strand
AGGAAGCTATGGCCAAAAGCATTTAGCAAAACGGGATTTGTGCTGTGAGAAATCTACTTAAGAAGTTGACCATGTCAAAGTCACCATTTTCTAGAAGACAATTTTGACATATTTTTGATCTTAAGGATCAAATTAAAACTTTAATGATTATTTTGGAGAACTAATGACTGGTATGATTGCGCAAAGGTAGTGTGAAGACTTGTGTATCATTGATTTGAAGAAATCCAAAGATATGTGTAGGTAATGAAGTCAATTTCTGAAGAAGACTTTCTGAAGAAGAAACTTTTTTACACAGAGAAGTATTAGTGAAAAGTTTGATAAAGAAAAACAATATGTGTGTAAAGATTGATCTATAAGTGATATAGAAGTGTTCTTAGATCAGTACAGATTAGATCTTTGGAGATTAAGAGGTCTCCAACAGTGGTATCAGAGCAGAAGGTGCAATACAAGTGAAGCAAAGGCATTGGAAGTCCCGACTGATGCAGATATTGAAGTTCTTTCTAATCGAAGGCGGACAGGGACAAGTTCTTGAAGATAACCTGCAGAAGAACAAAGCATGAGTTTGAAAGATCAAGAAAAGATTGAAGCTTTATATCAAAGGTACACTTTACTATCATAAATCATAGTAATTGCATACATAGAAAGATCAAAGATGGGAGAAAGCTTGCAGATTGATAAGCTAGATAGGGAGAACTATCCAGCTTGGTCTATGAGGATGGAGGCACACCTCATGAGCAAAGATTTGATGGCATTCATCACAGGAGAAGAAGAAATACCTGAGTTTGCAGATCCTAGTATTCCAACTAGGGAAGAGCTTGCAGATTTGAAGATCTGGATGAGAAAGGATGCTCAAGCTAGGAGCATCATTTACATGGCTGTAAATGATTATCTTCTACCTCACATCAGAGGATTGGAAAGTGCAACAGATGTTTGGAATGCTTTGGAAGAGCATTTCCAAAATACTACCAAGTCAAGGAAGTCTTCACTATGGGCTGAGTTTACAACTTTTAAGAAGAAGAGCTCACAATCAATTTCTGATTATGTGGAAAGGATGAAGGATATTGCAGATAGCTTGGGAGCAGTAGATGAAGATGTTGAAGAGGATAAGTTGGTAAGGCAAATACTTACAGGTTTGAGAGGAGATGAGAAGTGGAAGCCTTTCATATTGTCCATAGAATTATCACTTGATCATTTTACTCCTGATCTTAATCAATTGCTAGGACATATGCTAACTTTTGAGCAGGATATTAAGGGAGATAATGATAGGAGTGCAAGTCAAGCTATGTACTCCAAGGACAAGAAAAGGAATGACAAAGGGAAGCAGTCGACTGATGATGAAGGATCTTCAAGCCAAGCTAACTTTACAAAAGGAAAAATGAATTTCAGAGGTAAAGGACGAGGAAGTAAGAACAAAGATAATACTAAAGCTTGTTGGATTTGTGGCAGAACAAATCATTTGGCAAATGATTCTTGGTATAACAATCAAAATGGTGGAAGCAATAATCAGAGTTTTAATCAAAGAGGTAGAGGAGGCACAAATCAAAGAGGAAATTTTAGAGGAAGAGGTGGTAGGACATCATATGCTAGAGGAGGTGGAAGAATTTTTCAACCTCAGTCCTACAACAACAATTATTATAACTATGCATTAGATCAGAAGGATGATATGACTCTTATCTTGAATGCAACTCATGAATCAGTAGGAGAAGATCAGAGGGTGTTTTATATTGACTCAGGATGTAGCAATCATGTGAGTGGCAATATATCCTTGATGTCTGATATGGAAGCTAAGGTGAATGGACATACAGTTCAAACAGGTGACAATACCAAACACAAAGTGGAGAGCATTGGATCAATGAAGACAAAGAGTGGAAACACACTTTTGAGTAAGGTACTTTACGTTGCTACTATTCCTAAAAATTTGGTAAGTGTAGGGCATATTGTGGAGAAAGGATATGAAGTCAGGTTCACAAATGATGGTGTCTATGTGCAAGATCCAAATCAGGGATATAGAAACATTATTTGTGAAGAGAGATGGTGGATGCAATCCAAAGATGAGTAGGTGCTGCTACAACCAGCTTCACACCAGCCAACTGAGACTTCAGATTTGATTAGTAGACCCTTTGAGCTTCCTAAATCCACCAAAATATCAGCCAAGTACTTTGGAACATGTATCCCAAAAGTTTAAGTCAAGACAGACTAGTTGCAAAATGACTATCTCCCAAAACTTGCTATTTTTGGACATACACTTGCTGGAAAAAATGAACAGTGCTCTCAACCTGGTAGGAATTTTTTTTTTTTTTTTTTTTTTTTTATTTTTTAATTTTTTTTTTTATTTTTTATTAAAATGGAGGTTCAGCCGAAGCTTACTCCCCCGGACTTTAACTTTGAAATTGCAACTGTACAAGTGAATGGGCATAGCACCCGTGGGACCCCCCGTATCCCACAAAGCAGGGGTTAGACAAGGTTACAATTGAGAGACATGATTACAACTGGGTTTAACTGGCCTAAGCCATAACATGTCCAGCCTGGGACTTGAACCTTGGACCTCCGCCTCAAGAGGCCAAAGCTCAACCAACTGTCCTACAGGACGTGGACTTCCTGGTAGGAATTAGAAAAATTCCTTTTGGGCATATCAAATACACTTAGCAAGCTTCCCAATCCAAGTTAAAACACTTCAAATGATGGAATGAGCACGGAGAACAAGTTTCAACAATTTCTGGAACCTCCCTACAATTCTCGGGGCTCTGCAGAGATAGACCAGTAAGCAGTAAAATGCAGATATCTCAACAAGTATTAATCCAATGACCTTGAAACTTTTTATGCAAAAAGTAGACAGTACGAGCTATTAAACGCAAGTTAAATCACTGAAAACGAATCAGCAGAACTCGAGATATGACCTTCTGAAGGTACTGCTCTGAGTGAGTATAGCAGAGAACAAAACAGAGAAGTAGATGATAATAAATGTATAGATTCACATATGATTACAACCACATTGGCAATGAATCTTTGCACAATGGGAGTAGAATGATAGAGCTATGGAGTAAGCTCTTCAATCTCTACAAAAGGACATGAAGTGGTCACGTACAAGGCTTGCTAATTGCCTCTTCCTTCTTGCTCCTTTTATAGCTATTCTTGGAGGGAGTTTTGAATTCGAATTCGAATGGCTCCACCTAAAAGTGATCCCCAAAGTTAGGAGAGATTCCCTCAGCTAAAAAATTCGTGATTTTGGTAGTTGGAGCCATGAGTTTTCTTTTACATCATGCATGAGGTAAGCCATTCTTTTTCTTTTTTCTTTTTCCAAATACAAGAGATAAAAATGAACTCTTTTACAAGAGGTGTTCACATGACTACGCATATCAAGCAGGTAGGCTTGGGTAAAATGCACCAACATTATTGTAGGTAAAAAGGAAGGAAGGTTGTTTACTCTCAAAGTCCAAGGTAATGTGGGACATGCTTATTTACTTATGGAAGTCAAAAGATGTCTGAATTAGACCTATGGCATAGAAGGCTAGGTCAGTTCAATGAGAGAGCTATAAAGGAAATGTCAAAGAATCAAGTGGCGCTTGGTTTGCCAAAAATTGAAGGGCAACACATGGTGTACAAGTGTGAAGCTTGTCAATTAGGTAAAGCACACAAAAGTTCTTACAACAAATCAGGGTACAAGTATTCAAATATGCTTGAATTGGTTCATACAGATGTGTGGGGTCCCTCAAGGGACTATAGCATAAATGGATCCAGATATTATGTGTTGTTTGTTGATGATGCAACCAGATGGATTACTTTATATGTAATCAAGGATAAATCAGAAGTCTTCAAGACATTCAAACATTATCATGCTTATGCAGAAAGGATTACAAGACAAAAGTTTGAGAGGTTGAGATCAGATGGAGGGGGAGAGTATTTCTCTAAAGAGTTTGATGATTATTTGTGGAATGCAGGTATAAAGAGAGAAGTAACTTGCAGGTATTCTCCTCAACAGAATGGAGTTGTAGAAAGAAGAAATAGACCTCTTGTAGAATTTGCAAGAGCAATGATGAAGGAAAAGAATTTCCAAATTACTTATGGGCAGAAGCTATTAACACTGCAACATACCTTGTGAACAAGTTACCTTGTAAAGCTTTGGATGGAAGAACTCCTTATGAAGCATGGTGGGGTAAGAAACCTACTCTTGATCATTGTAAGGTATTTGGTTGTTTATCATATGCTTATGTTCCTTCACAATTGAGACATAAGCTAGAGCCCAAAGCAGAGAAGTATGTGTTTATTGGGTATGATGATAGACAGATGGGTTACAGGTTGTGGAGTCCATCCACAAAGCAATTTATTGTTACCAAAGATGTCACATTTGATGAGCAAAGCACATGGTATACATGGTCAACAAATGATTATGTAGATGACAAAGAAATACAAAGGAAAGGGAAGACAAAAGTAAGTGTATATGAAGAAGATATTGATGATGTTGACTATAAAAGTAAATTGCAGGATAATGTAGAAGATGGGCTAAGATTTGATCCAGAATCAAATGTGGCTGAGACTTCAAGAATTGCAGAGGTCAGAAGATCCTGAAGAGAAAGGAAAGAACCTATAAGGTATACTTATGATACATCTTTTCTAACAACAAAAGATTATGCTTACATTGTGAAGACAGAAGAAGATCCAATTACTTATGAAGAAGCTAAAGGTAAACAGAATTGGGAGAAGGCAATGCAAGAAGAGTATGATGCTCTACTTGGAAATGAAACTTGGGAATTGGTGCCAAGACCAAAGGATCAGAAAGTCATTGGATGTAAGTGGGTGTATAACAAAAAGATTTGAAGATGGAAAGGTGTCTAGATACAAGGCTAGACTTGTGGTCAAAGGTTATGCCCAAACTTATGGGGTAGATTATGATGAAACCTTTAGTCCTGTTGCTAAGATGTCTACAATTAGATCATTGATTGCTATTGCAGCTTGTAAAGGATGGAAGTTGTCACAATTAGATGTGAAGAATGCATTTATGAATGGATACATTGCAGATGAAGTGTACATGGAGCAACCAGAAGGTTTCATGGGTTCAATTGGATCAGATTATGTGTGTAAGCTCAAGAGAGCTTGTATGGATTGAAGCAGGCTCCAAGAGCATGGAATTATAGGCTTGTTAAGTTCTTGAATGAATGTGGATTTCAAGCATCAAAGGCAGATAGTAGCTTGCTAGTGAAGGCAAGTGAAAATGGATACATATACATGTGTATTTATGTTGATGATATTATTGTCACAGGTACAGATGCTCAAGGAATCAATGAACTCAAGAAGCAAATAGAGAAGGAGTTTAAGATAAGTGATTTGGGAAAGTTATCTTATTTCTTAGGAATGCAGATTATGTATAATCAACATGGAGTATATGTTACACAAGAGAGGTACTTGAAGAAGCTTCTGGTCAAGTTTAATATGGAGGATTGCAAGCCTTCAAGCACACCATTGGAGGTAAATCATAAGTTGAGCAGGTATGGAGGTGAAGAATTTAATGACATGAAGAAATATCAGAGTTTGGTAGGTAGTTTAATCTATGCTACCTTAACAAGGCCAGATTTATCATATGTAGTAGGTGTGTTATCACAATTCATGCATTGTCCAAAGAAGACTCATTGGATTGCAGCTCAAAGGGTACTCAGATATGTCAAAGGAACCCTAAGTGAAGGTTTGTACTATGGATTTACTTCTGACACAAGAATCAAAGTGTTTAGTGATGCAGATTGGGCAGGTGACTCAGATGATAGAAGGTCTACTCACGGGTATCTGTGTTATATTGGAGATAAACTAGTTTCTTGGTGTTCAAAGAAGCAACATACAGTTGCTTTGTCATCCACAGAAGCTGAGTATAAAGGAATGTTGGAGGCTGCAAAAGAAGTAATATGGTTAAAGACCTTGTTGAAGAGTTTTGGAACTGATCAGAGTACTCCAATTATATTTGGAGATAATATGAGTCCTTTGTATTTGGCAGCTAACCCTGTTTTTCATGCCAGGACTAAGCGTATAGAGATTCAGTACCATTTCTTGAGGGAAAAGGTACTTGATAAAGAGGTTGAAGTGATGTATACTTCAACAAAAGAACAAATTGCTGATATGATGACAAAAAGCTTGGATGGACATAAGCTACATAGATTCAAAGAGATGGAAGGAGTGAAGAACAATGGAATAATCACAATTAGTGATTGAGGGGGAGCTATTGGAACAAACCAATCACAAATTGGTGATTACAAAGAGCTTGAAGAAAGTTTATGGTCAAATTGAAGTAGAAGAAATCACTTGAGAGAGTGAAGAGATCTCAGAAGCAAAGTATGTATACATATGTACATTATAGGTGGAAATTCTTGTAATCTGAGTATAGATAATCCTTAGGATGATAAGGAGTAATGTAATAGACATGGGATAAGTCTAAAACTATATGTATATAAGTCAATGATGTAAAGAAATAGTGAAGAGAGTCATTTTTGAAGACAAGTGTCTTAAGAGATGTGTAGAGAGTGTTACTCAGGAAATTAGCAAGGGGTTTTTCTCTGAGTTCTCTCAGCCTCATCATGTGGATAAGAAATCCTTTTGTACACATCTAATCTGAAAGCTAATGAAGCTATGTTCAGAATTTCATGATCTAACTTCTTTCCTACTGTGAGAATGATCAATAGGAACATTCATATGTAGAATCTGCAGACAGACTTCTCAGAGTCGCACACTTTTCCATGTTAATGTTTTGCTTAGATCTCAGTGCATACTGTAAAGCTTTGAATGAGTGAGCATTCAAAATTTAAGTTAGAAGGTAAGGAAGCTATGGCTAAAAGCATTTAGCAAAACGGGATTTGTGCTGTGAGAAATCAACTTAAGAAGTTGACCATGTCAAAGTCGCCATTTTCTGGAAGACAATTATTGATCTTAAGGATCAAATTAAAACTTTAATGATTATTTTGGAGAACTAATGACTGGTATGAGTGCGCAAAGGTAGTGTGAAGACTTGTGTATCATTGATTTGAAGAAATCCAAAGATATGTGTAGGTAATGAAGTCCATTTCTGAAGCAGACTTTCTGAAGAAGAAACTTTTTTACACAGAGAAGTATTAGTGAAAAGTTTGATAAAGAAAAACAATATGTGTGTAAAGATTGATCTATAACTGATATAGAAGTGTTTTAGATCAGTATAGATTAGATCTTTGGAGATTAAGAGGTCTCCAATAATCTATCTATCTATCTATCTATCTATCTATCTATCTATCTATCTATCTATCTATCTATCTATCTATCTATCTATCTATCTATCTATCTATCTATCTATCTATCTATCTATCTATCTATCTATCTATCTATGTATCTATCTATCTATATATCTATCTATCTCTCTATCTATCTATCTATCTATCTATCTATTTATCTATCTATCTATGTATCCATGTATCTATATATCTATCTATCTATCTATCCATCTATCTATCTATCTATCTATCTATCTATCTATCTATCTATCTATCTATCTATCTATCTATCTATCTATCTTTCTATCTATCTATCTATCTACCTATCTCTCTATCTATCTATCTATGATGGAGAGTGTTAATCTCCAAAAGAACAAGTTGACCTTGAATTTAGACCACCTCTATATCAAGAACAACTTTAGACTCCATTTAATTAGAGAACAATCACCAACTTATCAGAAAATTTAACTAATCTGGAAAAATCAAATTCTCAGAAAAGTCTGCTGCAGATTAATCTCTGATTGACTTACCATTCGTGTAAAGTTTTTGATAAATCTTTGTAGGATGTATCGCCTTAAGATTGCGCACCTTCTCCAACTTAAATCTCCTCAAATAATTGAGTATACTTTGAGAAATGACTCAAACACTTTACCTATGTGTGAAACTGCTTCTCTGCAGTAGGGACTTTGACACCTGTAACTTTTTAGCTATAGTTCTCCCAATGTCGAAACCGTTTGGTCAAATGCTTTTAGTTGTAGATAGCTTATCTCTCAACTTAGATTTTGAGCTATCACTTGTGTAAAACTTTACACTGTGCACTGAGCACTGTCTATTTTTCTGAACTCAAAAATTGCGCCTGTTTCAGAAGGTACTTAGACCTTTACACATACAAATGTTCCTATTCAGAATTCTCTTAGCCTGATCACAATTGGAAGCTAAAACTTTGTACAGTAGTCGATCAACTCTAGACTTAGACTTGTACAAAAGCATTCCACAAAAGATCTACCATAGAAGGAGAAGACACAGAAACTTCGGGTGCAAAAATTCTATCATTTTCTGAAGAAGATTACAACTGAATGAGAGAGGCTTCAACTGACTTTTCATCTGTCTAATGACACTTACAACTCTTCATTTCTCTATTCCTATGCTCTCACATAGTCTCTCCTTCTTGCCTCTACTTGCCCCGACATTTTTCATAGTATTTATAGGCAAATATGTACAGACTTATGACTAATCAAAAGTGTAAGTGACCTATGTCTTAACTAATGTACATATGTGTACATTTCTTCCAACCTGTGAATGTAACCATGTTCTAAGCTTCAAGAATTGATCTTATCTCCATCCTCTATCTTTCAAAACTTCAATTGGTGATTGGTCTGCACCAACAGCTCCCCCTCAATCATCAATTGAGGTTTCTCTTATCTTCTTTATGCCTGGCATGTCTTTGAACCTCTGTAACTTTGGTCCATCCAAACTTTTTGTAAGCATATCAGCTATCTGATCTTTTGTTGAAGTATGTATATCTTCAATCTCTTATCCATCACCTTCTCTCTTAGAAAGTGATACTGTATCTCAATGTGTTTGGTCCTGGCATGAAAAACAGGATTAGCAGCTAGATATAATGAACTCATGTTATCTCCATAAATGATAGGTATGCTCTGTCTAGTGTCAAAACTCTTCATGAGAGTCTTAAGCCATATCACTTCTTTTGCAGCTTCAACCATGCCTTTGTACTCTGCTTCTGTAGATGACAAAGCAACTGTATGTTGCTTCTTTGAGCACCAAGAGATTAACTTATCTCCCACATAACACATGTATCCATATGTTGACCTTCTATCATCTGGATTGCCTGCCCAATCTGCATCACTATATACTTTGATATTTGTATCTGATGTAAAACCATAATACAAACCTTCTTTGAGTGTACCCTTAATATACCTCAACACTCTTTGACCTGCAATCCAATGCTCTTTCCTAGGACAAAGCATGAATTGAGACAACACCCCAACTGCATATGATAAATCAGGCCTAGTTAATGTAGCATAGATAAGACTACCAACCAAACTCTGATATTGTTTCATGTCCTTGAACTCTTCACCTCCAAATCTGCTCAATTTGTGATTCACCTCCATTGGAGTAGGTGCTACTCTGCAATCATTCATTTTAAACTTGGTTAACAAATTCTTCAAATACCTTTCTTGAGTCACATACACTCCATGTTGAGTGTATGAAATCTCCATGCCCAATAAGTATGACAAGTCTTTCAAATCACTGATTTTGAACTCTTTCTCCATTTGCTTCTTTAGGCTTTGTATGCCTTCCTCATCTGTACCTATAAGAATTATATCATCAACATATATACATATGTAAATGAACCCATCATCACTTGCTTTAACAAGCAAGCTACTATCTGCTTTAGATACTTGAAATCCAAGTTCCTTCAAGAACTTTACAAGTCTATAGTTCCATGCCCTTGGGGCCTGCTTCAAGCCATATAAAGCTCTCTTGAGCTTACACACATGATCTGGATATCTTCCATATCTGAATCCTTGAGGTTGCTCCATGAAAACATCATCTGAAATATAACCATTCAAAAAAGCATTCTTTACATCTAATTGAAACAATTTCCAACCTTTACATGCAGCAATTGCTATAAGTGTTCTGATGGTTGTCATCTTTGCTATAGGACTAGAAGTCTCATCATAGTCAATACCATATGTCTGAGCAAACCCTTTTACAACAAGTCTAGCTTTGTACCTAGACACACTTCCATCTGCAAATCTCTTTGTCTTGTAGACCCACTTGCATCCAATGATCTTCTGGATATTTGGTTTTGGAACCAAATCCATGTTTGATTCTCCATCAATGCATCATATTCTTCCTGCATAGCTTTTGATGGAGAGTGTTAATCTCCAAAAGAACAAGTTAACCTTGAAGTTAGACCACCTCTATATCAAGATTAACCTTAGACTCCACCAAACTTAGAGATCATTCACCAAGTTATCAGAAAAATTGAAAGTTCTGAAAAATTCAGTTTCTTCAGAAAAGTCTGCTGCAGATTAATCACTCATTGACTAATCAATCCTGTAAAGTTTTTGACAAAACTTTGCACATCACTTTGCCTTGAGATTGCGCAACTTTGCCAAGTTAAATCTCTCAAAAAGATTAAGTACACACTGAGAAATGTGTGAAACACTTTACCTATGTCTGAAAGTGCTTCTCTGCAATGGCGACTTTAACACCTGCAACTTCTTAGCACTGGTTCTCCCAACTCTGAACCCGTTTGATCAAGATCTTCTAGCCATAGATAGCTTACCTTCCAACTTAGATTTTGAGCCCTCACTTGTGTAAAACTTTACACTGTAGACTGAGCACTGACCATTTCTTTGAAGATGAAATGTGCGCCAGATTTTTCGACTCTCAGAACATCTTCACATATGAATGTTCCTAAACAAAATTCTCACAGCCTGATTGAAATTAATCTCTCAAATTTTAGCCATAGATAGATTAGCTATGGACTTAGACACGTGCAAAAGGATTTCTCAAAAGATTAAACACAGAAGGAGCAGACAGCAAATTATCGGGCGCAAAATTTTTCTATTTCTCAGAAAACTTACATCTGAGTGAGGATGGACAATTCACTCACTCTTCATGTGTCTAATGACACTAATTTCTCTCTCACTATTCTCTAATCTTCTCCTTCTCTATTTGCCCGACATTTTCCAACATATTTATAGATGAATATATACAAGTGTATGACTAGACAAAGGTATAAGTCAGCTAATGTACATATGTGTACATGTCTTTGGATTTTCTGAATATGCCCTTCCTTCAACCATCTGAATTTGTTCTCTTCTTGACTCCTTGACTTCATCTCTCCTGTTGGTGCATACCAATCACCAATTGAAGGCTTGGAAGATCAAATGATGAAGGAAGAATCAATTCCTAAAGTGTGGAAGAAGATCACAATCAGAGGACAAGAGAAGTGTACACATATGTACATTAGCATAGTCATAGATGACTTAGATCTTTTGTTCAGTAAGAATTATGTACAAATTATCTATAAATACCTTAAGAAAAGTCGGGGCATGTATGAGAGCATATGTGACATTAGTTAGAAGTCAAGAATGAGGGAGATAGAAGTCATAAGATAGAGGAAAGTGAATTTGAGTTAGCTCTCATCACTCAGTTGTATTTTCTCTGAGTAAATGAAAAATTTTGCGCCCGATGTTTCTGCGTGTTCTCCTTCTACAGTAGATCAATTGTGAAATGCTTTTGTACAAGTCTAAGTTGAGAGTTGCTTAACCTCTGTGCAAAGTTTTAGCTTCCAATTGTAATCAGGCTGAGTGAATTAAGTGTAGGAACATTCATATGTGAAGTGTGCTCACAGGTTCCTAAAACAGGCGCAGATTTTGAAGTCAATGTTTTGGTCATTTCTCCTAGCACAGTTTAAAGTTTTGCATGAGTGAGGGCTTAATCTTTAAGTTGGAAGATAAGCTACTTATGTTTAGAAGCATTTTGTAAAACGGGTTCTATTCAAGGAGAACCAAGTCTTAAAAGTTACAGGTGTAGAGTCGACTGTTTTGGATAACAGTTTCTGACATAGGTAACTTGTGAAATCAATTTCTCAAGTTATACTTAATCTTTTGGAGTAATTCAACTTGGAATAGTTGCGCAATCTCTAGGAGATGATTCGTACAAAGTTTCATCAAAAAATTTACAGATTTGTGATAGGTCAATGTGAATGAACAATGCAGCAGACTTTCCTGTGTATCATCTTCTTCACAGATTTGTTAATTTCTGATAAGTTAGCAATTGATCCTCTAAATTAGTGAAGTGTTTGACTTACTCTTGGTATAGAGGTGCTCTAATCACAAGAGTAAGTTGTTCTTTTGGAGATTAACATTCTCCATCAGTGGTATCAGAGCAGGAGACATCAATTTGAAGAAATTTGAAGAAAGAAAGATCCCGACTGCTGCAGATTCAAGAGATTCAACACTTGAAGGATCAAGAAGTGAAAGCTTGGAGTCAAAGCTCGAGGAGAAGACTATTTGACATCAAGAAAGGCAAAAGGAGTTCAACTCGAAGTAAAGGTATATACATTGTTTGTAAAGCTTGAAGTTTCAATACACAGGTGGATACAAGATGGGAGAAAGCTTGCAGATTGATAAGCTAGATAGGGAGAACTATCCAGCATGGTCCATGAGGATGGAAGCACACCTCATGAGCAAAGATCTTATATCATTTATTACAGGAGATGAAGAAAAACCAGAGTTTGCAGATCCAAGTATTCCTACTAGGGAAGAGCTTGCAATGTTGAAGACTTGGATGAGAAAGGATGCTCAAGCAAGGAGCATCATCTACATGTCTGTAAATGATTATCTTCTACCTCACATCAGAGGTTTAGAAAGTGCCACAGATGTTTGGAATGCCTTGGAAGAGCATTTCCAAAATACAACTAAGTCAAGGAAGTCCTCACTATGGGCTGAGTTTACAACCTTCAAGAAGAAGAGCTCACAATCAATTTCAGATTATGTGGCAAGAATGAAAGATATTGCAGATAGCTTGGGAGCAGTGGATGAAGATATTGAAGAAGAAAAGTTGGTAAGACAAATACTTACAGGTTTAAGAGGTGATGAGAAGTGGAAGCCTTTTATCTTGTCCATAGAGTTGTCACTTGATCACTTTACTCCTGACCTTAATCAATTGCTAGGACACATGCTAACCTTTGAGCAGGATCTTAAAGGAGACAATGATAGAAGTACAAGTCAAGCTATGTACTCCAAAGACAAGAAAAAGAATGGCAAAGGAAAGCAATCAAATGATGATGAAGGGAATTCAAATCAAGCCAACTTCACAAAAGGGAAGACAAATTTCAGAGGTAAAGGAAGAGGAGGTAAGAACAAAGATAATGCTAAAGCTTGTTGGATTTGTGGCAGAACAAATCATTTGGCAAATGATTGTTGGTATAACAATCAAAGTGGAGGATACAACAATCAGAATTATAGTCAAAGAGGTAGAGGAGGCAGAAACCAAAGAGGCAATTTCAGAGGAAGAGGTGGTAGGACATCATATGGTAGAGGAGGTGGAAGAAACTTCCAATCTCAGTCCTACAACAATAATTATTACAATTATGCATCAGATCAGAAGGATGACATGACTCTTATCCTGAATGCAACTCATGAATCAATGGGAGAAGATCAAAGAGTGTTTTATATTGACTCAGGGTGCAGCAACCATCTGAGTGGGAATCTATCCTTGATGACTGATATGGAAGCAAGGGTAAATGGACATACAGTTCAAACAGGTGACAATACCAAACATAAAGTGGAGAGCATTGGATCAGTGAAGACAAAGAGTGGAAGTACACTTCTGAGTAAGGTACTTTATGTTCCTACTATTCCTAAAAATTTGATAAGTGTAGGGCAAATTGTGGAGAAAGGATATGAGGTAAGATTCACAAATGATGGTGTTTATGTACAAGATCCAAATCAGGGATATAGAACCATAATTGCAGGAAAAAAGGAAGGAAGATTGTTCACTCTCAAAGTCCAAGGTAATGTGGGACATGCATTGTTTACCTATGGAGGTCAAAAGGTATCTGAATTAGACCTATGGCATAAGAGGCTAGGTCATTTCAATGAGAGAGCTATAAAGGAGATGTCAAAGAATCAGGTGGTGCTTGGATTGCCAAACATTGAAGGGCAACATATGGTGTACAAGTGTGAAGCTTGTCAATTAGGTAAAGCACATAAAAGTTCTTATAACAAATCAGGGTACAAGTATTCAAACATGCTTGAATTGGTTCATACAGATGTATGGGGTCCCTCAAGGGACTATAGCATAAATGGATCCAGATATTATGTGTTGTTTGTTGATGATGCAACCAGGTGGATTACTTTGTATGTAATCAAGGACAAATCAGAAGTCTTCAAGACATTCAAACATTTCCATGCTTATGCAGAAAGGATCACAGGACAAAAGCTAAAGAGGTTAAGATCAGATGGAGGGGGAGAGTATTTCTCAAAAGAGTTTGATGATTATTTGTGGAATGCAGGTATCAAAAGAGAAGTGACTTGCAGGTACTCCCCTCAACAAAATGGAGTAGCAGAAAGGAGAAATAGGACTCTTGTAGAGTTTGCAAGAGCCATGATGAAGGAAAAGAATTGTCCAAATTACTTATGGGCAGAGGCCATTAATACTGCAACATACCTTGTGAATAGGTTGCCTTGCAAAGCTTTGGATGGAGGAACCCCTTATGAAGCATGGTGGGGTAAGAAGCCTAGTCTTGATCATTGTAAAGTATTTGGATGTATTGCATATGCTTATGTTCCTTCACAATTAAGACATAAGCTAGAACCAAAAGCAGAGAAGTATGTGTTTATTGGATATGATGATAGACAAATGGGTTACAGGTTGTGGAGTCCATCCACAAAGCAATTTCTTGTTACTAAAGATGTAACATTTGATGAGCAAAACATGTGGTATACAGGATCACCAAATGAGTATGCAGGTGTTGAAGAAATACAAAGGAAAGGAAAGGCAAAGGTAAAAGTATGTGAAGAAATTGTTGATGAAGTTGACTCTAGATGTAGAGTGCAGGATCATGTAGAAGAAGGGCCAAGATTTGATCCAGAATCAAATGAGGCTGAAACTTCAAGAAGTGCAGAAATCAGGAGATCTACAAGAGAAAGGAAAGAGCCTATAAGGTATAGTTATGATACATCTTTCCTAACAACAAAAGATTATGCCTACATTGTGAAAACAGAAGAAGATCCAATTACTTATGAAGAAGCCAAAGGTAAACAGAATTGGGAGAAGGCAATGCAGGAAGAGTATGATGCTCTACTTGAAAATGAAACTTGGGAACTAGTACCAAGACCAAAGAATCAGAAAGTCATTGGATGCAAGTGGGTATATAAAACAAAGAGGTTTGCAGATGGTAAGGTGTCTAGATATAAGGCTAGACTTGTGGTCAAAGGTTATGCCCAAACTTATGGGGTAGATTATGATGAAACCTTTAGTCCTGTTGCTAAGATGTCTACAATTAGGACATTGATTGCTATTGCTGCTTGCAAGGGATGGAAATTATCACAATTGGATGTGAAAAATGCATTTCTAAATGGTTATATTGCAGATGAAGTATATATGGAGCAACCAGAAGGCTTTATGGAATCAATTGGATCAGATTATGTGTGTAAGCTCAAGAGAGCTTTATATGGGTTAAAGCAAGCCCCAAGAGCTTGGAATTACAGATTGGTCAAGTTCTTGAATGAATGTGGATTTCAAGCATCAAAGGCAGATAGTAGCTTGCTAGTAAAGGCAAGTGAAAATGGATATATTTACATGTGCATTTATGTTGATGATATTATTGTTACAGGAACAGATGCTCAAGGAATCAATGAACTCAAGAAGCAAATGGAGAAGGAGTTTAAGATAAGTGACTTGGGAAACTTATCTTATTTTCTAGGAATGCAGATTGTGTATACTCAACATGGAGTATATGTTTCACAAGAGAGATACTTGAAGAATCTTCTAGTCAAGTTTAACATGGAAGATTGCAAGATCTCAACTACACCATTGGAGGTAAATCATAAGTTAAGCAGGTATGGAGGTGAAGAGTTCAATGACATGAAGAAATATCAGAGTTTGGTAGGTAGTCTAATCTATGCTACCTTGACAAGGCCAGATCTATCATATGCAGTAGGTGTGTTGTCACAATTCATGCATTGTCCAAAGAAGACTCATTGGATTGCAGCCCAAAGGGTACTCAGATATATCAAAGGAACCCTAAGTGAAGGTCTGTATTATGGTTTCACTTCTGACACAAGAATCAAAGTGTTTAGTGATGCAGATTGGGCAGGTGACTCAGATGATAGAAGGTCTACTCATGGATATCTATGTTATGTTGGAGACAAGTTAGTGTCTTGGTGTTCAAAGAAGCAACACACAGTTGCTTTATCATCCACAGAAGCTGAGTATAAGGGAATGGTAGAAGCTGCAAAAGAAGTCATATGGTTGAAGACATTGATGAAAAGTTTTGAGTTTGATCATAGTACTCCAATAATTTTTGGAGACAACATGAGTTCTTTGTATTTGGCAGCTAACCCTGTTTTTCATGCCAGGACTAAGCATATAGAGATTCAGTATCATTTCTTGAGGGAAAAGGTACTTGATAAAGAGATTGAAGTGATGTACATTCCAACAAAAGAACAGGTTGCAGATATGATGACAAAGAGTTTGGATGGACCTAAGTTACAAAGGTTCAAAGACATGGCAAGTATCAAGAAGACAGAAAAGACCTCAATTGATGATTGAGGGGGAGCTGTTGGTGCATACCAATCACCAATTTAAGGCTTGGAAGATCAAATGATGAAGGAAGAATCAATTCCTAAAGTGTGGAAGAAGATCACAATCAGAGGACAAGAGAAGTGTACACATATGTACATTAGCATAGTCATAGATGACTTAGATCTTTTGTTCAGTAAGAATTATGTACAAATTATCTATAAATACCTTAAGAAAAGTCGGGGCATGTATGAGAGCATATGTGACATTAGTTAGAAGTCAAGAATGAGGGAGATAGAAGTCATAAGATAGAGGAAAGTGAATTTGAGTTAGCTCTCATCACTCAGTTGTATTTTCTCTGAGTAAATGAAAAATTTTGCGCCCGATGTTTCTGCGTGTTCTCCTTCTACAGTAGATCAATTGTGAAATGCTTTTGTACAAGTCTAAGTTGAGAGTTGCTTAACCTCTGTGCAAAGTTTTAGCTTCCAATTGTAATCAGGCTGAGTGAATTAAGTGTAGGAACATTCATATGTGAAGTGTGCTCACAGGTTCCTAAAACAGGCGCAGATTTCGAAGTCAATGTTTTGGTCATTTCTCCTAGCACAGTTTAAAGTTTTGCATGAGTGAGGGCTTAATCTTTAAGTTGGAAGATAAGCTACTTATGTTTAGAAGCATTTTGTAAAACGGGTTCTATTCAAGGAGAACCAAGTCTTAAAAGTTACAGGTGTAGAGTCGACTGTTTTGGATAACAGTTTCTGACATAGGTAACTTGTGAAATCAATTTCTCAAGTTATACTTAATCTTTTGGAGTAATTCAACTTGGAATAGTTGCGCAATCTCTAGGAGATGATTCGTACAAAGTTTCATCAAAAACTTTACAGATTTGATAGGTCAATGTGAATGAACAATGCAGCAGACTTTCCTGTGTATCATCTTCTTCACAGATTTGTTAATTTCTGATAAGTTAGCAATTGATCCTCTAAATTAGTGAAGTGTTTGACTTACTCTTGGTATAGAGGTGCTCTAATCACAAGAGTAAGTTGTTCTTTTGGAGATTAACATTCTCCATCATCTCCATAATCCTTCAATTGATGATTGTCATGCACCAACAGCTCCCCCTCAATCATTAATTGAGGTTCTTCTCTATCTTCTTGATTCCTGCCATATCCTTGAATCTTTGTAGTTTTGGTCCATCTAGACTTTTTGTCATCATATCTGCAACTTGATCTTTTGTGGGAGTGTGTATGACTTCAATTTCCTTCTCAATGACCTTCTCTCTCAGAAAATGATACTGTATTTCAATATGCTTAGTTCTAGCATGAAATACAGGATTAGCTGCCAAGTATAATGAACTCATATTGTCTCCACAAATAATAGGAGTACTCTGAATCACATCAAAAACTTTCAAAAGTGTCTTTAGCCATATTACCTCCTTTGCAGCTTCACCATACCTTTATATTCTGCTTCTGTAGATGACAAAGCAACTGTATGTTGCTTCTTGGAACACCATGAAATCAATTTGTCTCCAACATAGCACAAGTATCCATGTGTTGATCTTCTATCATCCACATTACCTGCCCAATCTGCATCACTATATATCTTGATTCTTGTATCTGAAGTAAACCCATAGTACAACCCTTCTTTAAGTGTACCCTTGATGTACCTAAGTACTCTTTGTCCTGCAATCCAATGTTCCTTTCTAGGACAATGCATGAATTGTGAAAGCACACCAACTGCATATGACAAGTCAGGCCTTGTCAATGTAGCATAAATCAAGCTACCAACCAAACTTTGATAGAGTTTCATATCTCTGAACTCTTCTCCTCCAAACCTAGACAATTTATGGTTCACTTCCAAAGGTGTAGGTGCAACCCTGCAATCTTCCATTTTAAATTTGGTTAGCAAATTTTTAAGATACCTTTCTTGGGTCACATATACTCCATGTTGAGTATAAGAAATCTCCATTCCCAAGAAGAATGATAGGTTCCCCAAATCACTGATTTTGAACTCTTTCTCCATCTGCTTCTTGATCATTTGTATCCCCTTATCATCTGTTCCTGTAAGTATTATGTCATCAACATAAATACACACATAAATGAACCCATCTTCACTTGCTTTGACTAGCAAGCTACTATCTGCCTTTGATGCTTGAAATCCAAGATCATTTAAGAATTTTACAAGCCTGTAATTCCAAGCCCTTGGGCTTGCTTCAACCCATACAAAGCTCTCTTGAGCTTACATACATAATTTGGACTTACTTGATCTTTGAACCCATCTGGTTGCTCCATGTAGACTTCATCTGAAATGTAACCATTCAAGAAAGCATTTTTAACATCTAATTGAGACAACTTCCAACCTTTACAAGCAGCAATTGCAATGAGTGTCCTGATGGTTGTCATCTTTGCCACAGGACTATAAGTCTCATCATAGTCCACTCCATATGTCTGTGCATACCCTTTCACAACAAGTCTAGCTTTGTACCTAGATACACTTCCATCTGCAAATCTCTTTGTTTTGTAAACCCACTTACATCCAATGATCTTCTGACTATTAGGTTTAGGAACCAAATCCCATGTTTGATTCTCTATCAATGCATCATACTCCTCTTGCATAGCATCTTCCCAATTCTTCTTCCCTTTGGCCTCTTCATATGTAGAAGGGTCTTCATCTGCTTTTACCAAATAAGCATAATCTTTAGTAGTTAAGAATGAAGTGTCATAGCTATACCTTGTAGGTTGCCATTTGTGCCTAGATGATCTCCTAACTTCTGCACTTCTTGAGGTCTCTGGTTCATCACATTCTGGATCAAACCTTGGCCTCTCTTCAACTTCAATCTGCACTTCATTACTCTCACTTTCATCAAGTAATTGAATCTTTGCTTTACCTTTCCTTTGTTCCACTACTTCTTCATCATCTGCATGTACATTATATTTACCTGCATACCAAGTACCTTGCTCATCAAATGTAACATCCTTGGATACAATAAATTGTTTTGTGGATGGACTCCACAACCTGTATCCCATTTGCTTATCATCATAACCAATGAATACATACTTCTCTGCCTTAGGCTCCAACTTATGCCTCAATTGAGATGGCACATATGCATATGCCAAGCATCCAAATATTTTGCAATGATCCAAGGTAGGTTTCTTACCCCACCAAGCTTCATATGGTGTCATACCCTGCAAAGCTTTACAAGGCAATCTATTAACCAAATATGTAGCTGTATTAACAGCCTCAGCCCACAAATAATTTGGGCAATTCTTCTCTTTCATCATGGACCTTGCAAACTCAACAAGTGTCCTATTTCTTCTTTCTGCTACCCCATTTTGTTGAGGAGAGTACCTGCAAGTAACTTCTCTCTTTATACCTGCATTCCACAAATAATCATTGAACTCATTTGAAAAATACTCTCCCCCTCCATCTGACCTTAGTCTCTTCAATTTTTGACCTGTAATCCTTTCTGCATATGCATGATAGTGTTTAAATGTATTAAACACTTCTGACTTTTCCTTAATCACATAAATTGTGATCCACCTGGTAGCATCATCAACATATATGACATAATATCTTGAACCATTTATACTAAAGTCCTTTGAAGGACCCCACACATCTGTATGCACCAATTCAAGTCTTTCTGAATACATAAACCCATGCTTGGAGTAGGATTGCTTATGAGCCTTACCTAATTGACATGCCTCACATCTGTATGTCATGTGTTGACCTGCAATGTTAGGCATTCCAAGCACTGAATCATTGTTAATCATTTCTTTGATACCTCTTTCATTAAAGTGTCCAAGTCTTTTGTGCCAAAGATCCAACTCTGACACCTTCTGCTCTCCATATGTGAACATAGCATGTCCAACATTTCCTTGTACCTTCAATGTGAAGAGCCTTCCTTCTTTCTTTCCTGCAATAACTTGTTTATACCCTTGACTAGGGTCTTCCACATAAACTCCATCATTGGTAAACCTTACCTCATAACCTTTTTCCACAATTTGACCTACACTGATCAAATTCTTTGGAATTGTGGGAACATAGAGTACCTTACTCAGAAGAGTGCTCCCATCCTTAGCTTTGACTGAACCAATTGACTTTACCTTATGCTTTGTATTATCACCTGTCTGAACTGTATGATTAATTGCATTATGATCTAGGTCAGTCATCAAAGCAATATTTCCACTCAAATGATTACTACATCCTGAATCAATATAAAACACTCTCATGTCCTCATGTGAAGTTTCACATGTATTCATAATGAGAGTTGAATCCTCCTTCTGATCTGATGCATAGTTGTAGTAGGTGTTATTATAGGATTGACTTTGGAAGTTTCTTCCACCACCTCTTCCAAAAGAATTCCTACCACCTCTACCTCTGAAATTTCCTCTCTGAAATCTACCACCTCTTGCTCTTTGATTAAAGTTCTGATAATTACCATTGTTTTGATTATTATGCCAACAATCATGAGATAGATGATTGGTCTTACCACATATCCAACAAGCTCTTGCATTCTCTTTGTTGTTTCTACCTCTTCCTCTACTTCTGCCATTTCCTCTTCCTCTTATGAAATTTGCTTGGTTTGATGTACCTTCTTCTTCACTTGATTGTTGCTTTCCTTTGTTGGCTTTCTTCTTGTCTTTAGAGTACATTGCATGACCTGCACTCTTATCAACATCTCCTTTGATATCATTCTCAAAAGTTAGCATATGACCTAACAATTGATTCAAATCAGGAGTAAAATGATCTAATGAAAGTTCTGTAGATAAAATGAAAGGCTTCCACTTCTCATCTCCTCTTAGCCCTGTGAGTATTTGTCTTACCAATTTGTCTTCTTCAATATCTTCATCAACTGCACCTAAAGAATCTGCAATGTCCTTCATCTTTTTCACATAATCAGAGATTGATTGTGAGGCCTTCTTCTTGAAGGTAGTAAACTCTGCCCATAGTGAAGCCTTCCTTGATTTGGTTGTATTTTGGAAATGCTCTTCCAAAGCATTCCAAATGTCACAAGCACTCTCAAGTCCTCTAATGTGAGGAAGCAAATAGTCATTGACTGCCATGTAGATGATGCTTCTTGCTTGAGCATCCTTCTTCATCCAATTCTTCAAATCTGCAAGCTCCTCCCTAGTTGGAACACTAGGATCTCTGAATTCTGGCTTTTCTTCATCTCCTGTGATGTATCCTATCAGATCTTTGCTCATAAGATGAGCTTCCATCCTCATAGACCATGCAGGATAATTCTCTCTATCCAACTTTTCAATTTGGAGACTATCTCCTATCTTTACTTCACCTGTAGCTTCAAATCTTTAACCTTTACAGATAATAAATGTACCTTTACTTCGAATGTTGCTCCTTCTGATCCTTTTGATGCTCTTTTTATGTCTTCCTTCAAGTTTTCTTCAACCTTTATCCTTCTGCACCTTCAAGATGTAAAGATTTGTACTTCTGCAATAGTCGGAGTCTTCTTCACTTCAATTTTGACACAACCTGCTCTGATACCACTGATGGAGAGTGTTAATCTCCAAAAGAACAAGTTAACCTTGAAGTTAGACCACCTCTATATCAAGATTAACCTTAGACTCCACCAAACTTAGAGATCATTCACCAAGTTATCAGAAAAATTGAAAGTTCTGAAAAATTCAGTTTCTTCAGAAAAGTCTGCTGCAGATTAATCACTCATTGACTAATCAATCCTGTAAAGTTTTTGACAAAACTTTGCACATCACTTCGCCTTGAGATTGCGCAACTTTGCCAAGTTAAATCTCTCAAAAAGATTAAGTACACACTGAGAAATGTGTGAAACACTTTACCTATGTCTGAAAGTGCTTCTCTGCAATGGCGACTTTAACACCTGCAACTTCTTAGCATTGGTTCTCCCAACTCTGAACCCGTTTGATCAAGATCTTCTAGCCATAGATAGCTTACCTTCCAACTTAGATATTGAGCCCTCACTTGTGTAAAACTTTACACTGTAGACTGAGCACTGACCATTTCTTTGAAGATGAAATGTGCGCCAGATTTTTTGACTCTCAGAACATCTTCACATATGAATGTTCCTAAACAAAATTCTCACAGCCTGATTGAAATTAATCTCTCAAATTTTAGCCATAGATAGATTAGCTATGGACTTAGACACGTGCAAAAGGATTTCTCAAAAGATTAAACACAGAAGGAGCAGACAGCAAATTATCGGGTGCAAAATTTTTCTATTTCTTAGAAAACTTACATCTGAGTGAGGATGGACAATTCACTCACTCTTCATGTGTCTAATGACACTAATTTCTCTCTCACTATTCTCTAATCTTCTCCTTCTCTATTTGCCCGACATTTTCCAACATATTTATAGATGAATATATACAAGTGTATGACTAGACAAAGGTATAAGTCAGCTAATGTACATATGTGTACATGTCTTTGGATTTCTGAATATGCCCTTCCTTCAACCATCTGAATTTGTTCTCTTCTTGACTCCTTGACTTCATCTCTCCATAATCCTTCAATTGATGATTGTCATGCACCAACAGCTTTTTCCCAAATTTCTTTACCTTTTGCCTCTTCATATGTAGAACGGTCTTCATCTGCTTTAATCATGTATGCATAATCCTTAGTAGTCAAGAATGAAATATCATAGCTATACCTTGTAGGTTACCATTTATGTTGGGAGTGATGGTTGGATGCACTCAGAAGATTGAGTTGGTGCTGCTATACCTGCTTCACACCAGCCCTCCTTTGATTCCAGATATGCTTAGTAGACTCCTTGAGCTTCCAAATGATACCAAAATATGCTATGTGTACTTTGGAAATGATTTGACTAATGATTAGAACAAAACAGATGAGTTTGCACTTCACTAGTCTTGAAAACTTTCTAATTCTGTAATGATACCTGCTCAGTGTTATGCTTAGTGTGACCCGCACACTTGAAATTGAAACAATTCCTTTTGGGGGTATTAAAGTACCTTAATAAGCTACCAATTGCAAGTGGAATGAGAAGAAATGATAAACCACATCGAGAGAAATTGATTTAGCAAAATTAGGATCACTCCCGACTTTTTAGGAGTTGTGCAGAACAATACCAGTGACTACTTCGAGCGCGATTTTTCCCAAATGGCTGAATGAAATCTTCTGAAATTTTGTATGCTTGTAGAAGACCTTGAGCTGGTTCCAATGAGCTATTAAACTATTGATTTGGTTCAGTGAGCACTGAGAAATGCTCCTTGGAAGTTGACAGACTTGAAGTAGAAAAACACAGAGAACCAGATATGATGAATGTGTATATATCTATTGATTGTGTTGGTGTGTGAAACACCACAAGAACCAAACTAATGTGGTATTAGAAGACCTCCATAACCACCATTAGCTTAGCAATACTCACATTATGAGTTTTCATTTCTGAACTTAGTGAAAAACAAAATTTCACTTCACAGAAATCTGCGCCTTTTCTTCAATCCTTCAATCTGACCTGTATTAGCTCAATCTTTGCAAAATCTTTTGATCACTTGCTAAAGAATGTTCTTGCTAATGTTAAGCAACACATAATAATCAAAACTTTCAAGTAATAACTCCAAAATCTTCTGATTTAGCTTCAATCTTTCCACTATGTCTGAAAACTGAAAATTTACTTCATCGATTTGACATACCTCCACTCTTAAGCTGATTTCTCTGAGTACGCGTCCCGTTTCTCAAAGATCTTTTGATCAAATGTAGTTGAGGATAATAGCTTTCAAACGAGCTATCACTTACCAAAAACTTTACACCATGCTTCGAGATCTGACCTTCAGAAGATCAGTCAAATGTGCGCCAGAAAAGTCGTAACTATCAACTACCTTACACAGTCATATGAAATGACTTGGAACTCAATGTACAAGAGGAATTAGACTCAATCCTTCTACACAAACAAGTGTTGATTATCAGAGAAGATGTGTACAAAATGGCTTGGCCTAATTTTGCTCACAGCCATGGAAAACTCTCTCAGACTCAAAAGTTTTCTCTCACCATCTCTCTCAGAAAAGACACGACTTTTCTCTACTCA
The DNA here is from genome assembly GCA_020310875.1 of Ceratopteris richardii. Classification (NCBI taxonomy): domain Eukaryota; kingdom Viridiplantae; phylum Streptophyta; class Polypodiopsida; order Polypodiales; family Pteridaceae; genus Ceratopteris; species Ceratopteris richardii. The sequence continues at coordinate 94,023,717 of CM035413.1, read as the reverse complement.
CACAGATTCCAAAATTGAGTTCTCTCCTACATGTTTCTGACTCAAATTAACTTATATACCTATGGTTTACATTCTTCTAGACTTGAACTCGTAAGTTCTGAAGATCAAATACAAATCTAAACTCTAATTTTGTACTAGTTTACAATAGTGAAATTGTCCCTTCACTTAGGCTTGATTTTCTGTAGGTCTTTCCTTCACTTCTTCTTTCCTTCATCATATGCCTTCATATATCTTCATATATCCATGCCTAATTAGTGAGTGAAGCCCCAACAGCTCCCCCTCAATCACTAATTAGCATGCTTTGACTTCTTCACATAGTCTTCTTCTCTTTTATTCCTGCCATCTCCTTGAACTTACTTGTCTTCACTCCATCCAAGCTTTTTGGCATAATATCTGCAATTTGATCTTTTGTAGAAGTGTACACCACTTCAATCTCTTTCTCCATTACCTTTTCTCTGAGAAAATGATACTGTATCTCTATGTGCTTTGTCCTTGCATGAAATACAGGATTTGCTGCAAGATATAATGAACTCATATTATCTCCATGAATGATGGGTATACCTTGATCAATTCCCAAGATTTTGAATAATGTCTGCATCCATATGACTTCCTTTGCTGCTTCCACAAGTCCTTTGTATTCAGCTTCTGTTGATGATAAAGCCACTGTGTGTTGTTTCTTTGAACACCAACTCACAAGCTTATCTCCAATGTATATCATGTAGCCATGTGTAGACCTTCTGTCATCTTGACTTCCTGCCCAATCTGAGTCACTATAGGCTTTCAATCTTATATCTGATGTAAAAGGATAATACAATCCTTCTTTCAAAGTCCCTTTGATATATCTAAGGACTCTTTGACCTGCAATCCAATGTGGATCCTTTGGACAATGCATGAATTGAGAAAGGACACCAACTGCATAACTAAGATCAGGCCTTGTTAGAGTTGCATAAATCAAACTTCCCACTAAAGATTGATACTTCCTCATGTCTTTAAATTCTGCACCATCATATCTACTGAGTTTGTGATTGACCTCTAGTGGTGTAGATGCCTCTCTGCAATTCTCCATGTTAAACTTCTTTAGAAGATTCAAGAGATACCTTTCTTGTGATACATAAATACCATGCTCTGCATAAGTAATTTCCATTCCAAGAAAATATGACAATTTTCCTAGATCACTTATCTTGAATTCCTTCTCAAGTAGCTTCTTCACCTCCTTGATTCCTTCATTTGAAGTACCTGTAATTATAATGTCATCTACATATATACAAATGTAGATCATACCTTCATCTGTTCTTTTGATAAGTAAACTTGCATCTGCTTTTGAACTTTGATATCCAAGGTCATTAAGATACTTTACAAGTCTATAATTCCAAGCTCTTGGAGCTTGCTTCAAACCATAAAGAGCTCTTCTCAACCTGCAAATATAATTTGGAAACTTATGATCTGCAAACCCTTGAGGTTGCTCCATGTAAACCTCATCTGATATATATCCATTCAAAAATGCATTCTTAATATCCAATTGACTCAATGTCCATCCTTTTGATGCTGCAATGGCAATGATTGTCCTTATAGTTGACATCTTTGCCACAGGACTGAATGTCTCATCATAATCTATGCCAAATGTTTGAGCATAGCCTTTAACCACCAATCTGGCTTTGTATCTGGCTATAGTTCCATCTGCATGCTTTTTAACTTTGTAAACCCATTTATTTCCAATCACTTTCTTACCATTAGGCTTTGGAACAAGTTCCCAAGTTTTGTTCTCTTCAAGAGCATCAAACTCTTCCTTCATTGCTACTTCCCATTGTCTCTTACCCTTTGCTTCATCATAGCTTTGAGGTTCTTCATCTTCCTTAACCATGTAAGCATAATTTTTCTGAGTCAAGTAAGAAGTGTCATAGGAATACCTTGTAGGTTGCTTCCTCATTCTGGTTGACCTTCTTGGTTCACACTCTACATGCATATCTGGATGTACTTCTTCATCAAATATTGGTCCATCTTCATTCCTTCTATATGATCCAACTCTTGATGTGCTTGCTTGCATAAGTTCTTCATCTCCATCTATCTGCATATGTGACTTACCTCTTGCACTCCTTCTTATCTCTTCTTCAAATGTTTCAAGATCACATTCTTTATCTGCATACCAACTCTTCTGTTCATCAAAGGTCACATCTCTGGAAACAATGAAATGTTTAGTTAAAGGACTCCATAGCCTATAACCCATTTGCTTTTCATCATACCCAATAAACACATATTTTTCTGCCTTTGGTTCAAGCTTATGTCTGAGTTGTGATGGCACATAAGCATAGGCAATTGACCCAAACACTTTACAATGGTCAAGTGTTGGTTTCTTACCCCACCAAGCTTCATAAGGGGTCATACCATTCAAAGCTCCACATGGTAACCTATTCACAAGGTATGTGGCTGTATTTACAGCCTCAGCCCAAAGATAATTAGGGCAATTCTTTTCCTTTAGCATTGCTCTTGCAAATTCAACCAATGTTCTATTTCTCCTTTCTGCCACCCCATTATGTTGAGGTGTATACCTGCAAGTTATCTCTCTCTTGATACCTGCATTCCAAAGATAGTCATTAAACTCTTGGGAGAAGTATTCTCCCCCTCCATCAGACCTTAGCCTCTTGAGTTTGTGACCTGTAACTCTTTCTGCATAAGCATGAAAATGTTTGAAGGCTCCAAAGACTTCTGACCTTTCCTTTAGAACATAAAGGGTTATCCACCTTGTAGCATCATCAATAAACAAAACATAATACCTAGATCCATTTATTGAACCTTCTTTTGTTGGCCCCCATACATCTGTATGTATGAGTTCAAGCAAATCATCATGCTTGAAACCTTTCTTCTGAAATGGTTGTCTATGAGCTTTTCCCATCTGACAAGCTTCACACTTGTATATCATATGTTGATTCTTCACATTTGGTAATCCCAATACAGATTGATTCTCCACCATAATTTTGATTCCTCTTTCATTGAAGTGTCCCAATCTCTTATGCCAAAGATCTAACTCTGTAATTACTTCATCACCATGTGTGATTAGGGCTTGACCAACATTTCCTTGTACTTTGAGAGTAAAAAGTCTACCTTCCTTCTTACCACAAACAATGGGCTTGTATGCATCCTCTGGATCTTCAACAAATACCCCTTCATTTGTAAATCTGACTTGAAAACCTTTCTCCACTATTTGTCCAACACTAATCAGATTCTTTGGTATTGTTGGAACATACAAAACATTTGTTAATAAATCAGCTCCACTCCTGCACTTCACTTTTCCAATTGAATGCACATTATGTTTTGTATTATCACCTGTTTGTACTGTATGACTTGAATTACCTTCTTCCAATTCTGACAATAATTCTATATTACCTGACAAATGATTTGAACAACCAGAATCAATATAAAATACCTTGAGATCCTCCTTCTCTGATGAACTAATTGAATTCATCATCAATGTTGTATAGTTGTCATTCTGTGTATCATTTGCATAATTATAATATGTGGTGTTGTATGATTGGTTCTGATTCCAATTTCTTCCACCACCTCTTCCATAATTTCCTCTTGAATTTTGTCTTCCTCTTTGAAATTGATTCTGAAACCTTCCACCTCTTCCTCTGCCATTGTTATTCTGATTTTGACTTGCTCCTTGTTGATTGTGCCAACAATCATATGCTAGATGATTGCTCAATCCACAAATCCAACATGTCTTCTTGTTATTGTTCTGATTACCTCTACCTCTTCCATTTCCTCGACCTTTACCTCTGCCAAAACCTCTTCCTCTTGCATAATTTGCTTGAGTTGTTGACTCTTCTTCATCCTTTGCTTTGCCTTTATCTCCTTTCTTTTTGTTCTTCACATACATTGCAGAACTTTGACCTTTGTCTCCATCTGACTTCAAGTCTTGCTCAAATGTGAGCATCAATCCAAGTAATTGATTTAATTCTGGCACATAATGGTTTAATGAGAGTTCTGTTGAAAGTACAAAGGGCTTCCATCTCTCATCACCTCTTAATCCTGCAAGTAATTGTGCTATCAACCTATGATCTTCAATATCCTCATCAATAGATCCAAGACTATCTGCCAAGTCCTTCATCTTAGTGACATAATCACTAATGCTCTGATTTTGCTTTTTCTTGAATGTGGTAAACTCTGACCATAAGCTAGCTTTCCTAGCTTTAGTAGTGTTTTGGAAGTGGTCTTCCAAAGCATTCCAAATATCTTCAGCTGTTTCTAAACCTCTGATATGTGGCAACAAATGATCTGTAATAGTGTTGTATATATAAGCTCTTGCACTTGCATCTCTCTTCTGCCATAACTTCAAAGCTTCTAGCTCTTCTTTTCTTGGATGACTTTCATCTTCAAATTTAGGCTTCTCCTCTTCACCTGTCACATATACCATTAGATCCTTACTCATAAGTAAGGCCTCCATCCTCATTACCCAAGCAGGATAGTTATCTCTGTCCAATTTGTCAATGGACACATGATCTGCCATGGTATCCTTGCTTCTGCTTCAACCTGTAAGTGTAAGATTAAAGAATGATACCTTTTGTAGACCTTTACCCTTGGGAGCAACTTCGAAGTAACCTTCTGATAACTTTTGTTGTTGAACACCTCAGCTTCCTCCTTCTTTGACAAAGAACTCTTCAATTCTTCTTGTATCTGCTCTTCCTTTAGTCTCGAGGACCTTATCTGCTCTGATACCACTTGTTGGTGTGTGAAACACCACAAGAACCAAACTAATGTGGTATTAGAAGACCTCCATAACCACCATTAGCTTAGCAATACTCACATTATGAGTTTTCATTTCTGAACTTAGTGAAAAACAAAATTTCACTTCACAGAAATCTGCGCCTTTTCTTCAATCCTTCAATCTGACCTGTATTAGCTCAATCTTTGCAAAATCTTTTGATCACTTGCTAAAGAATGTTCTTGCTAATGTTAAGCAACACATAATAATCAAAACTTTCAAGTAATAACTCCAAAATCTTCTGATTTAGCTTCAATCTTTCCACTATGTCTGAAAACTGAAAATTTACTTCATCGATTTGACATACCTCCACTCTTAAGCTGATTTCTCTGAGTACGCATCCCGTTTCTCAAAGATATTTTGATCAAATGTAGTTGAGGATAATAGCTTTCAAACGAGCTATCACTTACCAAAAACTTTACACCATGCTTCGAGATCTGACCTTCAGAAGATCAGTCAAATGTGCGCCAGAAAAGTCGTAACTATCAACTACCTTACACAGTCATATGAAATGACTTGGAACTCAATGTACAAGAGGAATTAGACTCAATCCTTCTACACAAACAAGTGTTGATTATCAGAGAAGATGTGTACAAAATGGCTTGGCCTAATTTTGCTCACAGCCATGGAAAACTCTCTCAGACTCAAAAGTTTTCTCTCACCATCTCTCTCAGAAAAGACACGACTTTTCTCTACTCACACAGATTCCAAAATTGAGTTCTCTCCTACATGTTTCTGACTCAAATTAACTTATATACCTATGGTTTACATTCTTCTAGACTTGAACTCGTAAGTTCTGAAGATCAAATACAAATCTAAACTCTAATTTTGTACTAGTTTACAATAGTGAAATTGTCCCTTCACTTAGGCTTGATTTTCTGTAGGTCTTTCCTTCACTTCTTCTTTCCTTCATCATATGCCTTCATATATCTTCATATATCCATGCCTAATTAGTGAGTGAAGCCCCAACAGATTGATATGATTATACAAACTCATTAGCATGACAAGCATAGCTAATTGAGGTGTGGTGGTGTAGGCTATGGAGTAGCACTAACACACACACACAGTTACAACAATAGAATGCCTCGGGGAGTGAGCTAAAATGGGTGACACACCCCGCGAGATTTTCCTTTCCACTTTTATATGAGTTGAAGCTTAATTTGAATTTCAAATTCAAACTTAGACTCCCTAGAATATCTCTACTAAAAGTAGGGAGATATTCTCTCCATTTACATCATTCAATTTCTGATGGAGAGTGTTAATCTCCAAAAGAACAAGTTAACCTTGAAGTTAGACCACCTCTATATCAAGATTAACCTTAGACTCCACCAAACTTAGAGATCATTCACCAAGTTATCAGAAAAATTGAAAGTTCTGAAAAATTCAGTTTCTTCAGAAAAGTCTGCTGCAGATTAATCACTCATTGACTAATCAATCCTGTAAAGTTTTTGACAAAACTTTGCACATCACTTCGCCTTGAGATTGCGCAACTTTGCCAAGTTAAATCTCTCAAAAAGATTAAGTACACACTGAGAAATGTGTGAAACACTTTACCTATGTCTGAAAGTGCTTCTCTACAATGGCGACTTTAACACCTGCAACTTCTTAGCACTGGTTCTCCCAACTCTGAACCCGTTTGATCAAGATCTTCTAGCCATAGATAGCTTACCTTCCAACTTAGATTTTGAGCCCTCACTTGTGTAAAACTTTACACTGTAGACTGAGCACTGACCATTTCTTTGAAGATGAAATGTGCGCCAGATTTTTCGACTCTCAGAACATCTTCACATATGAATGTTCCTAAACAAAATTCTCACAGCCTGATTGAAATTAATCTCTCAAATTTTAGCCATAGATAGATTAGCTATGGACTTAGACACGTGCAAAAGGATTTCTCAAAAGATTAAACACAGAAGGAGCAGACAGCAAATTATCGGGCGCAAAATTTTTCTATTTCTCAGAAAACTTACATCTGAGTGAGGATGGACAATTCACTCACTCTTCATGTGTCTAATGACACTAATTTCTCTCTCACTATTCTCTAATCTTCTCCTTCTCTATTTGCCCGACATTTTCCAACATATTTATAGATGAATATATACAAGTGTATGACTAGACAAAGGTATAAGTCAGCTAATGTACATATGTGTACATGTCTTTGGATTTTCTGAATATGCCCTTCCTTCAACCATCTGAATTTGTTCTCTTCTTGACTCCTTGACTTCATCTCTCCATAATCCTTCAATTGATGATTGTCATGCACCAACAGCTCCCCCTCAATCATTAATTGAGGTTCTTCTCTATCTTCTTGATTCCTGCCATATCCTTGAATCTTTGTAGTTTTGGTCCATCTAGACTTTTTGTTATCATATCTGCAACTTGATCTTTTGTGGGAGTGTGTATGACTTCAATTTCCTTCTCAATGACCTTCTCTCTCAGAAAATGATACTGTATTTCAATATGCTTAGTTCTAGCATGAAATACAGGATTAGCTGCCAAGTATAATGAACTCATATTGTCTCCACAAATAATAGGAGTACTCTGAATCACATCAAAAACTTTCAAAAGTGTCTTTAGCCATATTACCTCTTTTGCAGCTTCCACCATACCTTTATATTCTGCTTCTGTAGATGACAAAGCAACTGTATGTTGCTTCTTGGAACACCATGAAATCAATTTGTCTCCTACATAGCACAAGTATCCATGTGTTGATCTTCTATCATCCACATTACCTGCCCAATCTGCATCACTATATATCTTGATTCTTGTATCTGAAGTAAACCCATAGTACAACCCTTCTTTAAGTGTACCCTTGATGTACCTAAGTACTCTTTGTCTTGCAATCCAATGTTCCTTTCTAGGACAATGCATGAATTGTGAAAGCACACCAACTGCATATGACAAGTCAGGCCTTGTCAATGTAGCATAAATCAAGCTACCAACCAAACTTTGATAGAGTTTCATATCTCTGAACTCTTCTCCTCCAAACCTAGACAATTTATGGTTCACTTCCAAAGGTGAAGGTGCAACCCTGCAATCTTCCGTTTTAAATTTGGTTAGCAAATTTTTAAGATACCTTTCTTGGGTCACATATACTCCATGTTGAGTATAAGAAATCTCCATTCCCAAGAAGAATGATAGGTTCCCCAAATCACTGATTTTGAACTCTTTCTCCATCTGCTTCTTGATCATTTGTATCCCCTTATCATCTGTTCCTGTAAGTATTATGTCATCAACATAAATACACACATAAATGAACCCATCTTCACTTGCTTTCACTAGCAAGCTACTATCTGCCTTTGATGCTTGAAATCCAAGATCATTTAAGAATTTTACAAGCCTGTAATTCCAAGCCCTTGGGGCTTGCTTCAACCCATACAAAGCTCTCTTGAGCTTACATACATAATTTGGACTTACTTGATCTTTGAACCCATCTGGTTGCTCCATGTAGACTTCATCTGAAATGTAACCATTCAAGAAAGCATTTTTAACATCTAATTGAGACAACTTCCAACCTTTACAAGCAGCAATTGCAATGAGTGTCCTGATGGTTGTCATCTTTGCCACAGGACTATAAGTCTCATCATAGTCCACTCCATATGTCTGTGCATACCCTTTCACAACAAGTCTAGCTTTGTACCTAGATACACTTCCATCTGCAAATCTCTTTGTTTTGTAAACCCACTTACATCCAATGATCTTCTGACTATTAGGTTTAGGAACCAAATCCCATGTTTGATTCTCTATCAATGCATCATACTCCTCTTGCATAGCATCTTCCCAATTCTTCTTCCCTTTGGCCTCTTCATATGTAGAAGGGTCTTCATCTGCTTTTACCAAATAAGCATAATCTTTAGTAGTTAAGAATGAAGTGTCATAGCTATACCTTGTAGGTTGCCATTTGTGCCTAGATGATCTCCTAACTTCTGCACTTCTTGAGGTCTCTGGTTCATCACATTCTGGATCAAACCTTGGCCTCTCTTCAACTTCAATCTGCACTTCATTACTCTCACTTTCATCAAGTAATTGAATCTTTGCTTTACCTTTCCTTTGTTCCACTACTTCTTCATCATCTGCATGTACATTATATTTACCTGCATACCAAGTACCTTGCTCATCAAATGTAACATCCTTGGATACAATAAATTGTTTTGTGGATGGACTCCACAACCTGTATCCCATTTGCTTATCATCATAACCAATGAATACATACTTCTCTGCCTTAGGCTCCAACTTATGCCTCAATTGAGATGGCACATATGCATATGCCAAGCATCCAAATATTCTGCAATGATCCAAGGTAGGTTTCTTACCCCACCAAGCTTCATATGGTGTCATACCCTGCAAAGCTTTACAAGGCAATCTATTAACCAAATATGTAGCTGTATTAACAGCCTCAGCCCACAAATAATTTGGGCAATTCTTCTCTTTCATCATGGACCTTGCAAACTCAACAAGTGTCCTATTTCTTCTTTCTGCTACCCCATTTTGTTGAGGAGAGTACCTGCAAGTAACTTCTCTCTTTATACCTGCATTCCACAAATAATCATTGAACTCATTTGAAAAATACTCTCCCCCTCCATCTGACCTTAGTCTCTTCAATTTTTGACCTGTAATCCTTTCTGCATATGCATGATAGTGTTTAAATGTATTAAACACTTCTGACTTTTCCTTAATCACATAAATTGTGATCCACCTGGTAGCATCATCAACATATATGACATAATATCTTGAACCATTTATACTAAAGTCCTTTGAAGGACCCCACACATCTGTATGCACCAATTCAAGTCTTTCTGAATACATAAACCCATGCTTGGAGTAGGATTGCTTATGAGCCTTACCTAATTGACATGCCTCACATCTGTATGTCATGTGTTGACCTGCAATGTTAGGCATTCCAAGCACTGAATCATTGTTAATCATTTCTTTGATACCTCTTTCATTAAAGTGTCCAAGTCTTTTGTGCCAAAGATCCAACTCTGACACCTTCTGATCTCCATATGTGAACATAGCATGTCCAACATTTCCTTGTACCTTCAATGTGAAGAGCCTTCCTTCTTTCTTTCCTGCAATAACTTGTTTATACCCTTGACTAGGGTCTTCCACATAAACTCCATCATTGGTAAACCTTACCTCATAACCTTTTTCCACAATTTGACCTACACTGATCAAATTCTTTGGAATTGTGGGAACATAGAGTACCTTACTCAGAAGAGTGCTCCCATCCTTAGCTTTGACTGAACCAATTGACTTTACCTTATGCTTTGTATTATCACCTGTCTGAACTGTATGATTAATTGCATTATGATCTAGGTCAGTCATCAAAGCAATATTTCCACTCAAATGATTACTACATCCTGAATCAATATAAAACACTCTCATGTCCTCATGTGAAGTTTCACATGTATTCATAATGAGAGTTGAATCCTCCTTCTGATCTGATGCATAGTTGTAGTAGGTGTTATTATAGGATTGACTTTGGAAGTTTCTTCCACCACCTCTTCCAAAAGAATTCCTACCACCTCTACCTCTGAAATTTCCTCTCTGAAATCTACCACCTCTTGCTCTTTGATTAAAGTTCTGATAATTACCATTGTTTTGATTATTATGCCAACAATCATGAGATAGATGATTGGTCTTACCACATATCCAACAAGCTCTTGCATTCTCTTTGTTGTTTCTACCTCTTCCTCTACTTCTGCCATTTCCTCTTCCTCTTATGAAATTTGCTTGGTTTGATGTACCTTCTTCTTCACTTGATTGTTGCTTTCCTTTGTTGGCTTTCTTCTTGTCTTTAGAGTACATTGCATGACCTGCACTCTTATCAACATCTCCTTTGATATCATTCTCAAAAGTTAGCATATGACCTAACAATTGATTCAAATCAGGAGTAAAATGATCTAATGAAAGTTCTGTAGATAAAATGAAAGGCTTCCACTTCTCATCTCCTCTTAGCCCTGTGAGTATTTGTCTTACCAATTTGTCTTCTTCAATATCTTCATCAACTGCACCTAAAGAATCTGCAATGTCCTTCATCTTTGTCACATAATCAGAGATTGATTGTGAGGCCTTCTTCTTGAAGGTAGTAAACTCTACCCATAGTGAAGCCTTCCTTGATTTGGTTGTATTTTGGAAATGCTCTTCCAAAGCATTCCAAATGTCACAAGCACTCTCAAGTCCTCTAATGTGAGGAAGCAAATAGTCATTGACTGCCATGTAGATGATGCTTCTTGCTTGAGCATCCTTCTTCATCCAATTCTTCAAATCTGCAAGCTCCTCCCTAGTTGGAACACTAGGATCTCTGAATTCTGGCTTTTCTTCATCTCCTGTGATGTATCCTATCAGATCTTTGCTCATAAGATGAGCTTCCATCCTCATAGACCATGCAGGATAATTCTCTCTATCCAACTTTTCAATTTGGAGACTATCTCCCATCTTTACTTCACCTGTAGCTTCAAATCTTTAACCTTTACAGATAATAAATGTACCTTTACTTCGAATGTTGCTCCTTCTGATCCTTTTGATGCTCTTTTTATGTCTTCCTTCAAGTTTTCTTCAACCTTTATCCTTCTGCACCTTCAAGATGTAAAGATTTGTACTTCTGCAATAGTCGGAGTCTTCCTCACTTCAATTTTGACACAACCTGCTCTGATACCACTGATGGAGAGTGTTAATCTCCAAAAGAACAAGTTAACCTTGAAGTTAGACCACCTCTATATCAAGATTAACCTTAGACTCCACCAAACTTAGAGATCATTCACCAAGTTATCAGAAAAATTGAAAGTTCTGAAAAATTCAGTTTCTTCAGAAAAGTCTGCTGCAGATTAATCACTCATTGACTAATCAATCCTGTAAAGTTTTTGACAAAACTTTGCACATCACTTCGCCTTGAGATTGCGCAACTTTGCCAAGTTAAATCTCTCAAAAAGATTAAGTACACACTGAGAAATGTGTGAAACACTTTACCTATGTCTGAAAGTGCTTCTCTGCAATGGCGACTTTAACACCTGCAACTTCTTAGCACTGGTTCTCCCAACTCTGAACCCGTTTGATCAAGATCTTCTAGCCATAGATAGCTTACCTTCCAACTTAGATTTTGAGCCCTCACTTGTGTAAAACTTTACACTGTAGACTGAGCACTGACCATTTCTTTGAAGATGAAATGTGCGCCAGATTTTTCGACTCTCAGAACATCTTCACATATGAATGTTCCTAAACAAAATTCTCACAGCCTGATTGAAATTAATCTCTCAAATTTTAGCCATAGATAGATTAGCTATGGACTTAGACACGTGCAAAAGGATTTCTCAAAAGATTAAACACAGAAGGAGCAGACAGCAAATTATCGGGCGCAAAATTTTTCTATTTCTCAGAAAACTTACATCTGAGTGAGGATGGACAATTCACTCCCTCTTCATGTGTCTAATGACACTAATTTCTCTCTCACTATTCTCTAATCTTCTCCTTCTCTATTTGCCCGACATTTTCCAACATATTTATAGATGAATATATACAAGTGTATGACTAGACAAAGGTATAAGTCAGCTAATGTACATATGTGTACATGTCTTTGGATTTTCTGAATATGCCCTTCCTTCAACCATCTGAATTTGTTCTCTTCTTGACTCCTTGACTTCATCTCTCCATAATCCTTCAATTGATGATTGTCATGCACCAACAATTTCCACGACTAATCAAGTAGGTAACTGATTTCAAGTAGATGCCAAGTCACTAAGACTTTTACAATGAGTAAAAGGTAAGAACTCCTAAGCATATGTTCATATGAACCTTGCTTCAAGTGAAGCCTTGATAAAGCTTTGTCCAAGCTAGTCTTCCATGATTCCAAGCCAATGTGTGAAGGCTTGATATGCACCAACAATTTATGCCTTGTAGACCTCCTGAGTTCCCCACTCCTTAAGGTTTCTGGTTCTTCACATTCAGGATCAAATCTTGGTATCTCTTCAACTTCAACTTGCACTTCATTATTCTCTTGTTCATCAAATATCTGAACCTTTGATTTACCTTTCCTTTGACTCACAATCTCTTCATCTGTATTAATATTGATAGTACCTACATACCAAGTACCTTGCTCATCAAATGTAACATCTTTTGATACAAAAAAATGTTTTGTGGATGGATTCGACAACCTGTATCCCATCTGCTTATCATCATAACCAATAAACACATATTTTTCAGCTTTAGGTTCCAATTTATGCCTTAATTGTGATGGCACATATGCATAGGCCAAACATCCAAATACTTTGCAATGGTCTAATGTAGGTCTCTTACCCCACCATGCCTCATATGGTGTCATACCCTGCAAGGCTTTACATGGTAACCTATTGACCAAATAAGTAGCTGTATTTACAGCCTTAGCCCACAAATAATTTGGGCAATTTTTCTCCTTTAAGATGGATCTTGCAAACTCAACAAGAGTCCTATTCCTCCTTTCTGCTACACCATTTTGTTGAGGAGAGTACCTCCAAGTAACGTCCCTTTTTATACCTGCATTCCACAAGTAATCACTGAACTCATTAGAGAAATACTCTCCCCCTCCATCTGACCTTAGTCTCTTCAATTTATGTCCTGTAATTCTCTCTGCATACATATGATAATGTTTGAATGTATTGAATACCTCTGACTTATCTTTGATCACATAGATAGTGACCCATCTGGTAGCATCATCAACATAAATCACCTAATACCTTGAACCATTAATACTGAAATCCTTTGATGGTCCCCACACATCTGTGTGTACCAACTCAAGTTTCTCTAAATACATAAACCCATGCTTAGAATAGGATTGCTTATGAGCCTTACCTAATTGACATGCCTCACATCTGTATGTCATATGTTGTCCTGCAACATTAGGCAATCCAAGCACTGAACCATTATTAATCATGTCTTTAATACCTCTTTCATTGAAATGTCCAAGCCTCTTGTGCCAAAGATCTAACTCAGAGATCTTTTGTCCTCCATAAGTGAACAAGGCATGACCAACATTACCTTGAATCTTCAATGTGAACAATCTTCCTTCTTTCTTTCCTGAAACAATTTGTTTATACCCATTGCTAGGGTCTTCCACAAACACTCCTTCATTAGTGAACCTCACTTCATAACCTTTTTCCACAATTTGTCCTACACTTATCAAATTCTTAGGAATTGTAGGAACATACAAGACCTTACTCAATAAGGTGCTACCATCCTTGGCCTTCACTGATCCAATTGACTTCACATTGTGCTTTCTATTGTCACCTGTTTGAACAACATGATTAGATACCTTATTCTCCAAATCAGTCATCAAGGCTATGTTACCACTCAGGTGATTGCTACACCCTGAATCAATGTAGAAGACTCTTTGATCTTCATTCTGCCTTTCACAAGTTGCATTCATTATTAATGTTGAATCTTCCTTCTGATCTGAAGCATAATTGTAGTAGGTATTGTTATATTGTTGACTTTGGAATCCTCTACCTGCATTTCTTCCAAAGTAACCCCTACTACCTCTACCTCTGAAATTACCTCTTTGATTTCTGCCACCTCTTCCTCTAGAATTATAGTTCTCATTATATCCACCATTACTCTGAGGGTTACGCCAACAATCATTAGCTAAATGATTTGTTTTACCACAAATCCAGCAAGCTTTGGGCTCCATCTTTGTTACTCCTGCCTCTTCCTCTACCTTTGCCACCTCCTCTTCCTCTTAGGAAGTTGGCTTGGCTAGTTGTGCCTTCTTCTTCATTTGCTTGTTGCTTTCCTTTGTTAGCTTTCTTCTTGTCTTTAGAGTACATTGCATGACCTACACTCTTTTCAACATCTCCTTTGATATCATTCTCAAAAGTTAGCATATGTCCTAACAATTGATTCAAATCAGGAGTGAAATGATCCAATGAAAGTTCTGTAGACAAAATAAAAGGCTTCCACTTCTCATCACCTCTTAGTCCTGTGAGAATTTGCCTTACCAATTTATCCTCTTCAATGTCTTCATCCACTGCTCCTAATCCATCTGCAATGTCCTTCATCTTTGTCACATAATCAGATATTGATTGTGAAGCCTTCTTCTTGAAAGTAGTAAACTCTGCCCATAAGGATGCCTTTCTTGACTTTGTAGTGTTCTGGAAATGCTCCTCCAAAGCATTCCATATTTCACTTGCACTTTCAAGACCTCTAATGTGAGGTAGCAAGTAGTCATTGACTGCCATATAGATAATACTCCTAGCTTGAGCATCTTTTTTCATCCAATTCTTCAAATCTAACAACTCCTCTCTAGTTGGAACACTAGAATCTCTGAACTGTGGCTTTTCTTCTTCTCCTGTAATGTAAGCTATCAAATCTTTGCTCATTAGATGAGCTTCCATCCTCATTGACCATGCAGGATAGTTTTCTCTATCCAGTTTCTCTATCTAAAGAGAATCTCCCATCCTTTCTTCACCTGTACTAACAGATCTTTAATCTTTATGAGAAATAAATGTACCTTGGCTTCGAATGTTACTCCTTCTGATCCTTTTGACAACTTCAATGTGTCTTCCTTCAAGCTTTCTTCAATCTTTGTCCTTTTGATCCTTTGAAATGTAAAGTTTGTATTTCTGCAGCAGTCGGAGTCTCCCTTTCCTTGATTCTGATGCTTCCTGCTCTGATACCACTGATGGAGAGTGTTAATCTCCAAAAGAACAAGTTGATCTTGAATTTAGACCACCTCTATATCAAGAACAACTTCACACTCCACTTAATTTAGAGAACAATCACCAACTTATCAGAAAATTTGACTAATCTGGAAAAATCAAAGTCTCACAAAAGTCTGCTGCAGATTAATCTCTGATTGACTAACCATTCGTGTAAAGTTTTTTATAAAACTTTGTAGGATGTATGGCCTTAAGATTGCGCACCTTCTCCAACTTAAATCTCCTCAAATGATTGACTATACTTTGAGAAATGACTCAAATACTTTACCTATGTGTGAAACTGCTTCTCTGTAGTAGCGACTTTGACACTTGTAACTTTTTAGCTATAGTTCTCCCAATGTCGAACCGGTTTCGTCAAATGCTTTTAGCTGTAGATAGCTTATCTCTCAACTTAGATTTTGAGCTATCACTTGTGTTAAAACTTTACACTATGCACTGAGCACTGTCTATTTTTCTGAACTCAAAAACTGCGCCTGTTTCGGAACGTACTTAGACCTTTACACATACAAATGTTCCTATTCAGAATTCTCTTAGCCTGATCACAATTGGAAGCTAAAACTTTGTACAGTAGTCGATTAACTCTAGACTTAGACTTGTACAAAAGCATTCCACAAAAGATCTACCACAGAAGGAGAAGACACAGAAACTTTGGGCGCAAAAATTCTATCATTTTCTGAAGACGATTACAACTGAATGAGAGAGGCTTCAGCTAACTTTTCATGTGTCTAATGACACTTACAACTCTTCATTTCTCTATTCCTATGCTCTCACATAGTCTCTCCTTCTTGCCTCTACTTGCCTCGACATTTTTCATAGTACAGACTTATGACTAATCAAAAGTGTAAGTGACCTATGTCAGCAAATATGTACAGACTTATGACTAATCAAAAGTGTAAGTGACCTATGTCTTAACTAATGTACATATGTGTACATTTCTTCCAACCTGTGAATGTAACCATCTTCTAAGCTTCAAGAATTGATCTTATCTCCGTCCTTTGTCTTTCAAAACTTCAATTGGTGATTGGTCTGCACCAACAGCTCCCCCTCAATCATCAATTGAGGTTTCTTTTATCTTCTTTATGCCTGCCATGTCTTTGAACCTCTGTAACTTTGGTCCATCCAAACTTTTTGTAAGCATATCAGCTATCTGATCTTTTGTTGAAGTATGTATAACTTCAATCTCTTTATCCATCACCTTCTCTCTTAGAAAGTGATACTGTATCTCAATGTGTTTGGTCCTGGCATGAAAAACAGGATTAGCACCTAGATACAATGAACTCATGTTATCTCCATAAATGATAGGTATGCTCTCTCTAGTGTCAAAACTCTTCATGAGAGTCTTAAGCCATATCACTTCTTTTGCAGCTTCAACCATGCCTTTGTACTCTGCTTCTATAGATGACAAAGCAACTGTATGTTGCTTCTTTGAGCACCAAGAGACTAACTTATCTCCCACATAACACATGTATCCATATGTTGACCTTCTATCATCTGGATTACCTGCCCAATCTGCATCACTATATACTTTGATATTTGTATCTGATGTAAAACCATAATACAAACCTTCTTTGAGTGTACCCTTAATATACCTCAACACTCTTTGACGTGCAATCCGATGCTCTTTCCTAGGACAATGCATGAATTGAGACAACACCCCAAACTGCATATGATAAATCAGGCCTAGTTAATGTAGCATACATAAGACTACCAACCAAACTCTGATATTGTTTCATGTCCTTGAACTCTTCACCTCCAAATCTGCTCAGTTTGTGATTCACCTCCATTGGAGTAGGTGCTACTCTACAATCATTCATTTTAAACTTGGTTAACAAATTCTTCAAATACCTTTCTTGAGTCACATACACTCCATGTTGAGTGTATGAAATCTCCATGCCCAAGAAGTATGACAAGTCTCCCAAATCACTGATTTTGAACTCTTTCTCCATTTGCTTCTTTAGGCTTTGTATGCCTTCCTCATCTGTACCTATAAGAATTATATCATCAACATATATACATATGTAAATGAATCCATCATCACTTGCTTTAACAAGCAAGCTACTATCTACTTTAGATACTTGAAATCCAAGATCCTTCAAGAACTTTACAAGTCTATAGTTCCATGCCCTTGGGGCCTGCTTCAAGCCATATAAAGCTCTCTTGAGCTTACACACATGATCTGGATATCTTCCATCTCTGAATCCTTCGGGTTGCTCCATGAAAACATCATCTGAAATATAACCATTGAAAAAAGCATTCTTCACATCTAATTGACACAATTTCCAACCTTTACATGCAGCAATTGCTATAAGTGTTCTGATGGTTGTCATCTTTGCTACAGGACTATAAGTCTCATCATAGTCAATACCATATGTCTGAGCAAACCCTTTTACAACAAGTCTAGCTTTGTACCTAGACACACTTCACTCTGCAAATCTCTTTGTCTTGTAGACCCACTTGCATCCAATGATCTTCTGGCTATTTGGTTTTGGAACCAAATCCCATGTTTGATTCTCCATCAATGCATCATATTCTTCCTGCATAGCTTTTTCCCAAATTTCTTTACCTTTTGCCTCTTCATATGTAGAAGGGTCTTCATCTGCTTTAATCATGTATGCATAATCCTTAGTAGTCAAGAATGAAGTATCATAGCTATACCTTGTAGGTTGCCATTTATGCCTTGTAGACCTCCTGAGTTCCCCACTCCTTGAGGTTTCTGGTTCTTCACATTCAAGATCAAATCTAGGTATCTCTTCAACTTCAACCTGCACATTATTCTCTTGTTCATCAAATATCTGAACCTTTGATTTACCTTTCCTTTGACTCACAATCTCTTCATCATTTGTATTAATAGTGATAGTACCTGCATACCAAGTACCTTGCTCATCAAATGTAACATCTTTGGATACAAAAAAATGTTTTGTGGATGGATTCCACAACCTGTATCCCATCTGCTTATCATCATAACCAATAAACACATATTTTTCAGCTTTAGGTTCCAATTTATGCCTTAATTGTGATGGCACATATGC
The DNA here is from genome assembly GCA_020310875.1 of Ceratopteris richardii. NCBI lineage: Eukaryota > Viridiplantae > Streptophyta > Polypodiopsida > Polypodiales > Pteridaceae > Ceratopteris > Ceratopteris richardii. Next base: position 94,005,244 of record CM035413.1, on the reverse strand, counting down.
ATAGGCCAAACATCCAAATACTTTGCAATGGTCTAATGTAGGTCTCTTACCCCACCATGCCTCATATGGTGTCATACCATGCAAGGCTTTACATGGTAGCCTATTGACCAAATAAGTAGCTGTATTTACAGCCTCAGCCCACAAATAATTTGGGCAATTTTTCTCCTTTAACATGGATCTTGCAAACTCAACAAGAGTCCTATTCCTCCTTTCTCCTACACCATTTTGTTGAGGAGAGTACCTGCAAGTAACCTCCCTTTTTATACCTGCATTCCACAAGTAATCACTGAACTCATTAGAGAAATACTCTCCCCCTCCATCTGACCTTAGTCTCTTCAATTTATGTCCTGTAATTCTCTCTGCATACATATGATAATGTTTGAATGTATTGAATACCTCTGACTTATCTTTGATCACATAGATAGTGACCCATTTGGTAGCATCATCAACATAAATCACCTAATACCTTGAACCATTAATACTGAAATCCTTTGATGGTCCCCACACATCTGTGTGTACCAACTCAAGTTTCTCTGAATACATAAACCCATGCTTAGAATAGGATTGCTTATGAGCCTTACCTAATTGACATGCCTCACATCTGTATGTCATATGTTGTCCTGCAACATTAGGCAATCCAAGCACTGAACCATTATTAATCATGTCTTTAATACCTCTTTCATTGAAATGTCCAAGCCTCTTGTGCCAAAGATCTAACTCAGAGATCTTTTGTCCTCCATAAGTGAACAAGGCATGACCAAATTACCTTGAATCTTCAATGTGAACAATCTTCCTTCTTTCTTTCCAGAAACAATTTGTTTATACCCATTGCTAGGGTCTTCCACAAACACTTCTTCATTAGTGAACGTCACTTCATAACCTTTTTCCACAATTTGTCCTACACTTAAAAACATGATTAGATACCTTATTCTCCAAATCAGTCATCAAGGCTATGTTACCACTCAGGAATCAATGTAGAAGACTCTTTGATCTTCATTCTGCCTTTCACAAGTTGCATTCATTAATAATGTTGAATCTTCCTTCTGATCTGAAGCATAATTGTAGTAGGTATTGTTATATTGTTGACTTTGGAATCCTCTACCTGCATTTCTTCCAAAGTAACCCCTACTACCTCTACCTCTGAAATTACCTCTTTGATTTCTGCCACCTCTTCCTCTAGAATTATACTTCTGATTATATCCACCATTACTCTGAGTGTTATGCCAACAATCATCAGCTAAATGATTTGTCTTACCACAAATCCAGCAAGCTTTGGGCTCCATCTTTGTTACTCCTGCCTCTTCCTCTACCTTTGCCACCTCCTCTTCCTCTTAGGAAGTTGGCTTGGCTAGTTGTGCCTTCTTCTTCATTTGCTTGTTGCTTTCCTTTGTTAGCTTTCTTCTTGTCTTTAGAGTACATTGCATGACGTGCACTCTTGTCAACATCTCCTTTGATATCATTCTCAAAAGTTAGCATATGTCCTAACAATTGATTCAAATCAGGAGTGAAATGATCCAATGAAAGTTTTGTAGACAAAATAAAAGGCTTCCACTTCTCATCACCTCTTAGTCCTGTGAGAATTTGCCTTATTGATTGTGAAGCCTTCTTCTTGAAAGTAGTAAACTCTGCCCATAAGGATGCCTTTCTTGACTTTGTAGTGTTCTGGAAATGCTCCTCCAAAGCATTCCATATTTCACTTGCACTTTCAAGACCTCTAATGTGAGGTAGCAAGTAGTCATTGACTGCCATATAGATAATACTCCTAGCTTGAGCATCTTTTTTCATCCAATTCTTCAAATTTGACAACTCCTCTCTAGTTGGAACACTAGAATCTCTGAACTGTGGCTTTTCTTCTTCTCTTGTAATGTAAGCTATCAAATCTTTGCTCATTAGATGAGCTTCCATCCTCATTGACCATGCAGGTTAGTTTTCTCTATCCAATTTCTCTATCTAAAGAGAATCTCCCATCCTTTCTTCACCTGTACTAACAGATCTTTAATCTTATGAAAAATAAATGTACCTTGGCTTCGAATGTTACTCCTTCTGATCCTTTTGACAACTTCAATGTGTCTTCCTTCAAGCTTTCTTCAATCTTTGTCCTTTTGATCCTTCGAAATGTAAAGTTTGTATTTCTGCAGCAGTCGGAGTCTCCCTTTCCTTGATTCTGATGCTTCCTGCTCTGATACCACTGATGGAGAGTGTTAATCTCCAAAAGAACAAGTTGACCTTGAATTTAGACCACCTCTATATCAAGAACAACTTCAGACTCCACTTAATTTAGAGAACAATCACCAACTTATCAGAAAATTTGACTAATCTGGAAAAATCAAATTCTCAGAAAAGTCTGCTGCAGATTAATCTCTGATTGACTAACTATTCGTGTAAAGTTTTTGATAAAACTTTGTAGGATGTATCGCCTTAAGATTGCGCACCTTCTCCAACTTAAATCTCCTCAAATGATTGAGTATACTTTGAGAAATGACTCAAACACTTTACCTATGTCTGAAACTGCTTCTCTGTAGTAGCGACTTTGACACTTGTAACTTTTTAGCTATAGTACTCCCAATGTCGAACCCGTTTGGTCAAATGCTTTTAGCTGTAGATAGATTATCTCTCAACTTAGATTTTGAGCTATCACTTGTGTAAAACTTTACACTGTGCACTGAGCACTGTCTATTTTTCTGAACTCAAAAACTGCGCCTCTTTCAGAAGGTACTTAGACCTTTACACATACAAATGTTCCTATTCAGAATTCTCTTAGCCTGATCACAATTGGAAGCTAAAACTTTGTACAGTAGTCGATCAACTCTAGACTTAGACTTGTACAAAAGCATTCCACAAAAGATCTACCTCAGAAGGAGAAGACACAGAAACTTTGGGCGCAAAAATTCTATCATTTTCTGAAGAAGATTACAACTGAATGAGAGAGGCTTCAACTAACTTTTCATGTGTCTAATGACACTTACAACTCTTCATTTCTCTATTCCTATGCTCTCACATAGTCTCTCCTTCTTGCCTCTACTTGCCTCGACATTTTTCATAGTACAGACTTATGACTAATCAAAAGTGTAAGTGACCTATGTCGGCAAATATGTACAGACTTATGACTAATCAAAAGTGTAAGTGACCTATGTCTTAACTAATGTACATATGGGTACATTTCTTCCAACGTGTGAATGTAACCATCTTCTAAGCTTCAAGAATTGATCTTATCTCCATCCTTTGTCTTTCAAAACTTCATGTGGTGATTGGTGTGCACCAACAGCTCCCCCTCAATCATCAATTGAGGTTTCTCTTATCTTCTTTATACCTGCCATGTCTTTGAACCTCTGTAACTTTGGTCCATCCAAACGTTTTGTAAGCATATCAGCTATCTGATCTTTTGTTGAAGTATGTATAACTTCAATCTCTTTATCCATCACCTTCTCTCTTAGAAAGTGATACTGTATCTCAATGTGTTTGGTCCTAGCATGAAAAATAGGATTAGCAGCTAGATATAATGAACTCATGTTATCTCCATAAATGATAGGTATGCTCTGTCTAGTGTCAAAACTCTTCATGAGAGTCTTAAGCCATATCACTTCTTTTGCAGCTTCAACCATGCCTTTGTACTCTGCTTTTGTAGATGACAAAGCAACTATATGTTGCTTCTTTGAGCACCAAGAGATTAACTTATCTCCCACATAACACATGTATCCATATGTTGACCTTCTATCATCTGGATTACCTGCCCAATCTGCATCACTATATACTTTGAAATTTGTATCTGATGTAAAACCATAATACAAACCTTCTTTGAGTGTACCCTTAATATACCTCAACACTCTTTGACCTGCAATCCAATGCTCTTTCCTAGGACAATGCATGAATTGAGACAACACCCCAACTGCATATGATAAATCAGGCCTAGTTAATGTAGCATAGATAAGACTACCAACCAAACTCTGATATTGTTTCATGTCCTTGAACTCTTCACCTCCAAATCTGCTCAATTTGTGATTCACCTCCATTGGAGTAGGTGCTACTCTGCAATCATTCATTTTAAACTTGGTTAACAAATTCTTCAAATACCTTTCTTGAGTCACATACACTCCATGTTGAGTGCATGAAATCTCCATGCCCAAGAAGTATGACAAGTCTCCCAAATCACTGATTATGAACTCTTTCTCCATTTGCTTCTTTAGGCTTTGTATGCCTTCCTCATCTGTACCTGTAAGAATTATATCATCAACATATATACATATGTAAATGAACCCATCATCACTTTCTTTAACAAGCAAGCTACTATCTGCTTTAGATACTTGAAATCCAAGTTCCTTCAAGAACTTTACAAGTCTATAGTTCCATGCCCTTGGGGCCTGCTTCAAGCCATATAAAGCTCTCTTGAGCTTACACACATGATCTGGATATCTTCCATCTCTGAATCCTTCGGGTTGCTCCATGAAAACATCATCTGAAATATAACCATTCAAAAAAGCATTCTTCGCATC
>CM035413.1:93990754-93995754 GCA_020310875.1 Ceratopteris richardii | reverse complement strand
TGAATCTCTACTTTCATAAATGGGATTTCTTGGTGGTGATGTTCATCTAAGAAAAGATCCAAAACTTCTACAAAATATAGGTAATGTACAAAAGAGCTTGGACTTTGGATAGCTTGGACTCAGAGGAGAGCTATCCAGAAGTACTGATTCATCTAGATTTTCAATCTAGGAAAATAACTGTCACAACAAATTGGAAATTTAGAAATGTAAGGGAGCTCCTAGAATACCTTAATGAGGCATCATCATAGTTCATATTCTCAATTGATGATGCAATAGTTAACATTGGATCAGAGAAAACATTATCTTGCATAACTTGCCTGCCACCCAGGGTGATCAAGTTCCAACCCTTTAGATTGTAACAAGTCTCCTTCTTTAAGAAGATTTTTTTTCAAACTTCCATTGATTTTTCTTTGCAAGATGGTGACTAAGAATGTGACTGATTACATCACTTCAATTATGTCTTTTTATGGACTATATTCATCTTGGCATTTTTTTGTTTATTTTCAAGATTGTGAGGAGGTTTCAATGGTGCAATGATTATACAGGAACTTGCATATGACAAAATGGATGGTATGACAAAATGGAAAAGATTGGATGACACGACCGATACAAGCGATATGGACCATCTGAAATTATCTGATTGCCCATATCGCTTGCATCGGTCCTGTCATAAAAACTTCTCTATCCTCTTCACATTTAACTTTTCTGTAGGATGGTGACTAAGAATGTGACTGATTACATCACTTCAATTATGTCTTTTTATGGACTACATTCATATTGGCATTTTTTTGTTTAATTTCAAGATTCTAATGAGGTTTCTATTGTGCAATGATTATAAAGGAACTTGCATGAGTAAATTCTAGGTGATTCAAGAATATAAACCAAGAAATTCTTACATAATATATCTCCCCTTTTAGAACCTTTTTCCATACTTCCATTGATTTTGCTTTTGCAGGATTGTAAGTAAGAATGTGACTCATTACATCACTTCAATTATGGCTTTTTATGGACTATATTCATATTGGCATTTTTTTTAATTTCAACATTTTGATGAGGTTTCAATGGTGCAATGATTATACAGGAACTTGCATATGACAAAATGGATGGTATGACAAAATGGATGGTATGAAAAAATGGAAAAGATTGGATGACATGACCGATACAAGCGATATGAGCCATCCAAAATTCTCCGATTACCCATATCGCTTGCATCGGTCGTGTCATAAAAACTTCTCTATCCTCTTCACATTTAACTTTTCAACATGAATAAAGAAAAAAGCACCCAAAATAGACATTTTGATGATAGAACCAATTCAATTTTTCTAGAACCATGCAATGAAGTTACTTTTACTTAGTTCTCAAGAGGATCAATTCAACATTACATTACTCAAGGCATATAAATATAGTTACAATGACCATCTTCCAGATGAAGACTGGCATAATTACATACAATTTGTACATCAATAAATCTTCCAACATATGTTGGTTACACATTAGATTACAATCTTACATTCCAAAAATATAAGGGCATATTGCATGTTCCATAATGGCATTTATTGCTCTCTCCTTGATCAAGATGACCCAAGCATATGGATAGTCTGACAAGTTCAACTCAGGGTTGTAAAACCTGCTTTCCAAGAACCTTACTGCATTTGCAATCACTCTCCAGTCACACGAGGTGTTGTATTTCTGTAATGGCACATGTATTTGAGTGTATCCAAACCTTTTTTCTTCTTTCAATGAAGGAATTCCTAGAATGTTTTGATCAATATGCATTTTGAGAAGCTTAGCAGCACTGCAAGGTAAACTTAAATTTAGAATGGATGGCAAGGCTTTAAAATAGAACACAACAAAATGTATGGCGAGGCTTACACTTTGGAGTTTCCATGTTGTGATTGGAGAGAATTCCTTGCTATCTTCTTTGTCCTAGCCATAACCTACAAAAAAAAAGATTATTATCATCAGATAAAAAGGACTTTTACTAGAGAAAAACAAATCATGGATCAGTAAGGATTAATATTAGGACATGGATCAATTACACAAAAAAAGATTACATCCTTCATATTTGCAATGTCTTGTACCCCTTTGGGCAATAAATATGTGTATCTATGTACATTTCATGAGTAATAAGCTTTGAAAAGAAATATATTTAATAGAAATAACTCGAAACACAAGCAGAAACAAAGCATGAGACACGACCAATCCAAGCGATTAGGGTCATCAAAGAATATCGGATGGGTCTAATCGCTTGCATTGGTCCTAGTTGCTTGAATTGGTCATGTCCAAAGGAGGTCATCTTGAAGCTTAGATTGCATGTGAACTTTTGTATCTTATTATTGGTTAAGAATTTTAAGAAAATAATGCAACCATTGCGTACGAAACGTGCCAAAACCCTAAGATTGACTGTCTATTTGCATGATTTTGATACCCGGAGGTCTCGATAAGCCTTTTTGTATTGATTTCCAGACACGACCGATGCAAGCGATTAGGCCCATCCAACATTTTCAGATGAGCCTAATCGCTTGCATTGGTCGTGTCCTACATTCATGCACAAATAGGCTCATCAAGACCTCTCAATATCAGAATCATGCAAATAGACAGTCAATCTTAGGGTTTTGGCACGTTTCGGATGCAATGGTATCATTAGTTTCTTGAAATTTTGAGCCAATAGTAAGATAGGGAAATTCATGACCGATGCAAGCAAAATAAGCCAACTTGCACAAAAAAGAGTTTAAAAGCTTGGAACAAATTTTAAACGCAGAAAAACTAATTAAAAAAGCTTTCACAAAGCACTCAAGAAACATGATCGATACAAGCGATTAGGGTCATCGGGAAATCCTCGAATGTCGTTAATCGCTTGTATCGGTCGTGTTGTAAAATAATTGATCATGATGACCCTAAACCCTCACACAAAATGTGGTCTATGGAAAGTTTTGAAAAACATGTAAAAACGCGAAGACAACGGTAAGTTGATGGTAGCAAGGAGTTTCACAAAAAATGAAAAAAGTGAATAGAAGAGCTTAAATAGGTCTCTGGGATGATTTGACCGTTGGTGACACGTGGCAATGTGTGATTGGTCCATGTCATCTAGCCGTTGCGAATCCCAACGTTACAATGCCATGTGGCATCATTTGAGTGGGCCACGTCATCTAGCCGTTGTGATTCCCAACGTCTTTTGCCACGTGGCACTCACTTATTGGTCCACGTCATGTGACCGTTACCTGGTCCTTCTCGACTATAAATACGGGTCCCATTCACCATTTCACATTTTCAACCTTCATAGAATTTCTCTCTTCATCACCCATGCATACTTATGCTACATACCCGATACGACTGATACAAGCGATTACACGTGTTTGACCTACCTTTGACTAGCTTATTTCGCTTGCATCGGTCATGAACTTCCCTATCTTACTATTGGCTCGGAATCAAGAACCTAATGCTACCATTGCATCCGGAGGAACATGCCAAAACCCTAAGATTGACTGTCTATTTGTATGATTCTGATATGGAAAGGTCTTGATGAGCCTATTTGTGCATGAATCTAGGACATGACCAATGCAAGCGATTAGGCTCATCTGGAAATGTTGGATGGGCCTAATCGCTTGCATCGGTCGTGTTTGGAAATCAATACAAAAAGGCTTATCAAGACCTCTGGGTATCGAAATCATGCAAATTCTGATATGGAAAGGTCTTGATGAGCCTATTTGTGCATGAGTCTAGGACATGACCAATGCAAGCGATTAGGCTCATCTGGAAATGTTGGATGGGCCTAATCGCTTGCATCGGTCGTGTCTGGAAATCAATACAAAAAGGCTTATCAATGACTGTCTATTTGTATGATTCTGATATGGAAAGGTCTTGATGAGCCTATTTGTGCATGAATCTAGGACATGACCAATGCAAGCGATTAGGCTCATCTGGAAATGTTGGATGGGCCTAATCGCTTGCATCGGTCGTGTCTGGAAATCAATACAAAAAGGCTTATCAAGACCTCTGGGTATCGAAATCATGCAAATAGACAGTCAATCTTAGGGTTTTGACACGTTCTGGACGCAATGGTAGCATTATCTTCTCCAAATTCTTAACCAATAATAAGATACAAAAGTTCACATGCAATCTAAGCTTCAAGATGACCTCCTTTGGAGACAACCAATTCAAGCGATTAGGACCATCCAAGCTTCCTTGATGGGCCCAGTCACTTGAATTGGTTGTGTCCAATCAAGTATCATATTTATAGCTATATGAATGAATGCTCCATATAGAACAACTAAATGTGTTTATAAATATTATTTTCAACATTAATTATATGTTTCTATAAAGTTAAGGATGATAAATCAAACATGACTGATGCAAGCGATTATGCCCATCGGATATTCTCTGATGACCCTAATCGCTTGGATCGGTCGTATCTCATGCTTTGTTTCTACTTCTGTTTCCAATTATTTCTATGAATTTAAAAGATCGTTTACTTTTTCTAACCTAGATTTTCAATTTTTTCCACAGATATCTATATTGGATGAAGGCAACTACATTGGGAGGGGGAAGGGAACAAGGAAAACCATAGAGAAGAAAGGAAAGACAAAGATGGATATTCATTCAGTGATCCACTATCTTCCAAAACTGAATCCAAAATTATTTTGTGTTATTCATAAGCAGTATAGTGAAGAGGCAGATTTTTCATTATTCTCCTTGAGGACTCTTTCAAGATACATGGGTTTTACTTCAATACCCTTTAATGCATACAGAGTTTTTCTACTTGAAAGAACAGGTGCATTAAGAATTTTTGGATATGCCCCAGGATTCAATGCTTCAAGGGCAGGCTACTTCCTTTGTTACTCAAGCTATGCAATGGCTGTAGGGGTGTCATATGTTCAAAGTATTATTGTCTACAGGAGAAAAGAGTACCTCAGATATAGAGGAGATTTGCTAGAGACAAGTTCATTCAAAAGGCTCAAGAAGGATTAAATATATTTCTATTCAAAGCTTAGTACTCATGA
>CM035413.1:93975754-93978254 GCA_020310875.1 Ceratopteris richardii | reverse complement strand
CTTTAGGCTTTCAATGCCTTTCTCATCTGTACCTGTAAGAATTATATCATCAACATATATGCACATGTAAATGAACCCATCATCACTTGCTTTAACAAGCAAGCTACTATCTGCTTTTGATACTTGAAATCCAAGTTCTTTCAAGAACTTTACAAGTCTATAGTTCCATGCCCTTGGGGCCTACTTCAAGCCATACAAAGCTCTCTTGAGCTTACACACATGATCTGGATACCTTCCATCTCTGAATCCTTGAGGTTGCTCCATGAAAACATCATCTGAAATATAACCATTTAAGAAAGCATTCTTCACATCTAATTGACATAATTTCCAACCTTTACATGCAGCAATTGCTATGAGTGTCCTGATGGTTGTAATCTTTGCCACAGGACTATAAGTCTCATCATAATCAATACCATATGTCTGAGCAAACCCTTTGACAACAAGTCTAGCTTTGTACCTAGACACACTTCCATCTGCAAACCTCTTAGTCCTGTAGACCCATTTGCATCCAATGATCTTCTGGCTATTTGGTTTAGGAACCAAATCCCATGTTTGATTCTCCATTAATGCATCATATTCTTCCTGCATAGCTTTCTCCCAATTTTCTTTACCTTTTGCCTCTTCATATGTAGAAGGGTCTTCATCTACTTTTATCATGTAAGCATAATCTTTGGTAGCCAAAAAAGAAGTATCATAGCTATACCTTGTAGGTTGCCACTTATGTCTTGATGAACTTATGAGTTCTCCACTCCTTGAGGTTTTTGGTTCTTCACACTCAGAATCAAATCTTGGCATTTCTTCAACTTCAACTTGCACTTCATTATTCTCTTGTTCATCAAATATCTGAACCTTTGATTTACCTTTCTTTTGACTCACAATTTCTTCATCATCTGTATTAATATTGATAGTACCTGCATACCAAGTACCTTGCTCATCAAATGTAACATCTTTTGATACAAGAAATTGTTTTGTGGATGGACTCCACAACCTATAACCCGTCTGCTTGTCATCATAACCAATGAACACATACTTTTCAGCTTTAGGTTCCAATTTGTGTCTTAATTGTGATGGCACATATGCATATGCCAAACACCCAAATACTTTGCAATGATCTAAGGTAGGTCTCTTACCCCACGAGGCTTCATATGGTGTCATACCCTGCAAGGATTTACAAGGTAACCTATTGACCAAATAAGTAGCTGTATTTATAGCCTCCGCCCACAAATAATTTGGGCAATTTTTCTCCTTCATCATGGATCTTGCAAACTCAACAAGAGTTCTATTCCTCCTTTCTGCTACACCATTTTGTTGAGGAGAGTACCTGCAAGTGATTTCCCTTTTTATACCTGCATTCCACAAGTAATCACTGAACTCATTAGAGAAATACTTTCCCCCTCCATCTGACCTTAATCTCTTCAATTTATGACCTGTAATTCTTTCTGCATACACATGATAATGTTTGAATGTATTGAATACCTCTAACTTATCTTTGATCACATAAATAGTGATCCATTTGGTAGCATCATCAACATAAATCACATAGTACCTTGAACCATTGATACTGAAATCCTTTGATGGTCCCCACACATCTGTGTGTACCAACTCAAGCTTCTCTAAATACATGAGACCATGCTTGGAGTAAGATTGCTTATGAGCCTTACCTAATTGACATGCCTCACATCTGTATGTCATATGTTGACCTGTAACATTAGGCAATCCAAGCACTGAACCATTATTAATCATATCTTTGATACCTCTTTCATTGAAATGTCCAAGCCTTTTGTGCCAAAGATCTAACTCAGAGATCTTATGTCCTCCATAAGTGAACAAGCCATGACCAACATTAGCTTGAATCTTCAATGTGAACAATCTTCCTTCTTTCTTCCCTGAAACAATCTGTTTATACCCATTGCTAGGGTCTTCCACAAACACTCCTTCATTAGTGAACCTCACTTCATAACCTTTTTCAACAATTTGTCCTACACTTATCAGATTCTTAGGAATTGTAGGAACATACAAGACCTTACTCAATAAGGTGCTACCATCCTTGGCCTTCACTGATCCAATTGACTTCACATTGTGCTTTGTATTGTCACCTGTCTGAACAACATGATTAGATACCTTATTCTCCAAATCAGTCATCAATGCTATGTTACCACTCAGATGATTGCTACACCCTGAGTCAATGTAGAAGACTCTTTGGTCTTCACTTTGCCTTTCACAAGTTGCATTCATTATCAATGTTGAATCCTCCTTCTGATCTGAAACATAATTGTAGTAGGTATTATTGTAATGTTGACTTTGGAATCCTCTACCTGCATTTCTTCCAAAGTAACCCCTACTACCTCTACCTCTGAAATTACCTCTTTGATTTCTGCCACCTCTTCCTCTTGAATTAAAATTCTGATTATATCCACCATTACTCTGATTATTATGCCAACAATCATTAGCTAAATGATTTGTCTTACCACAAATCCAGCAAGCTTTGACTCCATCTTTG
>CM035413.1:93933254-93935754 GCA_020310875.1 Ceratopteris richardii | reverse complement strand
ATAAGAGGAAAAGGAAGTGGCAGAAGTAGAGGAAGAGGCAGAAACAACAAAGATAATGCAAGAGCTTGTTGGATATGTGGTAAGACCAATCATCTATCTCATGATTGTTGGCATAATAATCAAAACAATGGTAATTATCAGAACTTTAATCAAAGAGCAAGAGGTGGTAGATTTCAGAGAGGAAACTTCAGAGGTAGAGGTGGTAGGAATTCTTTTGGAAGAGGTGGAGGAAGAAGCTTCCAAAATCAATCCTATAATAACACCTATTACAACTATGCATCAGATCAGAAGGAGGATTCGACTCTCATTATGAATACATGTGAAACCTCACATGAGGATATGAGAGTGTTCTATATTGATTCAGGATGTAGTAATCATTTGAGTGGAAATATTGCTTTGATGACTGACCTAGATCATAATGCAATTAATCATACAGTTCAGACAGGTGATAATACAAAGCATAAGGTAAAGTCAATTGGTTCAGTCAAAGCTAAGGATGGGAGCACTCTTCTGAGTAAGGTACTCTATGTTCCCACAATTCCAAAGAATTTGATCAGTGTAGGTCAAATTGTGGAAAAAGGATATGAGGTAAGGTTCACCAATGATGGAGTTTATGTTGAAGATCCTAGTCAAGGGTATAAACAAGTTATTGCAGGAAAGAAAGAAGGAAGGCTTTTCACATTGAAGGTACAAGGAAATGTTGGACATGCTATGTTCACATATGGAGAGCAGAAGGTGTCAGAATTGGATCTTTGGCACAAAAGACTTGGATACTTTAATGAAAGAGGTATCAAAGAAATGATCAACAATGATTCAGTGCTTGGATTGCCTAACATTGCCATGTCAATTAGGTAAGGCTCATAAGCAATCCTATTCCAAGCATGGGTTTATGTATTCAGAAAGACTTGAATTGGTGCATACAGATGTGTGGGGTCCTTCAAAGGACTTTAGTATAAATGGTTCAAGATATTATGTCATATATGTTGATGATGCTACCAGGTGGATCACAATTTATGTGATTAAAGAAAAGTCAGAAGTGTTTAATACATTTAAACACTACCATGCATATGCAGAAAGGATTACAGGTCAAAAATTAAAGAGACTAAGGTCAGATGGAGGGGGAGAGTATTTTTCAAATGAGTTCAATGATTATTTGTGGAATGCAAGTATAAAGAGAGAAGTTACTTGCAGGTACTCTCCTCAACAAAATGGGGTAGCAGAAAGAAGAAACAGGACACTTGTTGAGTTTGCAAGGTCCATGATGAAAGAGAAGAATTGCCCAAATTATTTGTGGGCTGAGGCTGTTAATACAGCTACATATTTGGTTAATAGATTGCCTTGTAAAGCTTTGCAGGGTATGACACCATATGAAGCTTGGTGGGGTAAGAAACCTACCTTGGATCATTGCAGAATATTTGGATGCTTGGCATATGCATATGTGCCATCTCAATTGAGGCATAAATTGGAGCCTAAGGCAGAAAAGTATGTATTCATTGGCTATGATGATAAGCAAATGGGATACAGGTTGTGGAGTCCATCCACAAAGCAATTTATTGTATCTAAGGATGTTACATTTGATGAGCAAGGTACTTGGTATGCAGGTAAATATAATGTACATGCAGATGATGAAGAAGTAGTGGAACAAAGAAAAGGTAAAGCAAAGATTCAATTACTTGATGAAAGTGAGAATAATGAAGTACAGATTGAAGTTGAAGAGAGGCCAAGGTTTGATCCAGAATGTGATGAACCAGAAACTTCAAGAAGTGCAGAAGTTAGGAGGTCATCTAGGCACAAATGGCAACCTACAAGGTATAGCTATGATACTTCATTCTTGACTACTAAAGATTATGCTTATTTGGTAAAAGCAGATGAAGACCCTTCTACATATGAAGAGGCCAAAGGAAAGAAGAATTGGGAAGATGCTATGCAAGAGGAGTATGATGCATTGATAGAGAATCAAACATGGGATTTGGTTCCTAAACCTAATAGTCAGAAAATCATTGGTTGTAAGTGGGTTTACAAGACTAAAAGATTTGTAGATGGAAGTGTGTCTAGGTACAAAGCTAGACATGTTGTGAAAGAGTATGCACAGACATATGGAGTGGATTATGATGAGACATATAGTCCTGTGGCAAAGATGACAACCATCAGGACACTCATAGCAATTGCTGCCTGCAAAGGTTGGAAGTTATCTCAATTAGATGTCAAAAATGCTTTTTTGAATGGTTACATTTCAGATGAAGTCTACATGGAGCAACCAGATGGATTCAAAGATCAAGTGAGTCCAAATTATGTGTGTAAGCTCAAGAGAGCTTTGTATGGATTAAAGCAAGCCCCAAGGGCATGGAATTATAGGCTTGTAAAATTCTTGAATGATCTTGGATTTCAAGCATCAAAGGCAGATAGTAGCTTGCTAGTCAAAGCAAGTGAAGATGGGTTCATTTATGTTTGTATTTATGTTGATGACATAATACTTACAGGAACAGATGATAAAGGAATA
>CM035413.1:93655754-93923254 GCA_020310875.1 Ceratopteris richardii | reverse complement strand
TTAATGAATTTCATAGTGCTCATGAATGCTTTTTTATGGCTAAAGTAACTCCCCTCTCATATTAATTTGATCATTGCATTTTTTTCCCTAATTCATATATATATATATATATATATATATATATATATATATATATATATATATATATATATATATATATATATATATATATATATATATATATATATATATATATATATATATATATATATATATATATATATATATATATATATATATATATATATGTTGGTGCAGACCAATCACCAATTGAAGTTTGAAAGACAAAGGATGGAGATAAGATCAAGTCTTGAAGCAAAGAAGGTGGTTACATTCACAGGATGAATGATATGTACACATATGTACATTAGTGAAGACATAGATCACTTATACTTCTGTTTAGTTATAAGCTTGTACATATTTGCCTATAAATACTTTGAAAAAATGTCGGGGCAAGAGAGGAGACAATAGGAGAGTATGAGAATAGTGCATTTGTAAGTTGTAAGACTCATTAGAGTCCATAGGAATGAGAAGAAGTGTCTCTCACAACTCAGTTGTAATTTTCTGAGGAATAGAAGAAAAGTTGCGCCCGAGGTTTTCGTGTCTTCTCCTTGTGTGGTAGATATTCTGTGGAATGCTTTTGTACAAGTCTAAGTCTAGAGTTGATTGATCTTCATACAAAGTTTCAGCTTCCAATTGTAATCAGGTTAAGAGAATTGTGTGTAGGAACATTCATATGTAAAGAATGTTCACAGTCTTCTGAAACAGGCGCAGATTTCGAGTTCAATGAAATGAGTAGTGCTCAGTGCACAGTGTAAAGTTTTACACATATGATAGCTCAAAATCTAAGTTGAGAGATAATCTATCTATAGCTAAAAGGATTTGATCAAACGGGTTTGACATTGTGAGAACTAAAGTTAAGAAGTTAGGGGTGTCCAAATCGACTTCTCAGAAGTGCAGATTTAGACATAGGTAACTTGTGAAGTGGATTTCTCAAGATCTACTGAATCTTTTGGAGTGATTTGACTTGGAGGAGGTGCGCAATCTTTAGGCGACACCTTATGCAAAGTTTCATAAA
Source organism: Ceratopteris richardii (assembly GCA_020310875.1). NCBI lineage: Eukaryota > Viridiplantae > Streptophyta > Polypodiopsida > Polypodiales > Pteridaceae > Ceratopteris > Ceratopteris richardii. Next base: position 93,922,176 of record CM035413.1, on the reverse strand, counting down.
AAACTTTACACATTTACTCAGTCAATGAGAAAGATATATGCAGCAGACTTTTCAAATAATCTTCTTCTTCATAGATTGTTCAAGAATTTGATATTTGGTCATTGATCTTTTAAATTGGTGAAGGTTTTGACTTACTCTTGATATAGAGGTGTTCTAAGTTCAAGAGTAGGTTGTTCTTTTGGAGATTAACACTCTCCATCAGTGGTATCAGAGCAGGAAGCATCAGAATTGAAGAAAAGGAGGATCCCGACTGCTGCAGCTACAAAGAATTTGACATCTGAAGATTCAAAAGGTGAAAGCCTGAAGGAAAAGCTTGAAGAAGAGATCATACGACATCAAGAAGGACGAAAGGAGTGTCATTCGAAGTAAAGGTAACCATATACTTTATAAAGATCGAAGAATTTAGTACACAGGTAAAGGAAGGATGGGAGATTCTCTTCAAATAGAGAAGTTGGATAGAGAAAACTATCCTGCATGGTCAATGAGGATGGAAGCTCATCTAATGAGCAAAGATTTGATAGCCTATATTACAGGAGAAGAAGAAAAGCCTCAATTCAGAGATCCTAGTGTTCCAACTAGGGAGGAATTGTCAGATTTGAAGAATTGGATGAAAAGAGATGCTCAAGCTAGGAGTATCATTTATATGGCAGTCAATGACTACTTGCTACCTCACATTAGAGGTCTTGAAAGTGCAAGTGAAATATGGAATGCTTTGGAGGAGCATTTCCAAAATACTACAAAGTCAAGAAAGGCATCTTTATGGGCAGAGTTTGCTACTTTCAAGAAGAAGGCTTCACAATCAATATCTGATTATGTGACAAAGATGGACATTGCAGATGCATTAGGAGCAGTGGATGAAGACATTGAAGAAGATAAATTGGTAAGGCAAATTCTCACAGGACTAAGAGGTGATGAGAAGTGGAAGCCTTTTATTTTGTCTACAGAACTTTCATTGGATCATTTCAATCCTGATTTGAATCAATTGTTAGGACATATGCTAACTTTTGAGAATGATATCAAAGGAGATGTTGACAAGAGTGCAGGTCATGCAATGTACTCTAAGGACAAGAAGAAAACTAACAAAGGAAAGCAACAAGCAAATGAAGAAGAAGGCACAACTAGTCAAGCCAACTTCCTAAGAGGTAGAGGAGGTGGCAAAGGTAGAGGAAGAGGCAGGAACAACAAAGATGGAGCCAAAGCATGCTGGATTTTTGGTAAGACAAACCATTTAGCTAATGATTGTTGGCATAATACTCAGAGTAATGGTGGACATAATCAAAACTATAATTCAAGAGGAAGAGGTGGCAGAAATCAAAGAGGTAATTTCAGAGGTAGAGGTAGTAGGGGTTACTTTGGAAGAAATGCAGGTAGAGGATTCCAAAGTCAACAATATAACAATACCTACTACAATTATGCTTCAGATTAGAAGGAAGATTCAACATTGATAATGAATGCAACATGTGAAAGGCAGAGTGAAGATCAAAGAGTCTTCTACATTGACTCAGGGTGTAGCAATCACCTGAGTGGTAACATAGCCTTGATGACTGATTTGGAGAATAAGGTATCTAATCATGTTGTTCAAACAGGTGACAACACAAAGCACAATGTGAAGTCAATTGGATCAGTGAAGGCCAAGGATGGTAGCACCTTATTGATTAAGGTCTTGTATGTTCCTACAATTCCTAAGAATTTGATAAGTGTAGGACAAATTGTGGAAATGGGTTATGAAGTGAGGTTCACTAATGAAGGAGTGTTTGTGGAAGACCCTAGCAATGGGTATAAACAAATTGTTTCAGGGAAGAAAGAAGGAAGATTGTTCACATTGAAGATTCAAGGTAATGTTGGTCATGCCTTGTTCACTTATGGAGGACATAAGATCTCTGAGTTAGATCTTTGGCACAAGAGGCTTGGACATTTCAATGAAAGAGGTATTAAAGACATGATTAATAATGGCTCAGTGCTTGGATTGCCTAATGTTGCAGGTCAACATATGACATACAGACGTGAGGCATGTCAATTAGGTAAGGCTCATAAGCAATCTTACTCCAAGCATGGTTTTATGTATTCAGAGAAGCTTGAGTTGGTACACACAGATGTGTGGGGACCATCAAGGGATTTGAGTATCAATGGATCAAGGTATTATGTGATTTATGTTGATGATGCTACCAGATGGATCACTATCTATGTGATCAAAGATAAGTCAGAGGTATTCAATACATTCAAACATTATCATGTGTATGCAGAGAGAATTACAGGACATAAATTGAAGAGACTAAGGTCAGATGGAGGGGGAGAGTATTTCTCTAATGAGTTCAATGATTACTTGTGGAATGCAGGCATAAAAAGAGAGGTTACTTGCAGGTACTCTCCTCAACAAAATGGTGTAGCAGAGAGGAGAAATAGGACTCTTGTTGAGTTTGCAAGGTCCATGATGAAAGAGAAAAATTGCCCAAATTATTTGTGGGCTGAGGCTGTAAACACAGCTACTTATTTGGTCAATAGGCTACCTTGTAAAGCCTTGCAGGGTATGACACCATATGAGGAATGGTGGGGTAAGAGACCTACATTAGACCATTGCAAAGTATTTGGATGTTTGGCCTATGCATATGTGCCATCACAATTAAGACACAAATTGGAACCTAAAGCTGAAAAATATGTGTTTATTGGTTATGATGATAAGCAGATGGGATACAGGTTGTGGAATCCATCCACAAAACATTTTCTTGTATCAAAAGATGTTACATTTGATGAGCAAGGTACTTGGTATGCAGGTACTATCAATATTAATACAGATGATGAAGAAATTGTGAGTCAAAGGAAAGGTAAATCAAAGGTTCAGATATTTGATGAGCAAGAGAATAATGAAGTGCAGGTTGAAGTGGAAGAGACACCAAGATTTGATCCTGAATATGAAGAACCAGAAACCTCAAGAAGTGGAGAACTTAGGAGGTCTACAAGGCACAAATGGCAACCTACAAGGTATAGCTATGATACTTCATTCTTGACTACTAAGGATTATGCTTACATGGTTAAAGCAGATGAAGACCCTTCTACATATGAAGAGGCAAAAGGTAAAGAGACTTGGGAAAAAGCTATGCAGGAAGAATATGATGCATTGATGGAGAATCAAACATGGGATTTGGTTCCAAAACCAAATAGTCAGAAGATCATTGGATGCAAGTGGGTTTATAAGACAAAGAGATTTGCAGATGGAAGTGTGTCTAGGTACAAAGCTAGACTTGTTGTTAAAGGGTTTGCTCAGACATATGGTATTGACTATGATGAGACTTATAGTCCAATGGCAAAGATGACAACCATTAGAACACTCATAGCAATTGCTGCATGCAAAGATGATGTTTTCATGGAGCAACCTCAAGGATTCAGAGATGGAAGATATCCAGATTATGTGTGTAAGCTCAAGAGAGCTTTATATGGCTTGAAGCAGGCCCCAAGGGCATGGAACTATAGGCTTGTAAAGTTCCTAAAGGAACTTGGATTTCAAGTATCTAAAGCAGATAGTAGCTTGCTTGTCAAAGCAAGTGATGATGGGTTCATTTACATATGTATATATGTTGATGATATAATTCTTACAGGTACAGATGAGAAAGGCATACAAAGCCTAAAGAAGAAAATGGAGAAAGAGTTCAAAATCAGTGACTTGGGAGATTTGTCATACTTCTTGGGCATGGAGATTTCATACACTCAACATGGAGTGTATGTGACTCAAGAAAGGTATTTGAAGAATTTGTTAACCAAGTTTAAAATGGATGATTGCAGAGTAGCACCTACTCCAATGGAGGTGAATCACAGATTGAGCAGATATGGAGGTGAAGAATTCAAGGACATGAAACAATATCAGAGTTTGGTTGGTAGTCTTATCTATGCTACATTAACTAGACCTGACTTGTCATATGCAGTTGGGGTTTTGTCCCAATTCATGCATTGTCCTAGGAAAGAACATTGGATTGCAGGTCAAAGAGTGTTGAGATATATTAAGGGAACACTCAAAGAGGGTTTGTATTATGGTTTTACATCAGATAAAAATATCAAGATCTATAGTGATGCAGATTGGGCAGGTAATCCAGATGATAGAAGGTCAACCTATGGATACATGTGTTATGTGGGAGATAAGTTAATCTCTTGGTGCTCAAAGAAACAACATACAGTTGCTTTGTCATCTACAAAAGCAGAGTACAAAGGCATGGTTGAACCTGCAAAGGAAGTGATATGGCTTAAGACTCTCATGAAGAGTTTTGACACTATACAGAGCATACCTATCATTTATGGAGATAACATGAGTTCATTATATCTAGCTGCTAATCCTGTTTTTCATGCCAGGACCAAACACATTGAGATACAGTATCACTTTCTAAAAGAGAAGGTGATGGATAAAGAGATTGAAGTTATACATACTTCAACAAAAGATCAGATAGCTGATATGCTTACAAAGAGTTTGGATGGGCCAAAGTTACAGAAGTTCAAAGATATGGCAGGTATAAAGAAGATAAGAGAAACCTCAATTGATGATTGAGGGGGAGCTGTTGGTGCAGACCAATCACCAATTGAGATAAGATCAAGTCTTGAAGCAAAGAAGGTGGTTACATTCACAGGATGAATGATATGTACACATATGTACATTAGTGAAGACATAGATCACTTATACTTCTGTTTAGTTATAAGCTTGTACATATTTGCCTATAAATACTTTGGAAAAATGTCGGGGCAAGAGAGGAGACAATAGGAGAGTATGAGAATAGTGCATTTGTAAGTTGTAAGACTCATTAGAGTCCATAGGAATGAGAAGAAGTGTCTCTCACAACTCAGTTGTAATTTTCTGAGGAATAGAAGAAAAGTTGCGCCCGAAGTTTTCGTGTCTTCTCCTTCTGTGGTAGATATTCTACGGAATGCTTTTGTACAAGTCTAAGTCTAGAGTTGATTGATCTTCATACAAAGTTTCAGCTTCCAATTGTAATCAGGTTAAGAGAATTGTGTGTAGGAACATTCATATGTAAAGAATGTTCACAGTCTTCTGAAACAGGCGCAGATTTCAAGTTCAATGAAATGAGTAGTGCTCAGTGCACAGTGTAAAGATTTACACATATGATAGCTCAAAATCTAAGTTGAGAGATAAGCTATCTATAGCTAAAAGGATTTGATCAAACGGGTTCGACATTGTGAGAACTAAAGTTAAGAAGTTAGGGGTGTCCAAATCGACTTCTCAGAAGTGCAGATTTAGACATAGGTAACTTGTGAAGTGGATTTCTCAAGATCTACTGAATCTTTTGGAGTTATTTGACTTGGAGGAGGTGCGCAATCTTTAGGTGACACCTTGTGCAAAGTTTCATAAAAAACTTTACACATTTACTCAGTCAATGAGAAAGATATATGCAGCAGACTTTTCAAATAATCTTCTTCTTCATAGATTGTTCAAGAATTTGATATTTGGTCATTGATCTTTTAAATTGGTGAAGGTTTTGACTTACTCTTGATATAGAGGTGTTCTAAGTTCAAGAGTAGGTGGTTCTTTTGGAGATTAACACTCTCCATCAATATATATATATATATATATATATATATATATATATATATATATATATATATATATATATATATATATATATATATATATATATATATATATATATATATATATATATATATAGTGTGTGTGTGTGTGTGTGTGTGTGTGTGTGTGTGTGTTTGGTTTTTTATTTTTCTAAAAAAAGGTAAGTAATAGCCAAAGCAAAAAGTTAGGTAGGGTTAATAGAAATCATATACTACTAGAGTACAAGTGAAGTCCTATTCCTCATTTGAAGGAAATGTGCACCACTACAAAGTCTTAAAGAAGTCATGTACCGAATGCAAGGCCTTGTAGTGTGGCTTTAGTGTGCATACTCTAGATGCATTCAACTCTACATGTGCGCAAAAATGATGCTGCTTTTTAAGTTGTTGCTTTGATTTAGTTATCGTCAGTCTCCACACTTGATGTGGCTTGGTAGCTTGATGTTGATCTTCCTTTGCTTTAGGTTGCCTTTGCTATGATGTTACTCCCATTATCTTGATCCTCGATATGCATGGGCTGATTGTGTGGCTTCATTTTCTTTTTTGGCTTGGGGATTCCTTAATTATTATAAGGACTTGGGATCGCCTTTGGTTGAAGAAAGATATCATTTTCTACTACTTTAATAGCTTCCTTTTTTGTCTCTAGAGCCTTCCTTGGAATCCAAACTTTTTTATGTTGTGTTTGGGCTTCGATGAGTTTCTATGCTAGCCAAACTTGAATAGTCTTTGAGTTGATTTGTGTTGATTTTCTTGCTCTAAATGACGTCCTTTATTTTAGGGTTTTGGGATTTTAGTTGTCTTTGAGTGGATTGGTACTCTTCAAATTGATATTTACAGATCCAAATTTTCTTGAGTCTTTTGGTTGGCAGCCGTTTAGTCCTTCTTGATGTCCTACTTGTTGAAAACTCTCTGTGTTTCTCTCGAGAAGTAATATCCTCACTATGTCTCTTTGTATTATTTTCTTGAGAAGGAGGGAAAGGCTGTTAAATTATAGTACAACATGGGCTTTGATTAACACACAAGGTAGGTTGAAAAATGGATTCCATGGATTGGGGTTCCTCCTTAAGATCTAGTTCATGCACACACTATTGACACCTTAAGGTTGTCCATGTCGACTATATTCAAGGGTTTTGTTTTTTGAGAGGCTAAAGAGTTTTCTTTTCCCTACCTTGGTAGATATGTATCCTTGACTGAGATTCAGTGTTATGTCAAATTCGTACGTCCATTCTTATCCTAGGATAAGCTCTTTTAACAATTCAGAGTCTTTACAGACAAAGATTTCTTGTGGAATTATGTTATTGCCTAGGCGTAAAGATAGGGTTACCTTTGCTAAGCATTTGATATGATTACCTCCAAGTCACATCATATATGCTTTTGTAGAAGTGATCAAAATCTTTAGTATTTCAACTAAGGAGGCATGAACATTGTTTAAAGTTGCTCCATTGTCAATCAAAGATTCAACGAGGTGATACTCTTCATTTTCAATTCCTAAATTTAAGTATGATGCTCTTGGTACATAATCGAATTTCTTGAGATGGGTGGCATGATAATTTGTTGTGACTTTGCGGCTTAAATATCTCTCATGTCGCTCTCTAATCCATTCTATTTGTTTCCTAATTTTTTCTAGGGATTCTTGTCTTGGGATTCTCTCCTCTTCCATCTTACAGTTTTCAGCTCCTAGCAGTCTTGTTAAACTTGTTTTACAACGGGCACCATGTACGTTTTGACTCTCCATCCACTAATGTAGTTAGGCAATATATGTCAATCCAATGTGGCTGAGTTAATAGCTATACTAGAGAAAATGTGATTAATGATTAAGGGACACATCCTTGTCGTTGGAGTTTCTTTGCCTATTGTTTCATGGTGTATACCAATACTAAGTCTCCAACTTTATGACCTTTGTCTCGTATGTGAGCATCCTTATATTCTTTTTGCCTTCTCTTAACTGCATAAATGCCTACTACTCAATGTAAACTTGTTTCATGTAATTTTTTCAATTTGATCCAATTCATTAGATAGTTCATGCCCTATCCATTCATATTTATTGGCTATTCAAAGAGTAGGGATTAACAAATCAATTGGTAATATTGCATTTTGTCCATAGATGCAATTAAATGGCATAGTTCCAATAACAGTCTTGTAAGCTATTGAGAAAGACCAAGTTTCATGACCCAATTGTTTATCCCAATCTGATCTACCATTATTGACTATTTTTGTCAAAATCGTGCATAATACCTTATTTGAACTTTCAGCTCGTCCATTGGCTTGTGGGTGATGTACTCCATTGGAATCTTTGAAATATAAACTACCTACCACAATCTCGAGGTTTCTTACTTTTTGAAGTTCCTTAATTTTTACTTAATTGATCCTATGACTTAGTTCATGTGTGAGTATAGACACTCATGTTTCTGCCCATATAGGACATACTTACGAATTGAATAGATAAGTGTCTCACAACTTGCGTGCTACTCTTGTTGGCAGTTCTCCATGAGTCATTCTAAACACGTGATCAGCTCTAGCATGTGTGTTTCCTTTCTTGAAAACTATCTCAAAACAAAACTCCATAAGTAACATAACCTTGAACTTATTGGATATTAGGTAATGTCTAAACTTTTTTACTATGTAGACCATCCCTAATCCTTCTCATTGAGTCATAGTATAATTGTGCTCTTACTCGGTCAATTTTCTACTAATGTAAGCTATAGGATGATCTAGTTTACATTCATTGGCTAGTTGTGCAAATATGCATCCAATTAGATGCATCTATGAATATAAAATGGTCTATTTAAATTTGGCAATTTCAAAATGGTTGTTGAACTCAATCTTCTTTCTAGTTCATTGAATGCTGGCTTGCATTCATCACTCCACTTAAATTGTCAAGAGTGTATATAAGGGTTTCGCTATGATTGCGTTCATGTGAATGATTTGGTGATAATATCCATAGTGGCCCGTAAACGCTTGTACTTCCTTAATGTTCTTAGTTTTAGGAAGCTTGAGAATTACTTTAATTTTATCCTCATCTCTAGAGATACCATTTTAAGACATCATGTGTCCCAATACCTTGTCTTACCATGAATATATATATATATATATATATATATATATATATATATATATATATATATATATATATATTTGATTCAAGCACACTCAATACTATCTAAATTTATCAAATATCCACCTCAACTCTAGAATGTGAGCAAAACATTCACATGAATAGGTTCAAAGGTAATCTACATAGACTTCCATACTCTTTCTCAAGAATTCCTTAAAAATATGGCAAATCAATATCCTGAAAGCAGCTAGTGCATTGCGCCAAAATGCATAACCCTAGAAGGCATACACTCCTCAAATTAGTATCAAAGGTGATTTTATGTTGGTTATCAGTAGAAGTAACTACTTCATATACCTATAAAATCCATCAGGAAAGTTGTACACTTCCTTGCTTGCTACTCTATCCAAAACATTATCAATAATGGGTACTGGACAATTGTCTCTAATCATGGTAGCATTAAAATTTTTCAAGTTAATGCAAACCCTAAGTTTTCCATTCTTCTTGGGTAGCACTACTCAAGAGAAACCCATTCAAAGTGTTTAATCTCATATATGAATCTAGTGGCTAACAGCATGCCGATCTCTTCTTTAATCATCATTGTACGTATAGGGTCTTTTCTTTTAAGGCTTAGCATTAGGAGTCATAGGAATTCTATGAGAGAAAATCATCAGATCTATTCCCTTCAAATCCTTGAAAGTCCATGCAAAGACATTCCTATACTCTCACAATAACGCTTTTAGCTCTTGCTCTTCTTCTTTAGATACATCCTTGCTTATGTAAGTGCATCTATCCTATTGATTTTCTCACATCACTTTGATTTTCTTGGTTTGTTGCTTGTTATCATATGCTTTTCCCTCTTGTGCCTCTCTCTTAGGCATTTTAATAGCTATCTTTTTCTCCTCTACTTCATGCCTCTTGAAGTGTTCGAGAACTTCAAAGTATCCTATCATTGATCTTCTTCATTTATTCCATCATTCTCCTTATAAGGGTTTTCATGGCATTCCTCTAGGGAGAAGATCTTACAATTTTCCATTGAGTCATTCATTTCTAATTCTTTCAAATATTGTTCTTTTGAATTAAATTTAGGTTCCATTTCTATACTTTCATACTCCTCTTTCAATTCCATTTCTATTATTTCACCTTCATCTTCTTCTTGGAGTACCACCATAAATAGACTTAAGTCATATCCATGTTCATCTACACACTCATTCATGGTTAAGAATTCTTCGTTTACATGTACATCTAGTTTTTCTAGTATTTCCATTCATCAATGGGGTCCAAAAGCCTCATCAAGAAATACTTGAGTCATATAAGTAGGATCTTCTAAGGGTCACTCTCCTTCCTACCCTCGCTTCAAATGTAGTATTCATTTTTCTTCTCTTTGAGTCGCCTTGAAAATCCATAGTTGGGTATCTTCATTCATCCAAGATTAATGAGTTGATCTAGCACCATGGATTAACACATCATCTTCCTCTTTATGGATGGGATTCCATTGAAGAGGTGGGACATCCCTATAAGAGAAGTTTTGGAGATTTATTTTGGTAGTCGTACCCTGATGTTGAAGACATAATGAATTTCCTCCCCAATCTTGAGCTGCCTTTAATTGTCCCATCAAATGTCATCCTAGAATCATCTCATAATTGCCCACCTTGCTGTTGGTGCAAATGTCAAGCTTACACATTTGGCTAAAGTTAATGTACAATTGAAGATCCATGGAAACCATTGCTAGGAAGCTTTTATCTTTTTACTATTTGTAAAAGTCATTGTGACTTGAAAAGAATATTTGTAATCACCACCAAACTTGGATTTATTAGTTGGAAAAGTCAGGACTCCACTTGAGAGAGTATCTCCTAGATCGGAGGACTACTTTTAGTGAGAGCCAATGGAGGATTCAAATTGAAATTCAAATCTGACATCTATAAAAGATGTCTAAAAAACTCGTGGGGTGTGTGACTCCATATGCGAGTTCTCCTTGACCACATTGTAAGAGAGTAAGGCTCACATCATAGCCTATACTACTCACAATAATTAGGCATTGTTTATCGTGCTAATGATCTGGTACAACATTGTGTTCTAATACAATAGATCAATACTTCTCATCTATGGTCTCTCTGTCATAGTCACTCATAAGAGTCAACTTGTACTACTCATATCTCAGTCATTTCCTCACCATTTTCAATGTTCTAAAAAATCCACTTGGAATCATTATCTCACTAAGCTAATCTGATACCTCTAAAATGAATTTTTATAATTCCTACTATACTAGATGCAGTGAGCATGACAAGTAGCAAGTGTGTGAACAAAAATAGAAGGTTTTCTTTGATTCTTCAACTTGGATGTAGTTTGTTTTGGTTCAATCTTTTCTCACATCATTTCCAAATTACATAAGCACTAGCATAGTGTCATTGGAAAGCTAAGAGGGCACACAACTCAACTTTTAAGCAAGAAGGGGCTGGTACAAAATAGGATTTGGCAATACCTACTCATTTCTTGGAGTGTCCATCCATCTTTCGGAACAGTGATATCAAAGCATAGCTAAGGTAAAATGGGAGATGGTTTTCCTTCTTTCATTGATAAATTGCATAGGAAGAACTATCAAGCATGGTCATTGAGGATGAATACATACTTGCAAGGAAGGAGCCTCTATGGATACATCTTAGGAGATGAGGAGATGCCCATATTCAAAAGCAAAGGACAACCTACAAGAGAGGAGCATGAAAGATTCAACACATGGTGTGCAAAGGATGCATTAGCAAGGTCTTACTAGCTGATCAATTGGCAAGCATAGGAGAAGATATTGAAGAGGAGCAAATTGTAAGACAAGTAATCAATGGTATTAAAGTTGATGAAAAATGGGAAAGCTTCACAACTGCCATGGACTTCTACATGGACATGCAGATTCCAGACCTTACCACTCTCATGGGGCAACTCTTTACCCATGAAGCCAAGCTCAACAATGATGGAGATTCATCAAGAGGTAATAGCTTTTTTGCCCTATACACTGATAAAAGTAAGTCTAACGAGAAAGGGAAGAATAAGAATATTGAGGATGAAGGAGCTACCTCCCAATCCAACTATGCAGGGAGAGATAGAACCTCTAGAGGAAGGGGCAGAGGAGGTAAGCAAGGTAGGGGGAGAACTTATAGCTCCTCACCATGTAATATTTGTGGATTGTCAAATCATACTATAGATGAGTGTTATAGGAACTTCAAGAATCAGAGAGGTAGAGGTTATCAAAGAGGTGGATATACGTAATCAAGAGGAAGATTCAATCATCATCAAGGATACAATAACAACTACAACAACAGCTACAATAACAACTACCAAGGAGTCTACAAATCAAGGAAAGATTACAACAACTACATAGAGGAGCAAGAGGACTCTCTTCTGATTATGAATATGACTTCAAAACTAGGTATAAATGATGACCATCTCTTCTACATTGACTTAGGATGCTCAAACCATGTGGCAGGGAATGTAGCTCTTCTCTCTGACCTTGAGGAACCAAAGGGTAAGCATCAAGTACAAAGAGGTGACGACAACAAGCACTCAGTGATTAAAGTAGGAAATGTCAAGACCTCTGATGGAAATAAGAATATGTAGAGCAGGGTTCTTGTTGTATACTATGGAATCATGGAAGGTTAAATTGATTTTTAATGTTTTAAATGTCCAGAAGATTTTAATGTGGTTGTGTTTGATCTAGCAGGTGAAGAAGCATGAGGGTGTGGATACAAGTGGATGCACATAAATAAATAAATTTGAAGACTAAATTGAAGACTTGTAGAATAGTTTTATTTAGGTTTATCTTGTTGTAAAAGTAGTAGTATGCTTTAGAAAGTGACGCCTTTTGTAAATAAAGTAGTTTTACCTAAAAAGATGCTTCTAAAAGCGACCACCCTTATGTAACTTCTATTTTCAGGACGTAATAGAAATAAACCTATAAATAGGTGTACTCTAGGAGACTCGTCCATCAGAGTACACAGGGGAGATTGCATCCAATATCACATCGATTGTTTCTCCATTTATGATTCCTGTTTCATCTTCTTTCTACCTCTGTGTGTGCGTGCATTGAAGGTCCTGATAGCAGTGGTATCAGAGCCTAGCATATACCACTCCGAAGGAGATTGTTTGCCGAGGGGATTGTTTGCATTCTCTGTTCACGATCCAAATCAGAATCGGAATCCGAATTGGAATCCACTTCCACTTCCGCTTCCGCTTCTGTTCTATCTCTGTCTCTGTTTCAGTTTCAGTTTAAGCTTCAGTTCCAGAACGAGAACCTGTGTTTACACCTATGGCTTACTCCAAGGCATCGACTAAGGCAAAGAACTTAGGCAATAACTTAGGCAATAACTTAGGCAATACATTGGCAACATTGGCACCCAAGGCTCCCTTGGAGACCGTTCGCTATGCATGAGGCAATTTTAATTTTGAGTGGCAATAGAGAGTTTTAGATTCCCTAAGGTAGGAGGATTTGAACCCACAACCTCCTACTTATAAATGAGGTACTTTAACCACTACTCCATGTCTTTGAGTTATCACTCTATCTCCCTTTTGTGATATTTACATCAACTTTCACCTCCCTCTTCCTTTTACAATTCCCAAGTTAAGCCCATACATGTGGAAGTGCTCGTCGATTTTCCTAGGGGAGTGCATCACAAAAAGGGCATAACTTTCACTATATAACTCAGAGTTTAGCATATAATATATCGTTCGAAAACTCTCGGAACAAGCATTTTAGGTAATCTATTAGATTGAGGATTCAACATAGTTTGAAACAGAGGTTTTGTTCTCTAGTTATGGACCCTACAACAATGGAGGATTTTGGCAATTCACCTTTACCTAGGGTCTCACTCGAGCAACAACTAGAGATTATGCGACAAGAACTTCAAGCAACTCAACAAGCTATACAAGAACATGATGCTATGCTCCAACAAGTACAAAGTGATGATCATAGCTTAATCAGAGTGGTGAAAGCGATTATCACTGCACAAGAAGAAGGTGCAAGTTCCAAGATAGGTGCTAAGAACTTCCAATTCTCGAGATTCGATGGACGAAAGGATGGCCAATTTGTCTTGTCATGGCTCTCTCAATTCGACGATTTCTACTCCGATGAGTCATATTAAGAAAATGAGAAAGTCAAGGTTGCTACCAATTATTTGATAGGAAGAGCGCAGCTATGGTGGAATGTTTTACGCAATAGTTCCAACCGTCCTATGTAATAAAGTAAGTCTATGATCTAGGGATCCGATGGCTTCAGACAGATCTGAAATCGGATACCGTTTGGTCACTCGTCTGTAGGACCAAAGATCTCAAGAGTAGACTCAAGCATAAGTCATGTGCTCTCATATTCAAGTAATCCACTTAGCCTAGTGGTTAAGTCTCATGGTTGTGAAGGAAGAGGTCTTGGGTTCAACTCCCATGGGGAGCATGGGGAGAGAAGTTTTGCCCAAAGAGCTCTAGAGCCTTCTAACTCAAGTTAACGTGAGTTAACTTGAGTCCAGTGGACTTAACTCAAGAGGTGAGTACAACAACCACTAGTGAACTCTAGTGGAAGGTACTAAAGTAGTGGTCGAGATCACTCCAGCCACTAATAGACTCTAGTGGTGGATATGAAAGGAGTGGAGGAGATTGCACATGCACTTGTGGACTCTAGTTACATTTGTGGTCCTCATTAGTTCAAGCAGCTATATATACAGGCATAAGGTTGGGAGGAGAGTTATCTCTCTAGCATGTGGTGGTCGTAATCCTTGTACTGTTGCATTGGTATCAGAGCCTTCTCCATAGCTCTCACCTTCATCAATTTGCTCTCTCCTATATGCGTGTGCATAAGTCCTTCTACGAAATCGAAGATGGCTCACGGCTGATAGGAGAAGTATGCTCGCGTTATAAAGCTTAGAGAGAAGCTTTGCAAAAGCCAAGCATAACACCATCTCTGCTGAGGAACAAGGGATTCGAACCCTCGTTCCCCCGTTCGGAGGTTGTTACTCTGTCCACAAGGACCAACAGGCGCTCGCGAAGACTGCTCTAGACCAGATTCTTTTATTCGATAAAAGCTCCCCACCAGGAACACAAAAAGGTTCATCATCTCTACCATAAGTCCCACGGGACTCGAACCTCCGTCCTAAGCTTTGGAGATCGATCGCCTATCCACGAAGTACACAAGCGTTCGATATTTTTGTTCCGAACGGGCAGACTTTCTTTATTTTTCTGGCGCAGAATAAAAACGAGGGAACAAAAGCGCAGGTCCTCACACTGCTCAGACCGCGGGATCGAGCCCTCGTCACCCCGTTCAGAGGATGCTTTCCTATCGACGAAGCTGCAGCCGTTCGCGCGAGTCTGGCCCACGGGATTTGAACCCAGGTGGCAAGCTTTGGAGATCGCCGAAGATCGGGAGTATCAAGGATACAGATTATAAGAAGATTCAAGCAACTGTTGCCCGAAACTCGAAATCTATTGAGTCTTGGGAGCAATCTTCTTTAAGCCAAAGAAACTAGCAAGGACAATTAAAGTTTGATGGAAGTGGAGCTGTGGAGTGAAGATCCGGAGGCCTTTTGGTGATCGAAGTCAAACTAACTTTGAATTCGGACCAAAGTCTTGAGAGAAAAGCTCTTCCAAAGGATCAAAGGAAGGACGTAGCTCTATGTGGAGCTAAGTATTTTCCAGTTTTTGCTTGGCCTTAATGCTTGATTTATTTTGTTTTCATTATTCTACACTTAATCCTAGATGCACATTGAAATAGCCAAGATTTCAATTGATTAAGTCTAGATTAGAATAATGAATTAATCCATTTCTCATTCCAAGCATTAGTTTGCATTAAGGAAAGACTTGATTTCAAAAAGATCCTTGTGCATCAAAGAATGTATTTTGGTAGCTTAAATACATATTTCCTTTCCATTGAGTAAGTTTTCTATTGCACCTCAAGGGTATGTTTTTATATTATAGTGCATTAGGACAAAGGAAAGGATATACATGCATCAGGATTGCATGATATACATTCTTAGTACAAGGAAAAAAATCGTGCATCAAGCTCATGCATGATTGTTGTATTATTTTTTGGGCATGCAAAGAACATGCATGCATACGCATGTGAGCATATGCTTTTGCATGTAGATACATGCATTTGCATGATAGAATGGAATGCTGTTTGCAAGTAGATATGAGAATGTACTCTCTTAGTATTTAGCTTACTTTATAAAGCTCGCAGTTTGCCATTAGGGAAGACCAAGGACTAGTTAGTTGCAAAGACATACTAGTTCTAGTTTGCAACTCAAGTAATTAGTCGATTTCCTCCCAAGTCGATACTCCGCTATCAAAGACAAATACTTAATGATAATTAAGTATGATAGATGTCTTGCTAGGTATAAGTAAGCACTAGGAGAAAGTTAAGTAATAAATTTTCTTGATAACCAAGAAAATTTAATTACTTGCAAACTCTTTTATGATGTATGATGATACTTAGAAAGTCATGCGGATAAGCTGTACTTGATTAATTACATACTTTATGTAACTTCTCAAGCATCCCAAGGGTGGATGAGTACATCAACTATATTTCCAAGTTCCTTGAGTACTCTTCTATTTAGAAGATTTCGAAAGTTTAAAGAAGTTTCTTTGTGGTTTCAAGATTTGTATCTCATGATGAAACCTCGGTAAGTAACTTTTTGGAATTGAGATATGAAATGGTCAAGCCTTCTATTTCATGTGAGATCATTCTCCTACCATGTTTAAGATGAATTTATTTTTGGGAAGGTAGATGTTCCAAGTAGAGGATCTTAATTGATTCATGAACTCTTCCCAAAATACACATAAATTCATATTATATGATAGGTCCAAGGAATGATGCAGGCAAAACCTCTTTAGGATATAAATGTTTTGCCAAGATATAAAGGTACCAAGCTTTTATAAATTTTCATTTGATTTCATCCCAAGGGGTGATGGAAACCAAAGGTTAAACCTCAACATCATCCTTGACGTCAATAAAAGGATGTTAAGTTCTATAGTTGCATCTCTAATAAATGATGCAACTAGCTAAGCAATCTTTAGGAAAATAATATAAGTTCCTAAAGACTTGAAGCAAGTGTGAACTTTTCATTTAGGAATAGAAAGTTCCAAGAAATGGATCTTAAATCCATGAACTTCTCCTAAACAAGTTATAAAGTTCAAAGTGTTCATAGTTGCATTACTATTGGATCAATCATCAATAGATGCTTGGACTTTAAACATAAATTTGATTAGTGAAATATGTTTAAAGGACTCTAGTAACATCTGAAGATTGACCAATAATAATGAGTCTGGTATCAAACTCAAGAATAGAAGTCGATATCACATAAATGAAAGTTCAACTTAAACTTTCATAGTGGCATGGGAAACCATATCCAAAAGGTGATATTTTTGATACTCAGGAAATGAATACAATTGAATCATTTGCTCAAGTTCATTTGATTCCTTAGAAGGAATCTCAAGTCTTTGAAGAATGGCATTCTTTCAAGTATTGAGAATGAAATTCTTCATACTCTCTAGTCTGTAAGTAGTTCCTTAGCAATTCCTAAACCATCAGTATTGGTTAATTAAGTCCAAATAGTGATATAACCCAAAGGTATATCAAAGATTCTTAGCTTTGGAATCTAAGAGGCATTAGTGTATGCTTGGACTTGAGTAAGGAAAAGATCTCTAAAAATCCTGCAGGTAAGCAAAGAAGCTTAAAGATAGTTTAAAGAGATCTTAAAAGATAAAGACTAAGTCTTTATTTTTGTCACCAGGATCAACCAGACTTGATCAAGCTTGGCCGTGATTGTCCAAGTAATGTGCGATTAGAACTACTTTGTAGATTGCCCAAGTATTGGCAATAAAATTCCTTTTGGGAATTATTCACTCAAGTTCCATTTATTCGATGGAAAACTGTGAAAAAGAGTAAGCTGTTCTAAGTCTGAACAGAGTGAAGTAATTCCAAGTATGTAGTCTGCAACCGTGAAAATGGTAATTAAGTCTGTGGAAGGTAAAACATAAGTGTTTACCTATCCTTAAAGGGATTTTGGTACAAATCCAGAAAGCATGAGCGGATGCTTAGACTTAAGCAGTAGAGAGATTCCTGTAAAAAGCCCCGGCCGGGATAGGTACCTAAAAGCATTAGTACAAAAGGAATCTAAAGACAAGAAGTTAAAAGCTCTTGTCGCTACAAAATTGGTCAAGAATAACCAATTGAACTTGAATTTGAGAAATTCAAGAACTTGGAATTCTGATTGGTTTTCATTTGAAAACCCTAGCAAAAAGGATTGGAGATATTCTATTAAAGGTTTTCAAATTCCCAAGGTTGAGCACAAGATCGTAAAACGATCATGTCAAGGGATTCAAAACCTAGACTATTAAGATAGAGATAGTGCCTAAAACTATGAAGTTCTTGTCAAAGAATTAAAGTTAGAAGGTTCTCTATCAAGAGATGTTGTAAACTTTAGGATAAATTTCACTCACACGTCAATGTGAGTATAAAATAGGGTGGTATGGGACACCAGATTTTATACTCAGATTGATGTAGGAAAAGATGGTATGGGACATCGGACCGTGAGATGATGATTATCTTTGAGTCTTCATTTGGAATCTTGAAGTTAGGTTTGATCTTCAAGGGAATTAAAACTTCCAAGAAGGAGTTTAAAATTCAAGAAGAATCTCAAGATGACTTCAAGATCAAGGAAATTGAAGATATGAAGTAAGGAACTTCCAAGATCTTCTTAGAACACTTCAAGCTTAAGTGTTATTGATCAGAAATATTTGATAAATTTCTGAAAGAAGTTGGACTTTGATTTTGAGCTGATCTTTTCAACTAAAGATTTAATTGACTAAGCATCAAGTTCCTAGTGTAACTTGAAAAAATTCACTCTTTTGACTCAAAGAAATGCACAAGAATTGCATTCACGATTAGGAGTCAAAAAGATTGAATATGACTTGAACTTAGTCTCAAGTGAAGCATTATTTGAATACAAAACTCATCAACATAACCTCAGTGGGTCGACACACTGATGTTGGTTACCACACTAGTATCTTGTGGTTGGATGATGTTTTGGTTTTCTTTGTATCTTTTTGAGAATCCAGCTTATTTCTCTTAAAGATAAAGACAATGCTTCAATATCTTGTTGAAATAGATCTTTGAAAAGTTGAAGTCCTGAGTCATCTAGTCTTTGACTCATAACAAATTTATGTATATTCGAAGTTTGAATTGGTTGTACAGAGTTTTTATTATTTCTTTCCGCTTTCCAAATCTTTTGGAATTGGCTCAGACATGGTATCTGATTTCTTTTGCAAAAGACCAGGGTTAGCCGGTTAGAATAAAATAACTAACTTGAACATCCTGTTATGTACAAGAACCTTTTCAATCTTCAAAAGATGATAAGTCTAAGTGGACTTATTCATTTGAGTTTGCTTCAAGTTATAGCATAAATGATTTCCTGGAGTCCAGTATACTCTAGAATAGGGAAGTTAGGAATTGCTCATCAGATTCACAATTCCCAAGAACTTTCAGTTAAAAGTCTTTGAGAAAAGTGTCCTAAGTTGGACAATTTTCATTTTGAATTTGAATTGGTGAAGTTAGTATGGTTGATTCCACCGAAATGGTAAACTTTCTCCTACAGTTTACATAGGATTTTTTCAACTCATTGAGACAAAGTAGTCCTCTAGTCGAGTGAAAAAATCAAGTAACTATTAGATAAAAGTAAACCATTGTACAGACATCTAAAGTTAGATGTATGGGACAACCAAACTTCAAGTTCTCCAAAACAAATTCAAGTGAATCAAGAGGGATAAGAATCCCACCTTCATTACTAAGCCCATGCACCAGTTATGCCTAGAAATGGACTAGTAATTTGGATCCACCTAATTCACATGTTTGTGCCTAGATCGCACATCCAGAAATTGTGAATTAGCCAGGATGTCATTAGATCCACCCTCATTATTCTTCACTAGTTTGTACTTTGTCCCGTTCATCAAAGTACAAAACCAGATAGTGTTTTGAATCATTTGGGCAAGGATGCCACCACAGAGATGAGACATGTTCTTCCAGTTCTAGAACATGACCATGTTCTTCCAGTTTTAGAACATGAGGCTCGGGGGTTGCCTACAGTATGTATATAGCTCTATTTTCGAGGACGAAAATCTTTCCCAAGGGGGGAAGAATGTAATAAAGTAAGTCTATGATCTAGGGATCCGATGGCTTCAGACAGATCTGAAATCAGATACCGTTTGGTCACTCGTCTGTAGGACCAAAGATCTCAAGAGTAGACTCAAGCATAAGTCATGTGCTCTCATATTCAAGTAATCCACTTAGCCTAGTGGTTAAGTCTCATGGTTGTGAAGGAAGAGGTCTTGGGTTCAACTCCCATGGGGAGCATGGGGAGAGAAGTTTTGCCCAAAGAGCTCTAGAGCCTTCTAACTCAAGTTAACGTGAGTTAACTTGAGTCCAGTGGACTTAACTCAAGAGGTGAGTACAACAACCACTAGTGAACTCTAGTGGAAGGTACTAAAGTAGTGGTCGAGATCACTCCAGCCACTAATAGACTCTAGTGGTGGATATGAAAGGAGTGGAGGAGATTGCACATGCACTTGTGGACTCTAGTTACATTTGTGGTCCTCATTAGTTCAAGCAGCTATATATACAGGCATAAGGTTGGGAGGAGAGTTATCTCTCTAGCATGTGGTGGTCGTAATCCTTGTACTGTTGCATCCTACCACATGGGATGCATTTCAGGAAAAAATTAAGGAGTCTTTCCTTCCTTCACAGTTCCATCTACATGCACCTCATATGTGGAAAACTTTTGGATGGAGAGAAGGAGATAATGTATCCATTTATGCTGAAAATTTTTGGCAATGTCTTTTATTACTTCGTTCACTTGAGCAGGTTCCTGAAGCAAGTTTCCAACAAAAATATGAAGATGGCTTGGAGATGGGAATCCAAGCAAAGCTCCATACCCTCCGACCAAATACCTTGTATGAAGCTATCTCTTTCACGCATGATGCTGAAAAGGAGTTCCAATCTATCACCAAAACACTTCGCTTACAACAAATTCGTCAAGGTCAACCACCCGTTAAAGCCAATTTTCCTTTTAAGCATCCTTTTACTACGTTCGCTTCATCTACTTTCCAACACCCTCCTCAATCCCATTTAGTACCATCCAAAAAATCAACCCTTGGCCAGCCTCACAAACCTACCACTCTTCAAAATACAAGGATGAATGCTCAACAAAAACAACTCCGTATAACTTGTTGGAAAGATTGGACATACCAAATTTTTCTATCGGATGAGATCTACTAATAGGCAACCCATTGAAGCTCAAGTACATAACATGGAGGTTGTTCCTGCTGACACTAAACCTAACTGGTCTGGAGAAGTATTAGAGCAAGAACTAAGTACCCTGGGTAATGGAATTTCTAACCATTCTCTTCTATGCATGCATGGCACCATTAATGGCATAGTAGTAAATGTTTTACATGACAATGGTAGCTCGCATGATTTCATTTCTCATAAGCTAGTTAAAAATCTTAACCTTACTACTCATCGTTCTACGTATAAGGTTAAGGCTACGTTTATAGGGAATAGGTATAATGTTACGAAGGAGGTGCATAATGTTCAAATTTGTATAGTCTCATATGTGGATGAACATTCATTTTTGCTTGCTCCGTTGCAGTCATATGATGCTATACTTGGCATGCCTTTTCGACATAATTACAACCCCTGCATTTATTATGATACACACACGATTACTTTCAAATTTTGAAATAAAGATGTTTCACTATTTGCGATGCATGATTTTCAACCCTTTCCTTTCATTAGTCATACGCAACTCAAACGAGCTTTTAGGAAAGGTTATAATTCATGTATTGTCTTTGTGAATAATATAACTCATTATACACATACACTTCCAAGTGCACATAAGTCATTTACGGACTCGTATAAGGATTGTTTTATGGATAATTTTCCTTTTGCATTACCACCTTCTAGGGGATCTCTTGACCATAGGATTGATTTAATTCCTGGTAACTCTCCTCCTCATAAAGCACCTTATAGGCATGGATCTTTAACCAAAATGAAATATCTAGACAAGTTAAAGATTTACTCAATAAAGTACTAATACGGCCTAGCTCTTCTCCTTTTGGAGCCCGTATTCTTTTAGTTGAAAAGAAGAACAAGATGTATAGAATGTCCATTGATTATAGAGCACTTAATAAAATTACCATTAAGAATAGGTATCCTATCCCTAGGATAGATGACTTGCTAGATAAACTTCGTGGAGCATGTGTCTTGAGTAAAATCGACCTCAAATCTGGGTATCATCAGATAAGAATGACATCGCATGACATTTATAAAACTGCATTTAGAACTCAACACGGACATTTTGAATTCATCGTAATGCCTTTTGGACTTACCAATGCACCCGCCACCTTTGCACACACGATGAATAATATTTTCCTTGAATACCAAGATTTCGTTCTTGTCTTCTTTGATGACATAGTTATTTATAGTAGGAATGATAGTGAACATGAAACTCATTTAGCAATGATCTTTGATTTGTTATGTAAAAATAAACTTTATGCTAATTCTGAAAAGAGTTGTTTCTCTCAAAACGAGATAGAGTATCTTGGACATATCGTCTCTAGTCAAGGCGTTCATATAGACCCCAAGAAGATTAAATCAATTGAAGAATGGCCTAAACCTTAATCAATGAATGATGTCCATTCGTTTTTAGGATTAGCTAGCTTTTATCAAAAGTTTGTAAAGAGATTTTCTTATATAGCCCTTCCCCTTACTTTATTATTGAATAAAAATCTAGAATTTGTATGGGGAGTATCCCAAAAACAATCTTTTGATAAACTTAAGTATGCACTTTCTCATGCACCTGTTCTACAATTACCTGATTTTGCACAACCATTTCACATAGTTATAGATGCTAGTGGTTCTGGTATAGGTGCTGTTCTAATGCAAAATGATCATCCTCTTGCATTTGAAAGTAGGAAACTCAAACCTTCTGAATGCAATTATGGTACATATGGTTCGGAAGTTCTCATTAAAACCGACCAACAAGCTATTAAGCATTTATTGCATCAACCATTGATTTCTGATACACATATTAAATGGGCTTCATTTCCACAAAACTTCCAACCTATGATTCAATATCATCTAGGAAAAGCTAATGTTATAGCTGATGCTTTAAGTCTTCCCCCATCCCCACAAACAACTACTGTTTCAATAAATAATATTTTTGCTATTCAGATTCATTCATTTCATGATATGATTTCCACTTATGCATGTGATCTATATTTTTCACAAACATCGATTGCTTTCAATAATTCCACATCACATCATGAGGATCATTACACATTTCATAATGGATTCTTGTATTTTCAACACAAGTTATGCATTACACAAGCATTCAAAGAGTTTGTTATGAAAGGAATGCATGAACCACCATATATGGGTCATAGGGGCATACAGATTACTATTTCTGCATGTAAAGATTTCTTCTTTTGGCTTAACATGGAAAAAGATGTTGCACAGTATGTTTCTCACTGCATTATTTGTCAGCGTGTAAAACGACATCATGGTAAACCATTCGGATTATTAATATCACTTCCTATACCTGATGGACCATGGGAACAAATTTCTATGGATTTCATTAGTGGTCTTCCTACAACTGCATCTCACAATTATACGATTTGGAAAATTGTTGATAGATTTAGTAAACATGCATACTTCATTACTTTTAAAAAGGCTTTAACTGCACCTCAAGCTGCTAAGTTATTTATTAAATGTATTTTTCCACATCATGGTTTTCCTAAAGTTATTCTTTCAGATCGAGATGTTCGTTTTTGTAACCATTTTTGGGTAGCATTATTTCAACATCTAGGATCAAAAATAGACTTTAGTTCTGCATTTCATCCTGAAGTAATGGTCAAAGTGAGGCTACAAATAGATTGGATTTATTGTGTTGTTAATATTTAGATAATCCAAGTAATTGGGATGAACAACTCCCTTTACTTCAGTTTGCATATAATAACACCCCACACACTACTACTGGTCGTGCACCATATGAAATTGTTTATAGAAGAGAGCTTCCCACTCCCATGAGTCTCATTCAAATTGACGTTCCTATGGCTGATTCTTTTGCACAAGATCATATTTCTACACTTGCTGAAGTGCATGAGTATATGAGGAAGAGTCAAGAATGTTACATGCATAGTATTATTAAGAAGCGCATAGCCAAACAATTTAATGAAAATGATTTAGTTTGGTTACGAATCATTAAAAGGACTTTAAAAAATATTTCTCTACATCTTAAGGCGAAACTTGCCCCCCGGTATTACGGACCTTTTTGCATTATTGAGAAAATAAATGAAAATTATTTTCGATTAGATATACCTTCTCATTTGGGTATACATAATTCTTTCCATATACGTTTGTTGAAATCTTTTCAAGGTACTTTACCACTTACGCCTATTTTAGATGATCCTTCTTTACTTGAAGAGGATACAGAAATATTGATTCTCGAGAAACTAATAGATTATGATGTTACCACTACATGAACTGGTAAGCAATATCCTAGGTATTTAGTCAAATATAAAAATCACTCACTTGAGGAATCACAATGGATACATAAGTCATCCTTATCACCTCACTATGATCATTTAATTTTTGCATATCATTCCCAAATACATTAAACTTTCAGGTTTCTGATTCCATGCATGTGTTTTACATGGTTAATGCTTACTATTGTTCAGTGACGGGACATGCGACTGATCATCCATGTCTATTTTTGTATGTATTAACTGAGGTCAGTTGTTTGTCAACTGGGAGGCATGTTGTATATTATGGAATCATGGAAGGTTAAATGGATTTTTATTGTTTTAAATATATAGAAGGTTTTAATGTGGTTGTGTTTGATCTAGCAGGTTAAGAAGCACGAGGGTGTGGATACAAGTGGATGCGCATAAATAAATAAATTTGAAGAATAAATCGAAGACTTCTAGAATAGTTATATTTAGGTTTATCTTGTTGTAAAAGTAGTGGTTCGCTTTAGAAAGTGACGCCTTTTGTAAATAAAAAAGTTTTACCTAAAAAGACGCTTCTAAAAGCGACTGCCCTCATGTAACTTCTATTTCCAAGACCTAATAGAAATAAACCTATAAATATGTGTGCTCTGAGAGACTCGTCCATTAGAGTACATGGGGGAAGATTGCACCCAATAACGCATCGATTGTTTCTCTATTTCTGATTCATGTTTCGTCTTCTTTCTGCCTCTGTGTGTGTGCAATGAAGGTCCTGATAACAATTCTATATGTACCTACAATTACCAAGAATTTGATGAGTATTGGACAGATTGTGGAAAAGGCTTTGCAGGCCAGGTTCAACCAATATGGAGCATATGTGGAGGACCCCCAACATGGATTTAAGAGAATTGCCAAAGGAGAAAAGACAGGTAGATTATTCACTTTTGAACTTGAGGATACAAGGAATATTGCACTTTATAGTTACAAAGACCAAACATTATCAGAGCTTAAAATTTGGCACAAGAGATTAGGGCATGTTGGTGAAAGAACCTTAAAATAAATATGTAGAGATCAATGTGTACTTGGGATACCTAATGTATCCAAGCAATATATGATTTATAAATGTGGTGCTTATTAGTTTGGAAAATATCACAGGTTATCCTTCTCAAGGAAAGGCTACATGCATGACGGCTACCTAGAGCTTGTCCATACAGATGTATGGGGAGTAATTAAGGATCCCTCAATTTTTGGATCAAGGTATTATGTATCTTTCATTGATGATTTTAGTAGGTGGACTCTCTTATACTTTATGAAGCACAAAGATGAAGTATTCAGTTTCTTTAAAAAGTATCTTGCACTTGTTGAGAACCAAACAGGGAAACGTCTAAAGAGACTAAGCTCAGATGAAGGAGGTGAGTACTTCTCAAATGATTTTGATGCATTCTTGTAGGACAGAGGAACCAAGAGAGAAATTACAACAAGGTATACCCTTGAGCAAAATGGGGTGGCAGAGAGGACAAATAGATTAATTGTTGAAATAGGTCAATGTTAAATGAGAAAAAATTACCTAACTACTTGTGGGCAGAGAGTGTATCTACTGCTACCTATCTTCTAAACAGGTTGCCATCCAAATCACTTGATGGGTTGACCCCATATGAAGCATGGCATGGTAGGAGACCTTCAATTGATCATTGCAGGATCTTTGGATGTGTAGCTTATGTGTATATCCCTTCTCAAATAAGAGGTAAGCTAGACCCTAAGGCAGAGAAGTGCATCTTCATAGGGAACTACTTGAAGCAGAAAGGATACAGGTTCTACAATCCTTTTAACAAAGGATTCATTGTCAGTAGAGATGTTGTCTTTGATGAGAATGACTCTTGGTTTGAAAGTGAATGCAGGAAAGTAAAGCTACCTTATGACATGGAAGAGGAGTTTCCAAGCCTCAATAAGGAGGAGCCTACTCAGAATGGAGACATCAACTCAGATGATGAGGACATCATCAACTTAGAAGAGTTCAAGACATGGAAGTCCAAAGGCAAAGTCAAAATGAAGAAGTTGGAGGATATACCTGAATCATCCAACCAAGCAATCAGAAGATCACAAAGGGAGAGCAATAAGCCAACCAGATATGGGTATGACACTTCCTTAGTTACTAAGCACTCTGTTTATCTTGCAAAAGACTTGTCATTTGAAGAGCCATCATCATTTGAAGAGGCAAAGACCAAGGCAGAATGGAAAGAAGCTATGGATGAGGAAATTGAAGCACTCAAGGAGAGTGATACTTGGGAACTAGTACCAAAGAAGGAGTCTATGAAGGTAATTGGTTCTAGATGGATCTATAAGATCAAAAGGAATTCTGATGGATCACTAAGTAGGTACAAAGCTAGACTTGTGGCTAAGGGTTTTTCACAAACCCAAGGATTTGATTATGAAGAAACCTTCTCACCTATGCTAGAAATGCCAACTATTAGGGTATTGGTAAGTGTGGCTGCATCCAAAAATTGGAACATGTATCAATTGGATGTAAAAATTGCATTTCTAAATGGCTGGATTTCAGAGGAGCTGTGCATTTCTCAACCTCCTGGCTATGAGGAACCAAGCACGGTTGTATGTAAATTGAACAAAGCTCTTTATGGATTGAAGTAGGCACCTAGGGCATAGAACCATAGGTTGACTACATACCTTCAAGACCAAGGATTCATCATGAGTAAAGAAAATACTTTTTTGTTTGTTATGAGGAGAAACTCAGAGGTAATATAACTATATGTATATGTTCATGATATCATACTCATAGGTAATGATGCTAATGGCATCAAGCAGATCAAGAATCAGATGATGCAGGAGTTCAAAATTAGTGACCTTGGATCACTAAAATATTCTCTTGGACTTGAGTTAGTCTACACTAACTTTGGAATTTATATTACTCACAGGAAGTATATACAGGACATGTTGAAGAAGTTTCATTTGCAGGAAGCCAAAGTTGCAAGTACTCCAATAGAGGTAAACCAAAAGTTAAGTGAGCATGAAGGTGATGTGCTTGAGAATATTGCAGGGTACCAAAGCATAGTGGGAAGCTTGAACTATGCTACATTAACAAGGATTGATATTGCTTATGGAGTAAGTCTGTTAAGTTACTCTATGCACAAGCCTAGGGCACCTCATTTGGAAGCTGCCAAAAGGATTTTGAAGTAACTTAAGGGCACTCAAAATCAAGGATTGTATTTTCCTTATACCTCAGATTTCGACATTAAGATATATTCACATGCAGATTGGGTAGGTTGCAAAGATGATAGAAGGAGTACCTTAGGATACCTATCCTTTGCAGTTGACAAACCTATATCATGGTCTTCAAAGAGGTAACCTATTGTTACTTTGTCTTCTACAGAGGAAGAGTATAGAGGATTGGCCAATGCTACTCAAGAGGCCATATGGATGAGATTGTTATATACAGATTTGGATTTGCATAGTAAATCTCCAATGATTTTTGGAGATAATACAAGCTCACTACATCTTGCAGCAAATCCTATTTATCATGCTAGGACCACGCATATAGAGGTCCACTATCATTATGTGAGAGAGAAGCTATTGAGCAAGGAAATTCAGTTAGCTTATGTATCAACTAATACGCAATGTGCAAACTTATTGACTAAAGCATTAGATGGTACAAAACTTTGCAGGTTTAAGACTATGATTGGATTGCAAGACATTCAAGAAGATTGAAGAAGAAGACAATACCTAAATGTTTGGCTTGAGGGGGAGTTGTTGGTGCAAATGTTAAGGCTACACATTTGGCTAAAGTTTATGTACAATTGAAGCTCCCAGGAAACCATTGCTAGGAAGCTTTTATTTTTAAAAGTCATTGTGACTTGAAAATAATATTTGTAATCATCACCAAACTCGTGGATTTATTAGTTGGAAAAGTCACAACTCCACTTGAGAGAATATCTCCTAGATTAGAGGACTACTTTTAGTGAGAGCCAATGGAGGATTCAAATTCAAATTCAAATCTCACATCTATAAAAGATGTCTAAAAAATGTGCGGGGTGTGTGACTCCATATCTGAGTTCTCCTTGACCACATTGTAAGAGAGTAAGGCTCACATCGTAGCTTATACTAATCACAATCATTAGGCATTTTTTATCATGCTAATGATCTTGTACAACATTGTGTTCTAATACAATAGAGCAATACTTCTCATCTATGGTCTCTATGTCATAGTCACTCATAACAGTCAACTTGTACTACTCATATCTCAATCATTTCTCCACCATTTTCAATGTTCTATAGCTTGTTGGAATCAGCTAAAAGTTGTCTATATGTTCACAAAGTTTGAAGATAATACATTCAGCAGATTTGGAGAAAAGTGTGTAGAAGCACTCACTGGTCAAACTCTGCAGAGGTCCTTATAAAAAAGCGGGGGTAATGATTCAATTGCTAAATTGAAGCTCTATGTATAGTGCATCATTTCAAGTGATTCCACTTGGAATCATTAGCTCAATAAGCTAATTTGATACCTCTAAAATGAATTTTTCTAATTCCTAATATACGGAATGCATTGAGCATAACAAGCAGAAGATGTGTGAACAAAAATATAAGGTTTTATTTGATTCTTCAACTTGGAAGTAGTCTGTTTTGGTTCAATCTTTTCTCACCTCATTTCCAAACTACATAGGCACTTGCATAGTGTCATTGGAAAGCTATGAGGGCTCACAACGTAACTCTAAA
Source organism: Ceratopteris richardii (assembly GCA_020310875.1). Classification (NCBI taxonomy): domain Eukaryota; kingdom Viridiplantae; phylum Streptophyta; class Polypodiopsida; order Polypodiales; family Pteridaceae; genus Ceratopteris; species Ceratopteris richardii. Next base: position 93,893,309 of record CM035413.1, on the reverse strand, counting down.
GGAAGAAGGGGCTGGTACAAAGCACGATTTGGCATTACCTACTCATTTCTTGGAGTGTCCATCCATCTTTCCCAACACTTGCCAAATCGACATATGGATGATTTGTGTTTGAATTCTAGTCCACATGTAGTTAACATCATATTTTCTAGTAGCCCTAAGGGGAACTATAAATGAACATATGTCCATTGCAACTTCATTAGTGTAGGTCTTAATGTTGGTTTTTCACATTTTTACCAAATTTTCTTGGTACCTATTTCTACACCAGCACTAGTGTCTAATATTGCTTTGTTCATGTCCCTTGAAAAGTGATTGGAAGACAAGTGTTTCCTTCATTACCTTCACTAAAACACCCACCTTATCCACACATATTTTGATGGTTGGGGTTTCTTCAACCTTTTTCTCCTTGTCTATTGTTCTATGTTCCTTTAAGTTTAACTTAGTGGCTAATTTATTCGAGAGCTAGGGCTTTACTTGTAGAAGCTCTTATAAAGTTAAAGATCAATGAACTTTAGCCTTCTTCAACCCTTTTAAGGTGGTTGATAGTTCCTTTAAAGCTCTCTTCCCTTTATCCCTCGATGTGGGAGCATGGAAGAAATACGATTTCTTTTCATACTCACCCATATAGTTTGGAAGTGTGTTTAGGCTAATTGCTTCATCTAATTCCAGTTTTTTACTAGATAGATCTTGCAATTCTACTTCTTGTTCCCTCATTGGTTGATTCCTAAACTTTTGCCCATAGGTCTTGTGGTTGATTTGCTTCTACCTTAGGAATTACGGAATCTATCTCCATGGTTTATAACACTTGTTCCTCTTCATGTACCTTAGTTCTTTCTTTTTGTTCCTTATTTTAATTGAAGTTTTCTAAACCATAAATGAATGAATAAATGGACCAATATATAGAGAAAAGATAAATAGTAAGATGGTTAGATAAATAGACTTATTTATAAATAGAAAGTTTAATTACAATATTGAAGAGAATCTATGTAACTATTAGGAATGTAAGAGTCAAAGAATTAGAAATTCATAATAGTTCATATACACTTCCTATACTATTTATGATTCTTGTCACATGAATGTATATAACTATTGTGAAAGTAAGAATCAAAGAATCAAACAATGACAATAGTTTTCATACACGGATGACCCTATACTATGTATAAATATTCTCACAAAAATCTAAATTACTATTGCAAGGGTAAGAATCAAAGAATTAAACAATCATAGCAATCCCTATATACTCCCTATACTATTGAGAGAGTAAGAATTGAGGTGATGATTCAAACAAATAAAAAGATATATAGCTCATAGTCCTATGCTAAAATCAAAGAAATATGTGATGTGGCAAGTGAGACAATCATAGTAGTGGTTTATTTTAAAATTTAATTAATCAAATTATACAAGTAAGAAATGCTTTTGCAAGTCAAAGATGTATACTTATGATGATTGGAAAACATAAAAACCAATCACATGAATAAAAAACATTCATATGTAAGAGATGCATATGCAAATCATAATATATGCATGCCACACAATAAAGATAACAACAAAAAGAAAAGAATAAAAAATCAATACTTGAATGACATTGTCAAGAAGGGAGCTCTCTCAATGCTATGGTAGACAATGAAGCTCTATCAACTTGCATGGAAGCACGTGCACAAATGAGTTTTTCGATCGAATGAAAAAAAGGATTTTTTTCTTAGAAAATACTTTTCAATCAAAAGTGATTCTGAGCAAAAGAGTTTTGATCAAGAGTGCTTCTGATCAAAAATATTTTTGATAAAAAAACAAATAAAAATTGATTTTTTTTCAAAATTATTCAAAACTCCACGAATAAACCAACCATATTCAGTATTTTTCTATTATTTGGTCAAATAGATGCAACATAGCATAGCATAATTCTAATGACTTTCAAAGATCTCCGTGTAAGACAAGTTAGAAATTGCTCATAAGATTGAGAATGTTCAAGAACTTAAAGCTAAAGATTTTGAGAAACATGTCCCAACTTGGACAATTTTCATTTTTTATTTGACTTGGTCTAGTTAAAGTAAGATTGAACAAAAGTAAATGGAATACTTTGTCTTACATTTTGCATAGGATTTCTAAGCCATTAGGACAATGTAGTACCATATAATTTTACTTCCAAGTCAGATTCAAGTGAACTTAAAGTTGTCAAAGTCTTTTCAAGGATAAAAATCCCACCTTTGTTACTACATCCATGCACTAGTGATTCCCAAAAATGCTCTAGTAATTTGAATTCATCCATTTCACATGTTAGTGCCTTGATATCACATAATGAAAACAGTTAATTGGCTAGGGATGTTTTTTGATCTATCCTTATCATTCATTCACTACTTTGTACTGAGATTGATTCATCAAGTGCAAAGCTAGATGGTGTTTTGAATCATTAGGAGGGATCTAACCATAGAGATGAAATATGTTCTTCAAGGTTGGAACATGAGGCTTACATGTATGCCTACATTTCCTATATATAGCTTTATTTTCAAGAAAAAAAATCTTCCCCAAGGGGGAAGAATGTAATGGTGTAATTTTATGATCTAAGTGTCTGGCGATTCAAGCACATCTCAAATCAAACAGTGTTTGGTCACTCATGTAAATTGCCAAATATCCTGAGACTAGACTTAAGAATTATTTCATGAACTCACTTAAACATGTGATCCACTTAGCCTAATGGTTAAGTTTCAACATTCGAAAGGAGGAGACGTTGGGTTTAACCCCCATGGGGATCATGGGGAGAGAGTTTTTGCCGGATGAGCTCTAGAGCCTTCTAAGCCAATACATGAATTGACTTGAGTCTAGGGAGACTTAACTCTAGTGGCGAGTACACCTACCACTAGTGGACTGTTGTGGAAGGTGCTAAAGGAGTGGTGGAGATCACACCAACCACTAGTGGAATCTAGTGGAAGATATCAAAGGAATGGTGGAGATTGCATATGCACATGTGGACTCTAGTTACATTTGTGGTCCTCGTTCATTGGAGTAGTTATATGTGCAGACATGCGGTTGGGAGTAGAGTCATCTCTCTAGCACATTGCGCTCCTAATAGTTAGTTTGTTTTAGTATGAGAAAATTCTTGATTGTTGTTTGGTTTATCTAAAATAAACTTTAAAATTACACAATCATTGTACTATGAGGCAAGGTCATATGAAGATTCCATTTCACTATCGTTGTGCTAAGGAGTAGAGATCCTACATGAAATACGTTTTATATTTCAAAAAAGAGGGCATGCAAGGCATTTAGTGGAGGAAGGAAAATACTACAATTGTGGGTTGAAAATAGTAGTAATGGTAAAAAGGAATAAAAGATAACTACATTGTAATAGATTGAGTTTTGGGTTTATTCTAAAAATGGAACGTTATTCTATGATATTACATGATGTTTGCATAAAATTAATCACCATTTTATATTCCATAATGTTTGCATAAACTTAATCACCATATGATCTTTGGAGTCTATGATGATAATGAACTCTATAAAGTATTAGGATGAGAATAAATAAAACTACGTTTTCGCAGCTCAAATGTTTGATCATCCAATTTGGACTTCAAAGCCTTAAGATGTGATGAATAATAATGAAAATATGAATGCATAAATCTAGTGATAGCTTATTGTTGCAACACAAGGAGCAATAATGCTTTCACGAGTTCTTAAGCTTTTGAAAGGTTGAATTCTAAGAATCATATAGAAGGGGTGTGAAAGAGAGGAACAATATGAAGAGAACATAAGCATTAAAATTAATTAATTTTTATGTATTATTATTTTTATTATTTGCCTTTAAAAATCATCTTACTAGAGAAAACAAACATTCAATATGATTAGAAAAAGAATAGCATATCTTTCTATGGAAGAATTATAAGTTAGGAAAAGAAGCATAAACACAAATCGAGTGTTGAATTTCACCATCTTCACTCCTTAGTTCCTAAGTGACTCCTTAGTCCTCCTCCTTGAGGTGCTTGTGATAGTGAACCTAATCCTCTTCCTTGAGGTGCTTGTGATAGTGAATGATGATAGTTTTACCTTTATAATAATGTCTCCATGAAAAAAACTTGATTCCTGCCTCCCTTTGCTTCAAATGTAGCTCCACCTTGATACTTGTGATTCTTCCTTCGGATTTCAATAGCTTCAAATGTTGTATGATATTCTCGACCTCTTCTTTGAGTCTTCTCACACCTATAGATGCTGCATTTTCTTTAATACTATTGTTGGGAGTGATAAAAATTACCTTCATATTAAACTAGAAGCAAGTGTGATCCTTACAAGCTATTTAGGAACACCTCTATGTTTTGTTCTATCTAATACTATTGTTGGGAGTGATAAAACTGAACTCCCTATGTAGCTAGAACTAAGTGTGGCCCTTACAAGCTATTTAGGCACACCTTTGCAAAGTTATCTCTAATTTTCTTGAAATTCACTTATAAATTTTCTTTGACACTTGGTAAGCATGTATCACACATTTGCATTTCATCCATACAAGTGATTTCACACAAACTACTCTCTTGCATACAAAGAGTTGAGGCCACCAAGAATGCCTTCCTAAATGATTCTATAGCCACACTTAATAAAGGCCTCTTCTGGATCCCTTGAAATTTCTCTCAATTCAGTCAAAGAATGAAAACCAGGACTTAAAGCAACCTAAGAGTACTACATTATTATCAATTCAAAAATAAAAACCAATGGATGTTTGAGATAGGATAAGAAAAACTGAGGGATAGACATGCTACTAGCTATTGGCATACAACTAAGTATAATGAATCAAACTTGCTTGTTGGACTCAATACAATAGCGCTAAAATTTCCACAAGTGAAGCGCACTTGGGGAACTAATAACCAAAACTCCAATTTAGGAGGTAATGTTCAATTAGACTCAACGTAAAAGTGAAATGTTGATTGGTAGGAGATTTTTTTATTTGAACCTTGAAACATGGAGAGGTTGAACTCATAAGTTTGGCTTTTGACTTTACTGGGTGATGTTAATGAATGTATAAGAAAGTTGGAGCTTGACCTTCAATAGCCTTAAGCAAGCCCCCTACTTCTTCTTCTTATAGATAGACATCACCATAGCCCAGTAAATTGTCTATATAAGTAGATGTGCATACTTTTGAGTTGAATAGAGTCCTGTTCCTTACTCGTGTCCATTTCAAAGGATTGTACATTACCTACATTGTGTTGTTGATTTATCTTATATGTACAAGGGCTTGGATAAAGTATTAGCATAGTCTAGGAGCATTGTGTGAAACACTAGTCGTTAGTCATTGTCTATTGGTTTTGAGAGGCTAAATCTTTATCCTATCTTGGAGAATATCACTCTTTATACTCCAACTAAAAATGCATGCTAGAACACAAACTAACGCTACTTGAAGCTCCTCAAAGAGGAAAATCAAAGTGAGTGTAGGTAATTCATCATAATAGTGAGCCCATATCAGAAAAAGAGGACTTGTGAGAGCCATGTGATTTTGAAGGCTGCTTTGGACTGTTGATTTATCCCCAATGGAAGGTAGGATTACAATGCATTATAGACCATGTCTATGAGCCTAGAAGTAAGCATGGTTTTCCATTGTGAACATCCACCTCATCTACATAAAGGACATACTCTTTGACATACTCTGTAGTCCTTTAATCTTTGATATACTCTTCCATTAGGCTTGAAATTTGAAAGAAGTACTCACATGCCCAAAAGATCCCTCTATGCTTCATCTTAAGAGACTAATGTCAAACAGATTTGTAGACACTGAACCATGGACATTCAAGCAAGTTAAAATGTGTCTATGAATACGTGAGGCACCCCCAGATATTGCATAAAGCATTATTTGATTGATAGCTTTTCAGATCCATGATCTCCATTGACCCATGATCATCGTATAAAGCCAGCTGTATTTTGAGGTGGGCTCGTCCCTGCACAAGGGACTCCGGACAGCCTACCTTTTGATACTTCTCTTCAAAGAAAAGTGAGTTCACAAGAGGTGGTGAAAGCAGCCTGCCATGCTGCATCCAGTCCACATGCCTACTCACGAGCGGCAATGAAGCACCTTCATCATAGTGGAGACTGACTACTTTTTTGGAGGCTTCTTCCTTCGACTCCCAGGACTGAGAGTAAAGCCACACATGCAGCTCTTTTGGTGAGCTCTTTAGAGCTTTCTCGCAGGAGGCAGATTTCTGTGTGTGTGTGTGTGTGTGTGTGTGGACTCGTGCAATTTTGGACTGCGCAGGCCTCTTTGGCGGTTTCTGTAACCCCATCATATTCGTAATGCACAGGCTTCGACATAGCTAGACATGTGGGAAGCTGTGGCGGAACTCCAACTCCATGAAGACAAAGCCAGGTAGTACAGCCAAGGAGTCTCGATCACAAGTAGTCTCTGTCAATTCATATATGGTCATGTCTCTTACGTCAATTTCCTTGCCACAAGTGTCCTGCTTGGAGCATCGTAATTCATCGTCCTCATTGTGAAGATGACCCAATGAAGAAGGTTTCGGCATGGCTTCTCTGGAGCTTCATTCCTTGCCGCATACGTCATAAGTGGGACATCATCTTCACTCTCGCATTGTCGCCGGCGTCTACTATGCGGACCATGGCGCAACAAAGGGAGGAGTTTGTTGACGTACAAGTGCACGCCCACGTGCCTTTACAACAGTTTGACAATTGAGTCTCTGTCATGTTCGCTGCTTCCAACATACATATATGCACTCACATCGGTGAAAGCCCGTGACAAACATCAGACAGCCGACACAATTGATGTGATTGTGTAGCAACCAAATGAGAAGCTGGTTGAACACATTCTCGATAAGAAAATTACATCGGTGGTGAGAAACTTACGTCTGCTTATTGGCTCGAAAGTCCAATCACTAGTAAGGAACTCTCTGATACCATTGACGGCTTATCTGAAGGTAAAGTTCGGGTCGCTCTTTTTTGGAATGTATGGAAAGAATAAGTGTACAAGTGAAGCACATAGTACGCATGGGATCTTTGTATCCCACAAAGCAAGGATTTTGTTTTCTTGAGAGTACAATGAATTTGGAAAGACAATGAATTTTGAGAGTACCTTGTAAGGTAGAAGCACCCATCTTGGGGAACTCTGAGGCATTCAACCCCTGGTGGGACTTGAACCCTCCATCTGCCTAGGAGTACAAGGCACATCAAGTAAACCATGCCCATTGGATTACAAAGCAAGGATTAGACTCTCGAACCATCACAAGAAAAGGGTTGCCCAAAGGTATCTAGTTTCAATAGTGGGAAGGCATTACAAGAATAAACCAGCCACACTAGCTTAGACATGTCTAACAGCCCGTAGAGATTGAACACACAACCTCCACCTCAAGAGGTGACTGCCCAACCAACTCGCCTATGAGGTGTCGGCTCACTAATATGGGAATCAATGACATCACAGGGCTCCTTACTAGTGATCAGATTTTCGAGCTAATAATCAACCTAAAGGTAAAATTCTGGTCCTAATGAGACTCACTAATATGGGCATCAATGGCATCATAGAGTTCCTTAGTAGTGATCGGATTTTGGAGTAAATAATGAATATGTCTCTTCATTAGGCAAGATCTTCCCATTCTTCAAGGCTTGTGGTAGAACGATGAGACAAAGGAGATCTTCATAATCTCATATTCCATGTGATTCTTTTGTCTCATGATTGGTTCAGAATTTGGGGAAATGAATGCTTCCATCGCATCTAGAACGTGCCAAAACCCTAAGATCGATTGTCTTCTTGCTTGATTCTGACATCCATAGATCATGTTTGGCATTGATGACATCATCAATTCGTAATAACCCTTGAACATCCCTTGGAAAACCTATATAAGGAGGGGTTGGCCACATTCATTCTCAGTCTTGCTAATACTAGTGTTGGGAGCTCAAGGAATCATGACTGCCAAGTAAGTACTTTCTAAGTTCTAGTTCCACTTCTTGTCTTCATCTTTGTTCTAGTCATGTCTAGTCTAGTCCTTGGACATCTAGCCTTGTCTTGTAATCTCATAGTACGCAATCTTGTCTAGTTATTTCTTGTATCTAGATCATCACCTTGAAGGGAGTTCTTGTAACCCAGATATCTTGCTTCAAACCTATGAGTCTCGGATATGGGATGTCTTATATCATCTCTGGTCGAGTTATTCATACCTATCAGTCTCGGGTTGTGGGACACCTTGTATCTGTTATGTATTCTTGTATCATTTTCCCTACATGGGTGCTCTTGTAATTAGAAGTGTATTTCCAAAGTCTCATCTACTGTAGTCAGAGAGCACACTCTAGTGCTTCCTTGACATTTCGCCAAGACTAGCTTTTATCCAAGACTAGGCATCATGGAGAATGCTTATTGAACAAATTGTAGCATCACTTTAGAGTCTCCAACAACGAGTCGAGGACCTAATTCATCGACAGAAGAGTCAAGATGGGACATCCGGTGCATGTAGGTGCACTCCTCCAAGAATTACAAGAAGAAATCGGGAGTCTTCAAGCAAATCAAGGAAGTATTCAAGTGAATCAACGACCTAGTACATCCTTCATGAAGGAACCCATGATTTTCATGCCATAAAATTTCAATGGAGATCGCAAAAGTTCCACGCATTTCTCCAACAAGTTAAATTGTACATCAGTATGCCACGTGATAGATACCATAATGAGGCATCCAAGGTTGGGTTTATTGGAATCTTGCTTTGTGGCCAAGCATTATCATGATTTGCCCCACTCTTGGAGAAGAACATGGTAGTACTTCAAGACTATGAGGGGTTTCTTCAAGAATGCATCACCACATTTGGAGATGCAGACACCAATCGAGTGGTAGAAACAAACTTCAGAAGTTACGCCAAGGTAACCACCCTGCCTCTACATATGAATCAGAATTTAGGTAGCTGATATGTGATCTCACTTGGCATAAATATTATTTCATAAGCCAATTTAGATGGGGTTTAAGAGATGATGTGAAGGACCTTTTTCTCACGATGCAAGAGATTAAGACATTGAATGAATACATCATGCAAGGTATTCAATGCAATAACTGAATTTTCGAAAGGAAACAAGAAAAACAAGTAGAAGGAAGACCTCCCCAATGGAAACCCTTCCAGCCCACTCCTTAAGATGAGTCTACGTCTGAACCTATGCAAATAGATGTAATTAGGTTCTAGCATCTAACACCACAAGAGAAATAGAGAAGGACAAATAACAAGTTATGCCTTTATTGCGGAAACGTGAACATATTGGAGTTAATTGTCCCAACAAGAGAACAACCTCTAGAGTCACAACCACCCTTGTAGAGTAGTGAAACGAGGAAGTCCAGTTGTAAAAGAGAGCGTACAATTGGACCATGATATGCAACCCTAACAAGAGTTTATGTATGCTATGGGGTGAGTATATTGAGTCAATTCATGCATACACCAAGAAAACCTCACATGGAAGCTGCCAAAAGAATCTTAAAGTACTTGAAGGGTACCATAAATGAAGGGCTATTTTATCCATTCACATTTGACTTGGATACAAAGCTATACTCTGCTGTAGATTGGGCTGGCTCAAAGATGATAGGAGGAGCACTTTGATGGAGAGTGTTAATCTCCAAAAGAACAACCTACTCTTGAATTTAGAACACCTCTATATCAAGAGTAAGTCAAAACCTTCACCAATTTAAGTTATCAATGACCAAATATCAATTTCTTGACTAAACTGTGAAGAAGGAATTTCCTCAGAAAGTCTGCTGCATAAATCTTACTCATTGACTGAGTAAATGTGTAAAGTTTTTGATGAAACTTTGCACAAGGTGTCGCCTGAAGATTGCGCACCTTCTCCAAGTTGAATTACTTCAAAAGGTTCAGTAGATCTTGAGAAATCTACTTACCAAGTCAGCTATGTCTAAATCTGCACTTCTGAGAAGTCGATTTGGACACCCCTAACTTCTTAACGTTAATTCTCTCAATATAAAACCCGTTTAAGCAAATGCTTTTAGCCACGAGTAGCTTACCTTCCAACTTAAAGATTAAGTGCTTACTTGCAAAAAACTTTAAACTGTGGAGTGAGAAATGATCAAATCATTAAGATCAAAATTTGCGCCTGTTTCAGGAACCAGTGAGTACTTTCTCACATGTAAATGTTCCTACACACAATTCTCTTAGCCTGATCACAATTAGAATCTCAAACTCTAGCCATAGATTGATTAACTATGGACTTAGATATCTCCAAAAGGAATTCACAAAAGATCTATCACACAAGGAGAAAACACAGAAACATCGAGCGCAATTTTTCTTTCTATTTCTCAGAAATTTACAACTGAGTGAGGATAGAGAGTTCAACTCACTTCACACATGTCTAATGACATTTTCTACTTCTCAATACACTAATCTCATGATCTCCTATTGTCTCTCCTTGTCTTCTCTACTTGCCCCGACATTTTCAAAAGTATTTATAGGCAATTATGTACAGACTTATATCAAAGCATAAGTATAAGTAACCTATGTCTTAACTAATGTACATATGTGTACATGTCTTTAACTCTCTGAATGTATCCATCTTCTTTGCTTCAAAACTTGATCTCATCTCCATCTTTTTGTCCTTCAAATCTTCAATTGGTGATTGGTCTGCACCAACAGCTCCCCCTCAATCATCAATTGATGTTTCCCTTATCTTCTTTATACCTGCCATGTCTTTAAACTTCTGTAGCTTTGGTCCATCCAAGCTCTTTGTAAGCATATCAGCTATCTGATCTTTTGTTGAAGTATGTATGACTTCAATCTCCTTATCCATCACCTTCTCTCTTAGAAAGTGATACTGTATCTCAATGTGTTTAGTCCTGGCATGAAAAACAGGATTAGCAGCTAGATATAATGAACTCATGTTATCACCATAAATGATAGGTATGTTCTGTATAGTGTCAAAACTCTTCATTAGAGTCTTAAGCCATATCACTTCTTTTGCAGCTTCAACCATGCCTTTGTACTCTACTTCTGTAGATGACAAAGCAACTGTATGTTGCTTCTTTGAGCACCAGGAGATTAACTTATCTCCCACATAACACATGTATCCATAGGTTGATCTTCTATCATCTGGATTACCTGCCCAATCTGCATCACTATAGATCTTGATGTTTGTATCTGATGTAAACCCATTATACAAACCTTCTTTGAGTGTACCCTTAATGTACCTCAACACTCTTTGACCTGCAATCCAATGCTCTTTCCTAGGACAATGCATGAATTGAGACAAAACCCCTACTGCATATGATAAATCAGGTCTAGTTAAAGTAGCATAGATAAGACTACCAATCAAACTCTGATATTATCTCATGTCCTTAAATTCTTCACCTCCAAATTTACTCAATTTGTGATTCACCTCCATTGGTGTAGGTGCTACCCTGCAATCATCCATTTTAAACTTGATTAACAAGTTCTTCAAATACCTTTCTTGGGTCACAAATACTCCATGTTGAGTATATGTAATCTCCATGCCCAAGAAGTATGACAAGTCTCCCAAGTCACTTATTTTGAACTCCTTTTCCATTTGCTTCTTTAGTCTTTGTATTCCTTGTTGGATGTGATGGCTGGATACACTTAGAAGATCAAGCTGGTGCTGCAAAACCTGCTTCACACCTGCCCTCCTTTGACTCCAGATATGCTTAGTAGACTCCTTGAGCTTCCAAATGACACAAAAATATGCTATATGTACTTTGGAAATGAGTTGAGTAATGATTAGATGAAAACAGACTACTTGTGATTTCAAGGATCCTAAAAAACTTGCTATATTGGTACTGACACCTGCTCAGAGTTATGCTCAGTGTGACCAGCACACTTAAAATTGATCTAATTGCTTTTGGACATAATCAATTAGCTTAACAAGCTTTCATTTGCAAGTGGAATAAGAGGAAATGACAAACTACACTCTGAGAAATTAATTTAGCAAACTTAGGATCATCCCCGACATTTTAGGAACTATACACAGAAATACCAGAGATCACTTCGAGCGCGATTTCTCCCAGATGGTTGATCCAATAACCTTCAAATTTTGTAGGCATATAGTATGCTTTAAGCTTGTTTCAATGTGCTTTGAATCATCCAATTTGGTTCAGTAGATCTTGAGATATGCTCTTTTGAAGTTGACAGACTTGAGGTAGATGACTCAGAGAAACCAGAGTTGAAAAGTGTGAATGTATCTATTGATTAATGTAGATGTACAAGCTCATTAGCATGCCAAGCATAGCTAAATGAGGTATTGTGGTGTAGGCTAAGATGTAGCACTAACACACACACAGATACAGTAGTAAAATGCCTCGGGAGATGAGCTCAATGAGTGAGACTAGCCCGCGAGTTTTCTTCATAGCTTTTATAAGAATTGATTGGTCATTTGAATTTGAAATTCAAATTGAAGCTCCCTTGAATCTCTCTACTAAACTTAGGGAGATATTCCCTCAATCATACCATCTACTTTTCCACGACTCTAGTCTAGTAGGTGTGATTACATGATTGATAAAGTCATATAGACTTTTACATGAGATAAATGGTAAAAACAATAAGCCTATGTTCCTATGGTTCATTCTTCAAGTGATATCCTCATGAATTAATCCAAGCTAGGCTTCCAAGATCCAAGCTTTATGTTGTGTCTTCAATATTGATATCCAAGCCAATGTGTGTAGGCTTGTTTTGCACCAACAGCTCCCCCTCAAGCCAAACACTTTGGCTCAAGTCTTCATCTCTAGTTTTCAATTATTTTCTGCAATCCAATCATGGATTTAAATCTGCATAGCTTGCTTCCATCCAGAGCTTTAGTAAGCAAATCTGCACATTGTATATTAGTAGACACATATGATAATTGAATTTCTTTGCTAAGTAACTTCTCCCTCACATAGTGGTAGTGAACCTCTATGTGTTTTGTTCTAGCATGATAAATTGGATTAGCTGCTAGGTGAAGAGAACTTGTGTTATCAACAAATATGATTGGTGGCCTTGTGTATAGGCCCAATTCTGAATATAATAGCTTCAACCATATGGCTTCTTGAGTGGCATTGGCTAGCCCTCTGTACTCTGCCTCAGTAGATGATAGAGCTACTGTGGGTTGTTTCTTGGATGACCAAGAAATTGGTTTATCACCTGCAAAACATATATAACCAGATGTACTCCTCCTGTCATCCTTGCAACCTGCCCAATCTGCATCTGAGTATACCTTAATATCAATGTCTGATGAATATGGAAAGTACAAACCATGATTTTGTGTTCCCTTTAGGTACTTTACTATCTTCTTTGCTGCCTCCAAATGTGGTACTCTTGGTTTATGCATAAATTGGCTAAGTACACTAACACCATATGATATATCAATCCTGGTTAAGGTAGCATAATTTAGACTACCTACCAAACTTTGGTAACCTGTAATATCCTTGAGTTCTTCCCCTTCATGTGCACTGAGTTTGTGGTTGACCTCCATAGGAATGTTTGAGATTTTAGCTTCCTGCAAATTAAACTTCTTGACCATGTCCTGAATGTACTTCTTCTGAGTAATAAAGATACCTGAATTTGTGTAGACTAATTCAAGTCCTAGGAAGTACTTCAATAATCCAAGATCATTGATCTTGAACTCCTTCATCATCTGTCCTTTGATGTGTCTTATTCCCTGAACATCATTTCCTGTAATAATGATGTCATCAACATAGACACACAAGTATATTACCTCTGAATTGTTCCTCTTTATAAACAATGAAGTATCTGCTTTACTCATCACAAATCCTTGATCTAGGAGATAGGTTGTCAACCTGTAATTCCATGCTCTAGGTGCCTGCTTCAATCCATACAGAGCCTTCTTTAATTTACAAACATGATTTACCTTATTTGGATCTTCATAGCCAGGTGGTTGTGACATGTAGACCTCTTCAGATATCCATCCATTCAAGAATGCATTCTTCACATCCAATTGGTACATGTTCCAATTCTTGGATGCAGCTACACTCACCATAACTCTGATAGTTGGTATCTTGGCCACAGGAGAAAATGTCTCCTCATAATCAATGCCTTGGGTTTGTGCAAAACCCTTGGCTACCAACCTAGCTTTATACCTGTTTATTGTACCATCTGAGTTCCTCTTGAGTTTGTAGATCCATCTGGATCCTATCACCTTCATGGAGTCCTTCTTGGGTACCAAGTCCCAAGTATCACTCTCCTTGAGAGCCTCCATTTCTTCATCCATTGCTTCCTTCCATTCTGGTTTAGTAATTGCTTCTTCAAATGTACCTGGTTCTTCATTCAAGATATCCTTTGCAAGATATACAGAGTGCTTGGTTACAAGTGAAGTATCATACCCATACCTAATAGGTTTCTTCTTTTCTCTTTGAGATCTCCTCATAGCTTGAGTTGAGGATTCTGGATTGTCTTCTAGTTGCTTCATCTTCATCTTCCCTTTGGATTTCCAAGCCTTGAACTCTTCAATGTTGATGGTGTCTTCATCATCTGAGCTTGTGTCCTCTTTCTGAATTGGTTCTTGCCTGATAAGCTTTGGAAAGTCTTCTTCCATGTCATAAGGTAGGCTAACTTTCCTGCACTCATTTTCATACCATGAATCATTCTCATCAAAGATGACATCTTTGCTTACCTTGAAGCCTTTGTTTGAGGGGTTGTAGAATCTGTATCCCTTCTGATTCAAATCATAACCAATGAAGATACACTTTTCAGCCTTAGGGTCTAGCTTTCCCCTTACTTGTGAGGGAATATGCACATATGCAACACACCCAAAGATTTTACAATGATCCAGAGATGGTCTCTTACCATGCCAAGCCTCATAGGGTGTCATTCCATCAAGTGTCTTTGATGGCAACCTGTTGATTAAGTATGTGGCAGTAGATACACTCTCTGCCCAAAGATAATTTGGCAATTTTTTCTCATTAAGCATAGACCTAGCTGTCTCTACAATGAGTCTATTCCTCCTTTCAGCTACCCCATTTTGTTCAGGTGAGTACCTTGTAGTAATCTCCCTCTTGATGCCTCTTTCCTGCAAGAAATCTTCAAAGTCATTGGAGAAGTATTCTCCACCACCATCTGACCTTAGCCTCTTCAAATGTCTACCTGTTTGATTTTCCACTAATGCAAGATACCTTTTGAAACAATTAAATACTTCATCCTTATGTTTCATGAAGTATAAGACAGTCCATCTGCTATAGTCATCAATAAAGGACACATAGTACCTTGATCCAGATATGGATGGCTCCTTGCTAGGTCCCCAAACATCTGTATGCACCAATTCCAAATAATCTTCATGTATAAAACCTTTCTTGGTATAGGGAAATCTGTGTGACTTACCAAATTGACAAGCCCCACACTTGTATATCATGTGTTGCTTGGATACATTAGGTATCCCAAGCACACATTGATCCTTGCTTATTTGTTTTATGGTCCTTTCTCCAATGTGACCTAATCTCTTGTGCCAAATCTCCAATTTTGATAGGGTTTGGTCCTTATAGTTGTACAAAGCAATATTCTTGGTGTCTTCAAGTTCAAAGGTAAACAATCTACCTGATTTCTCTCCCTTGGCTATCCTTCTGAATCCATGTCTTGGATCCTCCACATATGCACCATGTTGAGTGAACCTGACCTGTAGACCTTTTTCAACAATCTTACCTACACTCATCAGATTCTTGGTGATTGTTGGAACATACAACACTCTGCTTAGTAAATTCTGATTACCATCACTTGTTTTGACATTGCCTACTTTAACAACTGAATGTTTAGTGTCATCACCTGTCTGCACTTGGTGCTTGCCTTTGGGTTCTTCCAAATCAGAGAGTAAGGCAACATTTCCAGCTACATGGTTAGAGCAACCTGAATCAATATAGAATAAGTGATCATCATTGATACCTGATTAAGATGTCATGTTCATGATCAACAAGGAATCATCTTGCTCCTCTCCATAATTGTTGTAATCCTTCCTATTCCTGTATCCACCTTGATAATTGCCATTGTGATTGTAGCTATTGTTGTAATTATTGTTGTAGCCATGGTAGCCTTGAGATTGGTTGAATCTGCCTCTGCCTTGAGAGTATCATCCTCTTTGGTGACCTCTTCCTCTTTGGTTCTTGTAGTTTTTGTAGCATTCATCTGTAGTATGGTTAGACAAGCCACAAATATTGCATGGAGATTGGTTATAGGGTCTCCCCCTACCTGACTTACCTCCTCTGCCCCTACCTCTAGATGATCTACCTCTCCCTGCATAGTTTGCTTGGGAGGTAGAGCCTTCTTCATCAACCTTCTTGCTTTTACCCTTGTCTTTAGTCTTCTTATCAGTATATAGGGCAGAGGGATTGTTACCTTTTGATTGCTCTCCATTCTTTGTGATCTTTGCTTCATGTGTAAAGAGTTGTCCAATCAGAGTTGTTAGATCAGGTGCTTGGATGTCCATGTACAAGTCCATTGCAGTGGTAAAGCTCTCCCACTTGTCATCTGCCTTTAGTCCATTGATCACTTGTCTGACTATCTGCTCTTCCTCAATTTCTTCTCCAACACTTGCAAGTTGATCTGCAATGTCTTTGACTTTGGTGACAAAATCTGAGATACATTGTTTTGATTGCTTCCTAAGAGTTGTAAACTCAATCCATAGCTGATTCTTTCTGGCCCTTGTGCTTGATGAAAAATATGTTGACAAGGTTTCCCAAGTCTCTTGGGAAGTTTTGCAATTCCTTACATGAGGTAGAAGGAAATCAGAAATAGAGTTTAGAAGATATGACCTTGCCAAAGCATCTTTTGCACACCATTGGTTGAGCCTCTCATGTTCATCCTTTGTAGGTAGGCCTCTGGTCTTGAATGAGGGCAACTCCTCATCTCCTGAGATGTATCCATACAAGCTTCTCCCTTGTAGATAGGTCTTCATTCTCAATGACCAAGCCTGGTAATTATTTCTGTCCAATTTGTCAATGAAGGAAGGGAAACCATCACCCATGATTACCTTATTTGCTCTGATACCACTGTTGGATGTGATGGCTGGATACACTTAGAAGATCAAGCTGATGCTGCAAAACCTGCTTCACACGTGCCCTCCTTTCACTCCAGATATGCTTAGTAGACTCCTTGAGCTTCCAAATGACACCAAACTATGCTATATGTACTTTGGAAATGAGTTGAGTAATGATTAGATCAAAACAGACTACTTGTGATTTCAAAGATCCTAAAAAACTTGCTATATTGGTACTGACACCTGCTCAGAGTTATGCTCAGTGTGACCAGCACACTTAAAATTGATCTAATTGCTTTTGGACATAATCAATTAGCTTAACAAGCTTTCATTTGCAAGTGGAATAAGAGGAAATGACAAACTACACTCTGAGAAATTAATTTAGCAAACTTAGGATCATCCCCGACATTTTAGGAACTATACACAGAAATACCAGAGATCACTTCGAGCGCGATTTCTCCCAGATGGTTGATCCAATAACCTTCAAATTTTGTAGCCATATAGTATGCTTCAAGCTTGTTCCAATGTGCTTTGAGTCATCCAATTTGGTTCAGTAGATCTTGAGATATGCTCTTTTGAAGTTGACAGACTTGAGGTAGATGACTCAGAGAAACCAGAGTTGAAAAGTGTGAATGTATCTATTGATTAATGTAGATGTACAAGCTCATTAGCATGCCAAGCATAGCTAAATGAGGTATTGTGGTGTAGGCTAAGATGTAGCACTAACACACACACAGATACAGTAGTGAAATGCTTCGGGAGATGAGCTCAATGAGTGAGACTAGCCCGCGAGTTTTCTTCATAGCTTTTATAAGAATTGATTGGTCATTTGAATTTGAAATTCAAATTGAAGCTCCCTTGAATATCTCTACTAAACTTAGGGAGATATTCCCTCAATCATACCATCTACTTTTCCACGACTCTAGTCTAGTAGGTGTGATTACATGATTGATAAAGTCATATAGACTTTTACATGAAATAAATGGTAAAAACAATAAGCCTATGTTCCTATGGTTCATTCTTCAAGTGATATCCTCATGAATTAATCCAAGCTAGGCTTCCAAGATCCAAGCTTTATGTTGTGTCTTCAATATTGATATCCAAGCCAATGTGTGTAGGCTTGTTTTGCACCAACATTCCTTCCTCATCTGTACCTGTAAGGATTATATCATCAACATATATGCACATGTATATGAAACCATTATCACTTGATTTAACAAGCAAGCTACTATCTGCTTTAGACACCTGAAATCCAAGTTCTTTCAAGAACTTTACAAGTCTATAATTCCATGCCCTTGGGGCCTGCTTCAAACCATACAAAGCTCTCTTGAGCTTGCACACATGATCTGGATACCTTTTATCTCTGAACCCTTGAGGTTGCTCCATGAATACATCATCTGAAATATAACCATTCAAAAAAGCATTTTTCACATCTAATTGACACAATTTCCAACCTTTACATGCAGCAATTGCTATAAGTGTCTTGATGGTTGTCATCTTTGCCACAGGACTATAAGTCTCATCATAGTCAATACCATATGTCTGAGCAAACCCTTTGACAACAAGTCTAGCTTTGTACCTAGACACACTTCCATCTGCAAATCTTTTTGTCTTATAAACCCACTTACATCCAATGATCTTCTGGCTATTTGGTTTTGGAACCAAATCCCATGTTTGATTCTCCAATAATGCATCATATTCTTCCTGCATAGCTTTCTCCCAATTTTCTTTACCTTTTGCCTCTTCATATGTAGAAGGGTCTTCATCTGTTTTAATCATGTAAGCATAATCTTTGGTAGCCAGAAATGAAGTATCATAGCTATACCTTGTAGGTTGCCATTTGTTCCTTGTAGACCTCCTAAGTTCTCCACTTCTTGAGGTTTCTGGTTCTTCATATTCAGGATCAAACCTAGGTGTTTCTTCCACTTCAACCTGCACTTCATTATTCTCTTCTTCATTAATTATTTGAACCTTTGACTTACCTTTCCTTTGGCTCACAACCTCTTCATCATCTGTATTAATATTGATAGTACCTGCATACCAAGTACCTTGCTCATCAAATGTAACATCTTTTGATACAAGAAAATGTTTTGTGGATGGATTCCACAACCTGTATCCCATCTGCTTATCATCATAACCAATAAACACATATTTTTCAGCTTTAGGTTCCAATTTGTGCCTTAATTGTGATGGTACATATGCATAGGCCAAACATCCAAATACTTTGCAATGATCTAGTGTAGGTCTCTTACCCCACCATGCCTCATAAGGTATCATTCCCTGCAAAGCTTTACATGGTAACCTATTGACCAAATAAGTAGCTGTATTTACAGCCTCAGCCCACAAATAATTAGGGCAATTTTTCTCCTTCATCATGGACCTTGCAAACTCAACAAGAGTTCTATTTCTCCTTTCTGCTACACCATTTTGTTGAGGAGAGTACCTGCAAGTAACTTCACTTTTTATACCTGCATTCCACAAATAATCACTGAACTCATTAGAGAAATACTCTCCCCCTCCATCTGACCTTAATCTCTTCATCTTATGACCTGTAATTCTTTCTGCATATGCATGATAGTGTTTAAATGTATTAAACACTTCTGACTTATCTTTGATCACATAAATAGTGATCCATCTAGTAGCATCATCAACATAAATCACATAATACCTTGACCCATTTATACTGAAATCCTTTGATGGTCCCCACACATCTGTATGTACCAACTCAAGCTTCTCTGAGTACATAAAACCATGCTTGGAGTAAGAATGCTTATGAGCCTTACCTAATTGACATGCGTCACATCTGTATGTCATATGTTGACCTGCAACATTAGGCAAACCAAGCACTGAACCATTGTTAATCATGTCTTTAATACCTCTTTCATTGAAATGTCCAAGCCTCTTATGCCAAAGATCTAACTCAGAGATCTTATGTCCTCCATATGTGAACATGGCATGACCAATATTACCTTGAATCTTCAATGTGAACAATCTTCCTTCTTTCTTCCCTGAAACAATTTGTTTATACCCATTGCTAGGGTCTTCCACAAACACTCCTTCATTAGTGAACCTTACTTCATAACCTTTTTCCACAATTTGTCCTACACTTATCAAATTCTTAGGAATTGTAGGAACATACAAGACCTTACTCAATAAGGTGCTTCCATCCTTGGCCTTCACTGATCCAATTGACTTCACATTGTGCTTTGTGTTGTCACCTGTTTGAACAACATGATTAAATGCCTTATTCTCCAAATCAGTCATCAAGGCTATATTACCACTCAGGTGATTGCTACACCCTGAATCAATGTAGAAGACTCTTTGATCTTCATTCTGCCTTTCACAAGTTGCATTCATTATCAATGTTGAATCTTCCTTTTGATCTGAAGCATAATTGTAGTAGGTGTTGTTATATTGTTGACTTTGGAAACCTCTACCTGCATTTCTTCCAAAGTAACCCCTACTACCTCTACCTCTGAAATTACCTCTTTGATTTCTGCCACCTCTTCCTCTTGCATTATAGTTTTGATTATATCCACCATTACTCTGATTATTATGCCAACAATCATTAGCTAAATGATTTGTCTTACCACAAATCCAACAAGCTTTGCCTCCATCTTTGTTGTTTCTGCCTCTTCCTCTACCTTTGCCACCTCCTCTTCCTCTTAGGAAGTTGGCTTGACTAGTTGTTCCTTCATCTTCATTTGCTTGTTGCTTTCCTTTGCTATTCTTCTTCTTGTCCTTTGAGTACATTGCATGACCTGCACTCTTGCCACCATCTCCTTTAACATCCTGCTCAAATGTTAGCATATGACCTAGCAACTGATTTAAATCAGGAGTGAAATGATCAAGTGATAACTCTGTAGACAAAATGAATGGCTTCCATTTGTCATCACCTCTCAAACCTGTAAGAATTTTCCTTACCAATTTATCCTCCTCAATGTCTTCATCAACAGCTCCTAAAGCATCTGCAATATCTTTCATTCTTATCACATAGTCTGAAATGGATTGTGAAGCCTTCTTCTTAAAGGTGGTAAACTCTGCCCATAAGGATGCCTTCCTTGACTTAGTAGTATTCTGGAAGTGCTCCTCCAAAGCATTCCAAATATCAGTTGCACTTTCAAGACCTGGAATATGAGGTAACAAGTAATCATTGACTGCCATATAGATAATGCTCCTAGCTTGAGCATCTTTCTTCATCCAATTTTTCAAATCTGCTAACTCTTCCCTAGTTGGAACACTAGGATCTCTGAACTGTGGCTTCTCTTCTTCTCCTGTGATGTAAGCTATTAAATCTTTGCTCATAAGATGAGCTTCCATCCTCATTGACCATGCAGGATAGTTTTCCCTATCCAATTTCTCTATCTGTAGAGAATCTCCCATCTTGTGTCCACCTGTGTATTGAAATCTTCAAGCTTTATGAATAATATATGTACCTTTACTTCAAATTAGAGTCCTTCTGTCTTTCTTGATGTCGTATAGTCTCCTCCTCAAGCTTTGCCTTCAAGCTTTCTCCTTTTAGTTCTTAAGTTGTTGAATTTCTTGAATCTGCAACAGTCGGGATCCTCCTTTCGTTGATTTTGATGTTTCCTGCTCTAATACCACTGATGGAGAGTGTTAATCTCCAAAAGAACAACCTACTCTTGAATTTAGAACACCTCTATATCAAGAGTAAGTCAAAACGTTCACCAATTTAAGTTATCAATGACCAAATATCAATTTCTTGACTAAACTGTGAAGAAGGAATTTCCTCAGAAAGTCTGCTGCATAAATCTTACTCATTGACTGAGTAAATGTGTAAAGTTTTTTATGAAACTTTGCACAAAGTGTCGCCTGAAGATTGCGCACCTTCTCCAAGTTGAATTACTTCAAAAGGTTCAGTAGATCTTGAGAAATCTACTTACCAAGTCAGCTATGTCTAAATCTGCACTTCTGAGAAGTCGATTTGGACACCCCTAACTTCTTAACTTTAATTCTCTCAGTATAAAACCCGTTTAAGCAAATGCTTTTAGCCACGAGTAGCTTACCTTCCAACTTAAAGATTAAGTGCTTACTTGCACAAAACTTTAAACTGTGGAGTGAGAAATGATCAAATCATTAAGATCGAAATTTGCGCCTGTTTCAGGAACCAGTGAGTACTTTCTCACATGTAAATGTTCCTACACACAATTCTCTTAGCCTGATCACAATTAGACTCTCAAACTCTAGCCATAGATTGATTAACTATGGACTTAGATATCTCCAAAAGGAATTCACAAAAGATCTATCACACAAGGAGAAAACACAGAAACATCGGGCACAATTTTTCTTTCTATTTCTCAGAAATTTACAACTGAGTGAGGATAGAGAGTTCAACTCACTTCACGCATGTCTAATGACATTTTCTACTTCTCAATACACTAATCTCATGATCTCCTATTGTCTCTCCTTGTCTTCTCTACTTGCCCCGACATTTTCAAAAGTATTTATAGGCAATTATGTATAGACTTATATCAAAGCATAAGTATAAGTAACCTATGTCTTAACTAATGTACATATGTGTACTTGTCTTTCACTCTGTGAATGTATCCATCTTCTTTGCTTCAAAACTTGATCTCATCTCCATCTTTTGTCCTTCAAATCTTCAATTGGTGATTGGTCTGCACCAACACACTTATAGCTAGTTATCTTTTGCAAGATCTAAGTTAATTTTATGGTCATCAAAGAAACAACCAACTATGGCATTCTCATCAACTAAAGCTGAATATAGAGACCTAGCAAATGCAACAGAAGAAGCAATGTGGTTAAAACTACTCTACTGAGATTTAGGGATACGTACATACACTCCAATGATATTTGGAGATAACACTAGCTCACTTCATTTGGTTTCTAATCATATATACCATGCAAGGACTAAGCCCAAAAAAGATCATTATCATTATGTGAGAGAGAAGTTACTTAGCAAGCACATACAATTGTCCTATGTATCAACCAACTTGCAATGTGCAGATATGCTAACCACATCTTTGGATGGAACTAAATTGAGCATATTCAAGATGATGATTGTATTGCACGAGATTAAAGAGAATTGAAGCCCACGCATACTAGGCTTGAGGGGGGGATGTTGGTGTAATTATGCCAAGCCTAACTGCTTGATCATTTATCATAAAGCTCATATGTACATTCATGTATTAACACATGAATGATCTCTTGTAAAACATTCACTTTCTATCCATTGTAAAATAACATACATGGAATCACTTCAATCACGAGTTCTTAGGAGAATCTTTCCACGACTTATTTGGTCAAAACTTATGGCAAGTAAAGTCCTAAACCTTTGGAACAGTTTTAGGTAAATACTCAACTTCAAATTTGAATCTTGAAATAGCAAGTGTTTAGTTTATAATGAAAGCCAACTTACCTATTTTAGTCCAATGATTTGAGGATCATCTTCCAAGGAACCTAAGTGATTATTTGTGCTTCCTAGAAATCTCAAATTCTGGTGGAACTTTGGATAATTACGGGCTTGGTTTGGAGAATTTTGGTGATAGCTCTACTTTGGGTTCTGATTTTGATGAAACTGGTGTATTGTTGGATGAAAGTTTTGGTGAAAATCCCACTTCAGAAGTCCACTATGATGAATGGAAGTTTGGTGTAGGCATGTGGGGAACGACTTAGAACATGTAAGACGATAGGATTACACAGTAGCAATTAGGTTTAACTGGTTCAAATCATTCGGCAATAACATTTCCTCTTGGTTTAAACAACATGAGTGGTTCGCAACAGAAACAACACCAACAATAAGAGCAACAACAATAGCAACATCAACAGCAACATCATCAACACAACAACAACAACAACAACAACAGTAGGCCATACCACCACGATCGGTACCTGTTGGAGTTACGTATACGAAATTTGGAGGATTTCTTGTTGATGATCCGGGTGCACATGTAAAAACTTCTGAAATCAATTATGTTGTACTCAACTATCCAGCGGATCCGGCATATAAGGCTATAGTGTTCCAATCTATGCTGCTTAATGAGGCTGCTCGATGGTTAACTAAATATGATATTAATCATTTTGGTCAATACGATGATGTTAAGGATGACTTCTTACAACGATTTTGGTTGAAGAAAAATGCAGTTGAGATCTTTGACTATCTACAAAACAATAGACAAAAACCACACCAGAATGTGCAGGAGTATGCAACTTCATTTCGTACTCATCTACGACAACTGCCACCGGTGCATGCTAACCTACCTGATGATGTGATTACCCAGTGGTTCATTAATGGATTAAATCCTCAACTCAAACAAATAATTATCATACAATGTATGGGTGGTATGACTCTAGATGCGGTCATAGACATGGCATTACAATTGGAACATAAAGTGTGCAGGTTCGTTGAAGATTTGGACTGGCTGAAGGTGACCAAAGGTACGAGTGAGGATCCATTGAAACAAGTGTATTGCACAAAATGTAA
The DNA here is from genome assembly GCA_020310875.1 of Ceratopteris richardii. Lineage (NCBI taxonomy): Eukaryota > Viridiplantae > Streptophyta > Polypodiopsida > Polypodiales > Pteridaceae > Ceratopteris > Ceratopteris richardii. The sequence goes on along the minus strand of CM035413.1, from coordinate 93,868,927 downwards.
GAACCCGAGACACAGTGCTTCGACATATGCAATAAATCAAATGTACTACACTATTTGTAATATGGCGAGTCACTCCATCAAAATGTGTCTATATAATGCTAAAGTATAGGCCAGCCCAACCGTAAATGCTATAATACAGGAGGAGGGACAATAGGTTGCCCACTATGTACCACTGCAGTTGAAGAATACTTCCTACCAAAGTTATAAAACCTATAGGGGAACGTGAGCAAACAACTTCGGCCCACCCAGTGGAACTCCGGTCAATTGGGTGAAGGCACATCTCTTCCACCATCTAGATGCCATTTCTGTGTTGAGATTGAACATATCCGCAGATATTATAAAGAGGCTAGTATGATAAACGGAGAAAATAACGACAGCATCCAATGGCCAACATGGTATATATTTCAACAGTGGATGGCAGTAATTCAAACACGGTCCGACAAGAAATTACAACGAGCTGCTGAGATTTTTGAGCCTAGCATTCAAGAGAAACAGAGGGTTTTTACCAAAGCAAGTGCATGGGCCAGTCAAGAACCAACAGTTTTTCCCGATCCAGTGCCTATAGTCCAGCAGACAGAACCGAATCTACCACCAAAAGGACCGAGTCCAGTGAGTAGGTCATCGAACAGCCCATCGAATTCGGTATCGGGTACATCGAATTTTGAGTCTATGTGGAATATTCTATCGCAAGCATCTATTACATACCATTGGGGCAATTGTTAGCCTTGGTTCCAGGTGTATGACAACAATTTCAACAACAAGTTTGTCGAGGATCTTCGTGTACACCTAGTACGGCCACTATTAGTCTAGAAACTGATTCTACGATGGATCATGTTGTTCCTTTAATTACTGTATGGTATAAAAACCACAAAATTACTCAAGTATTAGTTGATGGAGGCTCCGGTGTGAATATTGCTATGACCCCACTTTGTAAAAGATTAGGATGGACTCAAATTGAACCTGTTCAGTTTTTTGTGAGAATGGCTGATCAATCAAGGGTCTATCCATTGGGCTTGGTGCGAGATATACCCATTAATCTTCAAGAAGCAGTGTTCCAGATTACTTTCGTTGTTCTAGAATTACCTGACTCAAGCCTAGATTACAACGTACTGTTAGGGAGGCCCTGGCTAAAACAAGCCAAAGTCTTGTAGGACTGGTCTGCACACAAACTTATTTTCAAAAGTAATCATCGGAAATATGTAGTATCGTTGGATGAGATGAAGCCATGTGACCTTCATGCTTGACCCTATGTAGCCAAACCTGTGCATATGTTGGATTGACTTTTAGTTGATGAAGAAGAACCTTTTCTCCATGCTAACCAAGACTTTCTTGCCCTTGGTACAATCGACTTACAGGCAGTTGCAGATAGTTGGAACTCGATAGTTTCTTCGGTAGTTTTGGGTTATAGAAGAAGGGGACCTAGTTATGGACCAAGTTGTGAATGCCCAGAGTTTCCACCACTTATTGCAGTCACCTGAGGATATATCCATGCCACCACAGTGTTATGTACCAAAAGATCAGCTTATCACCTGCAATCTAGGAAATGAGGGTACATCATGACCGGTCAAGTTTAAGGTTGGGTTACCGAAAACTTTTCAAAATGAGCTACTACAGTTGTTGACAGAGTTTCAAGATGTATTTGCGTGGGAATATCGAGATATGAAAGGGTTGGACCCTCACATCTATCAACACCGTGTAATGCTCAAGCCGGATGCGCGTCCAATCAAGCAACCTAGTTATCGCATGAGGCCCAATTATGCTGCTCAAGTGAAAGCATAATTGGATCGCTTGCTGAAAGTAGGTTTCATCGTCCCCATTGAGCATGTTATCTATCGTGCCAAAGAAAAATAAGCACTTACCTATCTGTGTGGATGACCAAAAAAAAGAGTGACGATCGTGTCGGATCCCTTCCCACTTTCCTTTTTGGATACAATGCTCCATGATGTTGCCAGATGAGAAATGTATTCCTTTTTGGATGGTTATAGTAATTAGGTGTGGATGGCTGAAATGGATATACGGAAGACTTCGTTTATTACAAATTGGGTTGTATATGCATGTACGATGATGTGGTTTGGTCTTTGCAATGCTCCTAGTACCTTCCAACGATGCATGCAAGAGTTTTTTTTCCCCTACTTAACCACCTTTATGCGGGTGTATCTAGATGATTTTTTGTTATCAGGTGACACATTGGCTCACTTCTATCACCTATGGTACTGCTTCTCTAAGTGTCGAGAGTTTCATTTGTGCTTAAATCCCAACAAGTTAGTCCTTTTGGTTTCCTATGGCAAGTTGCTTGGTCATATTATTTCAAAGCAAGGCATTCAAGTGGATCTAGATAAAGTGAAAGCCATGTTGCATGCACCTACCCCTACGACACTAAAGGAAGTTATGAGATTCGTGGGCCAGATACGCTGGCATGGGCGACATCTGTGGTGGCTCGCACATTTAGCCATACCCCTCAATCTGTTGATCACTAGCAATCCCTGATAGTTCTTGTGGATTGAGGAGTGCCAAATTTCCTTTGATCGACTGAAAACACTCTCAACCTAGGCTCCTATACTACAAGCACCAAATTGGCAGCTTCTATTCCATGTCTTTGTGGATGCATGGGATAGTGCCATCGATAGTGTGCTCGTGCAACCACAAGATAAGTGGTTTCGTCATGTCTATTATGCTAGTTGATGATTAGCTATTGCTGAATGGAATTATTCCATCACTGAGTGGGAATGTTTGGGCTTCGTTTATTCAATGAAGAAATTTCGGCACTATTTGCTGGGATGCCAATTTACCTTTCATGTGGATCATGCTGCTCTGGCTTATCTTGTCCGCCAACAACATTTAGGGGGTTGTTACTACAAGAATTTGATTATGTGGTTGTACATCATCTAGGGTCAACACATGCGCTAGCTGATTTCTTATCTCGGCTTGATTCCGATGAACTTCCTGGTGGAATTGATGATACTACCCCTGCTATGTATGCGACTAATTCGGTCGAGGATGATTGTCAGGAGCTCCTGGTGGCACCTTCGTATTATGATACTCTTCTGACCTTTCTCACTAGTGGAAGCCCCCAGACTAATACTTCTACTTCGGCTTATCGTAAATTGGAAATGTATAGCTGATGGTTTCATATCATTGTAGGACAGTTGTATTACATGGATCCCTCTGATGCACTATTACGGTGTATCCCACCCCATGAAGTTCCTTCGATTATTGACATGGCCCATTCTACTCCTTCTAGTGGTCATTTTTTGATCGATCTTACTTATTGAAAAATTCTACACAGTGCTTTATGGTGGCCCACTATGCAGTGTGATATTGCTGCTTATGTCAAAAAGTATGATTCTTGCCAACGATCGGGACAACCTTTACAACGAAATCATTTTCCACTGCAGTGTGTCACTCTCCTTGAACCTTTTCAAAAGTGGGGCTTGGATTTCATTGGTCCCATTACACCTCCTGCTACGATTAGTAACCATTGATATATACCTGCTTGTACAGATTATGCTACTCGGCGGCTGAAGCTTGGGCTTTACGGTCTGCAACTGCATCAGTGGTGGTCAAATGTTTGATGACTGATGTTTTCCCTCGGTTCGGTCTTCCCGTAGAGATTGTTTCGGATCAGGGCACACATTTTATTAATTCCTTAATGCAAGCGCTTACCCGGACCTTGAAGATTGTTCATAAATTTAGTTCCCCTTATTATCCTCATGCCAATGGTCTTGCTAAAAGTACCAATAAAACCCTACTTAACATGCTCAAGAAACTAGTTTTGGAATGTCCGGAGCATTGGGATCAATTCCTTCCTTCAGTCCTGTGGGCTTATCATACTACTTACAAAGTGGCTACAGGCAATACACCTTTCAAATTGGCATATGGATTGGAGGCCATTGCACCCATGGAGGTGGTGGTACCTAGCCTAAGGGGGGGGCACTAGATCATGAGCTCTTGCCGAAGGAATCCTTTCCTTTCTTGTTGGATGTGTTATGGTCCTTGGACGAACAATGCCTGGAAAGTTTTCTGATGTTGCAAGAAGTGCAATTGCGCCAAGCTAAGACACATGATCGGTTTCTTTGCACTCTCGTTTTTACCAAAGGACAATTAGTTATGTTTAATAATGCTAAGTCTAATTGTTCAGCGATCAAGTTCAAACTTTGGTGGTTTGGTCCTTACCGTATTATAGATCAGGTCGGACCCGCTACATTCCAATTATCCACTTTAACTGGTAGTCTTCTACCTAAATCCATAAATGGATCGTAACTCCGTACGTATTATGCCCCCCCTTCCTCATCTTGATTATTTATTGGTAATTTTAGTCTCCATCCGGTCTATGTTACTGTTTTCGCGTGACTTATCTTTTCCTTTCGTGCTTTCGGTTGATCGACTAACTGTAAAATTACGTTTTATTACCTAACCATAATTAGTTGCCACAATATGTGTCTAGTATTCTGTTAATGCATGCATGTCGACATTATGTTTGCATATTCCCAATAACTAGTGATGATTATGTTTTCTTCCCACGTTTCCATTCGGTGTTTTTACTAAATCCTGTTCTTCTTCCTCTCTCCCACTATTGTGTTTTTGCACTATGAGTGCTCTGTGTTCTCGTCTCCATTTGCACTATCTTGCTTGCCATGGAAGCTTTAGCTAATACTGCTACTTTTCGTGCTGGCATCGCTCCTAAATTGCGCGAGTTTTTGTGCACCCGTAGACTTTTAGCATTTGCCAAATTGCAATGGCATTCGATCGAATGCCACCCCTTATTTGCGAAGATCATTTCTACCATAGATGATACTCTCGGTACCAAAACTTGTTGGCCGCTCGCATGTCTTAACCCGTGCATTGTCGTCAATCTCAAAACCATAGCCGAGGGTTTCCATCTCCCCCACGAAGGTAGTTTAGGCGTGCCCCTCCTTCCTATGACTACCATGAAGCAGCTCTTTCCGTGTCAATCATCCAATGAATTTGCGATTCTATGTCATCCTGAATCAGAGTGCTCAGCCCTGCAGTTTTTGGTGGCTGCACTCAACCTCCAAAAATGCACTTATGGTATTTCACGACCCTTTTACTTTATGATGGATATCGCGGCATGAGAACCAGTTAATTGGGCCCTCTTCTTCTTCTGGTGAATTCATCGCGAATGTCAGGTACTGTCCAGATAGCTTGCGAAGGGTGACATCCCTTGCACCTGATTACCTCATCTATTGACTTTCCTTCTCACGGTGATTCAACAAGAGGAGCCTCCTCCAATGGAAACCCTTCTTTTTCATGAAGAATCCATGTAGGTAATAGAGATTGAAGACAATTACAACCTCTTATAGTTGTTTCAGGGGAATCATCGCAAACTGAGTCCCTCCCAGAGTCAAGTTCAGCCGTCCTCAACCGTCCAATTGCAGGATACTGCCTCCTCCGCATAGATCCTCTCTGCTCCACAATCCTCTAAGGATCAAGCCGCTCTAGACACTGTATTGGAAGACGTTCATCCTAGTGATACGGTCCTGCAACCACAACGTCACTCTCAAGAGCAAGCACCCAACACCGTCACGGAGGTTGTGCAACTCATGGAGAAAGTGCAAAGTGAGTACGTGATTGTGCAACCAGATATGCAACCTATTACGGTAACAACTCTTGCCTTACCGTCTTCACCCAAAAATCCACTTCTTCCCCTTGCTCCATCCAAAGTACCTTTGCCAACTAGCCCTCCTACTTCACCACGACATTCGGTAGCCCTTAGCCATTCCCAACCCATCCCTTCCTCCCCAAATTGTTCATCCCCTTCTTCTTCCACCACAATCTCGCCTTATCCCTCTCAACCTCTCTCCACCATCATCTCTAACTCCTTGGCTCAATTAGCCCAAATTGGGAACTACATCATCCACCTTTCCCAGCATCTCCATCACCACTTACAAGTTACCCATAAATCCCTACGTATGCAGCATCAATCCAAGGTTGATCTCCTTGAATTGAACATTGCACCACTCTAGGAAGAGGTGTTAGCAGCAAAAGTAGATGCAGGCTCATTGCAGGAACAACTCCAAATTCTCCAAGGACAGTTGATCGAGAAGGATGCCATCATTGCAGCTCACGATGATGAGATCAAACAACTAACTCAAACAATGGCTGATAGGGAGGATGCACTAAAGGCCTTGGGTGATCTGCTAGAAACAATGCGACTTTAACTCCTTACGGTTGAACAGAAGGGTCAAGAGATGGTTGAGCAAGCCTTACAGGTAGAAACAGAATTAAAGAAAGTCATAAAAGAACTCTTCCAGAAAAGCCAATCACTCGAAGAGGAAATAGGCTGAAATCTGAAGCTGAAGAAGGATGTTGAAGCCATCCAGAAAGAAAGGCAAGATTTTTTCAAAAGAATGTAGTTTCAGTCACAAGAGCTTGAAAGAAGGGAGAAACAACTCGGTATCCATCAAAAGCGATTATCTCGCATTGATGCGGAGATGGAAGAAATGAAATTACGTTGTGATGCTATGCTCGCTAATGATTTTTACCTCCAAGAAGCTTTTTTGCAGAATCAAGCCGAAGTATTACCCTCTAAGGTTATGGCTTCCATCTCTGTGCGGACTGATGCACACTTGATCGAACCTCAAATTTTACAGGAGATGCTTGAATCCCTCAAGCAGAAAATCTCCCATACTTTTAAGTTAGCTCGAACCATGTATATCCAAGGAATCTTTGACAATTCTTAACTCTTGTAATTACCCTGCTAGGTTCGATTCCATTGTGTGTGCGAGTGTCAGGCTGTCGGAATATTATTTAGAAGAATAATTGTAATTAAGAAAATTCGTGCACTAAAAGGGTGTAGTGCAAAACGTTGTAACATTTTCCTAGTTAATAGAAGAAATATGTGGAAGAGACGATAGACGCGTCGCTGAACCATCTTGTCAGGGCGATCGGCTAGACTTGATTCTGTCGCACATTATTTAAGCTATGGTGTCATTTGTGTTGTTAAAGATTCAGTATTGAATGAAAAAGGTTCTGTGTTAACAATTAATTGTGTGGTGAATGAAGCGCGATTATAACAATAATAGTAAATGAATGAATAAGAAGTTCTGCACATGTGGTTACGGTGATTGTTAAGAACTTGTTATGCGCTAGAAGTAGTAGTTGAATATGTGGTAATAGCTAGAAGTTAATCACTGATGGGGAAAATACATAAAGGGCCTCTGTATTATAGATGGCTGACCATCCCAAGAACCCACGTATAGATTGGTTAGTAATTTAGATTAACCGTAGAAGATTAACAAGCTCTTTTGTGATGCAAATCGGGCAAGATCTAAAGAGGATAGGATAAGCACATCTAATTACCTTAATTTTGTAGGTACAAAGTTGATTTCATGGTCTTCCAAGAAGCAACCAAAAGTTTCTTTTTCTCAGCAGAAGCTAAATATAGGGGGCTTGCAAATGCTACATAAGAAGCTATGTGGACTAGGACGTTATATTCAGATTTAGGTTTAAATACTTCAACTCAATATATATTTGGAGACAATATGAGTTCATTACATCGTTTTGCTAATATATCTATCATGTGACAACCAGAAATATAGAAGCTCACTACCATTATGTCAAGAAAAAGATCATAAGTCAAGATATAAACCTCTCATATGCATCTACACATCAACAATGTGCAGATATGATGACAAAGGCATTGGATGGAAGCAAACTCAGTAGGTTCAAATCAAAGATTTGTTTGTAGGAAATCATGATGGATTGAAGACTCAAGCATCTTAGGCTTGAGGGTGAGTTTTTTGGTGCAATTAGCAACCCTAAGTGCATCGCTAAAACCTTAGGACTATACATTCATTTAGCTCTTCACAAAGGAAAACTACATATGAACACTTGCTTATCAATTTGGTTGTGTTTACCTTGGATAAATGTAAAATCAAAGAGAATACGGAATCTTGTGATGTTAGGAAGTTCAAACCATGACTCATGTGGTAGAAGGAATCAATTCAAATCATCCCTATTAGTGAAAGTAGCATAAAACCTAAAACCTCCCATAGATGTGGTCTTTCCAGAACCCCAAACATCTATCTGTACTATTTCTAGTACATCCTCACTAACATGCTTGTCATGCAAAAATGATGCTTTCGACCGTTTGCCAAATCAACATGTTGCACATACCTTTTGCATTTCTACAACTTGAAATTTGGTAGTCCATTGATAATCTCCTTTGACCTCATCAATTTCAGCCTCTACAAGCTTGCATGTCCAATTCGTTTGTGCGAGATCTCTATATCAACAATCACTCTGCACATTTTGCAAACATGGTTGCATTCATTTCAAGAATTTTCACATTTAAGATGAACATCCTACCCACCTTGTTTCCTTTGGCAATCAATCATCCATCATGTTTATACTCTTCTACATATTATCCATCAGCATTGAACTTGACTTGTAATCCCTAGTCAACCATTTGTCCAACAAAAACCAAATTCTTTCTTATATTTGGAGTTTGTGACACATCAACAAGGTGTTTTACCTTCCCATCCTCCATAGACAGTGCTATGTTTCCTGTTTGCTCCATAGGGTGTGATGTGTCATCATCTATTTCAACATATCCGGAAACTGGCAATTTTTTGCAAACTACTAAACCTTTTCACATGACTCATCATCTCATTTGAGGCACCTGAATCAAGGTACCATACATTCCCATTCGATTCCGAAACATCATCAAACATCATATTCATCATGTGATGTTGGACAATGAACAACTTCTTAGAATCATCTACACTTATGGATGCATAGTTCTTTTGCTACCTTGTGTTGGTTTGATTCTTCAGTGTGCAATCATGTTCAAAGTGGCTAGGTTTACCACAATTCTAGCATCCTTTACTATCATTGCCTGAATCATTTCTTTGGAAATTCTTGTGGCATCTTCGGCTCCCCCTGCCTCGAAACTATCCTCTACCGCCTACATGATGTTGACTTTGGTCTTGGTTATTGTTTCCTCTTCCACTTCCAAAGCCTCTACATCTGCCTCTTCCTCTCCCATAGTAGAATACCTCAGAACTAGATTTTCCTTGGGAGTGTGAGTCCTCATCAAGATTCTTTTCTTCAATAATCAAGATGGACACCAGATCAACAAAATTCAAAATATTTTCCCTAGTATGTATAGAAGTTTTGAATTGCTTATATGCACCTCCTAAACCACGAAGGCACACTTCCACCTTATCATCATCATCTACATTCATGCCAATAGATGCAAGTGACTCACATATGCTTTTGATTTTTAGGGTTTAGTCATGTATCGACATGCCCTTTTTCTCCAATGTATGCAACTAATTATTGAGTTACAATTTTCATGCCTTTGTATTGATCTCAGATAGAGTGACTAAACTACGCACTATGATGTGATAGTTTGATCTCAGAAAAATACAGTTTCATGTGTATCGACACTACACAAAATCACTTGAAATTCTAGATCTAGAATATACGAGTGTTGCTAAACAAGACACAAGTTATAGTTTTGCAAAATGATTTGGTTTTTATGTGGGCCCCACCTTCTGAGCTCGAAATGCATATCTACCTTCACATAAATTTTCGTAGCAATCTAAGGTTGTTTATAAATCTTGCTTTCTCCATGCCTTCTCTCATACTCTTCACCATCAACCTTATCCACGAGCTCTCTATAGTGGCACTAGCTCTGATACCATGTCACGAGGAATGAGATAAGGAAGAGAGCTCACACACACACACTCACACTCAAAGAGAAGCACACACATAGATTGAGGCAAGGAAGGATGTTCTTTTTCTATCAAATAAAAGGAATGTACAAGAAACAAAACAACAATACAAGTGCAATATATAGAGAACAATACATAAGGAAAATCCCAATGTCCACGAATGAGTGAGCTAGTAAGAAAGAAATGTGCCATCACTCTCGGAAGATAAATCTAGTAAAACTCAATGAACTATCTGTGACATACATCGGCATGACCACTCTACACGTCAGAGAAATGAAAATTTAGTGTTACGTGTCATCTTGGGTCATTACATATTGAGCTTGATATCGCAACGCTCCCCCATGTGTACCTCCACTCTGTGAACCCCACCTGATGCAACAACAATACATCTAGTGGAATATATAAAGAACAATACATAAGGAAAATCCTAATGTTCAAGAGTGAGTGAGCTCAAAAGAAACAAATGTGCCATCACTCTCGATAGGTAAATCTGTTGGTGTAGACCAATCACCAATTGAAGATTTGAAGGACAAAGGATGGAGATGAGATCAAGTTTTGAAGCAAAGAAGATGGATACATTCATAGAGTGAAAGACATGTACACATATGTACATTAGTTAAGACATAGGTTACTTATACTTATGCTTTGATATAAGTCTGTACATAATTGCCTATGAATACTTTTGAAAATGTCGGGGCAAAGACAATAGGAGATCATGAGATTAGTGTATTGTGTAATAGAAAATGTCATTAGACATGTGTGAAGTGAGTTGAACTCTCCATCCTCACTCAATTGTAAATTTCTGAGAAATAGAAGGAAAAATTGCGCCCGATGTTTCTGTGTTTTCTCCCTGTGTGACAGATCTTTTATGAATTCCTTTTGGAGATATCTAAGTCCATAGTTAATCAATCTATGGCTAGATTCTGAGAGTCTAATTGTGATCAGGCTAAGAGAATTGTGTGTAGGAACATTTACATGTGAGAAAGTACTCACTGGTTCCTGAAACAGGCGCAAATTTTGATCTTAATGATTTGATCATTTCTCACTCCACAGTTTAAAGTTTTGTGCAAGTAAGTACTTAATTTTTAATTTGGAAGGCAAGCTATTAGTGGCTAAAAGCATTTGCTTAAACGGGTTTTATACTGAGAGAATTAAAGTTAAGAAGTTAGGGTTGTCCAAATCGACTTCTCAGAAGTGCAGATTTAGACATAGCTGACTTGGTAAGTAGATTTCTCAAGATCTACTGAACTTTTTGAAGTAATTCAACTTGGAGAAGGTGCGCAATCTTTAGGCGATACCTTGTGCAAAGTTTCATAAAAAAATTTACACATTTACTCAGTCAATGAGCAAGATCTATGCAGCAGACTTTCTGAGGAAATTCCTTCTTCACAGTTTAGTCAAGAAATTGATATTTGGTCATTGATAACTTAAATTGGTGAAGGTTTTGACTTACTCTTGATATAGAGGTGTTCTAAATTCAAGAGTAGGTTGTTCTTTTGGAGATTAACATTCTCCATCAAAATCTAGTAAAGATCAATGAAGTATCCCTGACATATATCACCAGAACCACTATACATGTTACAGAAATGAAAAAGTGATACATGTCATCTTCGATCATCAAGTGTTGATCTTGGTATCTCAACTTTCCCCCTCAAGCTCAATGCGAGAGAACAAGGATTACGACCACCATATGCTTGAGAGATAACTCTCCTCCCAACCAAATGCCTCTATATATAGCTCTCTCCAGGGGACTGCCTTCTTGGGCAGGTGGATACTAACCATCCATGTGTCAGCCATGTAACTACATGTGCGCCAAGTGTCCCAATTAACTCGAGTTAACTCAAGTGGATGCTTCTAGAAGGCTCTAGATCTCTTTGGGCAAAATACTCTCCCCATGTTCCCCATGGGGATTGAACCTGTTGGAGAAACAATCACTAACTGGACATATATTTGAAGGTCAAATCTTAGGAAGAAAACCCCATGCCTATGTAAAGGGAAAAATTCACAAATGTATCATATTTGTAAAGTTAGTTCACTTTAGTTCTAGAAGTTTTTTAAAAATCACGAGAATACGAAAATCTATATAAGTTAGTTAGTATTAACTGACGCGGTGAGAAGAAGAAGGAAGACAATGAGAAAGTGAGGAGAACTCATTTTTGTATGACTTAGTATAGTCGGGCTTCTCTGAGCGAGAAAGCACTTGTAAGCTTCTGAGTTTTCATAGTTATGACAAGAACTAGTTAAAGTTCTGTGTATAAGTCTTCTTCCTCCATCTCCAGTGTTTGTCTTCTGTGTAATGATTTGAAAGGCTGAAGGTTTCCAAGAAAGTCGATGCGTGGCATCGAATGTATGTTGAAAGGTTGAGTTTTATGCGAGAAGTCGATGCTTGGCATCGAATCTCACTTGATAAGTCCTTATCTTCATATCTGATTTTTATCTACTACCAAATCTTTTTGAAAAGATGAAGTTTGTGGAGCAACTCGATCCTTGGCATCGAGTTTGAGCATAAAGTCGATGCCTGGCATCGACTTCTAGCATACAAGTGGTCTTCTTCATGTGTGTGTAAAAGAGAGTATTTCTGGTGCAGAAAAAGGGCCTAAAAAAGCTCAAAGTCGATGCCCGGCATCGACCTTGACTGAAATTCGATGCCAGGCATCGAATTTTTTATTTTTGGACACCAGGATTACTAAAACAAGAAAAAATTCCAATTTTGGAAGGTCATACAGGGTCATCTTGTGAAGGCCATAACTTGAGTTCTAGAGATCCGTTTGATGCATATGATAGCCTGTTGGAAAGCTCTACTCTTCTAGATTCAGCCTATAAAGTTTCATGGAGAAATAATACTTGAGCTAGGAGAAATTAGCAAAATACTGAAGGTATGTCATTTCGGTGACTAGGAATTTCTGTAGAAGCAAAGTTCTCACTTTAGGCTATCATTTCTCAAAGTTTGGAGTGGCAATGAGTTAATGGTGACCATAGAGGTGTTCTAGTGTCACATTAATTCATTTCTTGTGGTGTTTCATACATCAACAAGTGGTATCAGAGCAGAAAGATTCTCGAGAGCAGAAGACGACAAAGGTACGAGAAGTTTTGTAAAGTTTTCCATTAAAGTTTGAAAGGTGAAGCATTTGAAGACACAAGGCATTAAAAGGTTACTTCGAAAGTATCTTCATACACAAAGAACTCCAAAAGGTATTATCCTTTATCTTTTAAGCTCACAGGTTGCAGCAGAAGGAAAGGAGTATGGCAAAGTCAAAGAGGAGGCTACGGTAGAGGTGGAGGAAGAAGTTGGGGACAGAATCAATCCTACAACACCACCTACTACAACTATGCAAATGACACACAGAATGAAAGTCATACATCATTGATGATGAACTCAATCAACACATCAGATAAAGAAGATCTAAAGGTATTTTACATTGACTCCGGATGTTCTAATCATTTGTCAGGAAACATAGAATTGATGTCAGATTTAGAAAAAGGCATTTCTAGTCACACAGTTCAAACTAGTGATAATACAAGACATAGTGTACATTCAATTGGAAAAGTGAAATGCAAGAGTGGAGCAGATTTGCTAACCAATGTTTTGTATGTTCCTACAATACCTAAAAACTTGATTAGTGTGGGACAGATAGTTGAAAAAGGTTTTCAAGTCAGGTTTACAAATGAAGGAGTATTTGTGGAAGATCCAGAGAATGGATATAATCAGATTGTCTCTGGTAAGAAAGAAGGTAGACTCTTTACTTTAAGAGTACAAGGGAACATTGGTCAAGCTTTGCTCACACATGGTGAAGGAGTGATTACAGAACTTGATCTCTGGCATAAGAGATTAGGTCATTTCAATGAAAGAGGAATTAAAGCTATGGTTGCTAATCAGTCTGTACTAGGATTACCAAATGTGCAAAGTCAACATATGGTTTATAAATGTGAAGCATGTCAAATGGGTAAAGCACACAGGTTACCATTTCAAAAGAAAGGTTTCAAATATGATGGAGTACTTGAGCTCATTCATACAGATGTATGGGGACCAACAAAAGAAGCATCTATCAGTGGCTCAAGGTATTATGTTCTTTTCATTGATGATGCTACAAGATGGATAACATTATATGTTTTGAAGGAAAGATCAGAAGTGTTTGGAGCTTTCAAGCATTTTCATGCATATGCAGAGAGAGTCACAGGTCAAAAGCTTAAAAGGCTGAGGTCTGATGGAGGGGGAGAATACTTCTCCCAAGAGTTAAATGATTATCTTTGGAATGCAGGTATTAAGAGAGAAATAACTTGCAGGTATACACCACAACAAAATGGTGTAGCAGAAAGAAGAAACAGGACTTTGGTTGAGTTTGCTAGAGCTATGTTGAAGGAGAAGAATTGTCCAAATTATCTTTGGGCTGAAGCTGTAAATACAGCTACATATCTTGTGAATAGATTACCATGTGCAGCTCTCAATGGTATGACTCCATATGAAGCTTGGTGGGGTAAGAAACCAACACTAGATCATTGTAGAGTGTTTGTATCAATTGCATATGCTTATGTGCCATCACAGCTTAGGCATAAACTTGAACCAAAGGCAGAAAAATATGTGTTCATTGGTTATGATGAAAAGCAGATGGGTTACAGGTTGTGGAATCCTTTAACCAAACAATTTCTTGTTTCTAGAGATGTTACATTTGATGAACAGAAAAGTTGGTATGCAGATCAAAGTCATACAGCTGAAGAATTTGAAGAAGAGGTAAGAAGATGTGAGAAAGGAAAACACAATTGTGCAGGTAAATAGAGATGAAGACTATATGCAAGCAAGTACATCCAGAAGTGGATTAACAAGAAGGAATGAAGAAGCTCCTATATTTGATGAAGAAGTGTATCCAGACACATATGAAGAATGTGAACCAAGAAGGTCAAGCAGGACTAGAAGACAACTAGAAAGGTATTCTTATGATACTTCTTACATAACTCAGAAGAACTATGCATATATGGTCAAAGATGATGAAGAACCTCAGAACTATGATGAAGGTAAAGGTAAGAAGCAATGGGAAGAAGCAATGAAGGAAGAGTTCAATGCACTGGAGGAGAACAACACATGGGAACTTGTTCCTAAACCAAATGGTAAGAAAGTAATTGGAAATAAATGGGTTTATAAAGTGAAGAAGCTTGCAGATGGAAATATAGCCAGATACAAAGCTAGATTGGTGGTGAAAGGCTATGCCCAGACTTATGGCATAGATTATGATGAGACATTCAGTCCCGTAGCTAAGATGTCAACTATAAGGACAATCATTGCTATTGCAGCTTCAAAAGGATGGACTCTAAGTCGATTGGATATAAAAAATGCATTCTTGAATGGATACATATCAGATGAGGTATACATGGAACAACCTCAAGGGTTTATAGATTCCAGGTATCCAAATTTTGTTTGCAGGTTGAGAAGAGCATTGTATGGATTGAAGCAAGCTCCAAGAGCTTGGAACTATAGACTGGTGAAGTATCTCAATGATCTTGGATATCAAAGTTCAAAAGCAGACCCAAGTCTACTTATCAGAAGAACAGAGGAAGGTACAATCTACATTTGTATTTATGTAGATGACATTATAATCACAGGTACTTCAGATGAAGGAATCAAGGAGGTAAAGAGATTGCTTGAAAAAGAATTCAAGATCAGTGACCTAGGAAAGTTATCATACTTTCTTGGAATGGAAGTTACTTATACAGATCATGGCATATATGTGTCACAAGAAAGGTATCTTCTGAACTTGTTGAAGAAGTTTGATATGGAAAATTGCAGAGAAGCTTCAACTCCACTTGAAGTTAATCACAAGCTCAGTAAATATGATGGTGCAGACTACAAAGATATGAGGAAGTATCAATCTCTTGTGGGTAGTTTGATTTATGCTACACTAACAAGACCTGATCTTAGTTATGCAGTGGGAGTTTTGTCACAATTCATGCATTGTCCAAAGGACCCACATTGGATTGCAGGTCAAAGAGTTCTCAGATATATCAAAGGAACTATAAAGGAAGGATTATATTATCCTTTTACATCAGATTTGAAGTTGAGAGCCTATAGTGATTCAGATTGGGCAGGTAATCAAGATGACAGAAGATCAACTCATGGTTACATGATATATATTGGTGATAAGCTTGTAAGTTGGTGTTCAAAGAAACAACATACAGTAGCATTATCATCAACTGAAGCAGAGTACAAAGGACTTGTGGAAGCAGCTAAGGAAGTCATATGGATGCAGACATTGTTCAAGAGCTTAGGCATTGATCAAGGTACACCTACAATACATGGAGATAATATGAGTTCACTTTATCTTGCAGTAAATCCAGTATTTCATGCAAGGACAAAGCACATAGAGATACAGTATCATTTTCTTAGAGAAAAGGTAATGGAGAAGGAGATTGAAGTGGAGTACATTTCTACTAAAGATCAGTTAGCAGACATAATGACAAAGAGCTTGGATGGTGTGAAGACCAGCAGATTCAAAAGCATGGCATGAGTAAAAGAAAAGAAGATGATATGAAGAAACAGGGAATGTCAATTAGTGATTGAGGGGGAGCTGTTGGAGAAACAATCACTAACTGGACATATATTTGAAGGTCAAATCTTAGGAAGAAAACCCCATGCCTATGTGAAGGGAAAAATTCACAAATGTATCATATTTGTAAAGTTAGTTCACTTTGGTTCTAGAAGTTTTTTAAAAATCACGAGAATACGAAAATCTATATACGTTAGTTCGTATTAACTGACGCGGTGAGAAGAAGAAGGAAGACAATGAGAAAGTGAGAAGAACTCATTTTTGTATGACTTGGTATAGTCGGGCTTCTCTGAGCGAGAAAGCACTTGTAAGCTTCTGAGTTTTCATAGTTATGACAAGAACTAGTTAAAGTTATGTGTATAAGTCTTCTTCCTCCATCTCCAGTGTTTGTCTTCTGTGTAATGATTTGAAAGGTTGAAGTTTTCCAAGAAAGTCGATGCGTGGCATCGAATGTATGTTGAAAGGTTGAGTTTTATGCAAGAAGTCGATGCCTGGCATCGAATCTCACTTGATAAGTCCTTATCTTCATATCTGATTTTTATCTACTGCCAAATCTTTTTGAAAAGATGAAGTTTGTGGAGCAACTCGATGCCTGGCATCGAGTTTGAGCATAAAGTCGATGCTTGGCATCGACTTCTAGCATACAAGTGGTCTTCTTCATGTGTGTGTAAAAGAGAGTATTTCTCGTGCAGAAAAAGGGCCTAAAAAAGCTCAAAGTCGATGCCCAGCATCGACCTTGACTGAAATTCGATGCCAGGCATCGAATTTTTTATTTTTGGACACCAGGATTACTAAAACAAGAAAAAATTCTAGTTTTGGAAGGTCATACAGGGTCATCTTGTGAAGGCCATAACTTGAGTTCTAGAGATCCGTTTGATGCATATGATAGCTTGTTGGAAAGCTCTACTTTTCTACTTTCAGTCTATAAAGTTTCATGGAGAAATAATACTTGAGCTAGGGGAAATTAGCAAAATACTGAAGGTATGTCATTTCGGTGACTAGGAATTTTTGTAGAAGCAAAGTTCTCACTTTAGGCTATCATTTCTCAAAGTTTGGAGTGGCAATGAGTTAATGGTGACCATAGAGGTGTTCTAGTGTCACATTAATTCATTTCTTGTGGTGTTTCATACATCAACAGAACCCAAGACCTCCTCCTTCACATCCATGAGACTTAACCACTAGGCTAAGTGGGTCACTTGTTCACAAGAGCACAAGACCTCCTAGTAAGTCTAAACTCGAGATCTTTTGTCATACACACGGATGACCAAACGGTGTCTGATTTCAGATCTGTCTGAACCGGTCAGACCCTTGGATCATAGACTTACTTCATTACACTCAACATCATGTTCTATAATCTAAGCGTCTTCTCGAACTTCTTCAACTTCTCTGCTCCAAGTGCTTTAGTAAAAATATTAGCAATGTGCTTATCTATCCTCACATAAACAATGTTAATATCACCTGCTAATACCTTCTCTATGATGAAGTGATAATGTCCCTCAATATGCTTTGTTATAGCATGAAAAATAGGATTTTGTGCTAATTGAATGTGCTAAGATTATCACAATAGATGATATTACTTGACTTTTTCACTTCCACACCTAAATATACAACTAGCATCTCTAACCATGATGCTTCAAATGAGCAAACGAAACACCTCTATAGTCAGCCTCTGTACTCGATAAAGCAACAGTGTTTTACTTCTTGCTGCTCCATGTAATAGTTGCACTCCCAAGTGAGAATAGAAAGACACTAGTAGAACTTCTATCTAGAATACTACTAGCCGAATATAAATCATTGTATCAAAATCTACACCAGCTTCATAAAAAATGCATAATCCAAAGTAGCACGCATATAACATAGTATGCATCTCAGAGCATCTAAGTGTTGTTAGCCATAATCATGATGCCATCATCACCCTTCCTTGCATATTTTAGGTAGAAGAATACATGGATCTGCTAGAAGGATATGAGGATTCAAATCACTGAGAATATGTTTGCAGGCTGCAAAGGCATTATATGGGCTTAAACAAGCCCCTCATGCTTGGCATGCATGGATTGCTGATTACCTAACCACCATTGGGTTTTGTATGTGTGATGCCCTTGTGGTTGTCACCTTTAGGGAGGATGCTACTTAAAGCTCCCTTGCCTTGCACATTCTTGAGCAGATTCAGCTCCATGAGATTTTGGCTTACCAGACTACAGTGATTTGGAGCTTTCTTTAGTGGGAGGAGGGTTCTTAGGCCCATTCCTTTGCTAAAGTTATTCAATAGATTAGTTGCTTATTATAGGAGATGGGCGCTTTATGGCTTGCTCATCTCTGAGAGGCTCCATGATGCCCTCACAGAATTAAGTCACCCAACATAGACTGGGTTTGACAAGGGTTGTAGTATCCTTGAAAGCATTTTCACATTCGAGGAGGAAGTTTCCCTTGATCCAATGTGCCATGATCCTCTTATAACTCTATTGCTAGACTTTGAGAAATCCTACAATTAGTTTGATTGGGATTTTCTTGAGGAACACTATGATTTGTATCGGATTTCTTATTGGATGGATGAGAGGTGTTGCTTCCCTTTAATGCTCTGCCTAGAGCTAGGTCCTTGTATTCAGGGATCAAGGGGGATTTATTTAGCATTTGGAGGTCCCTTTGAACGGTTTTCCTTTGGCTCTAACACTTTTCTTTTTCATATCCAAAGCCATGAGTTCCTTTTTTATTGTTGAGGACACTAGGTTAGAGGGTATCAAATTCTCTATATATAGAGGAGGCCTTGTTGGTTGTTGAGTTTCTTTATGATACTAGTCTTTACTTGCATGGCCATTAGGCCAATATTTCTAGATTCTAGGAAGCTCTCGAGAGGTTTTGTGATGCTTCAGGTGCCAAAATCAATTGGCGAAAGTCATGTGGGTTCTTAGTTGGCAGGGATGCTCTAGATAGGGTACTCTATTGTGCCGAGTTTCAGTGGATTCCTTTTGGCACTATGATTCATTACCTTGAATGCCACATTGGTTTAGAGCTTTTGACTAAGCAATAGATCTTTCCTCTCCTCTTAACTACCAAGAGGAAGTTGTTGCATTGAAGCACTACTCACTTATCTTTGGCTGAGGGGGCGATGGTGGCTAACCAGGTACTTTTGGCCACAATGTGATATATCACCTCCTATTGGATTTTATTGAGCTCTGGTATTAGCTAGATTCAATGACTAATAAGGAATTTCTCATGGTCTGTTGAGAATGGCTATCATATTCTAGCTAAGTTTACTTGTCCGATCATCACCCTTCCTATAGAGCATGTTGGCCTTGGGATTAAGTGACCCTTCTTGCCAAAGTAGAGTCCTATTGGGAAAGCTTTTCATTCATGGGTGCTTCCTATCCCAAAGTGATGGTAAATTTTTTTGCATCAAAGAATGGCATGATTGCACCTTCTCTGCATGGGATGTGGTAGCCTCATGTCAAATGCCATATATGGTGAGATGCAACATACTAGGTTTTCAAGGAAAATATGGGACCATTTTGCTTGTAGTATCATGAGGTCATGGGGGAGTTGCAACCTACTTGTATTTAGCTTTCTCCCTCCTATATTAAGTAGTAGCTCTGGTAACATCTAACCTAGAATCCTCTTCTTTCGTATGGAGAGAGGATTCATAGTTGGCTCCCATTTTCATGTTTCTTACGAGACATTTGCTAGGGGGTCTTGGCATAGTGATGATTGGATCCATTTCAAGGGTCTCATGAAGGCATAGGAGTAGGAATGATGTACTAAGATATGTGAGGTGTATGAGATGATCAAAGATATTGAGGTGGCTATTCTAAGGGATTGGGGAACTTAGAGAGGATATCCCCCCCCCCCCCC
The DNA here is from genome assembly GCA_020310875.1 of Ceratopteris richardii. Lineage (NCBI taxonomy): Eukaryota > Viridiplantae > Streptophyta > Polypodiopsida > Polypodiales > Pteridaceae > Ceratopteris > Ceratopteris richardii. The sequence goes on along the minus strand of CM035413.1, from coordinate 93,848,847 downwards.
CCCCAATACTTGGATGGGAAATTTCATTAAGACCGAGTATTTGGTTGCCACTTTGGGCTTTGCTCAGGATGGGACTCTCTTCTTTGAGATTGGTGAGGAAGTTTCGATGATTAGCACATCCAAGAAGTTGAAAATCATTGTTGACTACACCTTTTAATGGATCAGGTGGTCAGTATCAGCATATTCATCTTGGTCCTATGGAGACTCAAATTGACCATGATTGGTGCCTTTGGGTTTGGGAGACCTAAAATTTATCCCACCTTCAATGGGATCTTGGAGAGTGGTAGTTGCAAGACCTTTTAGCCTCCTCAAGGAACCCCATTACTCCCTTCTTTCTGTATACTATGCGCTTGGGCTAGAGCATCATTCAATCATGATGTCTTGCCATCCTTGCTACAACTAGGGCATGGTGGCACCATGGCCTCTTGACTGAGTTCCTTTTCTCCTTTTAGAAATGCATTTGGAGTAGCCAAGGGCCTTATTGATCTATCCTTTTTCAATGGTTGGTTGCTCAAAGGGGCAGTACCATCTGCACTTGGTTGAATTATAGGGTCCATGATCTTGACTGCAAAAGTTGGGGATATCACATTAAGTCATAATGACACTATTTATGGGAGTTCCGAATGGCCCAATAGATTTGGATTAGGGTCTTGAGGCTTATGAATTGGAGGGAGGGACATCAACTCATCTCTTGGGGTGTAGTTGCTTGGGGATTGCTTACTGGCTAAGCCCTCATGTAAGAGAACATGGCCAATAGTAACATTTTATCAATTAAGGATGGTTATATTTCCATGAATCAAGACTTCAACATCTATTCTTGCAAGAGCAATGGTGACCCATACTAGGAGTTGATCAATATCTTTGCCATTTAGATTTTTTGGAGTGCAAGATGTAGGTGCATTTTTTAGCAAAGTGTAATTCATCTAATAGAGACTATTTTGGGACTCCTGGCTTGAGCTGATCCACACTCTTCAGAGGTAGCTTGAGCTTCTCTCACACTCTTCCTATCTCATATTTCTTCAAGGTCTCTAGTACTTCAAACAATGATTATTCTTCTTGAGCTGATGACTTCTTTTTATGTCACTTTTTGTTGTGTTCCATCTCAATTTGAGTGGTTAGTGATGTCCTAGTCTTGTACTCATTCTAAACATGGGTCTTAGTACCTACTAGGTACAAATACTCATCATCCAAATCATAAAAAGGATCCATTATGATGGATCTAGATCCTCATTTTTCTCTTCTTCATATATAACCATACAAGAATCCTATTCTTCCAATATTTTCTTGCAGGTGAATCCTTATATGTCCTAGACTTCCTCATCAAAATGGGGAGTCTATTGTTCTTCATTCATAGCTACATCCATTATTGCTAAAAACTCTTCCCAACCATGAGTTTCAAACTCTTCATCTAGAAATATTGTACATGCATAGGTTGAGTGTTCTATTGATCTAAGTTTCCCAAACGCTCCTCTATTTTGGCCTCTCATCATTTCTCCACTATTTCCACAATCTTACACATCCACAAGTTGGTGTCCTCACACATCCATGAAGGATGTGCCAATCCTATAGTGTATTGAGTCCGTGTCCTCTTGGATCTTGTGAATGGGATTCTAGTATTAAGGTGGGACATGTATATTAGCATAGTCCTTGAGATTAGCCTTGCTAGTTACCCTATGGTGTTGTAAGTATAAGACATTGGTTACCCACTCTTGAAGTATCTACAATTTTCTCATAAAGGGAGTACCTAAGATCATTTTGTATGCATGATTTTGTTTCCAAACTTGAACATAGAAAAAGTGTGTTCATATTCTACACCATAGGTGGTTAGAGTGATTCCTTCCAAAAATCATAATGGTTTTTCTATATGTCCATTGAACATTTGCATTTTCATTCTCCTGGATCTTGAAGATGGTTAACCCCAATGTTTCCATAGGGACATGGTGGCAATGGAAACTAATGCTCCTAAATCTAGGATTGCCTTGGTTGTATACCCTTGGTATATGTAATGAAGTAAATCTATGATCTTGACTGGTCAATGAATCTTTTCTTCTTGTGTACCTTAGACATATTTCAACAACCCGTTGTGGGTGCATAGTTTAAAGTACAAGCTTCTCTTGGTGATTGAACCAATGTATAGTAATCATGGTAAGAACACAACAATGTCTTAGTTTATCACATAAGAATTGTGAAGATTCTTTACTATAAGTGATAACTTGCTAATACCTTGGAGGAACTCAAAGGTTAAGATTCAAAATGAGATTCTCCCAAAAGAGGACATCATCCAACATTGTTCTTTAGATATGGAAATCAAGGTACACTTATATTTTTATTTTTTCATGAAGCTCAATTATATGTAAGATTCATGTTTATTTTCAAAGACTTGTGAACCATTGTATAATTGCTAAGATGGTTGGCATATCTTGCCTTTGATCATTCAAAGAATCAATTTTGGACTCCATTCATACGACGCTAACTCAAAGTGCTACTTTGAATTAGCTCATACGTACTTGAGCATCATGAAAGCTAATGCTTCGCTACCTATAGTACATGAAACTTGTTTAAAAGATTTTTTGTTTGAACCTCTATGTCCTATCCAAAAATCTATTACTTTTGAGTTTCAACATACCTTATTGTTGAATTGGAAAAACGTTTATCACATAGGATATATTCTTGAATGTTTAAGCATGAATGATACTTTATTCAAGAATACATATTAGGTTCTAACTCCTTGGATCATTAGGTCTTAAATTAGAACTACCAAAGTTACCTTATTGGAGTTACTTCATGAACACCTAGCCATAAGTTTATGACTCTGCAACTTTTGGCTTTTATATCATTGAAATGTATAGTGCTCACCTTTATTTTGATATGTTTACTTTCAACTGACTGTCCATAGTTGGTTTGAGACCAAGCTTGTTGTCCGGTCATGATTCTCAAATGTTTCGCTTTAGGTATTTGAAATACTTTAGAGTAAATCTAGGAATCTCTTGTGTATTTCTTCCATCACTAAGTATAAACTATATGAAAGAACTTGGAGAAGCTTGTCAAAGGTAGAAAAGTGCGTTTCGAAGCGATGAAGTTTGGTCAAGCCAACCGGCACAAGACCAGCCCTTGAGCTTATGGAGACTCAAATAGACCTTATAGGCATGCTATAAGTGCAAAGAAACACACTATGTACCTTGGAGCATCAAGGAGAATGAGTCGATACAAAACAGATAGGTTCTCGGGGCGACTAGCTCAAAAAACTTACTATCTATGGAAGAGACAATGAACTTCAAATGCCCATAGCGACCAGCGTGATTACAATTAGAAAAAATCCTTTTATGGGAGTGATACACATAGGGTTGAGTGTATGGAATGCACAAAAGTATAAGGAATAAGCAAAATATGCTATAGGAATGAATGCGACATTCACCGGTGGTACCTCATATTTTTCAAGAATACGTAGAGATTGACCCCGAGGCAGCAAAACTGAGATTTCTCCACATCTGCTGAACCAAATGCTTTGAAAATTTACAGGCATAAACTAGACACTGATACCTTTCCAATGAGTCCTCTTGCACTCAATTTGGAGCTCTGAGGAGAGAGCAGCAGCCTCTTCAAGATTACTGTTGGCGAAGAAGATGATGCAGAAAATTGAAGGAGCAAGACAATGATGGTCACAAGTGTATGTATATTGCTTCCATGTAATGTACAAGTGATTTCAACTCCTTATATAGCCTCTAGGAGTGTTGCACGACTTTTACAACTTGAATTTGAATTCAAATGAAGGTGGGAATGGTTGTTGGAGGGAATCAATTCACTTCCCTACAATCTAGGAAAAGTGAAGATCTTGATTGATCTACTTTTAGGTGATTGATTGCTTGATTGAATGCAACTTCAACCACCAAAATTTCATGGGATTTTGGCCCTATATTTGTACCTTTACATGTGTACAACTCAAGGCTTTTACAACGGTAAATGAGCCATCAAAATATTCTCAAAAAATACAATAAATGAGCATATGAAAAAGAACTCTCCAACGGATATTCTTTCGACGCGATAGCCTTTGATGTAGATCAAATCCACCTCAAGCATAGTGTAAGCTTGATGTTCCAACAGCTCCCCCTCAAGCTAAAGTATGCTTGAGTCTTCATTCTCTGATAGGTTGAATACCTGCCATAGCTTTGAATCTACAAAGCTTTATTCCATCAAGTGCCTTCGTCATCATATCTGCTACTTGCTTTTCAATCGGAACAAAAGAAATGTCAATCTCCTTTGCCATGAGCTTCTCCCTGATGAAGTGATAATGGACTTCTATATGCTTGGTTCTCGCATGAAAAATAGGATTTGCCGCTAGATGCATGGAACTTACATTATCTCCAAATATGTGAGGTTTGGAACTCACAAGTCCCAAATCTGTATACAATGCTTTTAACCATATTGCCTCTTGAGTTGCTATGGTCAAGCCTCTGTACTCTGCTTCAGTTGAGGATAAAGCAACTGTTGGTTGCTTCTTGGAACTCCATGACACTAGCTTCGAACTTGCAAATGCTAAGTAACCAGATGTACTTTTTCTATCATCCTTAGCTCCTGCCCAATCTGCATCTGAGTAGATTTTGATATCCAAATCGGAAGAGTAAGGATAGAATATACCTTCGTTGATTGTACCTTTGAGATACTTAAGTACTCTCTTAGCCGCATCCATGTGTGGTCTTCTCGGTGAGTGCATGAACTGACTAAGCACTCCCACACTATATGAGATGTCTGCCCTTGTGTGAGTAGCATATATCAAGCTACCTACCAAGCTTTGATACTCTTTTATGTCTTCAATTTTCTCACCTTCATAAACACTAAGTTTATGATTCATCTCCAAAGGTGTACCTGGAGGTTTAGTGTTCTCCATTTTGAACTTGAGAAGAAGATCCTGAATGTATCTTCTTTGAGTCAAATACATTCCTTCATCTGTATATATCACCTGCATACCTAGGAAATATGTGAGCTCACCTAGGTCACTGATTTTGAACTCCTCTTGCATGTGTCTCTTGATCCTTTGAATGCCATTTAGATCATCACCTGTCACAATAATATCATCTACATATACACATAGATAGATAACCTCATTGTGATCCCTTTTGATGAACAGAGAAGGATCGGAGCTACTAGCTTTGAACCCTTGGTATTGAAGATATGTAACCAACCTGTAATTCCAAGCTCTTGGAGCTTGTTTCAATCCATACAATGCTTTCTTAAGTCTGCAAACATAAGATGGATGATTAGGGTTTTCAAAACCTGGTGGTTGTGACATGTATACCTCTTCACTTATCCAACCATTTAGGAATGCATTTTTCACATCAAGTTGGAGGAGTCTCCAATTCCTTGCAGCAGCTACACTTATCAATGTCCTGATTGTAGTCATCTTTGCAACTGGTGAGAATGTTTCCTCATAGTCTATACCATGAGTTTGTGAGCATCCTTTGGCAACTAATCTTGCCTTGTACCTGCAAACTGATCCATCTGAATTTCTTTTAACTTTATATACCCATCGGCAACCAATTACCTTTTGATTCGGTGACATTGGAACCAAATCCCAAGTGTCCATTTCCTTCAATGCATCTATCTCTTCGTTCATGGCCTTTTCCCATTTAGGGTTTCCCTTTGCCTCTTCATAGGTTGAGGGTTCCTCTGAAATAGAGTCTTTTGCCAAGTAGATTGAATGCTTTGTAACAAATATGGAATCATATCCATACCTTTCTGGTTGTTTCTTCTCTCTTGCTGATCTTCTAGGTGCTTGTTTGGAGCATTCTCCAACCTCTTGCATCTTTGCTTTGCCTCTTGACTTCCATAGCTTGTAATCCCTTTCTCTTTCATCTTGGTCATTGTCTGTATCACTTCTTGGATCCTCGACCTGTGTATCATGCTTGCTTCCTAATTGATGAGAGTCAGAATCAAGATCATATGGTAGTGTTACCTTTTGTTTGTCTTCATCATACCAAGACCTGTGTTCTTCAAACACAACATCTCTACTTGTAGTGAATTGCTTGGTTGAAGGATTGAAGAACCTGTAACCCATCTGAGTTGAATCATATCCAATAAACACTGCCTTTGTTGCCCTTTCATCTAGCTTACCTCTTATTTGTGATGGTACATGAACATAAGCTAAACAACCAAAAACCTTGCAATGTCCAAGACTAGGTTTTCTTCCATGCCATGCTTCATAAGGAGTCATACCTTGAAGTGATTTGGATGGTAGTCGATTGACAAGGTACACTGCAGTTGAAATAGCTTCTGCCCATAGATAATGTGGCAACTTCTTCTCTTCAAGCATTGTTCGGGCTGATCCAACCAATGTCTTGTTTCTCCTCTCTGCAATTCCATTTAGTTGAGGAGAGTACCTGGTAGTCACTTCCCTTTTGATACCTTTATCCTGCAAGAACTCATCAAAATCTTTGGAGAAGTATTCTCCCCCTCCATCAGATCTGAGCTTCTTTAGTGATCTACCTGTATGATTCTCCACATGCGCAAGATACTTCTTGAAGCAATCAAACACTTCATTCTTACTCTTGATAAAGTATAGAACACTCCACCTACTATGGTCGTCAATAAATGAGACATAGTACCTTGATCCTGCCAATGAAGGTTCTTGACTTGGTCCCCATACATCTGTATATACTAAGTTCAATAAGTTGTTGTGGATGTAGCCTTTGTGGTTGAATGGTTGTCTTTGTGCCTTCCCAATCTGACATGCATCACACCTGTTGATCATGTGTTGCTTTGATATGTTCGGCAGTCCTAGAACACTTTGATCCCTGCATATATCCTTCAAGGTTCTTTCATTCACATGAGCAAGTCTCTTATGCCACACTTCAAGCTCACTCAGGGTTTGAGACCCAAAGTTGAATAGAGCTATGTTCCTGGTATCTCCTACTTCAAAAGTAAAGAGCCTACCATGCTTCTCACCTCGGGCTATCTTCTTGAAGCCTTGACATGGATCTTCCAAAAAAGCTCCATGTTGGGTGAACCTAACTTGCAAGCCTTTTTCAACTATTTGGACTACACTTATTAGGTTTTTAGTGATAGTGGGTACATAGAGAACCTTACTCAAAATGTTTGTCCTGCCATTGGAAGCTTTGACATTACCAATCTTCTCCACATTGTGCTTCGTGTCATCCCCTGTTTGCACTTCATGTCTATGCTTTGGACTTTCCAAGTCAGATAGAAGAGCAATGTTGCCTGCAACATGATTCGAACATCCTGAATCTATGTAGAACAAATGATCATCTTCTTTACCTTCTTTGTGGCTTAGGTTCATAAGAAGTAATGAGTCTTCATGTGGTTGATCTTCTGAATAATTGTTGTAGTCCCTTCTATTATAGCTTCTATTGTTGTTGTTGAAGTTGTGTCCACCTCTGCCTCTATTGCCGCCATATCCACCTCTTCCACTTCCTTTCTGGGTCTTCCCATTGAACCAGCAATTCTGAGTGGTGTGGTTGGTCGTATCGCATATGGCACAAGGTTGAACATTCTGACCTTTGGCTTTGTCTTGCTTTGGTCCTTTCTTCTTCCCTTTCCACTTGCTCTTGCTTGCGAAGTTGGCTTGGGAAGTCTCTTCTTCGTCTTCTTGCCTTTCTGCTTCTTATCCTTCTTATCTGCATATAGAGCACTAGTTGAACTACCATGATAAGAGTTACCTTCCTTTATGCTATTGTTGGCTTCTTGATTGAAGAGTTGTCCAAGAAAGATGTTGAAGTCTGGAGTCTGCACATCCATGATGAGATCATAGGCCGTCGTGAAGGATTGCCATTGCTTATCGCTTCGAATGCCGTTGAGAATTTGCCTCATGATGACCTCTTCTTCAATCAGCTCTCCAATGGATGCTAACTGATCCGCAACCTCCTTGACCTTTGTAACAAACTCTGTGATGGTTTGTTTAGGTGTCTTCTTCATTTGGTTGAACTCGTTCCAAAGATGATTCTTTCTTGCTTTGGTACTAGCAGAAAAGAAAGTCTCCAGGGCATCCTAAGTCTCTTGAGATGTCTTGCATCCTCTAATATGTGGTAATAGAAAGTCAGAGATAGAGTTTAGTATGTACGATCTTGCTTGAGCATCCCTTGCGCACCAAAGTGTGAGCTTATTTGTCTCCTCTTGTGTAGGTCCTCCTTTGGATCTTGGAATAGGCATAGCTTCATCACCTGCTACAATTCCATAAAGATTTCTACCTTGCAAGTAGGCCTCCATTCTGATTTGCCAAGCCGCGTAGTTGTGTCGATCAAGCTTCTCGATCATTGAGGGAAAGCCATCACCCATCTTGATCTAGCTCTGATACCACTGAAAGAACTTGGAGAAGCTTGTCGAAGGTAGAAAAGTGCGTTTCGAAGCGATGAAGTTTGGTCAAGCCAACCGGCACAAGACCAGCCCTTGAGCTTATGGAGACTCAAATAGACCTTATAGGCATGCTATAAGTGCAAAGAAACACACTATGTACCTTGGAGCATCAAGGAGAATAAGTCGATACAAAACAGATAGGTTCTCGGGGCGACTAGCTCAAAAAACTTACTATCTATGGAAGAGACAATGAACTTCAAATGCCCATAGCGACCAGCGTGATTACAATTAGAAAAAATCCTTTTATGGGAGTGATACACATAGGGTTGAGTGTATGGAATGCACAAAAGTATAAGGAATAAGCAAAATATGCTATAGGAATGAATGCGACATTCACCGGTGGTACCTCCTATTTTTCAGGAATACGTAGAGATTGACCCCGAGGCAGCAAAACTAAGATTTCTCCACATCTGCTGAACCAAATGCTTTGAAAATTTACAGGCATAAACTAGACACTGATACCTTTCCAATGAGTCCTCTTGCACTCAATTTGGAGCTCTGAGGAGAGAGCAGCAGCCTCTGCAAGATTACTGTTGGCGAAGAAGATGATGCAGAAAATTGAAGGAGCAAGACAATGATGGTCACAAGTGTATGTATATTGCTTCCATGTAATGTACAAGTGATTTCAACTCCTTATATAGCCTCTAGGAGTGTTGCACGACTTTTACAACTTGAATTTGAATTCAAATGAAGGTGGGAATGGTTGTTGGAGGGAATCAATTCACTTCCCTACAATCTAGGAAAAGTGAAGATCTTGATTGATCTACTTTTAGGTGATTGATTGCTTGATTGAATGCAACTTCAACCACCAAAATTTCATGGGATTTTGGCCCTATATTTGTACCTTTACATGTGTACAACTCAAGGCTTTTACAACGGTAAATGAGCCATCAAAATATTCTCAGAAATTACAATAAATGAGCATATGAAAAAGAACTCTCCAACGGATATTCTTTCGACGTGATAGCCTTTGATGTAGATCAAATCCACCTCAAGCATAGTGTAAGCTTGATGTTCCAACAGCTCCCCCTCAAGCTAAATTATGCTTGAGTCTTCATTCTCTGATAGGTTGAATACCTGCCATAGCTTTGAATCTACAAAGCTTTATTCCATCAAGTGCCTTCGTCATCATATCTGCTACTTGCTTTTCAGTCGGAACAAAAGAAATGTCAATCTCCTTTGCCATGAGCTTCTCCCTGATGAAGTGATAATGGACTTCTATATGCTTGGTTCTCGCATGAAAAATAGGATTTGCCGCTAGATGCATGGAACTTACATTATCTCCAAATATGTGAGGTTTGGAACTCACAAGTCCCAAATCTGTATACAATGCTTTTAACCATATTGCCTCTTGAGTTGCTATGGTCAAGCCTCTGTACTCTGCTTCAGTTGAGGATAAAGCAACTGTTGGTTGCTTCTTGGAACTCCATGACACTAGCTTCGAACCTGCAAATGCTAAGTAACCAGATGTACTTTTTCTATCATCCTTAGCTCCTGCCCAATCTGCATCTGAGTAGATTTTGATATCCAAATCGGAAGAGTAAGGATAGAATATACCTTCGTTGATTGTACCTTTGAGATACTTAAGTACTCTCTTAGCCGCATCCATGTGTGGTCTTCTCGGTGAGTGCATGAACTAACTAAGCACTCCCACACTATATGAGATGTCTGCCCTTGTGTGAGTAGCATATATCAAGCTACCTACCAAGCTTTGATACTCTTTTATGTCTTCAATTTTCTCACCTTCATAAACACTAAGTTTATGATTCATCTCCAAAGGTGTACCTGCAGGTTTAGTGTTCTCCATTTTGAACTTGAGAAGAAGATCCTGAATGTATCTTCTTTGAGTCAAATACATTCCTTCATCTGTATATATCACCTGCATACCTAGGAAATATGTGAGCTCACCTAGGTCACTGATTTTGAACTCCTCTTGCATGTGTCTCTTGATCCTTTGAATGCCATTTAGATCATCACCTGTCACAATAATATCATCTACATATACACATAGATAGATAACCTCATTGTGATCCCTTTTGATGAATAGAGAAGGATCGGAGCTACTAGCTTTGAACCCTTGGTCTTGAAGATATGTAACCAACCTGTAATTCCAAGCTCTTGGAGCTTGTTTCAATCCATACAATGCTTTCTTAAGTCTGCAAACATAAGATGGATGATTAGGGTTTTCAAAACCTGGTGGTTGTGACATGTATACCTCTTCACTTATCCAACCATTTAGGAATGCATTTTTCACATCAAGTTGGAGGAGTCTCCAATTCCTTGCAGCAGCTACACTTATCAATGTCCTGATTGTAGTCATCTTTGCAACTGGTGAGAATGTTTCCTCATAGTCTATACCATGAGTTTGTGAGCATCCTTTGGCAACTAATCTTGCCTTGTACCTGCAAACTGATCCATCTGAATTTCTTTTAACTTTATATACCCATCGGCAACCAATTACCTTTTGATTCGGTGACATTGGAACCAAATCCCAAGTGTCCATTTCCTTCAATGCATCTATCTCTTCGTTCATGGCCTTTTCCCATTTAGGGTTTCCCTTTGCCTCTTCATAGGTTGAGGGTTCCTCTGAAATAGAGTCTTTTGCCAAGTAGATTGAATGCTTTGTAACAAATGTGGAATCATATCCATACCTTTCTGGTTGTTTCTTCTCTCTTGCTGATCTTCTAGGTGCTTGTTTGGAGCATTCTCCAACCTCTTGCATCTTTGCTTTGCCTCTTGACTTCCATAGCTTGTAATCCCTTTCTCTTTCATCTTGGTCATCATCTGTATCACTTCTTGGATCCTGGACTTGTGTATCATGCTTGCTTCCTAATTGATGAGAGTCAGAATCAAGATCATATGGTAGTGTTACCTTTTGTTTGTCTTCATCATACCAAGACCCGTGTTCTTCAAACACAACATCTCTACTTGTAGTGAATTGCTTGGTTGAAGGATTGAAGAACCTGTAACCCATCTGAGTTGAATCATATCCAATAAACACTGCCTTTGTTGCCCTTTCATCTAGCTTACCTCTTATTTGTGATGGTACATGAACATAAGCTAAACAACCAAAAACCTTGCAATGTCCAAGACTAGGTTTTCTTCCATGCCATGCTTCATAAGGAGTCATACCTTGAAGTGATTTGGATGGTAGTCGATTGACAAGGTACACTGCAGTTGAAATAGCTTCTGCCCATAGATAATGTGGCAACTTCTTCTCTTCAAGCATTATTCGGGCTGATCCAACCAATGTCTTGTTTCTCCTCTCTGCAATTCCATTTAGTTGAGGAGAGTACCTGGTAGTCACTTCCCTTTTGATACCTTTATCCTCCAAGAACTCATCGAAATCTTTGGAGAAGTATTCTCCCCCTCCATCAGATCTGAGCTTCTTTAGTGATCTACCTGTATGATTCTCCACATGCGCAAGATACTTCTTGAAGCAATCAAACACTTCATTCTTACTCTTGATAAAGTATAGAACAGTCCACCTACTATGGTCGTCAATAAATGAGACATAGTACCTTGATCCTGCCAATGAAGGTTCTTGACTTGGTCCCCATACATCTGTATATATTAAGTTCAATAAGTTGTTGTGGATGTAGCCTTTGTGGTTGAATGGTTGTCTTTGTGCCTTCCCAATCTGACATGCATCACACCTGTTGATCATGTGTTGCTTTGATATGTTCGGCAGTCCTAGAACACTTTGATCCCTGCATATATCCTTCAAGGTTCTTTCATTCACATGAGCAAGTCTCTTATGCCACACTTCAAGCTCACTCAGGGTTTGAGACCCAAAGTTGAATAGAGCTATGTTCCTGGTATCTCCTACTTCAAAAGTAAAGAGCCTACCATGCTTCTCACCTCGGGCTATCTTCTTGAAGCCTTGACATGGATCTTCCACAAAAGCTCCATGTTGGGTGAACCTAACTTGCAAGCCTTTTTCAACTATTTGGCCTACACTTATTAGGTTTTTAGTGATAGTGGGTACATAGAGAACCTTACTCAAAATGTTTGTCTTGCCATTGGAAGCTTTGACATTACCAATCTTCTCCACATTGTGCTTCGTGTCATCCCCTGTTTGCACTTCATGTCTATGCTTTGGACTTTCCAAGTCAGATAGAAGAGCAATGTTGCCTGCAACATGATTCGAACATCCTGAATCTATGTAGAACAAATGATCATCTTCTTTACCTTCTTTGTGGCTTAGGTTCATAAGAAGTAATGAGTCTTCATGTGGTTGATCTTCTGAATAATTGTTGTAGTCCCTTCTATTATAGCTTCTATTGTTGTTGTTGAAGTTGTGTCCACCTCTGCCTCTATTGCCGCCATATCCACCTCTTCCACTTCCTTTCTGGGTCTTCCCATTGAACCAGCAATTCTGAGTGGTGTGGTTGGTCGTATCGCATATGGCACAAGGTTGAACATTCTGACCTTTGGCTTTGTCTTGCTTTGGTCCTTTCTTCTTCCCTTTCCACTTGCTCTTGCTTGCGAAGTTGGCTTGGGAAGTCTCTTCTTCGTCTTCTTGCCCTTCTGCTTCTTATCCTTCTTATCTGCATATAGAGCACTAGTTGAACTACCATGATAAGAGTTACCTTCCTTTATGCTATTGTTGGCTTCTTGATTGAAGAGTTGTCCAAGAAAGATGTTGAAGTCTGGAGTCTGCACATCCATGATGAGATCATAGGCCGTCGTGAAGGATTGCCATTGCTTATCGCTTCAAATGCCGTTGAGAATTTGCCTCATGATGACCTCTTCTTCAATCAGCTCTCCAATGGATGCTAATTGATCCGCAACCTCCTTGACCTTTGTAACAAACTCTGTGATGGTTTGTTTAGGTGTCTTCTTCATTTGGTTGAACTCGTTCCAAAGATGATTCTTTCTTGCTTTGGTACTAGCAGAAAAGAAAGTCTCCAGGGCATCCTAAGTCTCTTGAGATGTCTTGCATCCTCTAATATGTGGTAATAGAAAGTCAGAGTTAAAGTTTAGTATGTACGACCTTGCTTGAGCATCCCTTGCGCACCAAAGTGTGAGCTTATTTGTCTCCTCTTGTGTAGGTCCTCCTTTGGATCTTGGAATAGGCATAGCTTCATCACCTGCTACAATTCCATAAAGATTTCTACCTTGCAAGTAGGCCTCCATTCTGATTTGCCAAGCCGCGTAGTTGTGTCGATCAAGCTTCTCGATCATTGAGGGAAAGCCGTCACCCATCTTGATTTAGCTCTGATACCACTGAAAGAACTTGGAGAAGCTTGTCGAAGGTAGAAAAGTGCGTTTCGAAGCGATGAAGTTTGGTCAAGCCAACCGGCACAAGACCAGCCCTTGAGCTTATGGAGACTCAAATAGACCTTATAGGCATGCTATAAGTGCAAAGAAACACACTATGTACCTTGGAGCATCAAGGAGAATGAGTCGATACAAAACAGATAGGTTCTCGGGGCGACTAGCTCAAAAAACTTACTATCTATGGAAGAGACAATGAACTTCAAATGCCCATAGCGACCAGCGTGATTACAATTAGAAAAAATCCTTTTATGGGAGTGATACACATAGGGTTGAGTGTATGGAATGCACAAAAGTATAAGGAATAAGCAAAATATGCTATAGGAATGAATGCGACATTCACCGGTGGTACCTCCTATTTTTCAGGAATACGTAGAGATTGACCCCGAGGCAGAAAAACTGAGATTTCTCCAAATCTGCTGAACCAAATGCTTTGAAAATTTACAGGCATAAACTAGACACTGATACCTTTCTAATGAGTCCTCTTTCACTCAAGTTGGAGCTCTGACGAGAGAGCAGCAGCCTCTGCAAGATTACTGTTGGCGAAGAAGATGATGCAGAAAATTGAAGGAGCAAGACAATGATGGTCACAAGTGTATGTATATTGCTTCCATGTAATGTACAAGTGATTTCAACTCCTTATATAGCCTCTAGGAGTGTTGCACGACTTTTACAACTTGAATTTGAATTCAAATGAAGGTGGGAATGGTTGTTGGAGGGAATCAATTCACTTCCCTACAATCTAGGAAAAGTGAAGATCTTGATTGATCTACTTTTAGGTGATTGATTGCTTGGTTGAATGCAACTTCAACCACCAAAATTTCATGGGATTTTGGCCCTATATTTGTACCTTTACATGTGTACAACTCAAGGCTTTTACAACGGTAAATGAGCCATCAAAATATTCTCAAAAAATACAATAAATGAGCATATGAAAAAGAACTCTCCAACGGATATTCTTTCGACGCGATAGCCTTTGATGTAGATCAAATCCACCTCAAGCATAGTGTAAGCTTGATGTTCCAACACTATATACTCATTCTTGTAGAATATTACAAACTGAAGCATTTCTTAACTAATTCCATACTTTATATGAAAATGATCCTTGTCAATAATTTATGCATGAACTCTGTAAGATTTTATGCCTAAACTTTCTTAAAATTAATTCACACATGTCTTATAGGTCCTGATGAACTAGTTTAGTTCAAGCTTATAAACTCAATGCAAGATTTGCTTACCTACCAACCTCCTATGAAGATCCATTTTACTCCTAACTAGTTAGAGTATATTCTAATTAGTAATTATTTTTGCAATATCATGCATCAATCATTTTTCTTGAATGCATGCATAATGTATGCAAAGAAGCAAGTATAGTGATGGTAAATCATGCAAATGTATGTGTCTCTATGTGTGTAGTTCTTGCTTCTAGGTTGTGCAAAAACACACTACTCATGCTTCTCTTTATGATTCATCATGAGTATGCATATGCTTTTTTGCATCTAGAATTTTTGCATAATGGAAGAAAACCTTATAGCCTATGTAAAAGTAATGATGGAACCTTGTGCAATTAGACATTCTTTTGAAAAGAAAAACTACACAACCACTCCCTCCTTTTCATGCATGAGGTAAAAAGTATCTTATGAATGCATGCATTTTCCTTTAATGGGGGATGTGGTTTCATACAAGTTTCCAAAAACATGTATACTTGCCCATAAAGCTTTACTTAACTATTAAATCATCAAAAGTTAAATTCTCTATGCTATACTTTAATGATGGGTTCTATACATAGGTATATGAAAGAAAACAAAAGAAGAAAATGTTGAGAACAAACATCAACTAGGAAAATACTTAGCTCCATCTCAAGCTTCATCCATCCTTTGACCTTTGCAAAGAGCCACCTTTCATAAACATGCTCACATCCTTGTCCTCATCCAAACATGTTATCCTTCTTCAAGGAAACTTCCTATCCCTGCTTTACTTTGCTTTGTAGGATCTTCTCGGGTGAATATCAACTTATAAATCATGCATATTTATTCTTTCATGATGAATGTTTAGATAATCTCTTAGATCAAAGTGACCCAAAATCAAGGACTTGAGTTCATATACTCACTTTATAAGCCAAGAGGATTTTTTTAACACAACTCAGTAATGTCTATCTACTTCATGCAATGGTTGGCAACATGTCCTCTAATGTAAAGACCTAAATCTTGGATAGCTCTGTTGCCTTCGATGTGAAAGGTATTGATTTGATCCCATAGTAATTACAAAAAAATCATTTTGTTGCACTCTCCAAACAGAGAGCAACAAGTGGCACCCAAATGAACTATATTAAAAGTACTATAGTATAGTTGTATAAGAGGATACGAGGAACCATAGGGGCTCATGGTTAGCTCAAATATTGAGCACTTGTGAGCTACGAGGATCAACAATATCCATGGGAGTCATTATTGTTGCTGCTTAGTTTTTCCATGTGGAAGGGGTGATATGCATGGAAGTTTGTTCACTAATCTACAGGTACGAGTGGAAAGGGATGTGTTGAAATAGGTGATGATACTCAAAACATGATTGAACATAGTGGTTCTATAAGGCTTGGAGATACAAGTAGAGCAAAGGTACTATCTAATTTTCTTCATGTTCCTACAATTTCAAAGAACTTGATTTCAGTAGGAAAAATGGTAGATAAGGGTAAACATGTCATATAACATGAGAATGGGTGCTTCATAAAGAATCCAAAGGAAGGCTTCAAGGTCATTCCTCGAGGTGGAAGAGAAGGAAGGATGTTCACTTTGGACGTCCAACATCCACATGGAAAGGTCATGTACATTCGATGTGGGAACAAGAAGATTTCAAAGTTGGACTTATGGCACAAAAGAATAGGACACATCAACATTCCAAAGCTAGCAAACATGAAGTGCTAAGAGGTCTCGCCAAATATAATAGCATTCGACTACATGAGTTATGTGAAGCTTGTCAACTAGGAAAGCAAACGAGGTAGCCATTGAAGAGGAGAAATTATGTGGCCCCAAATGTCTTGGACTTGAGACATACGGATGTATGGGGACCAACCCAAGAGGCATCAATGGCTGGTAATAGATTTTTTGTCACCTTCATTGATGATCACTCAAGAAAGGTATGGCTGTTTTGTATGAAGAAAAAATCAAAGGTGTTTTCTATATTCAAAAGATTCAAAGTTGAAGTTGAAAAAGAAAGAGGAAGGTCTATCAAAACCTTAAGGTCCGATGGTGGAGGAGAATACTTCTGCAAAGAAGTTTTAGATTTTTTATGAGAAAATGGGATCAAAAGGCAATTTACTTGTAGGTATACACCACAACAAAATGGATTAGCTGAGAGGAAAAGTAGGAAAATTGCTGAAATTGCAAGATGTGTGCCCAATGAGATGAAGGTATCATTGTACTATTGGGTTGAAGCTACCACAACCTCCATTTACTTGATGAATAGATGCACAACATCACGAATACATCAATTGAGTCCAGAGGAGGTATATTTCGATAAGAAACCTGATCTTACACACCTCAAAGTGTTTAGATGTGTTTGCTTTGTTCACATTCCACAAGAAGTTAGAACGAAGATGGAATCAAGGTCAGAAAAATGCATTTTCATCGGCTACTCGATGGAGCAAAAAGCATACAAGTTTTACAACCCTAGAACAAAGGAACTAAGAGTCTCGTGAGATGTGGTCATTGATGAACTAAGACCATGGTACGAAGATAAAAGAAAGGAGAAGATTCTGAAAGAAGATTGTAATGATTATGCAGGAACAAATCAAAGAGAAGTTCAACAATCAAGCACAAAGTTTTTAGGTCTAGAGGCATCTACCTTGTGTGTTGTGCTCCAAGCTTCTTCTTCTTCCTTGTGCTGTTTGCGTGCTTCCGCAGACGTCTAACTCCGACAATTGGAATCAGAGCAAGTCATCGCTTCATCTAGGGTGCACCGTCAACACTCCTTCATTTGCAGTCTCAGACTCGCACAAAATTTGGTGAGCATACTCAAGGTGTTTCAGGGATCAAAATAGCTTCGCCTTGTGGTGCCGAAATCGTGATCTGAGCTCGTTTCGGCCTCCAAACGTAGTATCGCAGTGCTTGTGCAGGCTATTTTGTCTTTTTGTGCCAAAGGTATATACCAATTTCTATTTGCTAGAATAAGCATCTCAAAGTCTACTACAGGTTTAGCAGAATTTGTCTGGGCAATTCTGTTCAACTTTTTGAGATACAGTCAATTTTCTACAACAAGGTATTTTAGTCATCAGCCATGGCTGAAAGCAGTGATGTATTCTGTATGTTGTTTGTTGAGGATAAGTTAGATGGTACCACCTACCCATTATGGGCTTATATGATGTGACATGTGTTGGTTGCAAAAGGACTGTGGAACATTGTGCAGGGTGTCGAAAAACATCCGATCACACTTGCAACTATTACAACTACAGGTACTAAAGCTGATGTAGAAGGTGTCGAAGATGATGATATTATGCATATTACTATTTGTGGTGCAGCATCTACTGTACCTACTATAGAGAAGATTCATTGGGATGGCACAGATGCCCAGGCAGATGCATTGATAGCTTTGTCTATCAAACGTGCCATTATTCCTCATATTCCCTCTTGTAGAACAACTAAGGATGCTTGGGATACACTTACCACATTGTACCAAGCTAGGAATGAGGCTCGTGTTGCTTACCTCCGAAAACAATTGGAGAGCGAGCACATGAATGAAGGTGATTCTATGGACAGTTTCCTAACAAAGATCAAAGACTTGAAGGAACAATTGATTTTTGTTGATGAGGTTATACCATATAGCTCACTTGTGCAGACTGTTCTGAATGGTCTTCCTGATTCATATCAGAGTTTTTCTTCTACTCTTCGGTTGATGATGAAAGGCAATCCAAATGCCTTGTCATTTGAGGAGTTAGTCTTTTTTCTATTGCAAAAAGATCACTCTAGACAAAACAGGTCCATTATGTGTGTTGCAGATCAAGCTTTCCTGGCTCGTTAGAAGGGCAAAGGAAAATGGAGCTCTTCTACTAGTAAGCTGAAATCTGCAAATGTTGCACATTCAAAGAACCAAGACAAAGATGAGAAAAACTCAAAAAAGCAGAAATTGTTTTGTAAGTACTGTGAAGGGAATGATCATATCATAAAGAACTGTCCAAAACTGGTTGGAAAAGAGGCAAAGAAGACAAAGTCTGGAATGGTTGTTGCAGAAGCCTCTACACCAAAAAAGAAGTCTGCTAATCTTCTGCAAGAAGAAGAATGGGTGTTTACTACTGTTTGTAGTTTTGACCCATCTTCTCATGAGCAGTGCATGTCTGCAATAGACTTAGATGTTTGGTACTTTGACCGTGGGGTGACCAAACATATTACCTTGCAGTGCAGTTTCTTCTCTTCACTCGAGCTTGCCCCTATAGGGAATACTGTTACATGCACCAACAACTCCTTTTATCCTATTATGGGAGTTGGTAAGATCATTTTGACTATTGTTGATGGTAGTTCTTTCACTTTGTCAGATGCTTTATTTGTGCCAGGGATCAAGAAGAACCTGTTATCAGTTTTTGCATTAGCCAAGATTGTCACGAGGAAGGAGATAAGGAAGAGAGCTCACACACACACTCTCACTCTCAAGGAGAAGCACACACACAGATTGAGGCAAGGAAGAAGAATCTTCTTCTTCTTCTTCTATTACATAAAAGGAATGTACAAGAATGAACTAAAAACAAGAATACAACTAGTGCAATATATAAAGACCAGTACATAAGGAAAACCTAATGTCCGCGAATGAGTGAGCTGGCAAGAAACAAATGTGCCATCACTCTCGGTAGATAAATCTAATAAAGCTCAATGAAGTATCCTTGACATATACCGGCGTGACCACTATACATGTCAGAGAAACGAAAAACTGGTACGTGTCATCCTAGATCATCACATGTTGAGCTTGATATCTCAACACTCCCCCTCAAGCTCAATGCCATATCCTGTAATCCAAGAATCTTCCAAAACTTCTTCAACTTCTCAGCTCCAAGTGCTTTGGTGAAAATATCGGCAACCTGCTCATCTGTTCTCACATAAACAAGATAAATATCACCTGCTAATACCTTCTCTTTGATGAAGTGATAATGTACCTCGATATGCTTTGTTCTAGCATGGAAAACAGGTTCCGTGCTAATTGTATGCTGCTAAGATTATCACAATAGATAGTGATAGGCTTTTGCACTCCACGCCTAAATCTACAAGTAACATCTCCAGCCATGATGCCTCACATGCTGCCATTGCAGCACCTCTATACTCAGCCTCTGTACTCGACAAAGCAACACTGGGTTGCTTCTTACTGCTCCATGTAATAGTTGCACCTCCAAGTGAGAAAAGAAAGCCACTAGTAGATCTCCTATCTGGAGTACTACCAGCCCAATCTGCATCGGTGTATCCATGAACCTGCAAATTTAGACCAGCTTCATAAAACAATGCATAATCCAAAGTAGCACTCACATAACGTAGAGTGCGCCTCAGAGCATCCAAAAGTGGCTTCCTGGGAACCTGCATAAACTGACTTTCAAGTCCAACAGTCTAGCTTAAATCAGGCCTTGTAATTGTAAGATATATAAGACTTCCCACAATTTTCCTGTACATAGTAGCATTTTCCAATGCTTCATCTGATGTAGTATCCAATTTCAAATTCTGATCTAAAGGCATAGAAATTGGCTTACAATCAGCCATACCATACTTTTGCAGCATATTCAAGGCATATTGCCTTTGCGACATCCATATACCTGTTTCTGTATGTATAAACTCAATGCCCAAGAAATAGCGCAACACACAAAGATCTTTCATGTCGAATTCCTACATAAGAAGTTTCTTTACCTCTTTGATGCTTTCTTCATTATCATCACCTACAATCATATCATCAACATAAATAGCCACAATAGTGATGCCATCATCAGCCTTCCTTGCATATAGTGAGTGATCTGCATCACACATAGAAAACCCAATGCTGGTTAAGTAATCAGCAATCCTTGCATGCCATGCACGTAGAGCCTGCTTCAGCCCATACAAAGCCTTTTGCAACCTGCAAACATATTTTGGATGCTTTGAATCTTCATACCCTTGTGGTTGGTCCATATATACTTCTTCCTGTAACTCACCATGTAGGAAAGCATTCTTCACATCCATCTGATGCAAAGTCCATCCTTTTGCTGTAGCTAATGCAACAAGTGTTCTAACAGTAGACATTTTAGCTATAGGGCTGAATGTTTCCTCATAATCAATGCCATATGTCTTTGCATAACCTTTAGCTACCAATCGTGCTTTATACCTGCTTATGCTACCATCAGCTTTATGCTTTACCTTGTAAACCCATTTGCAGCCTATGGATTTCTTTCCTTGCGGCAATGGAACCAGCTTCCATGTATCATTTCCATAAAGTGCAGCCATCTCCTCATCCATAGGTTTTTCCCAATCTGCATTACCAATTGCATCTTCAAAACAAGAAGGTTGTGCATCTTTTATTACCTTTGTCATGTAGGCACAATGGCGAGCCATGTAACTATCATATGTCAATTGTTGCACTAAATTATGCATCCTCCCAGATCTTCTTGGTCCTAGGTCACTTCTTCTTGTATCATCTACATGTGCCCTTCTTACTCCTGGAGTCTTCACAGAGGGCAATCCAAGTTCCTCATCAAGACTCTTTTCTGAACCGCTTGAATCTCCATCAACATCTTCAAAACATGCACTTGTTTTACTACCAGCAGAAAGCTTTTCTTTACCTTTCTTGGATGTATTTGACGAATTTGCTGGACTAAAATTTCCACGTAATCTTCCACTCCATGGATTTGAGTTGGAACTATTGCTTGGTGATGCATCCGGTCCACTCAAAACTTGAGATTCTGCACTAGATTTTTTAGCATTTTCTTTGTCATTTGGTTCAAGATTCAGTCCTTCTTTGGCATCTGCATAGAAGCTTGACATTTCATCAAATACCACATCTCTGCTCACCTTCACCTGTCGTGTGAGTGGGTTATAACATTTGTACCCATTTTGCTCAAGGGAATATCCAATGAAGACACATTTTTCTGCTTTCGGATCAAGATTCTTCCTCAACTCATCTGGAACATGTACATATGCAGTACAACCAAACACTTTCAGATGTGATAAGTTTGGCTTTTTACCTGTAAACTTCTCTTTAGGTGTAACTTGATGTACAACAGTAGTTGGAGTTCTGTTCATGATGTATACAACAGTATGCAGAGCTTCTGCCCAATAACAATGAGGCATATTCTTCTTAGCCATCAAGGCTCTTGCTTATTTTGCAATATGTCTATTTTTGCATTCACCAACACCATTCTGTTGTGGTGTGTACCTGCATGAAAACTGACGCCGAATTCCATGATTTTTTAGAAAACTGCTCAACTCATTTGACATGTATTCACTTCCTCCATCAGATCTTAATGTTTGAATGTACTTCCCTGTATGCTTTTCCACCATAACTTTAAAATTCTGGAAGTGAGTAAACACCTCGCTCTTCTCTTTCATGAAATATACCCATACTTTGTGTGTATGGTCATCAATGAAAGGAACATAAAACCTGCAATTGCCCATAGATGTGGTCTTTGCTGGACCCCAAACATTTGTATGTACTACTTCTAGTACATTCTCACTAACATGCTTGTCATGTGGAAATGATGCTCTTGATTGTTTACCAAATTGACATGCTGCACATACCTTTTGCATTTGTGCAACTTTGAAATTTGGTAGTCCATGGACAATCTCCTTTGACTGCATCAGTTTCAACCTTTGCAAGTTTGCATGTCCAATCCGTTTGTGCCATATCTCTATATCTGCAATAACTCCTGCACCTTTCGCAAACATGGCTGCATTCATTTCAAGAATCTTCACATTTAAGGTGCACATCCTACCCACTTTGTTTCCTTTAGCAACCAATCGTCCATCCTGCTTGTACTCTTCTACATATAATCCATCAACATTGAACCTGACTTGTAATCCCTCGTCAACCATTTGTCCAACAGAAACCAGATTCTTTGTTATATTTGGAACATGTAGCACATCAGCGAGATGTTTTACCTTTTCTTCCTCCATAGACAATGCTATGTTTCCTCTATGCTCAATAGGATGCGATGTGTCATCACCTGTTTCAACATATCCAGGAACTGGCATTTTCTACAAACTACTAAACCATTCTGCATGACTGGTCATGTGATTTGAAGCACCTGAATCAGCATACCAGACATTATCATTTGATTTTGAAACACCCGCAGACATCGTATTCATCATGTGATGTTGAACCATAAACAGCTTCTCAGAATCATCTGCACTTGTGGATGCATAGTTGTTTTGTTGCCTTCTGTTATTTTGATTCTTTAACCTGCAATCACGTTCAAAGTGTCCAGGTTTACCACAATTCCAGCATCCTTTACTATCATTACCTGAATCATTTCTTTGGAAATTTCTGCGACCTCTTTGGCTCCCCCTGCCTTGAAACTGTCCTCTTCCTCCTGCATGATTCTATTGTTGACCTTGGTCTTGGTTACTGTTTCCTCTTCCACTTCCAAAACCTCTACCTCTGCCAGAGTAGAATACCTGCTCAGAACTAGGCTTTCCTTGGGAGTTTGAATCCTCACCAAGATTCTTTTCTTCAATGATCAGCATAGAGACCAAATCAGAAAAATTCAGAATATTTTCCCTAGTCTGTATAGAAGTTCTGAACTGCTTATATGCAGCTCCTAAACCACGAAGACACACTTCCACCTTATCATCATCATCTACATTCACACCAATAGATGCAAGTGACTCACATATGCTTTTGATTTTAAGAGTGTAGTCACTTACCGACATGCTCTTTTTCTCCAATGTATGCAGCTCGTTCTTGAGTTGCAATTTCTGTGCCTTTGTATTGGTCTCGTACAAAGTGACCAAACTATTCCAAGCCTCTTTTGGAGTCTTGGCATCCTGTATGTGTCCAATCATGCTATCTTATATGCTAACAGATAGCCAATACATTACCTTTCGTGCTCCTTGATTCCATTCCTCATATGCTCTTAACTGTTCTGTAGTCCGATTCCTTTCTGGTAACTGCGGAGCATTTTCATTCTCTCCTTCGATGTACTTCCAGTAGCCTTTTCCCATCAGGAAATTCGTCATTCTGAATCTCCAAGCATGGAAGTTGTTCTTGTCCAGCTTATCGCTCATAAGCTGACTCATTCCATCTGCATTTGCCATTTTTGCAACAATTCACAACACCGCAACGCACTACAAGCAGCACTTCTGCTTGAACACTGTTGCACTATGACGTGACAGTTTGATCTCAGAAAAACACAGTTTTTGTGTATCAATAGTACACAAAATTGCTTGAAATTCTGAATCTGGAATATATGAGTGTCGTCGAACACAAGGCAAGTTACAGTTTCTGAAACTGACCTGGTTTTTTTGTGGGCCCCACCTTGCGGGCTCGAAACGGAGGTCGAGATGGCAAATGGAGGCCGTTTGTGAAATCATGTTTTCTCCATGCCTTGCCGCGTAGTCTTCACCGTCGCCTTCTCCACGAGCTCTCTACAGCCACGCTGGCTCTGATACCATGTCACGAGGAAGGAGATAAGGAAGAGAGCTCACACACACACTCTCACTCGCAAGGAGAAGCACACACACAGATTGAGGCAAGGAAGAAGAATCTTCTTCTTCTTCTTCTTCTATTACATAAAAGGAATGTACAAGAATGACCTAAAAACAAGAATACAACTAGTGCAATATATAAAGACCAGTACATAAGGAAAAACCTAATGTCCGCGAATGAGTGAGCTGGCAAGAAACAAATGTGCCATCAGTCTCGGTAGATAAATCTAATAAAGCTCAATGAAGTATCCCTGACATATACCGGCATGACCACTATACATGTCAGAGAAACAAAAAACTGGTACGTGTCATCCTAGATCATCACATGTTGAGCTTGATATCTCAACAAAGATTGGCTTGGTTGTGAAATTTGTTGATGATAGGTGTATAGTTCATGATCTCTCAAATGGCGATGTGATTATTGCTTCTGGCATTTTATCTCGTGGGCTATATAAGCTCATAGACTATGAAAGATATGTAAATGATTTGGCATGTGCAGTAAATGAATCTCAGGCTATGTCAGATGCAAAGCTTTGGCATGCACGCTTTGGTCATCTGAATTTTGCTAGTTTGCTGCACCAGTAGAAATCTGAAATGGTGTCCTCTTTGCCCAAACTTGAGGCACCTGGAAAACATGTTTACGAAGGCTGTATTTTTGGCAAAATGTAGCGTTCGTGCTTTCCAAAAGATGGTTCAGTTCGGGCTACTCAAAAATTGCAGCTTGTAAATAGTGATGTTTGTGGTCCTATGTAGGCACCTTCTTTTGGGAATTATCTTTACTTCGTGACTTTCATCGATGATTTTTCCAGGCATGCATGGGTATATCCATTGAAGGAAAAGTCCGAAGTATTCATGTGCTTCAAACAGTTTTTGGTTTTG
Source organism: Ceratopteris richardii (assembly GCA_020310875.1). Classification (NCBI taxonomy): domain Eukaryota; kingdom Viridiplantae; phylum Streptophyta; class Polypodiopsida; order Polypodiales; family Pteridaceae; genus Ceratopteris; species Ceratopteris richardii. The sequence goes on along the minus strand of CM035413.1, from coordinate 93,823,690 downwards.
GCTGAAAATCTGTCAGCATGTAAAATGGCCACCCTCCGTTCAGATCGAGGGGGGGATTATATGTCTTCTGATTTTAATGCATTTCTAGCTGAACGTGGGATAAAACGCCAGTGTACAGTGCCATATACACCTCAACAAAATGGAGTTGTTGAACAAAAGAACATGTCAATCATGGAGACGACAAGGTGTATGGTCAAGAGTCAGGCTTTGCCACATAGTTTCTAGCTTGAGGTTGTCATGTGTGCAGCATATGTACTGAACAGGTGTCCCACTAAAGTGCTGCAATCTATCACTCCATATGAGGCTTGGCATGACCGCAAGCCATCTGTTGCTCATCTGCGTATTTTTTGTTGTTTGGCATATGCATTAGTGGGTGAACAACATCGTAGAAAATAGGATAATAAAGCACAAAAATGTATTTTCGTTGGGTATAGTTCTGAAAGTAAATCGTTTGTATCATCCGCAGACTAAACGCATTCTGGTTAGCTGTGATGTTGTTTTTGTGGAAGATGTTATTTAGCCATTGCTTTGTACTCAAGAGACATCTATTAGCTCCAAATACATGTACGATGAGGCAACTTCTCAACCTTTGCAGGTTTCATGTGATGATGCAGATAATTCCATTTCTGATGCAGATGTACATGATGCACTTATTGAGGAGAGAGCCGATATTGAGCAGGCAAGAACTATGCCAAAATGGCTGGTGCAGACCTTGCGTGATAGTAAATTAGATGCACCTTTGTCATATCATACTCAATCAGGCTCTCATAGTGCCTCTTTTGGATCAGATTGCTATGCTATGGCTGCATCTAGTCTCTGTGATGAGAATGAGCATGTTTCGTTTGATGAAGCATAAAATTCAAAAAATTGGATGGCTGCTATGCAATCTGAATATGGTGCAATAATGAATAATGGTACTTGGTCTTTATGTGACTTGCCTCCTGGCAAGAAGGCCATTGGCACTAAGTGGGTATACAAGTTGAAGCATAAACCTGATGGTACAGTTGACAGGTATAAGGCTAGGCTTGTTGCAAAGGGTTATGCGCAGGAAAGAGGCATTGATTTTGATGAGACCTTTGCACCTACATGCCCTATGACTACTGTTCGGAGCATTTGTGCACTTGAAGCCCATCATGGTTGGAATGTACATTAGTTGGACATTAAAATAGGGTTTCTGAATGGTGACTTGCATGAATAAGTGTATGTTTTTCAGCCCCATGGATTTGTGTAGAAAGGTCATGAAAACGAGGTGTGCAAGTTAAAGAAGGCATTATATGGTTTAAAGCAAGCACCACGTGCTTGGTATGAGAAGATACATGCCTATCTGATTGCACATGGTTTTGAGAACAGTCCAACTGAAAGCACCTTATATGTTAAGCATGCTAATGGTGTGCTTCTGATCATTGTTGTCTATGCTCATGACATGTTGCTTACTAGTCCTATTGAGAAGCATATTGCTGATTTTAAGGCTGATTTGGATGCCTCATTTGATATGTCTGATTTGGGGCATTTGCATCACTATTTGGGCATTCAGTTTATGCAAGTTGATGGTGGAATGGCTTTGTGTCAAACGAAATATACTGACACATTATTGCAGCATTTTGGCCTTCAAGACTGTAAGCCTACTGCCACTCCTATGGAGTCAGGTTTACGATTGCGTCATCATGATGTTGGAGATGCATTTGATGTTGTTCTCTATCAGCAGGATGTTGGATGCTTGATTTACTTATGCATTACTCGGCCAGATATTCAGTTTGTTGTCTCACAGATGAGCACGTTTATGCATTGCCCATGAGTCAAGCATTGGCAGGCAGTTAAGCGCATATTTCGCTACTTGAGTGGTACACGGCTACTTGAGTTGTTTTATCCCAAGGGGGGATCATTACCAACAGATTTGCATGGTTTTTCTGACTCTGATTGGGCTGGTTGCTATGATACTCGTGTGTCCACTAGTGGCTTTTGCTTCATGCTTGGTAGCTCATGTATATCTTGGTTGAGCAAGAAGAATCCTACTATGGCCACTTGGAGTTGTGAGGTTGAGTATAGGGCAGCTTTCACAGCTATTGTTGAGTGTATGTGGCTCAGACGCCTTATGGCTGATTTGGGTGTTGGTTAGTCTTCTACCACCACCATCTTCACTGACAGTCAGAGCACATTGCCAGTTACGAGGAACCTTGTGTTCCATGCTCGCACTAAGCACATTGAGGTGCATTATCATTATGTGAGGGGAGAGGTTCTCTACTGGGGAGATAAGCTTGGCATATGTGCCCACGTAGGAGAACATTGCTGACCTTTTCATGAAGGCTCTACCTAGGGAGAAGTTTGAAGCTTTCCGCAAAGCTTTGGGCTTACTTCCTTTTGTGTAGTGATTTCCACATAGCTTGGCACTTTCTTATACATGAGTGCCAGCTACTTGTTCACGGCATCACTCCCAAGGGGGATTTGTTGATATATTTAGGTAGTGATGTGAGTGAACACACTAGGACCGCTGGGGCACTTGTTTCACTCTTTAGGAGGATTTTTTTCCCCGGCTTGTATATACGCCTATTGCGCTAATGGGCCACTTATCTTTGTACATTCTCTAGTAATACATTCAGTATTGTGTGTTGTGCTCTAAGTTTCTTCTTCTTCCTGTTGGAGACCTTTTAATCTCCAAAGGTTTGATCTACACTGACTTAAGAACACTTCTATGTCAGCTATAAACTAAACCTTACACAAACAATGTTCCTTTTTACCAAAACTTCAAGCAACACTTCTCTGAGTGAAGAAGTGTCAACTTCAGAAAATCTGCTTCAGATATCAACTTCTTTACCTGCACCAATCTTCAAATTTCTTCAAGTAAATGATGCACAAGTATTAGCAATACCTTTGCGCAATCATACTAGCCATTAGTTCTCAAAACTAATCACCAAAAGTTTAATCTGATCATTAAGATCAAATACATGTCAGAAAATGACTCTCAGAAGTTGCGCCTTCGACATAGCCAACTTCTTAACTTGATTTCTCCCAATCTGAAATCCTTTTTGCTAAATGCTTTTAGCCATAGCTTCCTTATCTTCTAACTTAAATTTTAAGTGCTCACTCATCAAAAACTTTATAGTATACACTCAGATCTGATCAAAATACTGAGACGGAAAAGTGCGCTACTTTCAGACTTCAGTTCTCACATTCTACATATGAATGTTCCTAATGATCATTCTCACAGTAGGAGAGGAATTAGATTCTGAAACTCTAGACATAGCTTCATTAGCTTCTCAATTAGATGTGTACAAAAGGATTTCTGATCCACATGATCAGACAGAGAGCACTCAGAGAAAAGCCCGTCGCTATTTTCTGGGAAAAAACTCTCTACACATCTTTCTCAAAATTGTCATCTACAAAATGACTCTATTACTTTCTCTCATACATTTCTTGTCATAATTATCTTATATATACACAACTTTGGACTCATCTCGCGTCTATGACTCTACTCCTTATCATCCTAAGAATTTAACTATGGTAGCTTACAAGATTCTTCACTTATATGTACATATGTGTACAAGACAACATCCTGAATTCTTCTTCATTTTGCAAATGTCTTCCTTTGCTTCATTCTGACCATAAGCATTCTCCAAGATCTGTATAATCACCAATTTGTGATTGGTTTGCTCCAACAGCTCCCCCTCAATCACTAATTGTGATTATTCCATTCTTCTTCACTCCTGCCATCTCCTTGAATCTCTGTAGCTTAGGTCCATCCAAGCTCTTTGTCATCATATCTGCCACTTGTTCTTTTGTTGGAGTGTACATCACTTCAATCTCTTTATCAAGTACCTTTTCCCTCAAGAAATGATACTGAATCTCTATATGCTTAGTCCTGGCATGAAAAACAGGATTAGCTGCCAAATACAAAGAACTCATATTGTCTCCAAAAATTATTGGAGTACTATGATCAATCTCAAAACTTTTCATCAAGGTCTTCAACCATATGACTTCTTTTGCAGCTTCTACCATTCCCTTATACTCAGCTTCTATGGATGATAAAGCAACTGTATGTTGCTTCTTTGAACACCAAGATACTAGCTTATCTCCAACATAACATAGATATCCATGAGTAGACCTTCTATCATCTGAGTCACCTGCCCAATCTGCATCACTAAACACTTTGATTCTTGTGTCAGAAGTGAAACCATAGTACAAACCTTCACTTAGGGTTCCTTTGATATATCTGAGTACCCTTTGGGCTGCAATCCAATGAGTCTTCTTTGGACAATGCATAAATTGTGACAACACACCTACTGCATATGATAGATCTGGCCTTGTCAAGGTAGCATAGATTAAACTACCTACCAAACTCTGATATTTCTTCATGTCATTGAACTCTTCACCTCCATACCTGCTTAACTTATGATTTACCTCCAATGGTGTAGTTGAGGTCCTGCAATCTTCCATATTAAACTTGACTAGGAGATTCTTCAAATATCTCTCTTGTGAAACATATACTCCATGTTGAGTATACACAATCTGCATTCCTAGAAAATAAGATAAGTTTCCCAAGTCACTTATCTTAAACTCCTTCTCTATTTGCTTCTTGAGTTCATTGATTCCTTGAGCATCTGTTCCTGTAACAATAATATCATCAACATAAATGCACATGTAAATGTATCCATTTTCACTTGCCTTCACTAGCAAGCTACTATCTGCCTTTGATGCTTGAAATCCACATTCATTCAAGAACTTGACCAATCTGTAATTCCAAGCTCTTGGGGCTTGCTTCAACCCATATAAAGCTCTCTTGAGCCTACACACATAATCTGATCCAATTGACTCCATGAATCCTTCTGGTTGCTCCATATATACTTCATCTGCAATGTAACCATTTAAAAATGCATTTTTCACATCCAATTGTGATAATTTCCATCCCTTGCAAGCAGCAATAGCAATCAATGTCCTAATTGTAGACATCTTAGCAACAGGACTAAAGGTTTCATCATAATCTACCCCATAAGTTTGGGCATAACCTTTGACCACAAGTCTAGCCTTATACCTAGACACCTTACCATCTGCAAACCTCTTTGTTTTATATACCCACTTGCATCCAATGACTTTCTGATTCTTTGGTCTTGGTACTAGTTCCCAAGTTTCATTTTCAAGTAGAGCATCATACTCTTCTTGCATTGCTTTCTCCCAATTCTGTTTACCTTTGGCTTCTTCATAAGTAGTTGGATCTTCTTCTGTTTTCACAATGTAGGCATAATCTTTTGTTGTTAGGAAAGATGTATCATAACTATACCTTATAGGCTCTTTCCTTTCTCTTGTAGATCTCCTGATTTCTGCACTTCTTGAAGTTTCAGCCTCATTTGATTCTGGATCAAATCTTGGCCCTACTTCTTCATGATCCTGCACTCTACATCTAGAGTCAACTTCATCAACAATTTCTTCACAAACTTTTACCTTTGCCTTTCCTTTTCTTTGAACTTCTTCAACACCTGTATACTCATTTGGTGATCCTGTATACCACATATTTTGCTCATCAAATGTCACATCTTTAGTAACAAGAAATTGCTTTGTGGATGGACTCCACAACCTGTAACCCATTTGTCTATCATCATATCCAATAAACACATACTTCTCTGCTTTTGGTTCTAGCTTATGTCTTAATTGTGAAGGAACATAAGCATATGCAATACATCCAAATACTTTACAATGATCAAGACTAGGCTTCTTACCCCACCATGCTTCATAAGGGGTTCCTCCATCCAAAGCTTTGCAAGGCAACCTATTCACAAGGTATGTTGCAATGTTAATGGCCTCTGCCCATAAGTAATTTGGACAATTCTTTTCCTTCATCATGGCTCTTGCAAACTCTACAAGAGTCCTATTCCTCCTTTCTGCTACTCCATTTTGTTGAGGGGAGTACCTGCAAGTCACTTCTCTTTTGATACCTGCATTCCACAAATAATCATCAAACTCTTTTGAGAAATACTCTCCCCCTCCATCTGATCTTAACCTCTTTAGCTTTTGTCCTGTGATCCTTTCTGCATAAGCATGGAAATGTTTGAATGTCTTGAAAACTTCTGATTTGTCCTTGATTACATACAAAGTAATCCACCTAGTTGCATCATCAACAAACAACACATAATATCTGGATCCATTTATGCTATAGTCCCTTGAGGGTCCCCATACATCTGTATGAACCAATTCAAGCATATTTGAATGCTTATACCCTGATTTGTTATAAGAACTTTTATGTGCTTTACCTAATTGACAAGCTTCACACTTGTACACCATATGTTGCCCTTCAATGTTTGGCAATCCAAGCACCACCTGATTCTTTGACATCTCCTTTATAGCTCTCTCATTGAAATGACCTAGCCTCTTATGCCATAGGTCTAATTCAGATACCTTTTGACCTCCATAGGTAAACAATGCATGTCCCACATTACCTTGGACCTTGAGAGTGAACAATCTTCCTTCCTTTTTACCTGCAATTATGGTTCTATATCCCTGATTTGGATCTTGTACATAGACACCATCATTTGTGAATCTTACTTCATATCCTTTCTCCACAATTTGCCCTACACTTATCAAATTTTTAGGAATAGTAGGAACATAAAGTACCTTGCTCAGAAGTGTACTTCCACTCTTTGTCTTCACTGATCCAATGCTCTCCACTTTATGTTTGGTATTGTCACTTGTCTGAACTGTATGTCCATTCACCCTTGCTTCCATATCAGTCATCAAGGATAGATTACCACTCAGATGGTTGCTACACCCTGAGTCAATATAAAACACTCTTTGATCTTCTCCCATTGATTCATGAGTTGCATTCAAGATAAGAGTCATGTCATCCTTCTGATCTGTTGCATAATTGTAATAATTATTGTTGTAGGACTGAGATTGGAAGTTTCTTCCACCTCCTCTACCATATGATGTCCTACCTCCTCTTCCTCTGAAATAGCCTCTTTGGTTTCTGCCTCCTCTACCTCTTTGACTATAATTCTGATTATTGCTTCCACCATTTTGATTGTTATACCAACAATCATTTGCCAAATGATTTGTTCTGCCACAAATCCAACAAGCTTTAGCATTATCTTTGTTCTTACCTCCTCTTCCTTTACCTCTGAAGTTTGTCTTCCCTTTTGTGAAATTAGCTTGATTTGAATTCCCTTCATCATCATTTGATTGTTTTCCCTTGCCATTCTTTTTCTTGTCTTTGGAATACATAGCTTGACTTGTACTTCTATCATTGTCTCCTTTAAGATCCTGCTCAAAGGTTAGCATGTGTCCTAGCAATTGATTAAGATCAGGAGTAAAGTGATCAAGTGACAACTCTATGGACAATATGAAAGGCTTCCACTTCTCATCTCCTCTCAGACCTGTAAGTATTTGTCTTACCAACTTTTCCTCTTCAATGTCTTCATCCACTGCTCCCAAGCTATCTGCAATATCCTTCATCCTTGCCACATAATCTGAAATTGATTGTGAGCTCTTCTTCTTGAAGGTTGTGAACTCAGCCCATAGTGAGGACTTCCTTGACTTAGTAGTATTTTGGAAATGCTCTTCCAAGGCATTCCAAACATCTGTAGCACTTTCCAAACCTCTGATGTGAGGTAGAAGATAATCATTTACAGCCATGTAGATGATACTCCTTGCTTGAGCATCCTTTCTCATCCAAGTCTTCAACATTGCAAGTTCTTCCCTAGTAGGAATACTTGGATCTGCAAACTCAGGTTTTTCTTCATCTCCTGTAATAAATGATATAAGGTCTTTGCTCATGAGGTGTGCTTCCATCCTCATGGACCATGCTGGATAGTTCTCCCTATCTAGTTTATCAATCTGCAAGCTTTCTCCCATCCTTGACTTTCTGTATCTGCAATTACTATGGTTTATGAGGAGAAAGTGTACCTTTGATATAGTCTTTGTCCTTCTTGATTCTTTCGAACTTGTACTATGAACTTCTGCAAGTTATCTTCAATAATTTGTCTTTATCCTCCTTTGATTTGGAAGATCTTCAATATCTGCACCAGTCGGAACTTCGATTATCTTTTCTTCTCTTGTACTTCACCTTTTGCTCTGATACCACTGTTGGAGACCTTTTAATCTCCAAAGGTTTGATCTACACTGACTTAAGAACACTTCTATGTCAGCTATAAACTAAACCTTACACAAACAATGTTCCTTTTTACCAAAACTTCAAGCAACACTTCTCTGAGTGAAGAAGTGTCAACTTCAGAAAATCTGCTTCAGATATCAACTTCTTTACCTGCACAAATCTTCAAATTTCTTCAAGTAAATGATGCACAAGTATTAGCAATACCTTTGCGCAATCATACTAGCCATTAGTTCTCAAAACTAATCACCAAAAGTTTAATCTGATCATTAAGATCAAATACATGTCAGAAAATGACTCTCAGAAGTTGCGCCTTCGACATAGCCAACTTCTTAACTTGATTTCTCCCAATCTGAAATCCGTTTTGCTAAATGCTTTTAGCCTTAGCTTCCTTATCTTCTAACTTAAATTTTAAGTGCTCACTCATCAAAAACTTTACAGTATACACTCAGATCTGATCAAAATACTGAGACGGAAAAGTGCGCTACTTTCAGACTTCAGTTCTCACATTCTACATATGAATGTTCCTAATGATCATTCTCACAGTAGGAGAGGAATTAGATTCTGAAACTCTAGACATAGCTTCATTAGCTTCTCAATTAGATGTGTACAAAAGGATTTCTGATCCACATGATCAGACAGAGAGCACTCAGAGAAAAGCCCGTCGCTATTTTCTGGGAAAAAACTCTCTACACATCTTTCTCAAAATTGTCATCTACAAAATGACTCTATTACTTTCTCTCATACATTTCTTGTCATAATTATCTTATATATACACAACTTTGGACTCATCTCGCGTCTATGACTCTACTCCTTATCATCCTAAGAATTTAACTATGGTAGCTTACAAGATTCTTCACTTATATGTACATATGTGTACAAGACAACATCCTGAATTCTTCTTCATTTTGCAAATGTCTTCCTTTGCTTCATTCTGACCATAAGCATTCTCCAAGATCTGTATAATCACCAATTTGTGATTGGTTTGCTCCAACACTTCCTTGTGTTGTTCACATGCTTCCGTAGACGTCTAACTCCAACAGAAAGACACAAGTGCTACTCCAAACAGTGAGATAGATGCAAGTGAAGAAGAATATGAAGAGGTAATCACTCTTAAGCTAAAGTTGAATAGGTTAAAGAAGAAACTTTTTAAAGACAATGAAAGAAGGTCTTCAAGGACAAGGTATCCAACTCAAACGCTAAGGTGTTATGATAGTTTCATGGCGAAACATTTTGCATACATGATGCACGTTATCAAAGACAATAAGCATGAGACATATGAAGAAGATTGCACACAAAAGGAATGAAAGAAAGCTATGAAAAAGGAGATCAAAGCTCTAAAAGATAATCACACATGGGAGCTAGTGCCAAAGAAAGAAGGTATGAAGATTGTTCTAAACAAATGGGTGTTTAAAGTAAAGAGGAATGATGATGGTTCAGTAGCTAGATATAAAGCTAGATTAGTTTCCAAAGGATTTAAACAAACACAAGGCATAGATTATGATGAAGTTTTCAACCCTATTGCAAAGGTGGGAACAATCAGAACATTAGTAGCAATTGGTGCTTCAAGGAGATGGCCATTCTATCAACTTGACATCAAAAATGATTTTCTCAATGGATAACTACAAGAAGGGGTATACATGAGTCAACCGATTGGATTTGAAAATGAAAACCATCCAGACTTTGTTTGCTGGTTGAAAAAGGCACTTTATGGCTTGAAGCAAGCACCAATTGCATGGAATTAGAGGTTGGTAGAATATATAAGTGTGGATACAACTCAAGTAGTGAAGATCCTTCATTGTGCATGAAGAAGGAAGAAAATAGAGAGGTATATATTTTCATATATGTGGATGACATCATCATAATAGGAAATGATGCTACAAGGATTAAAGATATCAAAAGGAAGCTTGGTAAGGAGTTTAAAATTTCAGATCTTGGAGAGCTCAAATATTTTTTACGAATTGAAGTTGTTTATGGAAAAAGTGGCATCTACTTGATGCAAATGAAGTACTTGTTGGATGTTCTTTTTAGATTTGGAATTAGCAAATGCAAACCACTCACTCAACCCATGGACACAAATACAAATATTGCTCAAATGATAGAGAACTATTGGAAGATGTAACGACATACAAAAGCATTGTAGGATCATTAATCTATGCAAACATTACAAGACCCAATTTATCTAATGTTGTTGGTGTACTTTCTCAGTTTATCCAAGCCCCGACAAGTGAACATGTAAATTCAGCCAAGAGAGTGTTGAGATACATAAAGTATACAGTTAATCATACTTTGTTTTACAAGTTTGATGAAGAATTGTAGGTCAAAGACTTTAGCGATGCTGATTGGGCAGGTTCAAAGGACGATAGGAATCAACCTTAGGTTATGTATTCATGATGGGAAGCAAAGCTATCACATGGAGCTCAAAAAAACAACCTACTGTTGCACTTTCATCCATGGAGGCTGAATATAGAGGATTAGCATTTGCCACATGTGAAGCAATGTGGATTAAAAAGCTTTTGGTTGATCTTGAAGTGCAAGTTGGAACCATCCCTATATACAATGATAACATGCCAAGTATTTACTTGGCAAGCAATCCTATGTTTCATGAAAGGTGCAAGCACTTAGAAGTCCACTACCATTATGTAAGGGAGAAGGTATTGAGCAAAGATGTGGAGATAAAGTTCATTAGAACCAAAGAGCAGGTTGCACATATGTTTACAAAGTTTTTGGATGCTTCTAAACTCAAAGGTTCCAAGGATGTGATAAATTTGCAGGACATGGTTGAAGATAACTCCCAAATGCGCTTGAGGGGGACCGTTGAAGATAAATGTACAACCTCATTTTCACATGAGATATGATTGGATAATTTACCAAATGTAAAGACAAAGGAAAATAAGAGAAAAGAAAAAAAAAGTCTATTCAAAATTCATGATCAGTAAAAGAGACAATATCTACATTGTAGTAAGTGGAATGTAGTGGGCAATCAAATGAAAGTGGTGAGTTAAGGAGGCACAAAGTTCTTGACATGCTCATTCGTTATAAAAGTGGAGTGGAAGCATGTTCTAAATAAGGAGAGAAAGAGGCAAGATCTCCCAACAGTCGGATCTTATCATTTTTTCATTTTGTCTTCCCATAGACTCCTTCCAGCCACATATCATTTTGTACACAACTCTGTTGTTTAGCTCATATCTTAGTGTATATGTAATCATTTCTTGCATTTAAACACATTGGAAAGCTTATCACGTATACTTTATTTGTCGCAAATATCTTCTTCAAAGCTTATATATTTTTTGAGATATCACTCAAAGAGTGAAGTCTAATTTTTTAGCATGCCTGTGTATATAGGTACTCTATTTTGGTTGGTTAAGTTTCCCAACCAAAACATATCCAAATTGCTTAGTTTTTAGCTTCTTGGAAGATCTTTGCATGTACTTTATATGTCCCAAATATGTCATTCAAAGAATATATATTTTGTGAGATATGTGTCAGAGAGTAAAGTCTAGGTTTTTAGTATACTTGTGTATGCAGGTGGTCTATTTGCTTCAGTTGTGTTTCATGATCGAAACTCATCCAAAGTACTTGATTTTTATCTTGTTGGAAATCTGTTTGTGTTTGCTTCTCAAATATGGGCATCAAAGGATATATATTCAGGGAGTTATCAGTCCAAGAGTGAAGTTCAATTCTTCAACATATTTGTGTGGACACGTTGTTCATCTTCCTAAGTTGCATTTCCTAATCAAAACTTGTCCAAATTAAGTCATTTATAGATTGTTAGAAAGTTCTTTTTGTCTACTTTGACTGATTAAAGGCACATGCCCATTTGAATGTTTTATTGAGAGCAACAAGCTATCTAAGGTGCAGCTATCTATCCAAGTGGTAGACATACAAGGGTTCACTACACGTCTTTGTTGCGCATAGCAGAACTCATTCTCCACAACATGAACCAATAACTCCTGTTATCCTATCATGGGAGTTGGTAAGCTCATTCTGACTACTAATGATGTTGTCATGGGAGTTGGTAAGATCATTCTCACTACTACTGATGGTAGTTCTTTTACATTGTTATCATTTTTAGCTTTAGCCAAGATTGGATTGGCTGTGAAATTTTTTTATGACAGATGTATAATTCATGATCTATCAAATGGCGATATCATTATTGCTTCTAGCATTTTATGTCGTGGGCTATATAAGCTCATAAACTATGAAAATTTTGTTAATGATTCAGCATGTGCAGTACATGATTCTAAGGCTATGTCAGATGCGAAGTTTTGGCATGTTGGAGTTAGACATCTACAGAAGCACGCGAACAGCATAAGGAAGAAGAAGAAGCGTGGAGCACAAACACACAAATACTGAATATATTACTAGAGAATGTACAATGATAAGTAGCCCATTAGGGCAATAGGCGTATATACAAGCCGGGGGAAAAAACTCCTACAAATGGAAAAAAGTGCCCCGATGGTTCTAGTGTATTCACACACATCACTACCTAAATATATCAACAAATCCCCCCTGGGAGTGAGGCGGTGAACAAGGAGCTGGCACTCATGTATAAGGAAGTGCCAAGCTATGTGGAAATCACTCCACAAAAGGAAGTAATCCCAAAGCTTTGCGGAAAGCTTCAAACTTCTCCCTAGGCAGAGCCTTCATGAAAAGGTCTGCAATGTTCTCCTGCGTGGGCACATATGCCAAGCTGATCTCCCCAGCAGAGAACCTCTCCCTGACATAGTGATAATGCACCTCAATGTGCGTAGTGCGAGCATGGAACACATGGTTCCTCGCAACTGCTAATGCACTCTGACTGTTAGTGAAGATCGTGGTGCCAGAAGACTGGCCAACACCAAAATCAGCCATAAGGCGTCTGAGCCACACACACTCAGTAGTCGCTGTAAAGCTGCCCTATACTCAGCCTCACAATTGGAAGTGGCCATAGTAGGTTGCTTCTTGCTCAACCAAGATATACATGAGCTACCAAGCATGAAGCAAAAACCATTGGTGGACACACGAGTGTCATAGCAACCAACCCAATCTAAGTCAGAAAAAGCATGCAAATTTGGCGGTAGTGATCCCCCCTTGGGACAAAACAACTCAAGTAGCCGAGTACCACTCAAGTAGTGAAAGATGCACTTAACTGCCTTCCAATGCGTGACTCTTGGGCAATGCATAAACCTGCTCATCTGTGAGACAACAAACTGAGTATCTAGCCAAGTAATGCATAAGTAAATCAAGCATCCAACAACCTGCTGATAGAGAACTACATCAAATGCATCTCCAACATCATGAAGACTCAACTGTAAACCTCTCTCCATAGGAGTGGCAATAGGCTTATAGTTTTCAATGCTAAAATGCTACAATAATGTATAAATATATTTCGTTTGACACAAAGCCATTCCAGCATCAACTTGCATAAACTCAATGCCCAAATAGTGATGCAAATGCCCCAAATCAGACATCTCAAATGGGGCATACAAATCAGCCTTGAAATCAGCAATATGATTCTCAATAGGACCTGTGAGCAGCATGTCGTCAACATAGACAACAATGATCAGAAGCACATCATTAGCACACTTAACATATAAGGTGCTTTCAGTTGGACTGTTCTCAAGACCATGTGCAATTAGATAGGCATGTATCTTCTCATACCAAGCACGTGGTGCTTGCTTTAAACCATATAATGCCTTCTGTAACCTGCACACCTGGTTTTCATGCCCTTTCTACACAAAGCCACGGGGCTGAAAAACATACACTTCTTCATGCAAGTCACCATTCAAAAATGTTTTTTTAATGTCCAACTGGTGTACATTCCAACCATGACGGGCTTCAAGTGCACAAATGCTCCGAAGAGTAGTCATACGACATGTAGGTGCAAAGGTCTCATCAAAATCAATGCCTCTTTCCTGCGCATAATCCTTTGCAACAAGCCTAGCCTTATACCTGTCAACTGTACCATCAGGTTTACGCTTCAGCTTCAATACCCACTTAGTGCCAATGGCCTTCTTGCCAGGAGGCAAGTCACATAAAGACCATGTACCATTCTTCATTATAGCATCATATTCAGATTGCATAGCAGCCATCCAATTTTCTGAATTCTGCGCTTCATCAAAAGAAACAGGCTCATTCTCATCACAGAGACTAGACGCAGCCATAGCATAGCAATCTAATGCAAAGGAGGCACTATGAGAGCTTGAACGAGTACGATATGACAAAGGTGCATCTAATTTGCTGTCACGCAAAGTCTACACCAGCCATTTTGGCATAGTTTTTGCCTACTCAATATCAGCTCTCTCGTCAACAAGTGCATCATGTAAATCTGCATCAGAAATGGAATGCTCTGCATCATCATATGAAACTTGCAAAGGCTGAGAAGCTGCCTCATTAGGACCAGCACTAGACTGTCCACCTGTAAAAAGAGGCATCAAAGTATAATACATGTCTTTGGAGCTAGCACATGTCTCCTTAGTACATGAAAGCAATGGCTGAATAGCATCTTCCACAAAGACAACATCACGGCTAGCCAGAATGCATTTAGTCTGTGGATGATACAGATGATAGCCTTTACTTTCAGAATTGTACCCAACAAAAATACATTTTATTGCCTTATCATCGAATTTTCGACGATGTTGGTCAGGCACTAGTGCATATGTCAAACACCCAAAAACATGCAGATGAGCAACAGATGGCTTGCGGTCATGCCAAGCCTCATATGGAGTGACAGACTGTAGCGCTTTAGTGGGACACCTATTCAATACATATGCTACACACATGACAGCCTCAAGCCAAAAACTATGTGGTAAAGCCTGACTTTTGACCATGCACCTCGCCATCTCCATGAGTGACCTATTCTTTCGTTAAGAGTTGATTCTGTTGAGGTATATACGGCACTGTACACTAGTGTTTTATCCCACGTTCAGCCAGAAATGCATTAAAATCAGAAGACATATATTCCCCCCCTCGATCAGAACGGAGGGTGCCCATTTTACATGCTGACAGATTTTCAGCAAAACCAAAAACTGTTTAAAGCACATGAACACTTCGTGGATATACCCATGCATGCCTGGAAAAATCATCAATGAAAGTCACGACGTAAAGGCAATTTCCAAAAGAGGGTGTTTGCATAGGACCACAGACATCACTATGTATAAGTTGCAATTTTTGTGTAGCCCGAACTGAACCATCTTTTGGAAAGGAGGAAAGTTGCATTTTGCCCAAAATACAGCCTTCACAAACATGTTTTCCAGGTGCCTCAAGTTTCGGCAAAGAGGACACCAATTCAAATTTTTGCAGGCGTAGCAAACTAGCAAAATTCAGATGACCAAAGCGTGCGTGCCAAAGCTTTACATCTGACATAGCCTGAGAATCATTTACTGCACATGCCAAATCATTTTCAGATCATTCATAGTCTATGAGCTTATACATCCCACGACATAAAATGCCAGAAGCAATAATCACATCGCCATTTGACAGATCATGAACTGTACACCTGTCATCAACAAATTTCACAACCAAGCCAATCTTGGCTAATGTAGAAATTGATAACAGGTTCTTTTTGATCCTTGGCACAAATAAAGCATCTGACAAAGTGAAAGAACTACCATCAGCAGTAGTCAAAATGATCTTACCAACTCCCACAACAGGATAAGAGGAGTTGTTGGCGCATGTAATAGTATTCCCTGTAGGGACAAGCTCGAGTGAAGAGAAGAAACTACGTTGCGATGTAATATGTTTGGTTGCCCCACTCTCAAAATACAAAACATCTGAGTCTATTGCAGGCATGCACTGATCATGAGAAGATGGGTCAAAACTGTAGACAGTAGTAAAAGCCCATTCTTCTTCCTGCACAAGATTTGTAGACTCTATTTTTGGTGTAGAGGCCTCTACAACAACCATTCCAGCCTCTTTCTTCTTTGCCTCTTTAGCAGCCAGTTTTGGATAGTTCTTTATGATATGATCATTCCCTTTATAGTACTTACAAAACAATGTCTGCTTTTCTAATTTCTTCTCATCTTTATCTTCCTTCTTTGAATATGTAGAATTAGCAGATTTCTGCTTACTAGTTGAAGAGCTCCATTTTCCTTTACCCTTCTGACTAGCCAGGAAAGCTTGATCTGCAACTCGCATAATGGACCTATTTTGCATGGACTAATCTTCCTGCAACAGAACAAAGACTAGCTCCTCAAATGATAAGGCATTTGGATTGCCTTTCATCATCAACCAAAGAGTAGAAGCAAAACTCTGATATGAATCAGGAAGACCATTCAGAACGGTCTACACAAGTGAGCTATCTGGTATAACCTCATCAGTAGAAATCAATTGTTCCTTCAAGTCTTTGATCTTCGTTAGGAAACTGTCCATAGAATCACCTTCATTCATGTGCTCACTCTCCAACTATTTTCGGAGGTAAGCAACACGAGCCTCATTCCTATCTTGGTACAATGTGGTAAGTGTATCCCAAGCATCCTTAGCTGTTCTGCAAGAGCAAATGTGAGGAATAATGGCACGTTTGACAGACAAAGCTAACAATGCACGTGCCTGGGCATCTTTGCCATCCCAGCAAATCTGCTCTATAGTAGGTGCACCAGAAACAACAACAGGAAGAGGAATCTGTAGAATATCATCTTCGACACCATCTTCGACACCATCTTCATCAGCTCCAGCACCTGTATTTGCAGTACCTGTAGTCAGAGGTGTAACAGGACATCTTTCAACACCCTGCACAATGTTCCACAATCCTTTTGCAACCAATACATTTCGCATCATATAAGCCCATAATGGGTAGTTGGTACCATCCAACTTATCCTCAACAGCCAACATACGGAATACATCACTGCTTTCAGCCATGGCTGGTGACTAAAATTCCTTGACGCAAAAAATTGACTCTATCTCAAAAAGTTGAACAGAACTGCCCCCCCAACAAATTCTGCTAGACCTGTAGCTGACTTTGAGACACTTATACTAGCGGACAAAAACTGGTATATACCTTTGGCACAAAAAGACGAAATAGCTTGCACAAGCGCTACTATAATGCGTTCGATGGCCGAAATGATCTCTGAAACACCCTGAGTATGCTCACCAAATTTCATGTGAATCTAAGACTGCAAACGGAGGAGTGTCGACTGTGCCCTAGATGAAGCGACGACCTGCTCTGATACCAATTGTTGGAGTCAGACATCTGGGGAAGCACGCGAACAACACAAGGAAGAAGAAGAAGAAGCTTGGAGCACAAACATACAAATACTGAATATATTACTAGAGAATGTACAAGGATAAGTAGCCCATTAGGGAAATAGGAATATATACAAGCTAGGGGGAAAAAAACCTCCTAAAGAGGGAAAAAATTGCCCCGGTGGTCCTAGTGTGTTCACACACATCACTACCTAAATATATCAACATGGCATGCATGCTATGGTCATGTGAATTTTTCTAGTTTGCTATGCATGAAAAAATCTGAAATGGTGTCCTCTCTGCCCAAACATGAGGCACCTAGTAAACATGTTTGTGAACGTTGTATTTTGGGCAAAATGCAATGTTCCTCATTCCCTAGAGATGGTTCAATTGGAGCTACTAAAAAATTGCAGCTTGTGCAGAGTGATGTCTATGGTCCTATGTAGACATCCTCTTTTAGAAATTATCTTTACTTCGTGACTTTCATTGATCATTTTTCCACGCATGCATGGGTATATCCATTGAAAGCAAAGTCCGAAGTGTTTATGTGCTTCAAATAGTTTTTGGTTTAGGCTGAAGATTTGTCAACATGTAAAATGGGCACCCTCCATTCTGATGGGGGGGGGATATATGTCATTTGACTTTAATGCACTTTTGGCTGAACGTGGGATAAAACATCAATGTACAATGTCATATACACCTCAACAAAATGGAGTTGCTTAATGGAAGAATAGGTCACTCATGGAAATGGCGAGGTGTATGGTCAAGAGTTAGGCTTTATTACATAGTTTATGGCTTGAGGTTGTTATGTGTGGAACATATGTACTTAACAAATGTCCCACTAAAGCATTGTAGTCTATCACTCCATATGAGGCTTGGTGTTGTAGAGTAAAGGAGTACAAAAAAGGGAGCCCGAAAATTTTCAAATTATGGGCATAATTTTTCTTCTTCAAATTTCTATGAAAACCTCATGAAGCCATGTAAATGCACTAGAAGGCCCTCTAGATGCATTAACCCCAATTATTGTAACACAATCCTTGTAAAATAGTAGGAGATTAATGTTTTTCAATAAAAGTGTCACTCTCTTGTGTGACAGGATCAATTTTAGGGCACATGTATATAAGTCACTTGGTGACGCTTGTAAAGAACTTTTTTCCATTGTTGGAAGTGAAGAAAATTTTCGAATTTTCCTCTTTCCTGCTGATTATTTTCTTTTTCAAGAGTATCTGTGTGTGCAATATGCTTGAAATGTGTGTGTAGGACTATTGTCTACCCCTTTCCATCGCTTTTGAACTACTGTAGTGCTTGTGTGAGACTTGAGGAGTTGTGGAGTAGGTATTGGTGTCTCCCACCATTCACTATTTTGCTCATAACTTGAAGCATGTTTGTCAAATTCAACTAAAAACAAGCAATATATGTGTCTCATCAAGAGCTTCAAAAGGAAACTGTTATTGATAATATTCAGAGTTCTAAGCTGAGAGAAAAGTTTGAATTTGTGCCCAATTTTTTGTGATATCTCAAGACTTCAGGGTCTTACACGAACGCCCATCAACGGTGGATGTAATGACGAAAGCTAGAATCCAAAAGTACTTCAACTTACCAACCTATAAGCCACATCTTTAGTGGTGCACTCAAGTCATGAACACCATCCAATCAACCTTAGACAAACCATCAGTGCTACAAGTGAAAGTTCTTGATGTAGAAGGAGAATGGGTAACTATACAATTCACGCATGAGAGTATTAAAGAAGTGTTCAAATGGATCAAGGAGAGGACCACATCTCTCAAAGATGAAATCCATGGAACTAAAACCTGAACATTTGTGGATATAAATCACTTGGACATTGAAGAAGAAGTCGGATTAGTTCATGAAAATTTCTTCTTTCCCAAGATGCACAGATATACGGCACCATAAAAAATAATAATGCAATTATTATCTCATGACACCAAACAAAATGACAACCAAATAAATCTGACACCCTATATTTAAGAACGACTATTTGAATCCAAGAAGTAATGGGTTCATAAGAAATTTTTGAATGGAAGTGTGGCTTTGACAATACAAATATGCCATGCACTAGGTATTCGAGAACACCTTAAAGAAATGCCTTCAATAGTTCAAATGGCAAAATATGTGAAGCTAGCCATAATATGGAGAAAGAAGAAAGGAGTTAAGGTAACCAATGAAGCAGGTAGGAGCTCTCAACTAATGATGAGAGGTGGAAAGAGATTAAGAGAAGCATTGAAGTCCGAAGAAGCAAATCCTTCATCAAAAAGGGCACATATACTTCCAAGAACCAAAATTGAACTATCCAATCCTATCATCGAAGAGGAATTGAAAGAAGCCATGGAGGACACTCACAAGTTCATGGAAGGATAGATAAATCCGCGAGTTGAAGGGCACCATTATCATCAAGTTCATAGAGCAACTTTGCAGGAAAAGAGATTGACAAAGTTCCATGGATATAGAGAACCGGGCTTAGTTAATTCCTGCTCTTCCTCATTAGGAAAAAAAAATGAACCGTGCATGGGCCTTGTAAGGACTCCTAATTTTTAGGGATTAAGCTTAATCTTGTACTTTGTTAAGGTGACAAATTGCATTTAATATAGCACTTTTTGGTAGGCTAAAGTAGGCTTTTTTTTAGGCTGAGCTAGGATCTTCTCTCTTTTCTACACATAGAGAGAGAAAAGCCACTTTCCACCTCATCCAATCCGTTCATCTTTATGAATAAAAAAATTACTTTTTTGAAAAAGTCTCTTTTTCAGCTATTCTTTATTCAAAATGGCCCATACTTTTATGTATATGTGAGAAGTTAATTTCTTTAGTTTTGTTTTTATAAAAAATACTTAAAAAAACATACTTTTCAAAATCCCTCCAAAAGTTAAGTGCCACATCATCAAACTCGTAACTTTGGTTGCCCCAAAGCATGAATTAAAAAAAATATTTATTTTCATCTTACACACTAAAAAAAGGAATTTTGACCTATCCACATACCAAAACACACTTTTTTTCTTGCACAAAGCCACTGCACAAGCTATTCCAACCATCTTCGTGCTTCTTCCTATTTGGTGCTAGAGTTTTGGAACATCATGGTGCTCACATGTATTATGAACCCAACACATGATCCTCACTCAAAGAGTGTACATGTTCATGTTCGAACAAAATTTGCACCAAAAACTAGAGATAGCAATGACATAGATTCTCAAAATGAACGATGTGTAGCTAGAGAGAAGAATATTGATCTTTGGGTCAATGGTGCTTTGTATTCCTTAGATCCAATGTCTAATGTTCAACCTAGATTCCATAGTATCTCCACATTTCTACAATTCCTCCGTAGCGGTGAAGATGGACTGCTATGCTATTGCAAGCGATTGTCTAACCATTCTACATCTATAGCAAATTATTGGATGCAACAATGTCATCACAACCATTTCAAGCTACACAGTTTAGAGAGTGCTATACACACTTTAGAAAATGCTATCATGTCTTTGGATGAGCACAATAATAGACTCCAACAAGATGTGGAAGAAAAGGAGAGCACAATTACAATGTTAAGAGCCAATCTTAAACAACTAAAAGAGACTCCACTTGGGATGAGATATAGGAAACAACCATTATCATCCTTTGAAGATCTTTCAAGTGGTGGTGGATCACAGAAGCGACATGTTTATGCACTTAGGTATGTGTTTTGCTTGTTTATTTATGTTAAAAGACTTTTAGATTGAGTTTCTTATTGTGTAGGTCATTTGTTGAAGATGCTAGTGCTTCCTCAACAATGGAGGATCAATTGAAGTTTCTCAATTCCTGTCTTAGCAACAAACATGTGCTTATGATTTTGGATTCACCAATAGGAAAACACATCAAAACCCAAGTGATTAAAGATTTTGCAGGCAGCTTAAAAGATATTATTAGTCCTAGTGAGGTACAGATGGTATGTGATGAAGCAGGTGTTAGTACTAGAGCATACACTACGTTGTACAATCTTTGAAGCAATCTCTACAAAACAAAGGTATTTTCCAAAGCATTGTTTCATGCCCTTACAAGGTATCTCTGAAGAAGAAGATATTCAATGAGGATGTAGCCAATGCTCTTGGGAATTACCTGCATATAGAAGATGCTATGCCTACATCCATTTATCATTCATCTACATCAAAGAAAGAGTTGAAAAACACATCTAGAAAGGGATTCATCCACACAAAGTGCAACAATATAGTTGTCAATTTGGAGAGGCTTCAAAAGGAAATGGTTAAATTTTACAAATCCACAATTTAAGGTATATCCATTGTTTTGATAATGACATTCATATTATTTTTTTTAATATAATGTTTTTTATTTGATGTAGATTATGGTTCCAAACTCAAGTTTGTATTGAAGCCAGACGAATGTCAAATCATAAATCATTGCAAAAGCCCTAGGTGATTTTGAAGTAGAGTGTTATTATTTATATTATAATATTTTTGTATGTTTTGAAACAGGTTTTGTCCATTCTAGTGTGAACAAACAGTCAAACAAAAACTCTATAAATAGAGAGAAATCACTTCATTTCACACTTTTTGCAACTCAAGAGAATGGCACGCACCAAGAAAACTACAAGGAAAGATCGCGTGTTCTTTTCTAGCCCTCATCTAGGGACACAATGCCCACCATGGTTGCAACCCCTCAAAGACCCTGAAGTGGTTCCTAGAGCACATCTCCACCTGGGAGCAATCCATCTTGAGAACATGAAGTGTCCAATAGACAAGAGTATCTCACTCCAAGATGATCAGAGTCAAATTCAGATGATGAGGCACCAACAAGGACACCCATCAAGGCAAGACTCAAACAAAAGCTGATGAGAAGGGTTGTATCAGAGGGTGATGAGGGGTCATCCCCGAATGATGAAGGCAGCAATCAACCAACATGGAATGATATGCAAATTCCAACGAGCCATAGGGTGACACATGGAGGCAAGACACTTCCACAAGGACAAGGACAAATACCAATAGAGGAGGAAAGGGAAAAAAGTCAACAACCACATTGATAACAAAATCTGCAAGATGAAGCTAGACCCTCACATTGTGTACATCAGAGAAAAAAAAACTATCAACCACGATGTAGACCTCAATGAGAGCCGAACATAGCTCCCAATGCATGACCTCCACAAAGATGAAGGAGGCACTGCAAGGCTTTCGCAGAGATACGACACTACCAAAAGTCTGTTGAACTACTCATACCATAAAGAGCTTTAGCAAGGGTAGTAAAAGAAGAACGACAAAGCTACTGTGCAGGTCTACGAATACAAGGGATAGCACTTGAAGCGCTTCAAGAGGCAGATGAGGCCTACCTCATCTACATGCTTGAGGACTCTAACCTCTTTACTCTCGATGCCAAGAGAGTAACCATACAACCCAAGGACATTCAACTAGCAAGAAGAATTAGAGGAAATAACCCATGACATGTGTATATTGTACCCTTTGATAGGCCTACTTTGCGATGTAATACAATGATTAATAGAAAATTTTGTATTTACCTATATGTTCTTGGTGTCTTTTTTTTCTCTCTCTCACTCTCTCTATCTTTGACTCCCCACCATAAGTGTATGCAAATAACTTTTGCTTCAGTTAGTTATATATGGAATGAGTTGAACCTGCATGCATTTGCCTATTGTTTTTTGACTAGATATGTACACGTTGTACCTAATATTGCCCCACAGGTCATTTTCATGAAAAAAACCCCAGCCACAAAAATGTGGGATTCAGCCTTGCAAACTTTTTGCAGGGCTGAATCCTATATTCCTATGGTTGGGGTTTTTTTTGAATTTTATGGCCATGTTTATGCACCCTATATATAGATGAGATGTTAGGAGTGTATAATACAGGGGCTAGTCACTCCAAGTAATCTTTGGCTTGCTCAGACTTCAGTGTATAGTTGATGCCACCCATAAACAAGAGAAACTAAATAATATCATGCTATCTTACACTTTGGAGACCTCATAAACACTAAAAAATGACTCCTGCATTTTTGTGGCTTCGGCTTTTTTGGCGTATTTTATGCTTTTAAAGATACCATAGACCATAGGCAGCACTTAGATCAAGAAAAAAACTTAAAATTGCATAGAATTTGTGGAGACAATGGTAGGTTCAATTTATGAAGCACATTTTATACACACGACTAGACAAAATAGGAAAAACTAAAGTTTTTATTATCCAAACATTTACATCATTTCTCAACTTCCTTCAATTTCTCTACAAGTTTCTTTCTCCTTTGGAGAGATTGAGGCAGCTGGTAAGTCAATACAAATCTTGATATTACATGGGGGTCTTGCATTCCGAGACTCATGGCAATACCCATTTGCACTAGTACTTTTTCTCTAAAGTTAAGTCCTAAGGTAGTTACAACTAAGGATTTCCTAACCAAAATGACACAATTAGTGCCTTGGGTAATTGTACATAGACACAAAATTTTTCTAAGGGCCTTCAAGCACCAAGTCATGAAGTGCACATCCGGACTGTAGCCTTTCTGTATGATTACATAATCATCCTTTGGCAACTTTTCAATGTACTTTGCCAAGGATGAACTGTGAAGAGATGGATAGGTATGTGCTTGAAGATGAAGAGGTGTTGCAAAATCCTTGATCTACACCAGCCAAATGAACTCCAGGAGTATATGGTGGGCCATTTTAGCTTGCCAATGGATGTATTAGACACCCTATGTACCTTGGAAGATCACTCTCAAAAAGATAGATCAAAACAGATAAGTTGGAGTTAGCTCAGAGGTGAAAACTTGCTATTCTTGGTTCATACACCTGTCCAGTGTTTTACATAATTCTCTGAGCACAACAGCAATTAGCTCAATTCCTCTTGGGAAAGTCTAGGAAACTTAAAGAGCTAACTTTCAAGAGTAATCGCATCAAAAATAATGAACCACACACTGAGAATGAGTTTTAACAAGTGATGACATCATCCCGATTTTCACGGGCTGCTACAGAAATAGACCAGTGAGCAGAAAAATCAACATAACTCCAAATGTAGAAATCCAATGATTATGACCATTTGTATGGTTATACTAGACAGTAAGCTGAATCCAACAAGCTTTAAATCACTGAATTTGGATAAGTAACCACTGAGAAATGGCTCTGACAAGATGAGTGAAAAAGTCGGGTACCTGACAGAGAAGTGAAGATGAACAGACCCTGTTGACTTCAAATAAACATAACTGAAGATTGCAACATCCAAATGACATGAAACTTTGGGAGCATATATTAGACTTATAGAGCTAACTTTACCAAGTTAAATCACTGAAAATGATGCACCAAGCTCAGAGAAAACATCTCTGCAAGCTGACTGAGAAAACTGAGAGTAATGGCAGTGAGTAGTACACTTCACAAGAACATGGAAAGATGAACTCAAATAATCATGAAAATGAAAGTATATTGCTTGTACAATACAATGACTTACTGATACATATGTGTGCCTTGTAATCACACCTTGATATGGCATAAAACTCAGCTCTTGGAGGTCTTCACATAGGTCTCTCTAACCACGACTAAAACTGCCATCTATTTATAGTTGAGTTTGGGAGGCTAACTTCCCTCAATCACTCTCCAATCAATCAATGATTGATTTGATTCTCTACCTACCACAAATCACGAATTCGTGGCTCCTCTTTCCATTCTTGATCAAGTGGACTCAACCACTTAAGATTCTCTTACTTTTACATTAAGTAAACTCTTCAAAAGTTACAAGAGGTAGTTCACAAGTGAACTTTACATAGTCTTCTTTTTAAAGCTTCTTCTAAGACTTTGTGAGACTCAAGCCAATACTTAGGCTTGTCATAGACTTGCTCCAATAGCTCCCCCTCAAGCCAAATATGCTTGAGGTCTTCAATCTTCCAAGATTACCTGCAAACCAATCATAGCCTTGAATTTGCAAAGCTTTGTACCATACAATGCTTTGGTTAGAATATCTGCACATTGTTGATGAGTGGACACATATGATATTTGAATCTCTTTGCTTAGAACCTTCTCTCGTACATAGTGATAATGAACTTCAATATGTTTAGTCCTTGCATGAAAAGTAGGATTAGCAGCCAAGTGAATAGAACTCATATTGTCACCAAAAATAGTTGGAGTTCCAAACTCCAATCCAAGATCTTTGAATAATGTCTTCATCCACATAGCTTCTTGTGTAGCTATGGCAAGACCTCTATATTCAGCTTCAGTAGAAGAGAGAGCAACTGTGGGTTGCTTCTTGGATGACCATGAAATAAGCTTTGAACCTGCAAAGGTAAGATAACTTGAAGTGCTCCTTCTATCTTCCTTGGAGCCAGCCCAATCTGCATCAGAAAATAGCTTCAAACCTAAATCAGATACATAAGGATAATAAAGTCCTTCATTTATGGTTCCTTTGAGATACTTGAGAATCCTTTTGGCAGCATCCATATGTGGTTTCCTTGGTGTGTGCATAAATTGACTTAGCACACTCACACTGTAACATATATCTACTCTTGTCAATGTGGCATAGTTGAGACTACCCACTAGACTTTGATATGATGTGATGTCCTCTATGAGTTCACCTTCATGTGAGCTCAGTTTGTGATTGACCTCCATTGGAGTACCTGCAATCTTACAATCTTGCATCTTGAATTTTGCCAACATGTCCTTAATGTACTTTCTTTGAGTGAGAAACAAACCATGATCTTTGTAGATAACTTCCAAACCTAGGAAGTAGGTAAGTGAACCCAAATCACTTATCTTGAACTCTTCTCTCATCTGATCTTTGATCTTCTTCATACCATCTGCATCATTTCCTGTCAATATAATATCATCTACATATACACATAGGTAGATGACGTCAGAATTACTCTTTTTAATAAAGAGTGAAGGATCTGCCTTGCTTGGTTGAAAGCCTTTGTCCTGCAAGAATGAAACAAGCCTGAAATTCCAAGCTCTTGGAGCTTGCTTGAGACCATACAATGCTTTGTTAAGTTTACACACATAATCAGGATAAACTTGATTCTCAAAACCAGGTGGTTGTGCCATATATACCTCTTCTGTTATCCAACCATTCAAGAATGCATTCTTTACATCTAGTTGAAGTATCTTCCAATTCTTGGAAGACGCAATACTAAGCAAAACCCTAATAGTAGGCATCTTTGCCACAAGAGAGAAGGTCTCCTCATAATCAATTCCCTGAGTTTGTGCAAAGCCTTTTGCTACAAGCCTTGCCTTATACCTGTTAATGGAACCATCAAAATTCTTCTTGAGTTTATAGACCCATCTTGAGCCTATTACCTTCATGGATGAAGTCTTGGGCACCAAATCCCAAGTGTTGTTTTCCTCAAGTGCTTCAATCTCTTCCTTCATTGCATGCTTCCATTCTGTTTTTGCTTTGGCCTCTTCAAATGATGATGGCTCCTCTTGGTATGTCCTGTGCTATGTAGATAGAATGTTTAGTTACTAATGAGGTGTCAAACCCATACCTTTCTGGTTTTTTCTTTTCCCTCATAGATCTTCTTAGGCCATGATGTGATGATTCTGCCTCATGTCCAAGTTCCTGCAGTTTTGCTTTACCTTTAGACTTCCATGCTTTGATCTTTTCCATGTGAGATTCTTCATCATCCTCTGAGGTGTCTTGTTCTTCAATCTTTGATTGTTCTCTACCAAGCTTTGGAAAATCTTCTTCAAGATCATATGGTAAATTGATCTTCCTGCATGAATCTTCATACCATGAATTGTTCTCATCAAAAACTACATCTCTGCTTACCAAGAATCCTTTGTTGGTAGGGTTGTATAACCTGTAGCCCTTTTGATTGTTGTCATATCCAATAAATACACACCTTTCTGCCTTTGGATCCATCTTGCCTCTAACCTGTGAAGGAACATGAGCAAAAGCAATACATCCAAAAATTTTACAATGATCTAAGCTTGGTCTTCTTCCATTCCAAGCCTCATATGGAGTCATCCCATCAAGGGATTTTGAAGGCAACCTCTTAATCAAGTAAGTGGCTGTAGATACAGCCTCAGCCCATAAGTAATTAGGTAAATGCTTTTCATTTAACATAGACCTTGCAGCTTCAACAATTGTCCTATTCCTCCTTTCTGCCACTCCATTTTGCTCAGGAGTGTACCTTGTAGTTACCTCTCTTTTGATTCCTCTTTCTTGAAGAAAAGAATCAAAATCATGGGAGAAGTATTCTCCCCCTCCATCTGACCTTAGCCTTTTTAGTGATTTACCTGTTTGATTCTCCACAAGAGCCAAATATCTTTTGAAACATGAAAAAACTTCATCTTTGTGATTCATAAAGAATAGGATAGTCCATCTGCTGCAATCATCAATAAAGGAAACATAATACCTTGATCCAGATATTGAAGCTTCCTTGCTATGTCCCCATACATCTGTATGAACCAACTCCAAGAGATCTCCATACATATAACCTTTCTTCATGAATGGTTACCTCTGAGACTTTCCAAATTGACATGCACTACACTTATAAATCATATGTTGTTTTGACAAATTAGGAAGTCCAAGTACACTTTGGTCCCTGCAGATTTGCTTTAATGACCTTTCACCAATATGTGCTAACCTTTTGTGCCATACTTCCAATTCTGTGAGTGTCTGACTACCATAATTAAAGAGAGCAATGTTTCTAGTGTCCTGTAATTCAAATGTGAACAATCTACCTGTCTTTTCACCTTTTGCAATTCTTCTGAATCCTTGACTTGGATCTTCAACAAATGCTCCTGCTTTTGTGAACCTGGCTTGCAACCCTTTCTCTACTATCTACCCAACACTTATCAAATTCTTTGTAATGGTAGGGACATAGAGTACCTTACTGAGTAGGTTGATGTTTCCATCAGGTGCTTTGACATTGCCTATTTTCTCCACAGGATGTTTTGTATCATCTCCTGTTTGTACCTCATGCTTATTCCTTGGATCTTCTAAATCTGATAGGAGTGCCACATTTCCTGCCACATGATTTGAACAACCTGAATCTATGTAGAAAATATGCTCATCAGATTTACCTTGTGGCATAGCCATGTTCATGATCAATAATGAATCCTCTTTGTTTGAGTCTTCTGTGTAGTTATTGTAGTCTCTCCTTCCTTTGTAGCCTCCTTGATAGTTTGAATGATTGTAGTTGTTGTAGTTGCCATGGTAGTTGTTGAATCTTCCTCTTGAGTAGCCATAACTTCCTCTATTGTATCCTCTGCCTCTTTGATTCCTAGAATTCCTAAAGCAATTTTCAATTGTATGATTAGTTAATCCACAAATAGAACATGAGTTGGAGTCTTGGGATCTCCCCCTGCCTTGTCTACCTCCTCTTCCTCTACCTCTGCCATGTCTTCCTCTACCTGCATAGTTAGCTTGATATGTACCTGCTTCATCATCCACTTTCTTTGCCTTTCCTTTGTTATCTTTGGACTTGCTTTTATCAGTGTATAAAGCTGAAGATTGATTACCTTTAGAGCTTTCTCCATTTTTGATAAGCTTTGCCTCTTGAGTAAGTAGTTGTCCAATGAGTGTGTTGAAATCAGGTACATGCATGTCCATGTACAAATCCATAGCTGTGGTGAATGCTTCCCACTTATCATTTGCCTTCAAGCCATTGATGACCTGCCTTACAATTTGCTCTTCATCTATTACCTCTCCAATGCTTCCCAACTGATCTGCTATGTCCTTGAGCTTTGTGACAAAATCAGTCACATTTTGTTTGGGAGCCTTCTTGAGAGTTGTGAACTCGAGCCATAGTTGATGCTTCCTAGCTTTGGTACTTGAAGAAAAGAAAGCTTCAAGTGCATCCCACACTTCCTGAGATGTCTTACAACTTCTAATGTGAGGCAACAAAAAATATGAGATAGAGTTGAGGAGATAAGACCTTGCAAGTGCATCCTTGGAGCACCATGTGCTCAATCTTTCTTGCTCTTCTTATGTTGGTTGACTTTTCTTCCTGAAACTTGGCATAACTTCATCTCCAGCCACATAACCATATAACCTTCTACCTTGGAGATAAGCTTCCATTATTAATGACCAAGCTGAGTAATTACCTCTATCCAATTTGTCAATTGATGAAGGAAATCCATCTGCCATGTTGTCCAACCTTGCTCTGATACCACTGTGAAGAGATGGATAGGTATGTGCTTGAAGATGAAGAGGTGTTGCAAAATCCTTGATCTACACCAGCCAAATGAACTCCAGGAGTATATGGTGGGCCCTTTTAGCTTGCCAATGGATGTATTAGACACCCTATGTACCTTGGAAGATCACTCTCAAAAAGATAGATCAAAACAGATAAGTTGGAGTTAGCTCAGAGGTGAAAACTTGCTATTCTTGGTTCATACACCTCTCCAATGTTTTACATAATTCTCTGAGCACAACAGCAATTAGCTCAATTTCTCTTGGGGAAGTCTAGGCAACTTAAAGAGCTAACTTTCAAGAGTAATCTCATCAAAAATAATGAACCACACACTGAAAATGAGTTTTAACAAGTGATGACATCATCCCGATTTTCACGGGCTGCTATAGAAATAGACCAGTGAGCAGAAAAATCAACATAACTCACAATGTAGAAATCCAATGATTATGAAAATTTGTATGGTTATACTATACGGTAAGCTGCATCCAACAAGCTTTAAATCACTGAATTTGGATAAGTAACCACTGAGAAATGGCTCTGACAAGATGAGTGAAAAAGTCGGGTACCTGACAGAGAAGTGAAGATGAACAGACCCTGTTGACTTCAAATGAACATAACTGAAGATTGCAACATCCAAATGACATGAAAATTTGTGAGCATATATTAGACTTATAGAGCTAACTTTACCAAGTTAAATCACTGAAAATGATGCACTAAGCTCAGAGAAAACATCTCTGCAAGCTGACTGAGAAAACTGAGAGTAATGGCAGTGAGTAGTACACTTCACAAGAACATGGAAAGATGAACTCAAATAATCATGAAAATGAAAGTATATTGCTTGTACAATACAATGACTTACTGATACATATGTGTGCCTTGTAATCACACCTTGATATGGCATAAAGCTCAGCTCTTAAAGGTCTTCACATAGGTCTCTCTAACCACGACTAAAACTGCCATCTATTTATAGTTGAGTTTGGGAGGCTAACTTCCCTCAATCACTCTCCAATCAATCAATGATTGATTTGATTCTCTACCTACCACAAATCACGAATTCGTGGCTCCTCTTTCCATTCTTGATCAAGTGGACTCAACCACTTAAGATTCTCTTACTTTTACATTAAGTAAACTCTTCAAAAGTTACAAGAGGTAGTTCACAAGTGAACTTTACATAGTCTTCTTTTTAAAGCTTCTTCTAAGACTTTGTGAGACTCAAGCCAATACTTAGGCTTGTCATAGACTTGCTCCAACATGAACCACTCCTCCGAGAAGCCTGACCCCTAGCAGATCTTGCCGCAAACTTGTCCAGCTCAATTGCTTCTTGTTAAGAAAAAATGAGAATTCAAGGTCTTACTTTGTTAACTTAAATTATTCATTTATTTAATTTAATTACCACTTACATCATGAAGCTTGTCTTCTTCCTCCCCTCTTCTAGGGGCATCAAGATCAATGCTAGAGTGGGCCATGCCACTCTGCTTTGCTACGGGGGATGTAGGAATTTTTTGCTTCATTCTCTCCCCTGATGTGCTGAACTCCTCCTCCATAGTATAATTATTGTCATCTTTCAAGATGTCTGCACACACCGTTGCTATGGTGTCTGCTACAAATGCAAGATGTAGTACTCAAGGAACTCTATGATTTCTTGGAGCACTTTAGAGTTCTGTTGAACTGTTTTGTCTAGATCAGGGACTCTAGACAATAGGTCATACAAGTGTGTTTGACCTTTGAACTCAATTGATTCCAAGAACTCATTGAAGAGTTCTCGAGGACATTTGGGTTGCAGAGTATAGGAGGTTGAGGCAGCTATTACGCATGGTACTAGCTTGTGTGCGTGTTGTGCGAGTGCTTCTAGCTCTTGTTGGTTGCAAAAGTGAAAAATGAGAGAATAAGTGTTGCTTTTATAGTAGTTTCAAAATTTTAAAGTGAGTGGGACCCATTTTGAAGCTAAAAGTGATACCTTCAAATAAAAGAATCATGCATAGAACTCTCAAAAAAAAAGGCTCATAAAAAAGATTGAACAAAATCATTAAGCACGATAAGATACACCACATCTACACAATAGAAAAAATAAATTCTCAGAACTTTAAAATTATAATAAATTTCCATTGGAAAAATCTAAGATTTGGCAAATCATACATCATATTGAGATCAAAAAATTTTACACGCTACATGTATTGCATGTTAAATACATTGTGGTAGAGGAAGGATTATAAATGGAACATATGTTGTGTGTACACTCTAGCACCCTCAAATAGTTCTTGAGCTATGACAATGAAAGTTGAGTTCCATCTACAATCCATTAAGGAAGGACTTTAATTTTATCCTCCAACCTCTTACCAATCTACAGACAAATAGAAAACTTTAAAATAAAATATTTTAATATAAAAATCTGTATAAACAAAAGAAAAAATACCATATGCTATTTACTTTATGCCCTTGTATTTTGAACTCTGATTGATCCCGATCCTCAAATCCCATTATTACTAGATGTTCTCTCACGTTGGCAAGATTCCAATGATGATTTAATGAAATAACTTCTATTTTGTTGTTGGGTAGATTTATCTTAATTTCAAATGAAATTAATAAACCCTTAGAACTTTGTAATGGTATCCATTCACCAAGTTTACAAATCCAACGATCATAATAGAATATAATGTACAATGAAGTATGATATTTCAAGTATCAAAATCCTATGCCTGTTGCACCAATTTTACAAAGGTATCCATCCCGTTTGGTGCATCCTTCTACAAGTCCCCAATAATCACTCCCTCTACCTACTCATACGTGATATCTTTTAACATGAACATTGTTGAAGTCTCTAGAATTGTCAATATCTAAAATAAATGTACAAAACAATGAACAGGAACACATCAATGTAATCCTATAGATCTTGAAACTCTTGTAAATTTCAGAGATTTGTGTATATCCATCACCATCTTATGCTTTAAAGATGTTAGTGTCCATATATTAGGGTGCAGCCACTCGAGCTTTAAAAGAGAATCTACCTTAATCATCTATAACCTGCCAAAATCATTTGATGAAGAGGGTACAACATATGTATGTGTGTAAAAGAAAACTCTCTCACGTAATAGTTGAGCGGGACGGGCTTGTGGAAAGACTATCGACCCAACATTTGCATGCAATGCTTGGAAAGTACCTGTAAGACTACTTACAGTTGATAGAATATCTGATTTTGTTTGAGTTTTCCAATATCATGCTTGACATTGTGAAAACATGTTGTACAATGGGAATAGTTTCACCATTTTTGAGCTTTTTGAAGCCTAATAACTTCCCTTTCCAAGGAAGATCCAAGTTTCCATGATCTCTTACATGATGAGGACCAACACTAGAGCAGAACTCATGTACACCCATGCACCTTTGGAGAACTCATGTCCTAACAAAATTCCTTCTATAACCTTGATATTGTGACATTTTATTGCGATAACCTCATCTTTTTGACATCTATAAGATTTAGGTTTCTCCATTGGAGTTCAGGCTATGGAAGTGACAATAGGAATTCAAAGAAGAAGATGCACAAAGAAAGAAATGGAGACGCAAGAGCTGCAATGGTGTGCTAGGGAGAGAAAGTAGTGGAAAGAGATGACTTTTTGGGACTTGGGTATGAAAATGTGAGGTTTTAGAGGGAGATTGTATTTTGAGTTATTCTTGAAAGAGTCACTTTTTTTAGGTTAGTTCATGCATGCATTTTGATTTAGGACTCAAAAATATCACTTTTGATCCTAAAAAGTGGTTTAGGACCATTAAATGGTGTTACGATGAGTTTTATAACTTTCGGAAAGTTTTGAATTTTTGGGCCTAGGTAAGTTACGAGATTCCGTTCTCTCTCTAGAGGCAAAACTTGAAGATAGAGGAATCTTGTCCCCTCATCCCCTTCAGCCTAGTGATTTATAGGCTATAGATTGTGTCCACCACCCTCTTCTCATTGGTCCATCACTAATCACTCCTTAATCCAAAAGGCTCATGCACGGTTCATTTTTTTTCCTAATGTTTGAAGCCCAAGACGAATTGGAACCATCATTTATAAATGTGGACATTAGAAGCAAATCAAATGATGATGGTAAATGGGAGAAAATAAACTAGCTGATGGATTGGACTGAAGTAGAGAGCGAAAATCAAGATCAAGTTCAGATTATGACACTTGGAGATGGACAAAAAGACAAGACAAAGGAACAAGAGGATGTGCATACATTTCAAATGAATGATATGACAAAGATTCAAATCATTGAAACCCACGTGGACAGTCAGGCTACAATGAAGATCCCAAAGGAAGAGCAAGCACAAGAAGAAATGGAAGAACCAGAACCCTTCACGCCCATAAGGGTCATCACAGAGCCTTCCCCTTTGGACGTGACATTTCAAGGAAGTGCTACTAAGTCTATTCTACATACAGAAGAAGGACCTCAAATCTAGCTACAAATCAGACAACCACATATCGAAACGATACATGTGGAAAAGGGCAAAGATGTATATACAGGAGAAGAACCGAGCATACCAAAAGCATGGCTCAATGTAGATGTGGCCATGAACAAATGATCTAGACAGCCATGAAAACACAACAATAGCTCATGGAAGCAGATATCAATTATGATAAAGCTCTCGTAGAAAGAAATCAATTTGAGGCACTAACTGAAGAGCTATCTGCTAAGGTATTCCAAGTTCACCAGGCATATACAACTAAAGATTAGACAATAAAAGAAGCTATGGAAAGATGTAACTTACTCACCAAAGAAGATCAGAAGATGCAAGATCAGCTTAAGGAGCTTCAAAGCAAATATGAGGCCAGTGAGACCAAAAAAGCATGTATATCAAATAGAAGAAAACTTCTAGAAGCTCAAATAAAAGTGTACATAGAAGAAGTAGGAAATCTAAGGAACATAAATAAAGAACTAATGAATGCAATTTTGCTAAATCAACCTATGGAGGTACAAGAAAATCAACCAAACAACACATAATAACTAGAAGATCAATTAGTAAAGTATGAACATCAACTAAAACAAGAACAAGCATTACAAGAAGAATGGGAAAGAAAGTACATGTATGATACCAATGAATTAAGGAAGAGATGGAAATGCAGCTGAAGCTCGCTATATTAACAATGCAACAAGGATGCAGATTAGATGCCATATTAGGAGAAAGCAAGAAACAAAGTGATGAAGAGCTTACGGTAGCAAAAGAGCAGTCAAAAGAACAAGAAGGACTCATAAAAAGCTTACAAGATCAAATTGCACAACAAAACAATATGGGGATACCAGTAGTTCAAAGCTCTCAAGTGGCTACTCATGTGGAGATCGAGGTACATCCTCCTTCTCTCCCCATACTTCATTCACACTAATAGACATAAATGGACTATTGCATAACTAAGCCGTAATGAGAGGATCCTACTGGTGTCTTAACCTACAGAAGAATTTGAAGATCAAGACGTGAAAGTAATGAAGGAGGCAAAGATCAAAATCAAGAATCTAGAGAGAATTTTGAAGCCCTTAAGCATACCATACCGCTTACTAAAAGAAGAAACCAGACAATCCATCAAGAGAACTGCACAAAAAGAACTAGATCAAGATTTGGAGTTCAAAATAGATACATTCTCGTATACACAAGAAGAATTTGACAAAGCAGATCCGATATGGAGATGGAAATTTTTGGAAAAGAATCTGACTCTAAGGGTGCATTGGGAGTCTGCACCATACTTAATACAAATAAAGCCATCCTTTTTCTCACTACTACAAAGACGAGCCTGGACACAATTTTGGGAAGCACAGTGCCAAGGCACCATCAATAATCAATGGCTAAACTACCTATTCTTATCGAGCCCACCAGATAATTAGTTACCTACGGAAGAATATATGGTTTGCACAATCAAATTTTTGACTATCAAGATATGTTACACTCCCAGACCTAGCAATAAAGATGACAAATAAAGTATTGAGCATGCTACTCATAGATTTGAAAGTATTCAAACATGCTCAATATACATTTTTTAATTTTACCAACATTAATCAAGGCACAGATGCCCTTATTTTTTATCTATCTATCATCCCTACCCAACTTACTATCATGGCAATATACTCATGCTTAATGTTCTTACTGAGTTAGTATATGCAGACATTGAAAGAAGCATTTTTATAGGGTTTTTTGAAATGGAATAAAAAATTTATGTCAAATTGACTTCCAATTTAAATGCTTGATTGGTGGCCTATGAATTGAGCTTCTTTGCAGATCATAGAAAAGCACCAAACGTTGGAGTGAAGTCAGCAAGATGGTAAGGACTAATGATATGTGAAGGTAATTTGCTAAATTAAAGAGATCAGAAAGTCATTCAAACATACTCACGTCGCCAAAAAAAGCCTATTGGGGATTAAAAAATTCAAGAGGATGGATGTGTGGAGGGAGATTAGAGTAAGAGAAGAAGAATAAGAAAATCAAAATGAAAAATTGCCCAACAGAAAGAACCATCCACTGCCCAAAAACCCTATAGGGGCATGCATCAGGCCACTACACAAAAGAAGGAGATCGCGAAGAGTGAAAACAAAGACTTACAACAAGAACTTTCAAGCGCCACCCTCACTAAAAGAGATGCATCACTTACCAATGGGGCATGCATGGCAACACAAAGCAGTACAGTGAGCCAAATGTGTGAGAAAAAAGAGTTATCCGAAGACCAAAAGTTAGAAAGAGGGAGAGGCTGAAAAGTTGAAGAGGGTGACTAAGATATTCACATACTTAGCCACTAGGTGCATGCAATGGAAAGAAATTAATAGGCTAAAGAAATGCATCAGGTCCCAAAGGATTTAGAAGAAGATTTAAAGACAAGACCTTTGAAGCATCAACCAAAAGACAAAAATAGATGCAATGCTTACCAAATGATGTAAGCGGTGAGAAAGAGCTTAGTAGGTATCAACAATAATACAACCACCCACATACATCAATGTAAGGAATACCAAGGGCATAACAGAAGCATAGGACTGAGGCTCGAATGAGGTAGCAAATTCTTTGATAGTCTTAGCTGCTTCCTTCATCGTTGGGTGCATGTATAAACAAGCCGCAAACAAGAAGCAAAGCCTGCCAAGCGACAATAGACACAAAAAGGGATAGAGTGTTGTAGAGTCAAGGAGTACAAAAAAGGGAGTCCCAAAAGTTTTCAAATTATGGGCATAAATTTTTTTCTTCAAATTTCTATGAAAACCTCATGAATCCATGTAAATGTAGTAGAGGAGTCCTCTAAATGCATAAACCCCAATTATTGTAACATAATCCTTGTCACATAGTAGGAAATTAGTGTTTTTTGATAATAAATGCCGATCTCTTGTGTGAAAGGACCAATTTTAGGGCACATGTATATAAGTCACTTGGTGACTCTTGTAAAGAATTGCAATTGTGGGAAGTGAAGCAGATTTTTGAATTTGCCTCTTTCCTACTGATTATCTTCTTCTTGAAGAGCTTTTATGTGTGCAATATGCTTGAAATCTATGTGTAGGACTGTTGTCTAGCCCTTCCCATTGCTTTTGAACTATTGTAGTGCTCGTGTGAGACTTGAGGATTTGTGGAGGAGGTATTGGTGTCTCTTGCCATTCACTAATTTGCTCATATCTTGAGGCATGTTTGTCATATTCAATTGAAAATACCAGCAATAGATGCATCTCCTCAAGAGCTTTGAGAACAAACTGATATTGACCATATTCGGAGTTTTGAGCTGAGAGAAAAGTTCAAATTTGTGCTTAGTGCTCTAAATGGTATCATGACGTGCATTTTTAGAGAATTAGTGAGTTGGAGAGGTAGTTCACACAAGTCACATGCATTGTAGCATTGATCCTTTAGTTACCATCACATGTGCACATATCTTCATACAATTGTTACATCTAATCTCTTGGATTGATAATGAAACATGTATTAATCCACCACTATATGCACTTGTGAGGTGATTGAGGTATAGTCTCATTGACACAAGTTCCTAAGGCTTCACGACTTAGCTACACACTTGGCATTGTCACGAGCCATCTGTTGTTCACCTGCATGTTTTGGGTTGTCTCACATATGCATTAGTGCCTCAAAAACAATGCAGGAAATTGGATGATAAAGTAGTGAAATGTATTTTTTTGGGTACAATTCTAAAAACAAAGGCCATTGTCTATATCATCCATAGACTAAACGTATTTTGGTTAGTCATGATGTTGTTTTTGTGGAAGATGCTATTCAACCATTACTTTCATGTACTAAGGAGACATTTGTTAGCTCCAAAGACATGTATAACACTTTGTTGCCTCTTCTTACAAGTGGAGAGTCTAGTGTTGATCCTAATGAGGCAACTTCTCAACCTTTAAAGGATTTATGTGATGATGTAGATCATTCCATTTTTTATGCATATTTACATGATGCGCTTATTGATGAGAGAATTGATATTGAAGAGGCAAAAACTATGCCAAAATGGCTGGTGCACACTTTGCCTGATAGCAAATTAGATGCACCTTCATCATATGCAACTCATTTTGGCTCTCATAGGGTCTCTTTTGCATCAGATTGCTATGCTATGGCTGCATCTAGTCTTTGTGATGAGAATGAGCTTGTTTAGTTTGATGAAGCACAAAATTCCAAAAATTGGATGGGTGTGATGCGATCTGAATATGATTGTTGATTTTAAGGCTGATGTGCATGCCTATTGCTCTAGCACAATGGTAAGCACCACATTAAGAAGCTCCACCTCCTTAATGTCCATCCGCAAAAGAGAAAGGAGTGATATGAAGATCGTGAACACAAGATGTAGTGAGAGTGAAGGTGAGAAGCATGGAGATGCACACACACATACACACACATATGTAAGAGACAAGAAAGACACAATGGAAGGTTGAAAGTAGACTCTATTGCTCAAGACCACTATTACAAGCTCAAGTTTGCTCTAATCTTACACTTGCTAACCTAAAAAATGAGCTCTATAGCTCTTTTTATAGATCCTAGACTAGTTTTGACGAGTTTCACATCTAGTGACCAACATAGTTAAAAAATAGGTTCTAGGTACTATTTGGAGGTCTAAATGAGATCTAAAAATAGCCAAAATTGGTATGCTTCTTCTACCTAATCTCCTCAAGCTCTCCTCGACTTGCACAA
Organism: Ceratopteris richardii; assembly: GCA_020310875.1. Taxonomy (NCBI): domain Eukaryota; kingdom Viridiplantae; phylum Streptophyta; class Polypodiopsida; order Polypodiales; family Pteridaceae; genus Ceratopteris; species Ceratopteris richardii. The sequence continues at coordinate 93,785,202 of CM035413.1, read as the reverse complement.
AATGGAGCTACTAACTACAAAAGTGGGTGTTTCTATGATACATATGGTAGAGTGATGAAAATCACTGTTTGGGGTTTTGAAAGAGTATTATCAAATATGTTGCTTTGAGAAAAAATGATTGCATGGCTCCCCACAACTCTTTGTAGTCTGCCTTCTCATGCTTCCTCTTCATCTATGCCTTTGGCTACTACCAACACCCCCCTCCCTCTCACCTTTTTCATCCTTGATGGATCCTTGTTACAGGGTCTACGTGATATAGTTTTGTAGGAGGTCGTGAGCGAGGGTGTGCTATGCGATGCAAATACCTTGTGCAAGATTAGGTTCAAGATTTTCCCACTCTATGAGCTGAGGTTCTTCAAGAGGTGGAAGCCGGTAGTGTGTGGAGTATGCAAGTTGTTTGCAAGCAAATAATTGAAGTAGATATGCGGGCCTGCTTATAAAAACCTTGGAGTGGATCTCCCAGAAAGCGATGGTGAACATCTCTGTAAATGTCATTTTATAACATGCGGTTAAGTACTTTATACACTAGTGGAAAGCATAGAACACCCAGAGCGATGGCATAGTGCTCATATCATATGCCAATTTGTGGTTACCATGCTCAAATCTCACGGTGTTGACATACGGTGCTTTGACACGATGAAAGATCTTAAAAATAGTTTGCATCATGTCAAATATCTTGACAGTCATGTGTCTACAACATCATCCATGCGCTATAAGCGGGGGAGCCAATGGCGAATTGTGCCTATCATATATCCAACTGTAGGGGATCCTCAGGTGGAGTGAAATAAGGATAATTAAGCTAGTCCTGAAACTCATTATTATTTTGAACTTTGATAGTGAATGCTTTCCAAGAACGGCATCGAGGCATGGGTCCCCAACATGGGTTGTACTTCAAATGCAATGGTGCCTTGACCCATGTGTGCATCATCTCTAGATATTCTTGTAATAATGCCTAGCACCAATTCGGTTGAAAAAATTTACCTTTCTGTGCTTATGATGGTAGGTCGTCAGGCTCAAACGAGTTGCATGGGTTGGGTTCTTGCTCGTCTCTTTTTTGATTTCCAATTGATATTCTGCCATCAACATGAAGTATGGTTTATATCGAATCTCATGGCTGGAGATGTACCTTCGAGGAGCCAAGTGAGCGAAATAAGGCGGTTGTAATATGCATTCCTAGATCATAGCCATGACATGTAATTGTGCCTCGACTCGTGTAGAGTGGGTCGTACCAAGTTCCTCCACTGACTTAAGCCATGCAAGTATAGGAAGTTCAAAAGTGTCTTGGCCTTCTGGCATGAAACCTCCGCTTAGGATTGGTTGTGGTCCATAGGCCTCTTCATAGGTTTCCTCCATCGGTATAGAAACAATTTCTCCTTCAACCAGAATTTCTAGTTGAGAATGTGGCCTGGGAGGCTCGGAATGAGCAGCAATCTGTGCTTGAAGATTAAGTACCTGTGCACGTAAAATATTGAGTTCCTCTATAATCTCCGAAGGGGTGACTTCAAGAACTAGTTGTGGTTTTTGGGTAGGTGAACAACCACCCGTCAAAGCCAATTTTCCTTTTAAGCATCCTTTTACTACATTCGCTTCATCTACTTTCCAACAACCTCCTCAATCCCATTTAGTACCATCCAACAAATCAACCTTTGGCCAGCCTCACAAACCTACCACTCTTCAAAATACGACGATCAATGCTCAACAAAAAACAAGCCCGTATAACTTGTTGGAATTGTGGAAAGATTGGTCATACCAAAGCTGCCTGTCGGATGAGATCTACTAATGGGCAACCCATTGAAACTCAAGTACACAACATGGAGGTTGTTCCTGCTGACTGAACCTAACTGGTCTGAAGAAGTATTAGAGCAAGAATTAAGTAACCTGGATAACAGAATTTCCAACCATTCTCTTCTCTGCATGTCTGACACCATTAATGGCATAGTACTAAATGTTTTACACGACGATGGTAGCTCACATGATTTTATTTCTCATAAGCTAGTTAAAAATCTTAACCTTACTACTCATCCTTCTACGTATAAGGTTAAGGCTGCATTTATAGGGAATAGGTGTAATGTTACAAAGGAGGTGCATAATGTTCAAATTTGTATAGGCTCATATATGGATGAACGTTCATTTTTACTTGCTCCGTTGTAGTCATTTGATGTTATACTTGGCATGCCGTTTCGACATAATTACAATCCCTGCATTGATTATGATACACACACGATTACTTTCAAATTTCGAAATAAAGATGTTTCACTGTCTCCGATGCATGATTTTCAACCCTTTCCATTCATTAGTCATACGCAAGTCAAACGAGATTTTAGGAAAGGTTATAACTCATGTATTGTCTTTGTGAATAATATAACTGATTATACACATACACTTCCAAGTCCACAAAAGTCATTTATGGAATCGTATAAGGATTGTTTTATGGTTGATTTTCCTTTTTCATTACCACCTTCTAGGCGACCTCTTGATCATAGGATTGATTTAATTCCTGGTAGCTCTCCTCCTCATAAAGCACCTTATAGGCATGGACCTTTACACCAAAATGAAATAGCTAGACAAGTTAAAGATTTACTCAATAAAAGACTAATACGGCCTAGCTCTTCTCCTTTTGGAGACCCCGTTCTTTTAGTTGAAAAGAAGAACAAGACGTATAGAGTGTGCATTGATTATAGAGCACTTAATAAAATTACCATTAAGAATAGGTATCCTATCCCTAGGATAGATGAATTGCTAGATAAACTTCATGGAGCATGTGTCTTTAGTAAAATCAACCTCAAATATGCGTATCATCAGATAAGAATGACATCACATGACATTTAAAAAAGTGTTTTTAGAACTCAACACGGCCATTTTGAATTCACAGTAATGCCTTTTGGACTTACCAATGCACCTGCCACGTTTGCACGCATGATGAATAATATTTTCCTTGAATGCCAAGATTTTGTTCTTGTCTTCTTTGATGATATACCTATTTATAGTAGGAATGACAGTGAACATGAGACTCATTTAGCAACAGTCTTTGATTTGTTATGCAAAAATAAACTTTATGCTAATTCTAAAAAGAGTTGTTTCTTCCAAAATGAGATAGAGTATCTTGGACATATCGTCTCTAGTCAAGACGTTCATCTAGACCCTAAGAAGATTAAAGTAATTGAAGAATGTCCTAAACCGCAACCAGTGAATGATGTCCGTTCATTTTTAGGATTAGCTAGCTTTTATCAAAAGTTTGTAAAGGGATTTTCTTATATAGCCCTTCTTGTTACTTTATTATTGAAGAAAAATCTAAAATTTGTATAGGGAGTAGCCCAACAACAATCTTTTGATAAACTTAAGTATGCACTTTCCCATGCGCTTGTTCTGCAAGTACCTGATTTTGCACACCCATTTCATGTAGTTACAGATGCAAATGATGGCAAGAAGGTCTAGTTTGAGGATACTACAATCCTGATTAAGGAGGAAAAGAGAAAAGAGATTAAAGAAGGAAAAAACCACTTAATGAGAATAATAAATCACAAGATAATAAAAAAAACAAAGAACAAAATGATGAGAGAAAGAATCAAATTATTTATAAAATCTTGGATGATGAAAAGAAACAAGGAGAGGAGAAGATAAAAAAGAAAGTGAACAGGACTCCGAGAGCAATTATGCTATCTGAGCTCGAAAAGAAAAATGAAACTAAGGAAATTTTGAATGACATACTATTAAAAATCAAAGTTGTCCCTTGAATAGGTGCTTTCCATAGAAAAACCAAAGTTTAAGGACAATTTTATTAGGCTAGTGAGGAGAAGTCGATTTCTTCTTCCTCAACATGAATATATGTAGAATGTTATTCATGAATCTCTTGCAATGAATGATTAGTCACATTAAGTGATTCATTATATAATAATAATGATGAAGAGGAGGAGATTGAGATGGGAAAAAGAAATAGAAATTTCCTTGGTCCGATTCTTCCCGATGATGAGATGAACAATGGAGAGAGCCTATTTGATAAGAATTTTCGGCCACGAGGAGCCCCAACAATCAAAATTCAGATTGGGAATGAGAAAGAAGCATGTCTAGCTATGGCCTTGATTGATTAAACATCAGAGATAAACATGATATCTCATTATATATATATATATAAATTTAGATGAGCCATTAACAAGGACCATGGATGAAGAATGAGAACTACAAACAATGGGTATGGGATCTTGCTAGATGTGTGTGTCTATGTACCTATTATGATAGGAGGAATCCCTAAGGAAATCCATTTCTTTGTGCAACATAATTGCTCATGTGAGGAAATGTTTTATAGTAGAAATGTAGTTGGAGATGAAGGCCATGAGTGATGGTTCACCATATGCTAGAATTTGTTGAAAAACTGGATTGGATTCTCTACAACTGATGACTATTTGTCCAAATCATTCAAGGAATAGGACAAAGTTACAAAGAAATCCCATTGACTCTTACAATCATGTGTGTGATAATCATCCACCAGTAAGAGAATTTGGGATATATTATGATCAAAATTTCTATTAGATTCCACTATTGAGTAAGACAATAGTGGATGATGGTTTGATGTCTCGCATGAAGATGTAGGAAATTTCAAGAATTTTTTAGTATGTACCCTTGCATCTAGTTTGCACTTTATTAAAAAATAAAATCTTCCAAACAAGTTTAGAAAAATGAATGAAAAACATTACAAATACCTACGATTGATTTCATATGAGGAAAAAATTGAAAGTATGATTGAACTTACAAAAATTCTAATTTTGATGGAAGAGCTTGAGAATAATCTCCAAGGAAAATTTGAATCTAAGATTATCATTCTTGAGTCTATTAAAGAATATTAGCTAATTGTAAATTTCTTAATAGAGCACGATGTCAAGATTGATACAAAATACAAAACAATTGAAAAGATAGTAACACCCATAGCTCAATCGTTACCTAAAGAAAGTTGTGATATGATTAGAAGAGTTTCTGAGGATCCTATTTCTTAGAGATCGATATAAGATAGGGCATAGATGTTCTAACGAATCTATGGAACATATAAGTTTTAGAGAAGAATTTCTTTCTAAAATTGAAAAAGAGCAATTTAGAGAGATTATTATTCAACATGAGAAAGCATTTTCCCTATTTCCACATGATATAGGATGTGCTAATCCAAAACTAGTTGCCCTATGATTATATTCATTGTATCACATATTCCATGGAATCTTCGACCAATATCAGTCCCAAAGGCTCACTTACTTGAGTTGATGAGATTGTTAAAGGATAAGATTGCTATAATGATCTTTTGAACCGTCTACAACATATTCAAATCAATGGTTTGTGGTGCCCAAAAATAATGGGAAACTATGCTTCATACAAGATCTACAGCCTATCAATAAGGTCACTATAAGAAATGTAGGAGGAGAACCCACTGTGGATGAGTTTGGGGAGGTTTTTTCTGGGCACTCCATCTAGTTGATGCGTGATTTGTGTTCAGGATTTAACCACTTTAGTTAGCTATCAAGAGTAGATATATTACCACGATGAAAACTCCTATTGGGTCTATTATGTATGTGTACTTTGCCATAGGGAGGGAAAAATTCCATGGCTCATATGATGAGTGCTATAAATCTTGTCTTACACAACTTTCTACCAAAAGTGACCATGGATTTTATTGATGAAATTCTAATAAAAGATTATGTGGAGAAGGAGACGGATGCAGCTGTTGATTCATTTGGTTGTAGGAAGTTTTTCTCTGACCATATTTGTTATTCTGAAAGAATATTTCAAAGATTCAAAGAGGTTGGACTGACTTTCTCTTTCGACAAATCCATTTTTGGTGTTGATGGAGTTTTGCTCATTGGACATATGTCTGACATTATGGTCATAGACCATATCCACAATAAGTTGATGCCATTTGTAGAATTTTAGAGTTGTATCACAATGTTAGTGAAGGGAGAAGATTCTTAGGAGCTTGTATCTTCTATGTAATCTGGATCCCTGACTTTGCTCATGTTGCAAACCCATTATACGATTTATTAAGAAAGAAAAAGAAATTCTTCTAGACACAAAAGCATAGTAGAAAAATAAGAAAACTAAAGCAATTGCTTATTAATGCTTCCATTTCAAAACATATTGATTATTCAAGAAATAAACCTATAATCCTAACAGTTGATATTAGTCTTATTGGTATAGGCTGGTTCATTGGTCTAGATGACAATGAGGGGTGAAGGTATGGAGTTCACTTTTGTGCAAAGATTTTACATGCTACTCAAAGGAACTATCCTCATATCAAGGGAGAGTTATGGGGATTCGTCACTAATTTAGAAATAGATAAAGAGTATTTCATCATTGCAAATGTGATACTAGAGACTGATTATCTTCCATTAATAGGTATCTTTGCAAAATACTCATCTCTTGATATTCCAATGTTGAGATGGATTGCATATATCAAGTTTATTAATCTAGCTTTCATTCATATTGTTGGAAAGCCCAAGACTATTACCGATATGCTCTCAGAAGCAAGGTTTGAGGATGATGATTCTGATAAAGCAACAAATAGAGGGATAAGCTTAATATGTTATGATCCATGTATATTTACTTATGAGCAATTTAAAGAAGAGAAATATGAAGTAGAATGGAGAGACATTTGCTATTATCTGAGTAATTTACAGCCTTTTCCAAACTAGTCGAAAAATCAATTCCAAAACATCAAAAAGAAGTCCTTCAACTTCATTTTGAAATGTGGATTTGTTTGGCAGCATGCTAGAGAAAGGTGAAAACCCCATAGAGGATTTTAATATTGAGAAATGTTTAGGTGCAAGTCATTAGAGCCATGCATGAGAGCTTATGGGTAGGCCATAAGTTTTTTGTTGCAACATATGAAAAAATTTGAGAAAGCCATTGGTGGCCAAGGATGTATATAAATGTTAAAGACTTTGTGAGCACATGTGCCACATGTCAGACTCATTCCTTGGTCAAACATAGAGATCCGTTATACCCAACTTACCCACCTTGTATTCATTATAAGTGGGTGGTTGATCTTGTGAATATGCTTAATACTATTGATGGTATGAGATATATTGTACTTGCATGGGATGATTTGACAAATCATGTGGAAGGTTGTGCACTTTGGTGTGATACTACTTATAATGTATGTACATTTCTTTTAGAAGAAGTTACATCTAGATTTAGATATATAGAAAAAGTAGTTGCAGATAAAGGAGACTTAGATGCTAGAGAGGCAAGGGAATTCTTTGATCATCGTGGGATTTGCTTACCTCTCATGGCAGCCTATAACCTAGTAGCAAATGGGTAGATTTAGAGAGGTCATCCTTCTATAGCAAAGGCAATCTCGAAGGCATGTGATGGAGATATCAAGAAATGGCCAAGATATCTTCCATTCGCTTTATGGGCAGATAGGATGACATATACAAGATCAACTGGATTTATGCCAATTGAGCTCATGTATTGTCAAAAGCTTATTCTTTCGATACATACTCAGATAAAAAGATTGGATAAGTTTAGATTGGCAAGTTAATTTTTCATACAAAGAGTTGTTAGCTTTCAGAATTTAAGAACTTGAAAAAGGGAAAGAAAATATGAAAGAAGTTATTAAGAAATTAAAGGAGTCATGTTTAAAAACTAAGATCTATTTTGATAAGAAACATTGACTTAGGCCATGATCGATAGAGTCAGGGATTGGGTACTTGTCTATGATAGTACCTTCAATACCCAATATGATGCATGGTGTAAATTAACAAAAAGATTTGTTTGGATTGCAAGAAAGAGAATCAAATTATTTAAACAAAGATCAAGCAGTGACTATGAAATTGATCAAGAGCTCTTAAATGAAGATGAGGAGGATGAAAATTGACGTGAACACTAAGCAAAGAGGTAAATCAAGTGAAACAATTCTTTACTCTTATTATTTTTCAATTTTTGTAAAGCATTTTTCCCATGCATTTCATGAAAAAACAAGTACATTATCCTGATATGTAAAGTAAATTTTTAAAATAATGAAAAGATGAATTAGAAACGTAAGTAAGGATGATTTTTAATTGGAGATAGGAATTAGAGACCCTATGGCTATTATAAGGATGGAATAGGGAAATCTTGACTTGTGACTCCTAGTAGAGGTAAAGCTTATTTTATATAGGTAGACTGCCTTAGTCTCTAAAATCACTTAGCTAGTGAGATCCTAGTTCCACCTATCACATGCCTCTAGATCCTCTACTCTGATTTGGGGTTATGCCTTTCTCCTTTAAGAAAAAAATTATGAAAAATAAATAAATTAAAAAAGAAGAAGAAGTAGATCAAAGGTTGCTGCAAAGTGAAAAAGAGAAAAAGAAAAATAAAGAAAAGAAAAAGTAAGACAAAAGAAAAAAGATAAATCACTTCTGAGATTTACTAAGTGGGCTATATGAGGTAGATATATGTTATAGAGGAATTAGTTAGTAGCATCTTGCAAGAGAATAAGGATTACAACCACCACATGATAGAGAGATCACTCTTCTCCCAACCAAATGCCTCTATATATAGCTCTCTCCAGGGGACTACCTTCTTGGGCAGGTGGATACTAACCATCCATGTGTCAGCCATGTAAATGCATGTGTGCCAAGTGTCCCATTTAACTCGAGTTAACTGAAATGGATGCTTCTAGAAGGCTCTAGATCTCTTTGGGCAAAATACTCTCCCCATGTCCCCCATGGGGATTGAACCCAAGACCCCCTCCCTCACATCCTTGAGACTTAACCACTAAGCTAAGTGGATCACTTGTTCACAAGAGCACACGACCTCCTAGTAAGTCTAAACTCGAGATCTTTGATCATACACACAGATTACCAAATTGTGTCCGTTTTTAGATCTCTTTGAACCAATCGGACCCCTAGATCACACACTTACTTTATTACATTCTTCGCCCCTTGGAAAATATTTTCATCGTCGAAAATAGAGCTATATATCTACTGTGGGCAACCCATGAGCCTCATCTTCTCAAACTGAAAGAACATGGTCATGTTCTGAAACTGGAAGAACATGTCTCATCTCTGTGGTGGCATCCCTGCCCAAATGATTCAAAACACTATCTCGTTTTGCACTTTGATACACTAGTCAAATTACAAATTAGTGAATGAATAATAAGGGTGGATCTAAAAGCATCCCTAGCCAATCCACAGTTCTTTTACTAGGTGCAATCTGGGCACAAACATGTGAACTAGGTGGATTACTAGTCCATTTCTAGGCATGATTGGAGTATGGACTTAGTAACTAAGGCAAGATTCTTATCCCTCGTAAGACTTTGAGAACTCTTGATTCACTTTGAATTTTATTTGGAGAACTTGAAGTTTGGTTGTTCCAACATCTAACTTGGATGTTTGTACAATGATTTACTCTTATCCAATAGTTACTCGATTTTTTCACCCGACTAGAGGACTACTTTGTCCTAATGAGTTTAAAAATCCTAATTAAACTATAGAAGAGAGTTTACCATTTTCTTTGAGTCAACCCTACTGTATCTTGACCAATTCAAATTCAAAATGAAAATTGTGCAGCTTAGGACAATTTTCTCAAAGACTTGAGCTAGAAGTTCTTTTGGGAATTGTCAATCTGATGAGCAATTCCTAACTTCTCAATTATAGAGTATAGTAGACTCTAGGAAATCATTTATACTATGAATTGAAGCAAAATAAAATAAATAAGTCCACTTAGACTTATTTTCTTTTGAAGATTGAAAAGGTTCTTGTACATAACATCTATCTAGGATGTTCAATTTAGTTATGTAGTTCTAACTGCCTAACCCTGATCTTTTGCAAAACGAATCAGATATCATATCTAAGCCAATTTCAAAAGATTTGGAAAGCGGAAAGAAATAACTAAAACGTTGTACAACCAATTCAAACTTTGAAGATACATAAACTTTCTATGAGTCAAAGTCTAGATGACTCAGGACTTTAACTTCTCAAAGATTGTTATCAACAAGATATTGAAGCTTTTTTTCTATCTTTAAGAGAAATAAGTTGGATTCTGAAAAAAGATTCAAAGCAAATTGAAAACATCATCCAACCACAAAATGCTAGTGTGGTAACCAACATCAGTGTGTCGACCCAATGAGATTTTTTTAATGAGTTCTGTATTCAAATAATGCTTCACTTGAGATTAAGTTCAGGTCATATTCAGTATTTCTAACTCCTTACTGGGAATGTAGTTCTTGTGAATTTCTTTGAGTCAAAAGAGTGAATTTACCAAGTTACACTAGGAACTCGATGCTGGACTTAGTCAATCAAATCCTTGGTTGAAAAGATCAACTCAAAATCAAAGTCCAAGTTTTTCAGAAAGTTATGAAATATTTACGAATCAACAATACTTTATCTTGAAGAGTTTCAAGAAGATCTTGGAAGTTACTTACTTCATATCTTCTATTTCCTTGATCTTGAAGTTATCTTGAAATATCTTGAGATACTAATTTTACCTTCCTTGAATTTAAACTCCTTCTTTGAAGTTTTAATTCCCTTGAGGATCAAACCTAACTTCAAGATCCAATTTAGGACGAAAAGATAACTATCATCCACGGTCCGATGTTCCATACCATCTTTCCTACATCAATCTGAGTATAACATCTAGTGTCCCATACCACCCTATTTTATATTCACATTAATGTGTGGGTGATACTTATCCTAAAATCTAAACATCTCTTGATAGAGTATCTTCTTTCTTCAATTCTTTATGGGAATTTTGAAGTTCAAGGCATTACCTCTAACTAGATTTTCTACGTTTTGATTGCTTCACATGATTGTCTTATAATCATGTGCTTTCCATTGAAAACTTGAAAACCTTTTGATGGAACATCTATTCTTCTTTGCTAGGGTTTTCAAATGAAAACCAATCAGAATTCCGAGTACTTGAATTTTCATAGATTCAAGTTCAATTGGTTTATTCTTGACCAATTTGTAGGGACAAGAGCTTTTGACTTCTTGTCTTTAGATTCCATTCTTTCCAAAGGTTTAGGTACCTATCCTGTCCAGGAGTTTACATGAATATCTCTAGTGCATAAGTGTAAGCATCCACTCATGCTTTCTGGATTTGTACAAAACATCCCTTTAAGGATAGGAAAACATTATGTTTTACCTTCCAAAGACTTATGTACCATCTTCATGGTTGCAAACTACATTCTTGGAATTTCTTCACTATGTTCAAACTTGGAACAACTTAATCTTTTCACAATTTTCCATTGGATAAATGGAACTTGAGTGAATAATTCACAGAAGGAATTTTATTGCCAATATTTGGGCAATCTGTAGAGTAGTCTCAATCGCATATTCTTGGACAATCATGACCAAGCTTGATCAAGTCTGGTTGACCTTGCAACTAAAATAAAGACTTAACCTTTATCTTTAAGATCTCTTGGACTATCTAAATCTTCTTTGCTTACCTTTAGGATTTTTAGAGATCTTTCCATGAACTTCAGTGCAAGCATACATTGATGCCTCTCAGATTCCAAAGCTAAGAATCTTTGATATACCTTTACGTTATATCACTATTTGGACTTAAGTACCCATACCAACGGTTTGGGAATTGTTGGGAACTACTTGCTACTAAACTGAATTGAAAGATTTTAGTCTCATGTCTAGGGAGATTTTTCTTTCAAGAACTTTAGATTCCTACCAACGAATCAAGTAATACTAAGCCAATGATTCATGTTGGAATCTTATTCTTTACTGGAAGGATATTTGAAAGACATTTTGAGACTTTCAAATAATATTGAGAAGCTTTACTAATTCATTTTTGTTCATTTCATGAGTATCAAACTAGAGAATAAATATCACCTTTAGGATATGGTTTCCTATTCCACTATAAAAGTTTTTCTTGAACTTACTGATTCCTGTTCTTGAGTTTGATACAATATTTATTATTATTGTTCAATCTTAGAATCTAGTATCCACGTGTGGGAAAGAGAGTCAGCCATAAGTGCCTCAGTTGGCACACTACTATCAAGTGTCAACACATCAGCATCATCAAAAATAGCATTTATTTCATCAACCTTCAAAGTCGAAGTAGATGGTGCAAGTAATTGTTTAACATGCTCATCAACATTCTCTCCTTTAGCTTTAGCATTTTTTAATGCATAACAGTCTTTCTTCATATGTCCTTTCTTATGACGATAATGGCATTCGACATCCCTCTTCCTTGATTTACTTCTACTCTTATTCCGTTGACCATTCTTTTCCTTGTTCTTGCTCCTGCCACGTTGTGGATTCAGTCCTTGGTAAGAATCACAAACATTATATGCATCTCCACTCTAAGTGCCAACCATAGATTCTCTACGAATCTCCTCAGTCAAGAGTGCTCCACATATGTCCTCATAGACGAGTTTACCACCAGGTGCACTATTGCTAATAGTTGTTAAGAATGTATCCCATGATGATGGCACGGTGCATAACAGCAATACTGCTTTCATCTCATTATCCATATCCATTTTTTGAGCCTATAACTACGAGAATATAGCATCAAACTCATTCAGATAAGCAGCAACACTATCTCTATCCTTCATGTGAAGGTCATATAATTTTCTCATTAGATACACTTTATTTGATGCCGTCTCTTTTTCATATGTATTGCATAACTTCTTCCAAAGCTCTTCTGCACTTTTACAGTCTAATAATGTAAAGTAAACATTATCTGCCAGGTGCAAGTGAATGGTAGACCTGGCTATTTCATCTAACTCATCCCAATCATCTTCATCCATGGGAGCAAGCTTCTTTGAACTCCCATTTACTCGCTTCCATTGCCTCCTTTGAATCAACACATCTTTAATTCGATTCTTCCATAGAGCAAAGTTTGTGCCATCAAATTTGTGGATCTCAAAATGGTCTTTGCCTTGCAAGTTATAGTTGCTCCTCAGAACACTAGCAATAGACCTTGATCCACTGGATGTGCCTGAGACCTCTGATGCCATGATGGTAGAGAACTGAATAGAATGATAATGGAGCTCGAAGAGTCCGAACACCAATGAATGTGTATCAAGGAGTAAATTGACCACTGTATAGTTGACTAAACCAAAAATCTAGAAAAGCTTTGCTAGAGTATCCTCTGCAAAATGAGCATATGACCAGTGTCAAAATATCATAAAACTACAAGTATTGACATGTTTTCTTGCATAGTGAATCATTGACTCCACTGCATATAACTAGTTACCCAACAAAAGCCAACTAGGCTTATCGAGCACCTATGAACAACTATCATACATCTCCTATGGCGAGGCTGGGTAAGTCTTCCACCTGTATCACCGAAGAGACCCGACATCTAGGTGTCTCCCAATTAAGAAAACCTCACCAGGACCCTCTTTATCAAAGTTAAAAGGCTTTATGCAAAGAACGTAACCACTATATCAATGACGACATGCACGTACATAAGCGGTATCCACAAGAGTGTACATGGTGTATATGTGGTCAATATATGTAGTAAAATGATACTAAAGGGCTGAATACACAGCCCAAAAACTAGCCAATAGCACCTGCAAGTGTCTGTCAACTCTGATGTTTTAGGCTCAAAAAACTTGCATAAAGTTTGCAATAACTGCTCCCACCAAAACTAAAACCTTTCAAGAAACCTATAGTTTACGAGTGTGGCTAAAACGAGACCCAAAGGTTGATATTTATTGTCAAAGAAGTACAAAGAACACTATTCTTGATGTTCTTGGACTTGTGTGAAGAGAACTATGTGCGAAAGTACTCCAAAATGGCTCCAAAAAACACCCCAAAAATGCTTCCAAAATAGGCTTTGAAAGCAAAGGATGAAGCTTTGAGGGACCAAAACATGTTCAAGGTAATGTCAACCTTAGTCTTTCCCCTTCTTCAGACACCACAAGAGTGTAGCTTAGTGGCAAGAGATTGCCATGGTCAATCGAGCTCAAGGGGGAAGAGTACTCGGATTGGTGACCTCCTGGGAAGTATCGAGAACCTCTATATTCCTTGATCGTTGAGGTCCTCTCTTGCGTGCAGCCAATGGTGCCAATGGTGACTTTGGTGACTTAGATGACAAGGTATACGAAGGTCTATCCCTTGGTCACTGCCTTAGTCGTAGGCCTTGGAGAAACCTTTGGGGGGGGGGGGAGTGCTTGCTTCGCTCGCACAAAAGGAACAAAGCTTTTTCCATCCAGCTTCTCTAGTACCAATGAAGTAATTCGATGGCGATGCACCACGGTGCGCTCTGCTCATTGAGAGCTCCACGACGATATCCTCTGAGTAGAAAACAAACCTCTTAAGGCCGCACATGGTACTCTGCACAGAGACTGCAGAATACGTAGAAAACACAGTACATAGGGGAGCACGAAGACAGACCTCTTAGGTCTTACAAATGCGGTAGAACATACAGTCCATGGCTGACCAGGCCACTATATGTTTTATTAAAGAACATATATAAAGAAGTGTCTGGTGCCCATTTGGCCTTTCACATGGACACTAATGGTAACACATATGAACTTATCCTCGTTAGACTCTTTCTTGTTTGATTTTCCGCAACTGCAAGATACTTCTTGAAGCAACTGAACACTTCATCCTTATGTTTCATGAAATACAAGATAGTCCACCTACTGAAATCATCAACGAATGACACATAGTACCTTGAGCCTGAAATTGAAGGGTCCTTCCTTGGTCCCCACACATTTGTGTGGACAAGTTCCAAATAATCCTCATGCATATAGCCTTTCTTTATAAAGGGTAACCTGTGTGATTTATCAAACTGACATGCACTAGATTTATGGATCATTTGTTGCTTGGATACATTGGGTATCCCAAGTACACATTGATCTCTACATATTTGCTTCAATGTTCTCTCACCAATGTGACCTAATCTTTTGTGCCATATCTCTAAGTCACACAAAGTTTGATCCTTATAATTATAAAGTGCAATGTTTCTAGTATCCTCAAGATCAAATGTAAACAATCTACGTATTTTCTCTCCTTTGGAAATTCTTCTGAATCCATCTTGGGGGTCCTCCACAAAAGCTCCAAATTTATTGAACCTAACTTGAAAACCCTTCTCAACTATCTGTCCAACACTCATCAAATTCTTTGTGATAGTAGGTACATAAGGAACTCTACTCAATAGATTCCTATTCCCATCACAAGTTTTGATATTTCGTACCTTGATAATGAATGCTTGGTATCATCATCTGTCTGCACTTGGTGCTTTCCCTTGGGCTCTTCAAGATAAGAAAGGAGAGCTACATTGCCTACTACATGGTTTGAACAACTTGAGTAAATATAGAAGAGGTGCTCATCATTCACACCTTGTTTTGAAGTAAAGTTCATAATGAGAAGAGAATCCTCTTGATCCTATCTATAACTGTTGAAGTTTTTTCTTGATTTGTATCCTCCTTGATAATTGTTGTTGTAGTTGTTGTTGTAGCTATGGTTGTATCCTTGATTATCATGGTTGAATCTTCCTCTTGATTGTGGATAGCCACCTCTTTGAAATCCTCTTCCTCTCTGGTTCTTGGAGTTCCTATAGCACTCATCTATTGTGTGATTAGATAGTCCACATATATTGCATGGGGAAGAGTTGAAAGGTCTCCCCCTACCTTGCTTACCTCCTCTACCCCTTCCTCTTGAGTTCCTACCTCTCCCTGCATAGTTATCTTGAGAAGCAATAACTTCATCTTCAACCTTTTTGCTCTTCCTTTTATCTTTAGACTTTCCTTTATTTGTATAGAGGGTAGAAGAATTGTTACCTCTTGATGGTTCACCATTTTTGTTGAGATTGGCTTCATCGGTAAAGAGTTTTCCCATGAGAGTGGTAAGATTAGGGATTTGCATGTCCATGTAAAGTTCCATAGCAATTGTGAAAGCTTCTCACTTATCATGTGCCTTGATGCCATTGATTATTTGTCTCACTATTTGCTCCTCTTCAATCTCCTCTCCTATGCTTGCCAATTGATAAGCTACATCCTTTACCTTGGTCACATACTCTAAAACATTGTGCTTAGGTTGCTCCCTTTGAGTAGTAAACTCAATCCACAATTGGTTTTTTCTAGCTCTTGTATTGGAAGAAAACTATGAAGATAGAGTATCCCAAGTCTCTTGGGAAGTTTTGAGATTCCTAATGTGAGGAAGAAGGAAGTCAGAAATAGATTAAAGTAGATATGACCTGGCTAAAGCATCCTTGGCACAGCATGAGTTGAGTCTTTCCAGCTCCTCACTTGTAGGTTGACCTTTACTTGTGAATATGGGCATCTCCTCATCTCCTGATATGTATCCATAGAAACTCCTTCCTTGTAGATAGGTTTTCATCCTCAAGCACCATGCTGGATAATTTTTCTTGTCTAATTTGTGAATAAAAGAAGGAAAACCATCTCCCATTTTACCCCAACTTGCTTTGATACCACTCTTGGAAATATGGATAGATACCTCAAGGAAGTGAGGTAGTGCTAAAACCTGCTTTGTACCTACCCTATTACACTCCAGAGTTATGTAGTAGGCCCATTTAGCTTGCAAATGACACCAAGAAATTACCTATGTAATTTCGAGCTGATGCTTGAACCAATTGAATCAAAACAAATTACTTTGTGAATAGCTAGTGCCACAAAACTTGCTATTTTAGTCCACACACCTGCTGGTTCTTTTGCTCAGTGCTCATGGTACAATAATAATTGATGAAATTCCTTTCATGGGAATCAAATTACATTAAATATCTAATGATTACAAGTGGAATCATCTAAAAAAGATAAACTATAATATGCAAAATCACTTTAGCAATCCAAGGCTTACCCCTGATTTTTTAGGGACTGAATAATAGATGAGTAGTGAGCACTTCGACGATGTTTTCTCCTAGATGGCTGAACCAAATGCTTTGAGATTTTGACTGCACAATTTAGACTTTAGGTAGGTTCCAACAAGCTCTAGATCATCTAAAATGGTTGAGAACTAACTGAGATATGATCACACAAAGTTCACTGTTCTAAGTAGTCATAGTAGAGAAGCAGTAAGAGATGATCAATGAACTATATATATTATAACACATGATTATACAAGATCACTGGCACTGAAATGATGCTCAATGATGGTGGAATGAGTACTCCATGGTGTAAGCTACTCAATTCCTACAAATGATCAAAGGAGGAGCTCTCAATGAAGCCACACAACCATGAGTTTTTACAAGAATTTTTATAGGTGTTTTCATTGAAGTTTGAATTTGAATTTCAAACTTGGATTCAACTAAAAGTGAATCCCCTAATTTAGGAGTTATTCCATCAAATGAGATTTGTAGCTCATACTTCTCCTAACTCCACGAGATATATGGTTTTACAAGATTCTCTCAAGGTATAAACCTTTTACAATGGTAATTGATCAAGTAATTACAAGTCAAGGTTCAAATGCTTCATCAAATGAGAGTGGCACACATTGTCTTCCATGTTGATCCAAATGTGAAGGCTTGGACATTTGCACCAACATACCTATCCCTTTTTCATCCTCTTGTGTGACTACCCATCCAATGCCAATCGGACTAGTATCAATGCTTAAGAAGATTGTTTTTCCATTTGAATAGTTCACCCTTTTTAGAACTAGAGCATTCATCAAAAGTCCCTTCAAGTTTTTCATAGCTAATGTATGTTTATTGAGCCAAACAACAAATTTCTTATGTTTTCATAAAAAGCCATATACGTCACCTACATGCTCAAAGTGAGGAATCCAAACTATATAAAAGGCATATGCTCCTAAAAAATGTCTTAGTTCACTCACAAGCTTACAAATATTTGCCTATTTGTTAATCACTTAAACTTTAGAAGGATAAGGTTACTGGCTATACTGATAAGTACCTCATTTACTCTAAAAATTTGATTTCTCAATTGACAAAGTTAAGGGTACCTCAATAAATCGCGTAAAAATCTTCTCACAGTCAAGAATGTGGCCTTTAACAAAATTTTGATATCCATCATTATCCAAAGAAAGATCTTTCTCTGTTTCTAAACAACCCTTAATGAGAACATCATCAATAACAGGCATAGCAATGTGTGAAACAAAAGCATGCAATACCAAATTCATTGCATTCATCATATTAGCAACTGAGTGGGTCGCACCTTGAGGTAATGTGCACATTCTAACCAAACCAAGAGGTGTTTCCATAGTGTTATATCTCTACTATCTACTATCGATTCAAATTGTTCATAGTTAGAATGGAGATTGTGCATAAATAAATGGCATCTCTTGCAAATGCTTTTACAAATTTATCAACAATTGCTCCAATACCAACATTTTTCATGGCTAGTTTCTTAATTGGTTCAAGGTCTTGGATAAAGCAAAGTTTTCCATTCTTCTTTGGCATCGTGAACACATATTTTGAATAAAGAGTAGATGGGGACTCAAGAAAATGGATGCTGATCCTTTCTTTTAGCAATCTTATCAATTCAAGAATGTGAGTTCTAGGCACATGAATAGGGTGCAACTTCCAAGGTATATGTGGAATCATTAAAATGATCATTGGAGTAACAACCTTAGGATCAGCACAACCTATTTTGTGAGGCCTAAAGTAAAATCTTTACCATGCTTTTGTATGATCTTATGAAAAAAATCTTTCTATGCAGAAAGAGGAAAGCCACTAGAATCTATTTAGACTAGTTTGTGTTTCCTCTATAGATTCATGGCCAATTCATGATGGATCACAAAGAATTGGATAATGACTTACTTTTCTAATGATCTCATCCCTAAATTTGGGAAGTGGTTGAGCTATTGGCTTCCCTATCGTGTCTACAATTTTGTATTTTGTACCTATGTTTGGCTCAAATCGATCAAAGTAATGATGCTCATTAATCCAATCATGTAAAATTGCATACATTTCTAAAGATGATAATGGTACAAGTTTGGTTTTAGCTTGATTTCCCTCATGAACATTTTTATTTCATCTATGACATCTACACATGAGACATACTCAAATATTCCACATATCTTTTCATTTTCTTCAATTAAGCCATCAACTTCTAGTTGTTTTTCATGTTTTCTAAGTTTTTTGTTTAGTTTTGTTTGTAAGAACTGATTATGTTGAAAAGAAATTGGACCAAAAGAAAAACCAAAAGAAAAAAATTTTCAGGAACAGAAGAGTCGAAATGTGGGAAATCAAGGACATAGGTACCATTATTACCTTGCATAACAGTGGCACTTACAAAAAATCCTGTTCAAAGTGCATGAGAGGATACTTTCTCAAAATATGATGATTTCTAGGATGATTAACAGAGATAGTCATGAGCTAAACCCAGTTTAATCCATCACATGAACGAATTCTTGCAAAAGCACTACCATCATCTAAGACTTTAGTTTCCATGTGTTGTTCACAAATGAAAGGTTGTCCTAGAATAATTAGATAAGAAGAATGTGCATGCACAAAGAAATGATGATCATCTTTCACATCACCAATACAGAGAGGTACATTAGCACAAGCTTCTAGAGGATGGCATGGAGCAATACTAGCATCTTTCATTTGACATCCATGGTCTCTATCTATAGGCCACCTACCTTCTTTATAAAGTTCTTTGGCCACTACATTGATTTCTAAGATAGAATCTCTCAAGGCAAGATATGGTTTAGGATTGTTTCCAAGTTTGAACATAGTCTCAGTGGTTCCCCTTGCCTAATGTCTATGAGTAAAATGGCTTTTATGGATTCCATTAGACTTATCTTAATTCCCAATTATAGGTCCAAAATAGTTTCTATGTCCAAACGTATCATCCATTTCATGTTCATTTACTTTTAAAGTTGTTACTTTTGGTTCATCCATCTCTATGTCTTCCTCTTTGTTTGTTATTGGCTCTCTTTTTCTTTGTATCATATTAATTACTTCTTCATTTACATCAAATCCTAACATTGCTAAAACTTCCTCTACACAAAGAGTTACTTTGACTTTAAGAATTTTCTCATAGATGACTCTTTTAATGTCAATAAGCTTCTCAAATTGAGAAATAAATTTATAAGATGGAGTTTCCTTTGTTGGTTTTTCTCCCTTTTCGTCAATTTTGTCTCCTTCTTTCACCTCTTTTTTTCGATGTCATGTTTTTTAGTTTAGCTTTAGATGGTCTCCCCTTTCCTTTCCTACGACTCTCGTTTTCTCTTGACTTTATCCATTTGTTGTTTGTTCATGAGCTTCCTTCCTAGATCTAGTCACTTTCATACCTTTTTCTTCATTCTCCTTATCTCTCTTTCATTTTTCTTCTACATGTACTTGATGCGTAGACATTCAAAGAAGTTCAATACGATCATTCCAATGTACTTTTGCACGTATATTAGAGCTACATTCCTTCAGCTTTTCTCAATCAATTATCCTTACAAGAAGGATCCTACACATTTATCTGAAAACAATCATCTTTTCTAGCAAGATCCAATTTGTAAGAGCAGGAACTTTGGTTTGTAGAAGCTTTGTAGTACTTCTTCAAAACTCCTTTCGCAAGTTTCTTCCTAGAGGATGTTTGGTGGTAAAGTCCTAAGTTTTCTGTCAACATCGAAAACTAAATTTCTCTCTTTTTCCTCTTTGAGAGATGCACATGTCCAATAAGGGTGTTGGGTTGTAGGGTATGCACACACCCACAATTGTGCATAGGAACCCTACCTAGACCAAAATAATATCTCTTTTTGTATCTACTTAGGATTTCACATAAAAACCCCCCCTTTAGACACTTTTTAATATTTGTCCTAAAAGTAAAGCTTGGGAAGCCTTGTAAATGCTCACATCTTTTGAAGAAGCATAGAAAAATCCCCACGCGCACGTTTCTCCTTCCTTTTGAGATTTCAAATATATGAAAAGATCTTCTTGAGATATGACAGTTAGGCATGTGCTCCTTTTTTACTAGTCAAAAGGAGCACATGGGGGAATTGAGCTGAGCCTATAAATAGAGGCTATTTCTTGTAAAGAGGAGGTCCCTTGGCCTCCATGCTAATGGAAAGAAGGTTCATTTGGCTTCCACATTTCTCCTTGTGTGCCAAGCATTGATCCATGTGTGTGGGTTTGGCATTTGGGGTTGTCTTGTGTGTGAGCATTGCCCTCCCTTGTTCCTTTTGACATTGGCCATGGTGCCATTGTTTGTGGACATGGGTGTTTGTGCATTGCTTACACTTCTTGCAACTCCTCTTGGAAGAGCCTCTCACTTCCATGTGAGGCGGTTAGGGTCTGTTGCTCCCCTTTTCTCAACAAATTGGCACCGTTGTCGGGGACGTCGGCCTTTAGCCATTGGGTTTTTTCAAGCTTGTCGTGCCTACACTTCGTGGATGCACCTCACACTTGGATTGAGTTGTGGATCCGTGTGGCCTTCGGTTGGCCTTGGGTACCTCTCTTCTTTTAATTTTTGAGTAGTTTTAGTTCATTTTTTTTCTTGTCGCACAAAAACACCCCCTTATCTCTCACTCTCTCTCATACACATAGTTCCACACAGACACTCACTATGGCATCACTTTCCACCACTTCCATTCTTGTTTTTAGTGTTTGTCCTAGGTGAAGGGGTGGGTAAGACACTCTATTGTCCCTCCCTCTCTCTCATTCCTAGAAGAAAAAAATTAATTTAAAAGATGGAAGGAAACACCATAGAAATGAAGTATCAGATGGACGCAATCTTGTTTGGTAAAATTTAAAAGTTAAAAGGGCAATTAATTCACGCAGTGAGAAGTTATCACTCTCCTGTCAGGTAGTGGGTGATTGACCTTTGAATGCAGGTAGGTCGGGGAGGTTCTCTCCCTCCTCCCTAATCTCTCTCTAAGATCTTTTCGCAATGTCGTGCCCTATGAGCTCCCCCTTCCCACATTCGTGCATTGGGGTTGAGCTACATCAAGCTCCCCTTCCGGAGCGCAGTCAGAGATTGAGCTTCACCATGCTCTCTCTCTGTTCATGACCCTCCGTCTTGGAACTGATAAGCCTCCCAACCTGTTTCCACTTGACTTATGGTGTGGGCTCGCGAAGCTGTTGTTCCTTCTTCGTCATAGCTGGGCATCACTGCTCAGCGCTCTTCATTTGATGAGCAGTCAGGTTTGGTGGCAGGAAAAGCCTTGGAGCAGGTCAAGCTCATCTGTGTGTTTTTGCCTCTTTGGCATATCACAAGGTTGTGCTCTCTTCGCTCCTCTTGGCTATTCCTGTGTTGAAGGCCCTTTTCAGCTCCAGAGTTTCATAATGATTGCACCTTTGGAGGCTTCTACACTGCGGGGGTCGGACAAATATTTTGCCCCCCCTGTCGTCTGTAGTGGGCGGAGGATTTTGTGGTCTTATTCTGTCACCGTTCCTTAATTACGGCTGCGTATTTGTGGATGTGGTGGTTTCTGTGTTCATTTGTCCCTCTCTGTGTTGAATATAACTTTGAATCGGGCTTACTCTCCATCCACTCACTCTAATCGAACATCTTCTCATTTACATGATTGATCGTGGTTGCGCTGCTTGTGGTCATAATGGACAGGCTGCCCTTTTGCTATGGGCTTTTGTGGTGTTGAAATGTTATTAAATATTCCATCTCACGATGCAATTGCCTGTGCATGGAGCTCCACGCTACTCGAAAATGGTTGTCTGCGCATCACTGGAGGCAAAGCCAAACATGTTACTTGTTCTAATGTAAAGCTTAAATGCCATCAATCTTCTCCTTTTGCCCAGATGCTGCATGATCTATTGTCGTGCCATTTGTCTGCATGGGCTTTTCGTGAATTTGGAGACTTGGAACTTAGATATCGTATAGGATATGTGTTTTGGAATTGATCAATCAAGATTTATCTTCCTCAAACTATTATTTGTGTGTGTGCTTCTAGCTAGTACGAAAGGTTCAATATGACAAAAAAACTTCGTCTATCTGTGGCTGCAGAATGATTGATATGTCTATTTGCTAACAAATGATTATAATCTCTATCCACCAAGAATGGAAAACTTTTATTGTTATGTTATTATTTGTTGCAGAACAATATTGTTGGTCCTGTTCGACCATGATTAGATGCCATCAGGTATATTCTTGCTCGGATTGTTTTCTGTACCTTCCGGTAACTTCTCTTTACAGGCTCTGGATGCTAGCATTATGGTCACTCCCCCCCTAAAGCATGGGATGTGATGTTTCCTCGAGAATGTGTTTGATAGTTTGTGAGACCTGTCTAGGGTATGTACTGGGCAATGTTTTCTTATGCGATATTCAGGTTGCGGACGACATAGTTTTGGAAAAAGGGGGGTGCTATGGATGTGTGATCAAAATTTAAGGTCTTGAAGGGTCCACCAAGCATGCAGGCTGGGGCAACGCGATTTTCTTCCATGCGCCTACTTCTTTGGATGCCTATGCTATTTTTGGTATTGTGGCTGCGCTCCTTTTCATAAGATCGGAATGAAAGATTTTACACGCTCTGTTCTCTGTTACCTTCAGTTGTTAGGAGAATCTTGTCTTAGAAAATTATGCATGTGCTCAGCAAAAAAGCTTATGTTTGCATGAGTATGAGGAAGGTTGAGCATTCAGTTTCTTTCCTATCCTTCGTCTGGATTGCCACGGCTGTTAGGGTCTTGGTGCATGTGCCATTTTTCCCTACTTGCCTCCACTTTGATTCATACTCTGACACAGTTGCATACCCCGACAAGAGGTGGTTAGACAGTTAATTATGTTGGAAGCTGAGAATAGTGATTGTACGACAGAAGATCTTCTTTTTCCAAATTGTATGTTTCTCTTTTGAATGTATGATGAAGTTTTGCAGGACTCTACAAATGTTGGGGGTTATTAGGCGCCGTTTTGAATGGGCATCTTGGTCCAATAATTGTGTAAGAGAAGCTATCGAGTATCAAGAGTTCGCGCTTAGTGTGCTTTTAGCGAAGATTGGACCTTGGAGTAAGGAAGGTTTACATGAGAAGTGGGGTTGATAGCCAAGATTCATGTGAATGGAATTTAAACCTCCTAAAACAACCAGTCAGGACCAGGCTGATTCTACAATCATGTAGCCTTTAAATAAGTGCACTTTTCTATTTTTTTGGCTTCGAGTTTCCTGGTAGGACTAGGAAGGATGATCATACCAAGTCGGTGCTAGGAATCAACATTGAGTAGAAACCAAAATTTGCATATGTAACCTCCAGGTTGTGGCCCTTACTCCCGCATTACAGTCTATTTTATCATAAGTAAGAAATGCTTTATGTCCATTAAATATGGATGTTGCTCCCAACACTCAGTAAGGATATGACTGCATCGTTCTAGGACTGTGTCTGCATCATTCTAGGAGGCTCTTCATGAACATTCTATTATGACTTTTAACTTCTGGGGGGTACTTGCTGATGGGCACCTATGATGTTCTCATCGATTATATTGACTCTACCCGTGATTCGAACCCTGGTTGCATGATATCTATTAATTACAGGAATTAAGATGCCACTATTTCATAGGACAATCATTGACTTGCATGCTTATTAAGGTTCTTAAATATTACTTGTGGCCCTTGTGTTGTACGGTGATAAGCCATAGAGATTCTTGTGACTACCCTACAAGGGGATTGTGTCCACATATCCTCATTTACAATAAAGGAATGAAAGTATTAATGATGAATTCTAGGTAGGAAGGATTTAATGCACAAGGCACTTGATGAGTTGCAGTGTGTGACTACACTATATAATGATTATTTTTCAAACCTCCTGCTACCTCTTAAAGTATATTATAGTGGAGGGTTCATGTCATGTTGAGCAGGAATTTCCCATGTGTGATGTAGACTTACAGGGTTGAGAGTCCATGTTGTCTTTTAAAATATCAATTGGATGCTCTATGGAGGATAATAATGGTAATTTTGGTACATGGATGTGCATGTCTGAACTGAGTTTGCAGGCTTGGTGCTCCAAGGAAGTAGTAACCAGCTTACTGGCTATCCGACTGTGTGATTTGGAACTTGAAAATATTTGCAGAGGGTTGGCTAATGGATGAATGTTGTTTTTTCCGCCAAACTCTATCTGGAAGTAGCTATTTGCTCACTTCTATCATAGATTTTGATTTGGTTGCATGTGTTCACTTACAAGAAGATAGTGATTTGATATGGTTGCAGTGTGAAATTGTTCTAGCTCGGGTTTTTCCTTATGTACATCATTGTGCATATTCTATGATGAGAAGAATGTTTGGAGGTCAAGGAATGAGCATTTGTTTTTTGCTAGAGAAGTAGCTCTAGTTTCACAATGCTCATTTAAAAAGCTTATTTTTTAAGGCATTACAGGCCAACCCACTTGGTACTTTAGCATTGACACGTTTTACTCCCCACAGATGATTTGAAACTGTGCTTTGCAAGAATAGTGTTGGATCCCTGAATGCTTGTAAAATGATAGGACTCATAATGTTGCACTATTGTCTGTTCATTATATGAGCACATAAAACTCATGTTAAATTGCAAGATTGACTAGGAGCATAATATAAATGAGGGTAGGAACATACGTTAATCATGATATCATATTCATCTCATGCTATGAAACGCGATATGTCTCACTCACTTGGAGATAACTGATTTTGGATTGCAGAGATAAGAAGATTTTCAGGAGCTCTTCTCATTAGAAGAGCAAGTTTTAAGTGAAAGATGTCTCTAAAACGGAAACTAAAAATGAAGTTACATCTTGTGGCTGGTTCTTTTCAATTTCAGTCTACTTGTTATGTATGTTTAAATTTCAGGTATTGGAGTTGTGAAGAGAAGGCACATTGGATGGAAGTTGGGCTGAGTGCCCCTGTAGCTCAGTGATGAGTAGCACCTCCTTTAATGTCAATCCGGGAAGACGTGAGGATGGTATGAAGACCTCGAGCAAGTGGCGACACAAGTGCGTGAGTGAGAAGCACACAAGCATGCACACACATACACCCACACGCGCACACACGGCACGACAAAGAGAGAGAATCAATGGAGTTCTTTAGATTACTTTCAATAGCTCTTACAAGTTCGTTTCAATTACAATCTAACCTGAAAAATGAGCTCTCTAGCTCCTTTTATAGTTTTTGACTAGCTTTTGGCCCTGTCCAGACCTAGTGTCCGGCCTAGTTAAAAATTAGGTTCCAGGGCTTATTTGGGGGCTCAAACGAGATCTAAAAATTATGAAAATTGGTACGCAACTACTTCTACAGCTCCTCAAGCTCAAGGACTCCTTGGCTTGCACAAAATGGAGCTACAAAAATGTGAAATGAGATTTACAATGATTATTAGTGATAAAAATCACTGTTGTTGTAGGGATTTCTTCTAGTGATCTGCCATACATATCTTCAAGCTCCCTACTTGCTCTTCTTCCCTGCATGTCCATCTCTCTGATTTGCATTAATGTCTTGAAAAAATATTGGCCTACTTGCCAGATCTTCTTTGACTGCCCTGTTTGCTCGTGCTGTCCCTTCGCTCTGACTCCCTTCTTTGACTTTCACGTCTTGTAGTTCCTGATGTACCAAGGCTACTGCCAACACCCCCCCCACTCTCGCGTCTGTCGCCCCTGACAGACCCTTGTCTAGCTGCTTTTTGTACGTAGTATTGTACAACATCGGCGGCGAGGTGGTGTTCTTCTAACCTGAGTCCCCTTGCTAGATCTGTCAGCAATGCATCCCAATTGACTGGCCCTGGGACATCTGGATGTGGCACCCGTAACTGCTCTGAGTGAATGGTTCGCTCCACAGCAAATAAATGGAGGAGATGTGAGGGTCTGGGTACAAATATTTCTGAGTGGTATTCCCAGAACCCTGTTATGAACATCTCTTCGAATGTTTGTTTAAAGCAAGCTGGGAGGTATTTTATTCTGGCGTGCCAAGCGTATATCACCTCTATGGAAGGAGTGGTGCTCATGTCATAAACTAAATCTTGGTTTCCTGTAAGGAATCCGACGCCTGAGAAGTGTGGGTCCTTGATATTCTTGAATGTCCTGAATGTAATAAGCATTAACTCAAAAATTTTCATGCACATCTGGGCCATTACATCAGGGGTATTCTTTAATCGGATGCTCCAGTGCCGTATAGTGGAGATCATGTAATTGACGGTGGGAGGCCCTTGAGGGGGTGCTAGATAGACGTAGTTTAACCATTTGGTGCATCCCTTGATATTCTTGACTGCAGTGGTAAACTCTGGCCATGTACGTCTGCGGAGTACAGGAACATAACAAGGGTTATATTTAATAAAAAGAGGCATATTTGTCCAGGTGCGAACCATCTCCGGATAGGTTTCGAGGAGTCGGATCCTCCAAGTGGGTTGATGAATGGATCCTTTTTTAGCGCTCTCTGGGATGTCATCTGGCCCAAATTGTGTAGCAAACGTTGGAGGTTTGCCACATCTATGTTGGATTTCTGCATTGTAGTCCGCCAGGAGTATACAATAGGGCACGTATTGATCATCATTGGTTCCGATCCATCTATGGTGGGACATGCTGCGGAAGTATTCTGATTTAATAATAGTGTCCTCTATCTTTGCCATAGATTGGATCTGAACTGCCACTCGATCTTCATGAGTTGATGCCGTTTTCTCTAGTGTTTGGAGCCACTCAGGTACTTCGATTTCTAACGTATCCATTCCTTCTGCGGTTTGCTCACCACCTGGCATTGGCATAGGAACGTAAGGTTCCTCATACGTCTCATCTACCTCGATGGGTACCAAATCCTCGGGTTCAGGTTCGACAACTGGAGAGGGTTGCCTTTCATGTGTGAGTAATCTTGCCTGTAATTCGGCCACCTGCTCTTTCAATGCCATGACTTCTTCTGAAGTCGTGGTCGTTTCTGTGACTTTGGGTGCTGTCTGTTGCTCTTGGAGTTGATTGCGCAGCGCATCACGTTCCCTTTCCAAGTCATCATGAGCTTCTAATAGATCTGCATAGCTGTCCAAGATTGTCTTCATTGTCTCTGAGGGCACAGCTTTAAACTGCTCTGGATCAATTTCGTGTGGAGAGCCTTCCATTGCTGCTTCTAGATTTGCTTCATTTTGCTGCTGCAGCATCTTGTTTTCTTCTAGGGCGGCCGCCATGTGTTTTCTGAGAAGTGCCAGGTTACGCCGGACTTTGAGATTATCGGCTTGGTATACCTCGAGCAAAGCTTCTAGTTGTTTGGCACCTGATTCTGTCGATGGTTGGGGGGCCGCCAATAAGGTTTGGTGAGCCTGCTCAAGCGTCGTGTAGCGTTGATTCAGTTCTGCATTTTCTGTTTGTAGAGTGAGAAATTGTCTTTGTAAGTTTTGATGGTGCGTTTCCAGACTCTGATACCGGTTGTCCAGAGCTTTGTACTCATGCTGGAGCTGTTATACACATTGGTTTAATGCTAAGAATATGTTATTTACATTAAATAATGCTGGGAAGGGTGAAGATGCAGGGGGAATGGGGGCGGGAATGGGAGAGGTGAATGATGTGGATGTAGGCGGAGATGTGGGTGGAGGGGGTATAGGTGAGGAAGGTGTCATGGGGGGAGGAAGTGGTGCTGTGGCAGGTGAGGTTTCCATCGTGTCAACTGTTTGAGTGACGGTGTAGATGGGAATCGTGGGTGGAGTGGATGTGACATCGGTGAACAGGGTGGTGAAGGTGGGCATGGTGACTCCCCCGTAATGGATTCCAGGAGAGAGTGGGATGCCCATGACAATGGTAGTGGTAGTGGATGTGGTGGTGCTAGTGTCCTGTGGTGGAGTGAATTGTGTAGTGTGAGGTGGGGATGGTGGTGACAACGGTGCTTCGTGATATTCTTCTGCTTGCGCTGACTCGCCTGGTGCTGATGTATTGATGTGAATTTGCTTCCCGGACCTCCTGGGACGAACGGGAACTCTTTTTTCAAACCTGTGGATGTAGGCCACTGCCTCATGAATGGCCTCATCCAGTCCCACGGCGTCGGCATGAAGGTTCATGGACTCAATGAACAACTCGTCCACACCTTCCTCCGCTAGCAAGTCGTTCATGAGTCTTTTGCCCTGTTCTAGAGACATCTTATGCTGTTCCTGAACCAGTCGCATGGTTCGATATAGTCTCTTGATTTGTGCCGAATATGCTGGGGCACTTGCTAACTCGGAGAGTTCGTCATATTCTTGCTGTTGTTCTTCGTCGGCTTCTTCTTCGTCTCCTCCTGCCTCTTGTTCATCTACATCGACTTCTACAACTTGGGGTTGGGTGGGGGCCGATGTTGTTTTGGGTCGTGGTTCCTGAGCTCGCGCTGCTTCCGCTTCGAGGTTAGAGTCATAGATTAATCTGGCAATTTCTTCATCCGTGAGGTCCTCAAGAGTAAATCCCTGTGGGAATTCCAAATCGGATGGAATGGGTGGAAACACCAGATTAGGCCCCTCCGTGCTTGGTCGTGGTAGCCGGATCGTGAATGGCCTAACTCGTCGTGTCTGGGGAGGAGTGATTTCTGGTGTAGCGGTAGCTCCCCTTGGTTGGGCACAGGGTAGTTGGACTCCCCCCCTCATCTTCTTGGATGGGGGACCTGCTGTTGATAGTCTTCTTTGGAATTCTTGGACTCGGGACCATACGAGTGCCCGCTGAACAGGCACGTCATAAGCCAAGCATCTATAGATTATTCTGGTCAAAGCACAACACCTGTGGAGCACATTCTTCTCCAAGATCCCTTGATCTGTGTGCTTGTACATGCTGCCTACCATGATATGGTACTTTTGGGCTTTTACGATCTCTCTATTCCGTGTGTTCACCACTGGATGATTAGGCCCGTATGTCAATACTGGTACTATTGGCTTGGCCCACTGCGGCACCACTTCCAAATTAAACAAGTAAGCGTCAGGAAGGTCATCTGGCACTCCTTGTGGGGCTTCTCCCGATGTGAGCCTAGAGAGATGATCTGCTCTCAAATGAGTCCTTCCTTTTCTTACCACAACCTCGAAGTCGTATTCCATTAGCAAGAGAAACCATCTCACTAATCTTCCTGTATTGCATGGCTTGTTTACTAAGTACAACAATGCCTGATGGTCCGTAAAAAATTTAAACTTATTTGCAAGCAAATAGTGCCTAAATTTCTTGACTGTATATACCATGCCTAATCCTTCGCGCTCTGTTGTGGTGTAATTCCGTTCAGCCGCATTCAATTGTCTGCTGGCGTAGGCAATTGGAAGATCCATATTACCTTCACCAGTAGGTTGTGCAAGTACACATCCAATAGCGTAATTGGATGCATCAACATGAACATGGAATGGCTTATTCCAATCTGGTGTGGTCAAGATTGGTGCTGAACATAATCTTCGTTTAAGTTCTTGGAAGGAATTCTCACATTCATCCGTCCACTCAAAGTTTGTCAATAGTCCGTACATGGGCTTTGCAATGACAGCATACATGTGTATAAATCGTCGATAATAACCGCAATGCCCCATGAAAGCTTGTACTTCCTTGACATTCTTTGGCCTAGGTAGCTCCGCTATGGCTCTCACTTTTTCTTCGTCAGTAGATATGCCATTCTTTGACACGATATGTCCTAGGATCTTGCCTTGCCTGACCATAAAAACACACTTTTCGGGGTTCAGGCAGACTTGATATTCTCTACATTTGTCAAAGATTTGTTTGAGTTCAGGAATGTGGGTTTGCCTAACATTGGAATGAGCACAGAGATCGTCAACATAGACTTCTAAACTCTTCCTCAGGAACTCCTTAAACACATGGCACATCAGCCTCTGGAAGGTGGCTGGTGCATTGGTAAGCCCAAATGGCATTACTCTAAAAGCAAAAATGCCCCATTCTGTGGCAAAGGCTGTCTTATGCTGATCCTCTGGAGCTATGGCTACTTGATTGTAACCCGAGAATCCATCAAGGAAACTGTACACTTCCTTGCCTGCCACTCTTTCTAAGAGATGTTCTGTGATGGGAAGCGGATAGTTATCTCGAATCGTGGCGGCATTAACCTTTTTCAAGTTAATGCACACACGCAGCTTGCCATTCTTCTTGGGCACCACTACGATGGGGGATACCCATTCGGTGTGCTCAATTTCGTAGATAAATCCAGCTTCAACCAATCTATCTATCTCTTCCTTGATCTTAGCAGCGTAATTATCGTTATATGTATATGGCTTTTGCTTAGAGGGTTTAGCATCTGAGGTCATGGGAATGGTGTGTGAGCATATATCAGGGTCAACACCTTTCAAATCCTTGTAACTCCAAGCGAATACATCTCTGTATTCTCTTAGCAAGGCAATCAATTCATGCTCTTCTTCTTCTGTCAGATCATGGCCTATATACGTGCATCTCTCCTCTCCTTCTTCTATGGCCACTACTATTTTCTTGGTGGTTTCTTTGTTATCATAGGCCTCTCCTGATTGTGCTTCTCGTTTAGGCATTCTTATCATGACTCTCCTGTCATCTATCTCATACTTCTTAAAATTTTCCGGGACCTCAAACAAAGATTCTTCCTCCTCTGGTGAGACTTCTTTCTTCTTTCGTTTCTTTCCTTCTTCCTTCGGGGTCATATGGGTTGCTAATCTTACATCATTTGTAACCTCTCCATGCCTCTGGGGTTGAAATTCTACTTCATGGAAATATTCTTCATCTGACGCAAATGGTGGGTCCATAATGATTGACTCTAGATCGGAGTCACTTGCATCCTCAAATGCATCAGGGCTAGGTTCGCATTCTTCTAGAACTGCCTCTCCCATGATTGGCTCTATGGAGAAGACTGAGATATCATAGCCATCCTCATCACAGTGAGGTGTCCATTGTTCTTCATTGATGGCTACGTCCATTGTTGCTAAAATTTCTGCCCAGCCATGGGGTTCAAATTCCTCGTCTGGAAAAACTACAGGTGCATAGGCTGGGTCTTGAATGGGTCTATGGGTTTCGTTTGCACCTATTTCTCTGGCCTTTTCTCTCTTCTCTTCTTCTACTGCTACCTTGCACATCCATAAGTGAGTATCTTCATGCATCCATGAGGATCCAGACCCTATGGAATGCACCGATTCTGTATCATCTTTGGCTCTATGGATGGGATTCCATTGGATAGGTGGGACATCTCTATGAGAATAATCCTTGAGATTGACTTTGGTTGTAACACCTAAGTGCTGTAGGTACAAAGAATTGGTCCCCCAATCCTGTACCACTTGCAACTGTCGCATGAATGGTCTCCCCAAAATCATCTCATAGGCATGATTCTTGCTGAAGTCACATATGGCAAAGGTATGTTCAAACTCGACACCACAAGTGGTGAGAGTTATTCCTTCTAGCAATCCTAGGGGTCTCTCTATGTGACCATCTGCCATTTGCAATTTCATTCTCGTCGGCTTGAGTGCCGGCTTGCCCCAACGCTTCCATAAGGAGGTGGTGGCAATTGCAACTCCTGCACCTGAGTCCAAAATCGCCTTGGTGGTGTATTCCTGGTAGGTGATGGGAAGATAGGTGTTCCCTTCTTCACCTTCACACATATCTCCTATCTTATCCAAGGGAATTTCTGGCACTGTCCTATGGGATCCTACCCGGGAATGAGGTTTTGCTATCTCTGGTACTTGTTTGGCTACATGTTTCCATAATTCAGGTCTCACCTTGAGTAGCTCTTCTAACTTGAGGTTACACTGCACGTTAGTGTTCTTCACTACCTCTGTGTTCCTAGGTATGACTGAGTCGTCGTTCCTTACCATGACTGTGGGTGCTCTCATACATGTGGACTTTGCTTCCCATGGGCCTGTGAAGTGGGGTAACTCTTGTATGGATTTAGATTCAAAGTCCAATCTCTCGCGAGATTGAGTACTCTCATGTTCCCCGTAGATGGATGGGATGTCTTGTGGGAATTGGTCGTGTGCCTCGTCCACAAGTTCAAAGGGAGGGTCGACTTCACTTTCGTTATCCCATTTGTCTTCTTGAATCTCCCGTAGGAAGTCTGGTGCAAACCGATTCATAGAAGAAGAAGTGTCCGGCTCCGTAGAATTGGGCACATAAGCAACCTGGGAAGGAGGGCTTATTCTATTGTTGACTCTCTCCTCGTTCTCGCAAATGGTTGGAGCACAAGCTTCTTGGGGAGGATTACTTATTCTATTACTTTTCCGAACAGGCTCATACACTCCCTGAGAAGGAATGTAGGCAACCTGTGGAGGTACTTGAGCTTTCGAGGGAGGCTCATCTGCCTTTTGAGGGGGAAGATAAGCTTCTTGAGGAGGCCCACGGGCTTCCTGAAGAGGTTGGCTTATCCGTGCTCTTGCCCTCTCCTTTCTTTGAGGGGTAGGTTCCTTTTCTGGCTGTGCTATTAGCCTCTCTATTCTTTCTAAGGAGGGGAAGTTGTCCGGTTTAGGGGCATTGGCCACATACACTTCTGATTGGGAATGAT
The DNA here is from genome assembly GCA_020310875.1 of Ceratopteris richardii. Classification (NCBI taxonomy): domain Eukaryota; kingdom Viridiplantae; phylum Streptophyta; class Polypodiopsida; order Polypodiales; family Pteridaceae; genus Ceratopteris; species Ceratopteris richardii. The sequence goes on along the minus strand of CM035413.1, from coordinate 93,752,042 downwards.
TCCTGTTTTTGCTTGCTTTTTCTTGGTCTTGATTTTTTTCTTCCTTTTCAGATCTTGCAATTATCCTCTCTAACTTCTCTAGGAATCCATCCAAATGTAATTGCGTTTTGGCTGAGCCTGAGTAATTGAAAAGGCGACTGGCTTCAAACATAGTTTGAGCCAATGCGACCATTTTCGCGCATAGTTTGGTTCTTTCTATCTCTAAGTCAGCTCTAGGATAGCACTTGTCATGATCCGTGACGTTTGGCCCTTCTTGGATTCTGGCCTGATATGCTTTTAGCATCATGTTTAGGTCTTCAGGAGTGGGATTTGCTAGAACTGATCCTACTCTAGGGGGTGGTGGGATTTGATGAGGCGGTGGGGAAGGTGGTGAGTCGGATGGAGATGGGAGTGGTGGAGGCGGGGTGATGTGAGAGGGAGTTTGAGCTGTGAGTTCAGTTATCCTCGCTTTGGTTTCTCTTATGCTTTCCTCAAGCTCACTCATCTTTTTGGCCCATTGTCGTTTCATTCTTTCTCGACTATCTTTCCATGCTCTAGTCCTTTTCTTTGTTACGCTCTCGGTTTCACTAGCCTCTGGGCCCTTTTCCTTGCTTGTCTCTTGGTTTTGCTGTGATGCCTGAGCTCTAGTGACTACCTGCACTGGTGCAGTGGAAGTGACGCTTCCTGAGGAGTCTACCACTAACCCAACAACGTTGATAGGGGTGATTTTTGGCATGCTATTGGGGTTCTTTGGGCAATCTCGTAAGAGATGCTCTTTTCCGCAATCTTGGCAGAAGCCTTGGATCGTCACCGACTGGGTATGCGTAGGTGGAGGCAAGGGACAATCACGAATGAGGTGATCTCCTTGGCATCTGTAGCACGGTCCTCTAGGAAATGGTGGTCGTACTTGCCTAGGTTGAGGTCTAGGGTTGGGGTTTGTATACATGATGTTCGTGTAATCTGACTCCCAACTAGGTTCGTTCGACTCTTCACCATAGTAGGACTCTCCATGTTCTGGGGACTGCATGTAGTAAGCCTGGGGGCTATCCACATGGGTAGAATCAAAGCTATGGTCACTTGGGTCATTTTCAGAGATCAAGGATGTTACAGGGACTATAGCTCTATTCAGGTTCTCTTCTGCAGCAGTATACTTTACCGGAATCACATTAGCTGGGGCAGGGGGTTGTTGTGCTAGCACAGGCTGAGGCCTTTGTTGGTTTTGATATTGAGGTTGGAAATTTTGTTGTGGCCTGCCATATGGTTGTGGAGGGTACTGGTTCTGGTATCTGCCTTGTTGGTAGGGCTGAGGGTAGGGTTGCCTAACCGCCTGCTTGTTGTATGGGCAGTCTTGTGCGGTGTGGTTGGTGTATCTCCGTTCTATGGTGCAGTACTGGCTACTAGGGTTTACATGGGGTTGAGCCATAATGGGACAGACGTTCGCCATATGGTCACCACCGCATGTATAGCACCTTTTCACAGGAGCAAACCTTGGAATTTGTTTGCTAGTCACACCTAATTTCTGGGCTACTTTTTCGGCCAGTTCCTCAATTGATGTGGCTTGTGTGGAAGATTGACCAGAGGCACTATCTGAATCTTTGTAAATTTTGGACAGCTCTAGCTCTTCTCCTAGGTTATCTTCAATGTCAATGCACATACGTACACACTCTTCTATAGTCCTAGGGTCTTTCAGGTACACATAGGATCTCAACTTTGGACTCAACAATCCGTCAAGGAATAAGGCTACTTGTTTAGCAGATGTGGGTAGCTCCGAAATAGGGCACCTTTCAAGATATTGTCTAAATCTTCTTCCGGCAAGTCTCACAGTCTCTTGAGGGGTTTGTTTGAAGCTGTGAATCAGTGAGGAGGTGTTGTGCCTTATGCCACTCTTGGAGAACTCAATAATAAATGCTTCTAGGAGTTGGTCTATGCTCCTGAACTGGCGCTCATCCAATGGTTGAAACCATGTAAGTGCCGTATTCCTCAGGGTTAGACCGAAGGCATTGTACTGCGTGAATAGATCCTCAACTTGTTCGGCTCTCAAGACTTGCTTGAACTCCGCCACATGATCATAGGGATCTCCTGTGCCGTCAAAGTAATTCTTCATGGACTTAACTAGCTGGGTGGGTCTCAAAGTTCTTGTGTGCTCCCTAGGTCTCGGTAGAGGGAATCCATCTACATTTCTTTGGTTCCTGTGGGCTCTATGCATCTCGGGTTCTACCCTATTCGTCTCGGTTCTCGTTCTTTCTCTGCCCACTGGGTTGGCAAAACTTACTTCCGGTCTATCTCTACTTCTGTCTCTTTGCGTACCATGAGCTTGGGAAGTTCCAGCCCCAGGGTGACCATAGGATACATTTGATCTAGGTTGGGGGAAAATAAATTCGCCCTTCCAAGTGTAGGCATGTCTATCATTTTCTGTCACCCCAAAGATCCGTTCTGAAGCATGATCTAAGTAAGTCACTCTACCTGGGCTGTCCGGATCCTTAAACTCATAGATCATGATATTTCCTATGTCTGTTGGCTGATTAGACTTATACCTCCAAAAGGCTTCATCAGTTTCTCGATTGAGGAGCAACTCTATGCTCTTGTTGTCTTGGGGGACCCATTCAGGCGTGATAATCCTAGTGAGAACTGATTTACCTCGAGGGGTTCTAGGTTCCGCACCCATGTTCCCTTGTTCTAGGTCACCTAAGTCCGCTTCTGAGATTACATTCCCGAAGTCATCTGTCCTATCGGGGTGACTAGTGACAACATATATAGTTCCTTCTTTGTCCAGGTATGCACCATTTTCAAACTTGACAGCTGGGTGTTCTAGTCCTATGGATTGGTCAGGGTTTTTAATCTGGACCACGGATCTTCCTAGGCCGTCCTCATAGATGCTAGCACCTAGTCGGTTGGTCCTAAGATATTCCAGCTGTGTTTTGTAAGGGCCTTCTACCCTGTACAAATAAGGCACTCCTGAACTTCCCGTAGGTCTGTCCATGCCTTGAGACATTTCTGACTCACTGGTATCCGAGCTAGGGTAATGAGAGTGGTGACTCAACTGCTGGGCCCAAGACCTTGCAGTATGATTGACACTAGCCTCTGAAGACCTAAGGCTTTGTCTTCCCCTTGCTAAATGTCGTCCTGATCTAAGGTTCATATGCCTAACTGATTAGCCCAAATTTTTTTTCCCAGAGTACAACCTCGTTGCCGATCAATTGGTACCAGTCACTTGGTTCTTTTTAGTTAATTATTGTGTTTATGGTCTTGTCTGATATCACGTCGTCAGGAACACTTGAATGTTCTTCGTATTTTAGGTTGATCGTTCCACGTTAGATTCTTTTCCTTTAGGTTATCGACAGTACAGAGATTATGTTTTTAACTTGAACTTGAGTTTTTAGGTAGTCTTCAACTTGATAACTGCCTATCGTCGCCCTGACTTACTCCTATCTCTACTCGTTCTTAGCTTGAGCTAGGAAATGACGGAGGGAGTTGAGAATAATCCAACCTTACTTGTTGATCCCTTGCTTTATGGTGCTCAAGAACCCGGTTCTCAAGCTTGCAAAGAAACCTTGCTTTGTACGCTCTCAGTTGCTCTCAATGGACCTATAAAAGTCCCACGGTTAGCTCAATGCTTAGATTCAAGGACACAACCCACAACTTTCATTCATGTAACATATACACATATTTGCATTGTGACTTTTTAGGAAAATAATTCTAAAGACCCCTGACTTTGAGCCCCCTGGGTATGGTCAACTTCAAAATACCCTCTCTGAAAATCAATGCATTATCTTTATAAAAAACAGTTGGGGGCGTGTAGTATATGCCACGAGCTTTCCAACAAGCCCAAGAGCTCAAAAATTGGATTTCGTATGAAAAAGTTAGGACTGTTCAGGGTTTAGGGAGTTAAATCAGGGTTCAATACAAGCTAACAGTCGAACAGGAATACTCGAGTAGCTTGTGGCACGGCCTAACAATGCAATACTACACCCTAGAGTTTGTCCCACACTTAATCACAATTTAGACCAATCACTTTGCCTTAAAAATTTGACCTAATTTGCCCTTCTAACGCGTTCGCAAAGTCAGTCGGTCGCGATTGACAGGTCAGTCGCGATCGACGTGTCGATCGCGATTGACAGGTCCGTCGTGGCTGTCAGTCGCGATTGACTGGTCAGTCGCGATTGACAGGGGTTGCGAAAAGTCAATCAGTCGTGGTCAAAGGGTCGTTGACTCTGTCGGTCGCGATTGATGAGTCGATCGCGATTGACAGGCCGGTCGCGAGGGTCTGTCGATCGTGGTCAAACAGTCGTTGACTGTGTCGGTCGCGATTGATGAGTCGATCGCGATTGATGGCTCGATCGCGATTGACACGTGTCACGCGTATGGTCAGTCGGTCGTGGTCAATCGGTCGTTGACTCTGTCGGTCGCAATTGACAGAGCCGTCGTGGGCTGTCGGTCGCGATTGACGTGTCGATCGCGATTGACAGGTCTGTCCGTCGTGGTTTGTCGATCGCGATTGACAGAGCGATCGCGATTGACAGAAATCTGTGGAATTTCAAAAAACTAAACACATTTTTGGGAAGCTCTAGGCTTGTAGGTCATGGATATGCACTTTGTTTAGCAATTAGAGCAATTTTTCTGTCGGTCGCGATTGACAGAGCTCGGCGACACACAGACAGTTACTCAGATTTCCGTACCTGCGCAGAGTGCTGGGGATGATGATGCGGCCTGTACCTGCAGAATGCTCACAAAACATGCAAAAAACAGCACATGCAAATTCGCTCTCTCGCTCTCTCTCACAAGTGAAATGAGGGAAATGAGGTGGAGATGGGGATATAGTCAAAAAACTGAAATTTTCGCGATGATGGAGATGGAGGTGGAAGATGGTGATGATGATGATGGTGATGAAGATGGTGAAGAAAGTAAAAGAAAATCGATGAGAGTGAAGAAAATACCTACAACTCCAACGCGTCTACTCTACGTCTTACCATCACACGCTCGTCCTCAAAGCTCGTTCCCCGGCAACGGCGCCAAAATTTGGTGTAGCTCAGTGATGAGTAGCACCTCCTTTAATGTCAATCCGGGAAGACGTGAGGATGGTATGAAGACCTCGAGCAAGTGGCGACACAAGTGCGTGAGTGAGAAGCACACAAGCATGCACACACATACACCCACACGCGCACACACGGCACGACAAAGAGAGAGAATCAATGGAGTTCTTTAGATTACTTTCAATAGCTCTTACAAGTTCGTTTCAATTACAATCTAACCTGAAAAATGAGCTCTCTAGCTCCTTTTATAGTTTTTGACTAGCTTTTGGCCCTGTCCAGACCTAGTGTCCGGCCTAGTTAAAAATTAGGTTCCAGGGCTTATTTGGGGGCTCAAACGAGATCTAAAAATTATGAAAATTGGTACGCAACTACTTCTACGGCTCCTCAAGCTCAAGGACTCCTTGGCTTGCACAAAATGGAGCTACAAAAATGTGAAATGAGATTTACAATGATTATTAGTGATAAAAATCACTGTTGTTGTAGGGATTTCTTCTAGTGATCTGCCATACATATCTTCAAGCTCCCTACTTGCTCTTCTTCCCTGCATGTCCATCTCTCTGATTTGCATTAATGTCTTGAAAAAATATTGGCCTACTTGCCAGATCTTCTTTGACTGCCCTGTTTGCTCGTGCTGTCCCTTCGCTCTGACTCCCTTCTTTGACTTTCACGTCTTGTAGTTCCTGATGTACCAAGGCTACTGCCAACAGCCCCCCAAGGGGATTGTGTCGCTCAGCTGTAAAGATTGAAGAGTTGCAGATTGAAGGATGGACTGAGGGCTTGCAGTATTGGAGATCTGAAAGATTGAAGACTCGTGTGTTGCAGGTTCGAAGATCAATGCAGAGTATGGAGACTTGAAGACTGTAAACTGAAGAATGGAAGATCTGCAGACTTGGAGCTTCTCAGAATTGAAGACTCAAGCTTGAACCAGTTCAGATGTGTATGATCCTTTCCTCTTAGCTTTGTCGAGCATGACAAAGTTTGGGGGGGGGGGGGGAGTGTTGGGTTGTAGGGTATGCACACACCCACAATTGTGCATAGGAACCCTACCTAGACCAAAATAATATCTCTCTTTTTGTATCTACTTAGGATTTCACATAAAAACCCCCCCTTTAGACACTTTTTAATATTTGTCCTAAAAGTAAAGCTTGGGAAGCCTTGTAAATGCTCACATCTTTTGAAGAAGCATAGAAAAATCCCCACGCGCACGTTTCTCCTTCCTTTTGAGATTTCAAATATATGAAAAAATCTTCTTGAGATATGACAGTTAGGCATGTGCTCCTTTTTTACTAGTCAAAAGGAGCACATGGGGGAATTGAGCTGAGCCTATAAATAGAGGATATTTCTTGTAAAGAGGAGGTCCCTTGGCATCTATGCTAATGGAAAGAAGGTTCATTTGGCTTCCACATTTCTCCTTGTGTGCTAGGCGTTGATCCATGTGTGTGGGTTTGGCATTTGGGGTTGTCTTGTGTGTGAGCATTGCCCTCCCTTGTTCCTTTTGACGTTGGTCATGGTGCCATTGTTTGTGGACATTGTTGGAACAAACCAATCACAAATTGGTGATTATAGAGATCTTGAAGAAGGCTTATGGTCAGAATGAAGTAAAAGAAAACACTTGAGAAAGTGAAGGAGATTTGAGAATGATAGCTTGTACACATATGTACATATAAGTGGAAATCTTTGTAAACTGAGTAGAGATAACTCCTTAGGATGATAAGGAGTAAAGTCATAGACTCGGGATAAGTCTAAAATCATGTATATATAAGTTAATGATGATAAGAAATGTGTGTGAGAGTCATTTGTAGATGAAAAATGTCTTAGAGATGTGTAGAGAGTTTTTTCCCAGAAAATGACGACGGGTTTTTCTCTGAGTGCTCTCTGTCTGATCATGTGGATCAAGATTCCTTTTGTACACATCTAATTGAGAAGCTAATGAAGCTATGTTCAGAGTTTCATGATCTAATTCCTCTCCTACTGTGAGAATGATCAATAGGAACATTTGTATGTAGAAGTGAAAACTGAAGTCTGAGAGTAGCGCATTTTTCCGTCTCAATGTTTTGCCTAGATCTGAGTGTATACTGTAAAGTTTTTGATGGATGAGCACTTAAAATTTAAGTTAGGAGATAAGGAAGCTATGGCTAGAAGCATTTAGCAAAACGGGACTTGTACTGTGAGAAATCAACTTAAGAAGTTGACCATGTCGAAGGCGCTACTTCTGGAAGACAGTTATGACATATCTTTGATCTTAAGGATCAAGTTAAATTTTTGGTGATTAGTTTTGAGAACTAATGATTAGTATGATTGCACAAAGGTATTGCGAATACTTGTGCATCATTTACTTGAAGAAATTTGAAGTTATGTGCAGGTAATGAAGTTGATTTCTGAAGCAGACTTTCTGAAGTAATCATTTCTTCACTCAGAGAAGTGTTGATGAAGTTTTTGGTAAAGAAGAACAATATTTGTGTAAAGTTTGGTTTATAACTGACATAGAAGTGTTCTTAAGTCAGTATAGATCAAACCTTTGGAGATTAAGAGGTCTCCAACAGTGGTATCAGAGCTGAAGGTGCAATACAAGAGAAGAAAAGACAATTGAAGTTCCGATTGGTGCAGATATTGAAGCTCTTCCAAATCAAAGGAGGACAAGGACAAATTATTGAAGATAACCTTCAGAAGTTCAAAGCACGAGTTTGAAAGAATCAAGGAGGAAAAAGCTCATATCAAAGGTACAGTTTATTCTCACAAACCATAGTAATTGCAGATACAGAAGGTCAAGGATGGGAGAAAGCTTGCAGATTGATAAGCTAGATAGGGAGAACTATCCAGCTTGGTCCATGAGGATGGAGGCACACCTCATGAGTAAAGATTTGATGGCATTCATTACAGGAGATGAAGAAAAGCCTGAATTTGCAGATCCTAGTATTCCAACTAGGGAAGAGCTTGCAGTTTTGAAGACTTGGATGAGAAAGGATGCTCAAGCAAGGAGTATCATTTACATGGCTGTAAATGATTATCTTCTACCTCACATTAGAGGATTGGAAAGTGCAGCAGATGTTTGGAATGCTTTGGAAGAGCATTTTCAAAATACAACCAAGTCAAGGAAGTCCTCACTATGGGCTGAGTTCACAACCTTCAAGAAGAAGAGCTCACAATCAATTTCTGATTATGTGGCAAGGATGAAGGATATTGCAGATAGCTTGGGAGCAATGGATGAAGACATTGAAGAGGATAAGTTGGTAAGACAAATACTTACAAGTCTGAGAGGAGATGAGAAGTGGAAGCCTTTCATATTGTCCATAGAGTTGTCACTTGATCACTTTACTCCTCATCTTAATCAATTGCTAGGACACATGCTAACTTTTGAGTAGGACATTAAAGGAGACAATGATAGAAGTGCAAGTCAAGCTATGTACTCCAAGGACAGGAAAAAAGAATGGCAAGGGAAAGCAATCGACTGATGATGAAGGGAATTCAAGTCAAGCTAACTTCACAAAAGGAAAGATGAATTTCAGAGGTAAAGGAAGAGGAGGTAAGAACAAAGATAATGCTAAAGCTTGTTGGATTTGTGGCAGAACAAATCATTTGGCAAATGATTGTTGGTATAACAATCAAAATGGTGGAAGCAATAATCAGAATTTTAATCAAAGAGGTAGAGGAGGCAGAAACCAAAGAGGCAACTTCAGAGGAAGAGGTGGTAGGACATCATATGCTAGAGGAGGTGGAAGAAACTTCCAATCTCAGTCCTACAACAACAATTATTATAATTATGCATCAGATCAGAAGGATGATATGATTATGTGTTCATTGGTTATGATGATAGATAGATGGGTTACAGGTTGTGGAGTCCATCCACAAAGCAATTTCTTGTTACCAAAGATGTGACATTTGATGAGCAAAATACATGGTATACAGGATCAACAATTGATTATGCAGGTGTTGAAGAGATACAAAGAAAAGGAAAGGCAAAAGTAAAAGTGTATGAAGAAAGTATTGATGATGTTGATTCTAAAAGTAGATTGCAGGATCATGTAGAAGAAGGGCCAAGATTTGATCCAGAATCAAATGAGGCTGAAACTTCGAGAAGTGCAGAAATCAGAAGATCTTCAAGGGAAAGGAAAGAACCTATAAGGTATAGTTATGATACATCTTTTCTAACAACAAAAGATTATGCTTATATTGTGAAGACAGAAGAAGACCCAATCACTTATGAAGAAGCCAAAGGTAAACAGAATCGGGAGAAGGCAATGCAGGAGGAGTATGATGCTCTACTTGAAAATGAAACTTGGGAATTAGTACCAAGACCAAAGAATCAGAATGTAAGTGGGTATATAAAACAAAAAGGTTTGCAGATGGTAAGGTGTCTAGATACAAGGCTAGACTTGTGGTCAAAGGTTATGCCCAAACTTATGGGGTAGATTATGATGAAACCTTTAGTCCTGTTGCTAAAATGTCTACAATTAGAACATTGATTGCTATTGCTGCTTGTAAAGGATGGAAGTTATCACAATTAGATGTGAAAAATGCATTTCTAAATGGATACATTGCAGATGAAGTATACATGGAGCAACCAGAAGGTTTTATGAATTCAATTGAATCAGATTATGTGTGTAAGCTCAAGAGAGCTTTGTATGGGTTGAAGCAGGCCCCAAGAGCTTGGAATAACAGACTTGTCAAGTTCTTGAATGAATGTGGATTTCAAGCATCAAAGGCAGATAGTAGCTTGCTAGTGAAGGCAAGTGAAAATGGATACATTTACATATGCATTTATGTTGATGATATTATTGTCACAGGAACAGATGCTCAAGGAATCAATGAACTTAAAAGGCAAATAGAGAAGGAGTTTAAGATAAGTGATTTGGTAACTTATCTTATTTCTTAGGAATGCAGATTATGTATACTCAACATGGAGTATATGTTTCACAAGAGAGGTATTTGAAGAATCTTCTAGTCAAGTTTAACATGGAAGATTGCAAGACTTCAACTACACCGTTGGAGGTAAATCATAAATTGAGCAGGTATGGAGGTGAAGAATTCAATGATATGAAGAAATATCAGAGTTTGGTAGGTAGTTTAATCTATGCTACCTTGACAAGACCAAATTTATCATATGCAGTAGGTGTGTTGTCACAATTTATGCATTGTCCAAAGAAGACTCATTGGATTGCAGCTCAAAGGGTACTCAGATATATCAAAGGAACCCTAAGTGAAGGTTTGTATTATGGATTCACTTCTGACACAAGAATCAAAGTGTTTAGTGATGCAGATTGGGCAGGAGGCTCAGATGATAGAAGGTCTACTCATGGGTATCTCTGTTATATTGGAGATAAATTAGTTTCTTGGTGTTCAAAGAAGCAACATACAGTTGCTTTATCATCCACAGAAGCTGAGTATAAAGGAATGGTAGAAGCTGCAAAAGAAGTGATATGGTTGAAGACTTTGATGAAGAGTTTTGAAACTGATCATAGTACTCCAATTATTTTTGGAGATAATATGAGTTCTTTGTATTTGGCAGCTAACCCTGTTTTTCATGCCAGGACTAAGCACATAGAGATTCAGTATCATTTCTTGAGGGAAAAGGTACTTGATAAAGAGATTGAAGTGATGTATACTCCAACAAAAGAACAAGTGGCAGATATGATGACAAAGAGCTTGGATGGACCTAAGCTACAAAGATTCAAAGAGATGGCAGGAGTGAAGAAGAATGGAATAATCACAATTAGTGATTGAGGGGGAGCTGTTGGAACAAACCAATCACAAATTGGTGATTATAGAGATCTTGAAGAAGGCTTATGGTCAGAATGAAGTAAAAGAAAACACTTGAGAAAGTGAAGGAGATTTCAAAATGATAGCTTGTACACATATGTACATATAAGTGGAAATCTTTGTAAACTGAGTAGAGATAACTCCTTAGGATGATAAGGAGTAAAGTCATAGACTCGGGATAAGTCTAAAATCATGTATATATAAGTTAATGATGATAAGAAATGTGTGTGAGAGTCATTTGTAGATGAAAAATGTCTCAGAGATGTGTAGAGAGTTTTTTCCCAGAAAATGACGATGGGTTTTTCTCTGAGTGCTCTCTGTCTGATCATGTGGATCAAGATTCCTTTTGTACACATCTAATTGAGAAGCTAATGAAGCTATGTTCAGAGTTTCATGATCTAATTCCTCTCCTACTGTGAGAATGATCAATAGGAACATTTGTATGTAGAAGTGAAAACTGAAGTCTAAGAGTAGCGCATTTTTCCGTCTCAGTGTTTTGCCTAGATCTGAGTGTATACTGTAAAGTTTTTGATGAGTGAGCACTTAAAATTTAAGTTAGGAGATAAGGAAGCTATGGCTAGAAGCATTTAGCAAAACGGGACTTGTACTGTGAGAAATCAACTTAAGAAGTTGACCATGTCGAAGGCGCTACTTTTGGAAGACAGTTATGACATATCTTTGATATTAAGGATCAAGTTCAATTTTTGGTGATTAGTTTTGAGAACTAATGATTAGTATGATTGCGCAAAGGTATTGCGAATACTTGTGCATCATTTACTTGAAGAAATTTGAAGTTATGTGCAGGTAATGAAGTTGATTTCTGAAGCAGACTTTCTGAAGTAAACATTTCTTCACTCAGAGAAGTGTTGATGAAGTTTTTGGTAAAGAAGAACAATATTTGTGTAAAGTTTGGTTTATAACTGACATAGAAGTGTTCTTAAGTCAGTATAGATCAAACCTTTGGATATTAAGAGGTCTCCAACAGACATGGGTGTTTGTGCGTTGCTTACACTTCTTGCAACTCCTCTTGTAAGAGCCTCTCACTCCCATGTGAGGCGGTTAGGGTCTGTTGCTCCCCTTTTGTCAACAAAGGGTGGTCAAGATCATCACACCATATAGACCTTCTTGGTTGGTTAAAAATATTTTTAATTGGTTCTTGAATTGTGCATTTCACTTCCTATCCTTACAAAGTTTTTCTAGTATTTATCTGAGTTAGCAATGTTTCAATGTTTTTGTCAAGGAAATTTACTTTAATTTCTAATTGAGCAATTGTAGTGTCATCTCTAGTTTTATTTGTACACTCTGCTTTAGGCCTAGGCACCTCCCACTTTGATGATCTATCCCTAGCACTTAGGCAATTCAAATGCCTTTCTTGTCATTGTGCTAGGTGATGAACCTCCACCTTTACTATCTCCCAATCAATAGTTAACCCATTTTCCGTACCTACATCTTCGAGTCACAATTCTAACTCCTTTTTTTTGGGACTCTTCAAGCATATCTAAGAAGATTTGTAGCTTATCAAGTTCGAAGTCCATCCTATCTACCTTGCATAGTTGATTAAATTTAACTTCAAACTCACTCATGCATTATGTGATGTGCATGTCACTTTTAGAAGACTCCATCCATTTTAAGAACATTGCCTTGCTATCTTCACTATAGTCTTCATTTGAAAATTCAATTAAGAGCTGTTTCTTAAAATTTTCCCATGTGAATTTTTTCACGACTCATAACCAAATATGCTCTCGTGTAAAGCCATTTGAAATTCTTAAAATTTTCCCATGTGAATTATTTCACGACTCATAACCAAATATGCTCTCGTGTAAAGCCATTTGAAATTCACAGGAATGTATATATCTTACTATTAGTAGGTAGCTCATATTGTTCTGCAAGCTGATCAAAATAACAACAATATGAGGTTGCATTTAATCCATTAAATTCCCTTATCTCATTTGATAAAATATATAACCTTCCAGATTTTTTGATCTTTAAAATTTGATGCCATTCCGTTTAACTCATAGACAATAGAAAGATGAGAAACATAAGAATGTAGTTCCCAAAGAATCCCTTATTTTTTCTCTTCTCTTGAGATATCTGTTTTGTGTTATTGCAATGCACATATGCAGGTGCATAAAAACAAATCAAACAATGTGCAAACGTGAAAGGGAAAATAATTCTTTTTATGAATTTACAATGTAAAAAAATGTGAGCTTAAATGATATATAATTGACTTGGCTTGCAGATGAGGTTCCAAGTGAGTGCATGTGTGAACATCAATACATTTTTGGTTTTGTCAAAAACCTAAATACAATGGAATCTAAGAGTACGCTTTGTGTGCAAAGATTCCAGCTTCTATATGTCAATGGGAAGGGTGAAGCAAGGAGGTCACTCACTTGTAAGTCCCTCTGGAGCTATTTAGGCTATGTTGATGAACCCTTAACACCAAGGAGATCATACAAGTTTGTGGTCCAACAGTCGCACCCAAGGACGACGAGGCTACCACATTAAATTCACAAATCATATGAATGCACATGTAACATGTGAAGGGATATCACCAAAGTCACCGAAGTGGCGTGGAATTTCGCGTCATGTTCAAAGATGTCATGGTGGAGAATCTTCTTCTTTCTATAGCATTGTAGATGACTCATAGTTTGATTAATTGAGGGCATGTGTGTTGAAAGCAAGGATAGAGTCCAAAATTTTCATTTCTAAGATATGGATGAAATATCTCTGGCTGAGAGCCATTTGTGTATGTGAAGCTATCACCATCATAAGAAGGAACTAAATACTCCACATTTACACCACACCCTTCCTCCCAATTTCTCTACTATCATAATTCCAAGGCTCCATCTAGGACTCAATCATAATTACAAAAAAAAATCCATCAAGTATATGCTATAATCACTTTGAAAATACATCGGGTACTTTTTTTCTAAAGTCTATATGGCTCTTTTATTCTTTAACATCATTCCTGATGTTCTCTTATCAAGGCATGGTGGGATGATTCACAATGGAGAAGACATCCCTCCAATATGCATCATGGATGGTGTGATCAGCTTAGCCCCTTCTTTTTTAATAATACCCAAAATATGTGTCCTCTTGAATGTTAAAATTTACTTCCCATGGCTTCCATTCATCATTTGCATCATTCTCTTGTCAGAAAATGCATCATCTCTCATCCAATTAAGGAGAGAGGATCTCTCTAAAAGTGCGAACTTCTCTTTATGGTTTACATGTGAAGTAGTGTCATATATAATGTTTTGATGTTCATGAACTATATTTATCATTGTGAATCTAATTCTTTCTAATCATGGTCCGTTCACAATTTGGCATTCAGCTTACTTCATAACAAAGAATAACCATTGCACTCCTTTTCTATAACTCGATAATATTGAGCTATTTATCTTTTTAATCTTTCAACATCAAGATAAACATTGTTGTATTCATAGTAAGGGAGTGGATCTGAATTAAGCAACCACAATGAACCCTGAACATATTTATATCTACTAAAAAATCTTATAGCATCTGAATTGGATTCTTCAAATCCATCTTCACATTGAATTGTGTTGCAAGCAGGAGAGGCATGAATCTCTTTGACCCATGTACAGTGGTATAAATTTTAAGAAGCACTCGTTACCCCTTGTGAGTTATACCTGCTGCATAAGAAATATTTAATATCTATTATGGTGTTATCAACCCCACAAATTCTCTCTAAGTGTTATGCTTATGTTCCTCCCAAAGATCACTACTTTATGGGTTAAAAATTAACAAAATTGCTCGAGAATTGAGATTGTATTTGACCATTTAAGGTCTTCTCCTTCTATAGAATCATGTATCCCTATTATTGATCCTCCTAGATACCTGTCGTATGTCTGTGATCAATACAAATCTAGTGGTATTCAAAATTGAAAGAAAACATAAAAACAACATTTACCATGCTCTTTCTAATCTATGTTTTGTGGCTCCTCCTAATTTGGAAAGAGATTCTATATGTTGATGCTTTCATTTTCTTAGATTAAACTCAATTGGAAAATATGTAAAATAATCTATAAGATCATGCATATTGCATTCCTTAATTAGTTGGAAAGCTATCACTTATCTTTTTGAAACGCTTTGCATGGTTCCTCTTCTCATTTGTAATTCAAGATTAAGTTCTTTATTGTCCTATGTCAAAGTTCCAAGCCTTCCTTGTAGAAACGCCATCTCCCTTTTGATATTCTGCCACTTAATTACAAGTTCATAACTCTTGCTCCATGCTTCCAGCTGACAATGGTATAGCTACATGCAATATACGAGAAGCTCCTTGCTTGGGAGATAGCCAAGGCCAAAACCTAGAGAGCTCACAAGGTACCTACTCATGATGGCCACATGAGTAGAGGGACCTTAGATAGAGCTATAGGTGGTGACTAGGGGAGGGCTATACATAAGCTAGGAGGTGAGCTCCATGTATTTCATTCTCCACTTCTCACATTTGGTATCAGAGTTTAGAGAGAACTCTTGAAAAATCTTGTAACCCTCTTTTCTCTTGCATTTTTCTCCCTTCCCCTAGCTTGATGGGTGTAGATATGGTTAGGAATGAATGTCTCAAGGGGGTATGCAGACATTGAGAGCCTTTCTTCCACGCATTGATGGCTTCACACACACATGATGATCTTTGATGTGAGGTAAGAGAATTTCCATCCAACTTTCAAAGTCTATTTTATCATTGTTTTCTTTCTTTTTTTTGCTTTTGCAGATTTTTCCATGTTACCATGTAGAAAGTTGAAATCTACACATTTTGATATGCAACAATTGGGGGTGGGGCTGATCTCTAATGTTCAAGCAGATACTGCTTCCAAAAATTCTACAACACGTTCAAGTACGGATTCACAAGGAGAAAGAGAAAAGATTCATGAACTCAAGCACACACACACACACATAGAGTTGCATGTGTACACAGACTCATGTTTGCACATATGAAGATGTACATAAATTAATGTTATTATGAATGTACATATGCATTTGATCATGCATGTCTACGTATATGAGAGAGAAATAAATAAGGAGAGAGTAATAGAAGAAGAAAAGAAAGAGAAAAGAGAAAGAGAAAAGAGAAAAAGAGATACATACAGGAATACACACACATGTATATAGATAGTTAAGCATATAAATTTACTTATGGACACGTTTATGAGAGATAGAGAGAGAGATGCATATGCACGTTTTCTTCTTGCTTGAATGCGTACAATCATTCAAATATGTATCTATGAATGTACATGCGCATTGAATCTACATACATACATGCATGAATACCTATGTAAATGCATATTCATGTAGATACATAGAATAACATGCATGTGAATTTATGTATTTTGATTGATATGCAAATAAATAAATAAATAAATAAATAAATATATATATATATATATGTGTGTGTGTGTATGTGTGTGTGCACAAACATGATAAATTATGCATTTGCGTGCAATTATGTATATACATTAAGGTATGCAGTTACGTGCACCAATAGTTACCTACATGTTTATTTAGAGCATAATTTCCTACACCAAATTCTGATTAGAGGGCTTTCGAATGCTATAGAATGTGCACTTGAAGAGCTTTTCAATGAGTCCTTGGAATTTTGCTTTGGATTAGTTTTAGAATTTCTTTGAGGGCATTTAATTTGATGATTTTATCCAAAAGGTTAGGTGTTGCCCATATATATAGGCTTGCTATTTTAGCCATAACATGTTCATAAGACACCCAAATTGTGAATAGGAAATGGCATTAAGACGAGATTCATATAATATATACTACTCTATATGATATGCCTGAAGTTAGGCCATTTTTCATACATATTGTGTACGAGGTGAGATAGATGCTTAGCCTAGTGGGCTACGGGTGTGCACATGTGTACTAACCAGTTCTTTTAGTGTATTTATTGGACTCACATTATTGTCCTCATTGTAGCTGGGAGTGCTAGAGTATTACAGTAGTTTACTAGAGACATCTCGTTTATTGTTGGGAATGATTCGATCATAGTGATGTTCATATGTTAAGTAAGTTTCATCCACTTGGAACACCTTGCATGTTATTATTGGGACAGTGGTGGTAGTTCCACTAGTTGCTATATTTTCTTAGCACATCTTCACTTGGCATGAAAGACTTAGTTCCATAGAGTGGATTGGGATTCACTTTGTATGGGAGACATTTAGTCGATATTTCGGATCATTATTGATATCTTGGTCAGTATCATTATTGATATCTTGGTCAGTAGTTTGAATCATTGATACATTGACATCTTGGACTCACACTTTGGATCATGCTAGGACTTTCTTGAGTTTCATTTCATTATAATGAGTACATTAACAAAATCTACTTGAGCCTAGATATTAAAAACTATTTAGAAAATCTTTCTATTTATTTTTATTATTTTCTCATAGAGATTGGGGCATAGTCAAACTTTTTTGGATGAGCATAGTGTTTCTCTTAGTTATTGAGCTAGTTTTTTGAAGATCCACACAAAAATCATAGTTTTGGATGAGCATAGTATTTTTCATTACTCTAGTGGATTAAGTGATTTTACACAATTATACCATACAAAAAGCTATCAGTGGGTATTTTAGGCAGACAAGGGCAAGCCGTCGAGGTCTCTATAGGTGACAAGCTATCACAACTTAGTGGTCAAGGTCCATGCATATGGAGTCCGAGTATATTACGAGTACTTATGTTGCACACATATGGACTCATTGGGCCTGAGAGGGATTCCCAGAGTATGCCCAAGGCAAGGAATACCATTTATTGGTGGAAATGCTAGATAAGAAACAAAGAGACTAGTTGTCTACTTTTTGAGCATCTAGTACTTCAAACACCCAAAATGCTCTACTTTTATTAGTTTAAATCACACTTTTGATTCCTAGGTTTATATCTCTTTCTATATCATTAAGGACAATGATCTGTAGAAGGGGGACAGAGTGTTATATTCCAAAGATGTATATGCTTGGAGGAATGAGAAGTTCCTTTTCTGGGGGATAGCCAAGGCCAAAAGCCACGGAATTCATACGAGGTACCTACTCATATTGGCCAAATGAGTAGAGGGACCTTAGAGAGAACTCTAGATGGTGACAAGGCAAGGACTATAAATAGGATAGGAGGTGAGTCCAAGTTTTTTCATTCTCCACTTCTCAGAAGGAGGATATAATCTACCAAAGTAGGATAGGTATAATGCCTTCTAGCCTTGCATTCATGGTTTGGTTAACTCAGATTCATTCTTGTTGATGCCATGGGTTTGTAGGCAGGCATATTCTTTCTCACGATCAAGATGTATATTGAATCTCTTATTTTGAGTCATTTCTTTGCGTGAAAGCTTTTTTTCATAAGACATAAATGTTTACAATGATGGCCACACCTGAGAAAATCTTAGAGTAAGCTTAATTTCATGGATAGAGACGATATAACAAAGAGAGTGAATACAAATGAGAGGAGAAATTTTAGGGAAAAGAGAGAGGCCTGAAAGACGATCTTCTCACAAAATGTTAGTAATATTTGAAAGTTTATAGGAATGATTCACATTTTTAAGAAGAAAAAGAGATTTACAAGGTTCTAATATTAAATGAATTAAAGAGAAATAAAAAACCATTTTAGAGTGAGAATGGACACTCTTTAATGAGAACATTTTGACCTAGAATTGACATATTATTCTTTTACTATCACTCATATAAGGCTAAATCGAAAGCATGATTAGAGTCAATCCATTTCCACTATATGGAAAATAAAGTAGCCCTTGTAAACCCCGATCAGCTCATTATGCTTGTACTCGCATAATCAAGTTTATGCCTACTTTACTCATGGATATTCAAAAGCCTATTTTCTTGTAAAATCTCATGCTCGATTCCTTGGAAAGCTAACCAATGTTCAAAAGATTTATTGTCCTTGAGAATGGAGAAATTGGTGCATGGCCAAGAGAATTTGTAGTTGGTAATGAAGCAATTGAAGAATTCTCATTTAGGAAACAATATTTATATTTATAGATGACAATATTTGACATAGAACAAGATTAAAAGAGATGATTGGGTACTCGTCTATGAAAGCATGTTTGAAAGGAGAATCATTTCTCTCTCTATCTTATCTCTTTGCATCGCCTTCTTGCTGCTCTTTGTATCACTTCCTCGTGATTAACATTTGCTCCGCTGCACTATAGTAGTCCATTGAAACAAGAAGAGCTTATACCCAGATGCGTTGTAGTACTGAAGCTCAACAGGTGTTATGAGAGCACCAAAAGTTCTCGGTAGTTGTTTGCTATCTCTACTAGAGATTATCAGCCACCTGTAGAAGGGGAAAATCTGTGTGACTCTCAAAAGGACAAGGAGTCATCGTCAGAGACAAGCGAAACCACACTTTGTTCCAGCCCCTACAGACTCTTGCGAAACCAATCGGCCCTAAGCTCCCACCATCACCATCTACCATGGGCTCATAGCGAATAGGGCAAGCACCAATTATTGCTCGTTGTTGGGGCCTTTGCTAATTTTCTTCTGTAGACAAAACTGTAGAAGATTATTCACCCATAATTTTCTCTGAAGTGCTACCAAGTGTATTTCAGATGCAAGTCTGCATCACTAATAGTTCGCTTTTTGTAGAACACTATTGTGTTCAAAGGGGAGAAGCATATTTTTTGAGACACGTGCACTAGTTTTACTATTGAATTTGGACCTTCGCTGGTGCTAGTTTTTCGTGAACAATTGTCAGCCCTTTTTTTCTCTTTTGGAACGTCATTACAGCCATGCTGAGCTACAACTCAGATGCTTGATGGAGATGCTTGGACGTGACCCACTTGCAATTAGGGTTGTTCACATACAAACCAATTAGGGTAACGCATAGCATATTTTCTATTATCAATCTGAACAAAGAGCATGCATCAAAGATGTTGGAGGAGTTAAACAAAAGGTCTACAACACATGTTTTCTTTTAAGGTTGAAATCACTCCTAGCTTGTAAGTCTAAGCATGCAATGTACATACATTTGTTTTTGAGTCTCGATGGGATTAGAAACTGCCCTCATTTATGAGTGGTAAGACCATCTCACCACAACAAACCCATCAAATAAGGATTGTTGTAAGGAGTTAGACACTATCAGAGTGAGTCACTTTGTAAGACCTCTCCACAATGACTGAAAACCTCTAGATAATTTAACGGTCAAGGTTTCCACACATGGAAAACAAAGATTAAGGGTCATCTCATGACAAAACAATTATGGTCCATCACAGAACCATTAGCACCAAATAGAACACTTGAACGTAGAAGAGGGTTACCATATTTCATGGACAAAGATGAGCAAACACTTGGAATGTTACTCACATCCCTTGACAATAACTATGTACATTTCTTGGATGATTGAACCAATGCAAATCAAGCATGGATCACTTTAGAACAAAATTTTGGAGCTATTTCTAGAAGCTCCAAAACCAATTAGCAACAATGCCCTATTGAAAATGAGGATCAAGTAGTTGTACTACTCAAAGCCATGCGTGATGATAAATTTGGACAACTTGTAACTGTTCTAAAATAAAAGGACCCTATCCCTAGACTAGAATATGTCATCAATTCTCTACCACAGCATGAAAATAAGCTCAAAAGTCATGATGAGTTTGCAACAAATGCCTTGGTTATAAGGGCTACAAAATGCATTCATTGTAATCACACTAACCATCTTTCAAAAAATTGTTTCAAGTTAACTCTTGCAAAATATGTGTTAAACCCAACCATGCTACAAAGCATTGTCGTCTACGCAACAACAACAACATCAACAACAACAACAACAAAAGAGCTCTCAACAAAAGACCTAGCAATGTCAATGTTGTCAGCAAAATTTCCATGTTCAAGTTGACATTCAAGAAAATAGAAACATTTTGATAGGTTATCTCTAAATCCCTCTATAACATTGTTGATAAGTTTATTCATTTGATTAATCTCTATGATACCTGCAGGAAGCAACTTTATGGAAATGAGAAGTGAACTGATAGCATTATACATGACCACTTATTTAAAATGTGTCTACACTAGGGTTTAACCTAAATGCCATTTAGATGTCTGATTGATCCCATTTGTATGGGGGTATGGGTAGAAACCTATGAGTTTAGCTAAACACATGGATATTTCAATAACTACGTAAGTATGACAATTCTAATGTGTGTATGTATGTGTGGGTATGTGTGTGTGTGATTATTAACATTAATATGATGTGTGAAAACATTTGAGTTAATAAATATATGTTTATAGTTAATTAGACTATCTTATATTTTATACATTTAATTAATATAAATTGAAGTATGCTTTAATTAGCTATCTTAAAAATGTTTGTATATATAATTATTAAGGTATTTAAGCATATTAAACTTTAGTGTAAACTTAAATTAAAAGTATTAATGAATTATTAAAATTAAAAACAATTAAATTGAATTGAAAAATAAAAATGGATAAATTATGTGTGGTGTGTGTGAGTAAGAGTTAAAGAGTGGTGAGAATGAGATGTGTAATTAAAGTATGATAAAGTGTGTGTTTAAAGTGAGGCGAGTGAGTATGTGGTTAAAGAGTGGTGAGAATGAGATGTGTAATTAAAGTGTGATAAAGTGTGTGTTTAAAGTGAGGTGAGTGAGTATGTGGTTAAAAGAGTGGTGAATGAGTGTGTGAACTAAAGTAGGTTA
This sequence comes from Ceratopteris richardii, assembly GCA_020310875.1. Classification (NCBI taxonomy): domain Eukaryota; kingdom Viridiplantae; phylum Streptophyta; class Polypodiopsida; order Polypodiales; family Pteridaceae; genus Ceratopteris; species Ceratopteris richardii. The sequence goes on along the minus strand of CM035413.1, from coordinate 93,730,604 downwards.
AAAAGAGTGGTGTAAGTGTGTGTGCTAAAGTGAGGTCTACATGAAAAGGCAAATGTGAGCACTTAGTATATATATGTGTGTATTGTGTTTTTTTTCCCTAATGTTTTCTTGCAGGAATTCCATTTCTCCTCTTCTTTACCTCCTTCTATATATTGAAGAGAGAGATATTTTTAATCTTCACCTCCTTCTAGCAGAGATATGAGTACAAATTGATTTAAGGCAAAGAGTAATGATGACTTTACCCCCCCTACCATGGCTACAAATTTGTGACTGCTGGTAGAGAGAAAATCCTCTAACGGTGCTGCTACACTGCTACCCACGCAAGAGAGAGAAAGAGAGAAATTAGATTTCCCCCCACGTGCATGTCGCACACACAATAGGAGAGGGGAGAGAGAGAGAGAGAGAGAGAGAGAGAGAGAGATTAGATTCCCCCCTGGCGGCTATCATGCACATAGTAGGAGAGGAGGGAGAGAGAGAGAGAGAGACAGAGAGAGAGAGAGATTAGATTTCCCCCTCCCCCTCGCGACTATCACACATGCAACAAAAGAGGCGAGCGAGAGAAGGAGAGAGAGAGAGAGAGAGAGAGAGGAGAGAGAGAGATTAGATTTCCCCCTCCCCCTCGCGACTATCGCACATGCAACAAGAGAGGGGAGCGAGAGAAGGAGAGAGAGAGAGAGAGAGAGAGAGAGAGAGAGAGAGAGAGAGAGAGAGAGAGAGAGAGAGGGGGGGGGGGGAGGGGAGAGAGAGAGAGAGGAAAGAGAGAGAGAGAGAGAGAGAGAGAGAGAGAGAGAGAGGGGGAGGGGAGAGAGAGAGAGAGGAAAGAGAGAGAGAGAGAGAGAGAGAGAGAGACAGAGAGAGAGAGAGAGAGAGATTCACCCTGGTGATTGTCACGCATTCAACAAGAGAGGAGAGAGAGAGATAGGGAAAGAGAGAGGAGGAAAGAGAGAGAGAGAGAGGTTAGATTCCCCTCCCTCATGACTATCGTGCACATAACAGGAGAGGGGAGAGAGAGAGAGAGAGAGAGAGAGAGAGAGAGAGATTCGACTCCCCCCTCACGGCTGTTGCGCACATAGAAGGAGATGAGAGAGAGAGAGAGAGAACGCGAGAGAGAGAGAGAGAGTTAATGAATTTATTTTAGTTAATTAATTTATTTTATAGTTACTTTATTTTATAGTTAATTTATTTTATAAATGCATGTGTATAGATGTATAGATGCATGTGTGTATGTGTATGCATGTGTGAAGTTAATATGTATGCATAATGATGTAGATGAGATGCATATTCATGTTAATAGGAATGCATATATGAATTTATGATAGCATACGTATGTGATTATGTTAGCATGTGATTGTGTATTAGCATGTGCATGAGTTTATGTGAGTTAGAATATGTTATCAATGTTAGCATGAATGTATGAATGCTGAGTTAGCATATGTTAGCAATGTTAGCACGAATGTATGAATGTTGAGTTAGCATATGTTAGCAATGTTAGCAATGTTAGCATGAACGTATGAATGTTGAGTTAGCATATGTTAGCAATGATAGCATGAATGTATGAATGTTTGTATTAGCATATGTTAGCATGCATGTACATGAGAATGAGTGATCACATATGCATGTGTATGAGTACATCTAAGTGTGAATGCATGCGCATGAGTGCATGAGAAATGCATATGAGTGTATATGCCTATAAGATGAGTGCATGTAAATGTGACATTAATGTAGGTGCATAAGTGTGCATGAGCGTGATGTATGTGTGACGAGTTAATGTATATGTAAAAAGTGCATAGGATGTAGATGAAGTTGAAATGCATGTATGAGTAGTTATGCATGTATGAGTAGTTATGCAAGTATGATTTTATAAGCATGCAATAGATGTATGCATTCAGGTGCATGTATATGCTTTACCGTATGCATGAGCATATATGACAATGAGTAAAGAGTTAATGAATGCATGTGCATATAAGTGCATCTAAATGTGTAATGCAAGAGCATGAGTGCTTGCGTTTGAAAGATTAATGTATATCTAATGCATACATAAGTAAATGAAAATGTAAACGTGCATGTGCATAATTTTTGCATGTATGAAGGGGACATGCTTATAGATAATAGGAATATGATGTGAGAATTCATATGCATAATAGATGCATGAATGCATGATACATACATGATGAAGATATGAAGTTATGTACTAATATGCATGTATAAATGTGTGTTAACATGTTTATGAAAGTATGTTAGTATGCATAAGATTATGTATTAGTATGTGCATAGATGTATGTATACATAAGTGCATATATGAATGTGAGTATGCATGTATGCATGTGTACGAGCATGTGTTTCAAAGTGCATGAATGCATGGTAAGCATGATTGTACATTAGAATTATGTGTTAGAGTATGCACATGTAAATGTATGAGAATGATGTGATGCACATGTAAGTATGTTACATGTGCATATATGTGAGTGTGTATATAACATGTTAGCATGCATCTATGAAGAGTGAGCTAACATGTATGAGAATGTATGAGAATATTATATGTATGTGTGATTTATGTTGTATAAGATATTCTTATGTTTCCTAATGTTTTCTTGCAGACATTGAAGAATACAAAGAGTACTAAAAGAGCATTGATAAAGATTGAAGAATTTTGACGAAGCGTATCAATCATTTACAAGATCATAGATTGGAGCTGCTTATTGCTTCATCTACTTTCCAAATCCATTTTTAAGCTTACTTTTGTATTAGCTATTTGCATCAAAATATTTGTATAGGGTTCATTATAGTTCCTCATCAAATTAGCAATTTTATCACTCAAGAAAACTTTAGCATTATCAGCAATAGAGTTTATACCTATTCATTACACATTCATTAATCAATTGATAATTTTCATTATTCTACTTTTAGATGTCAACTGAGCCTTTGCATGAGTCTAGAAGTGCAGAATCTAGGAATGAGTCTATGCATAGTAGATCTGTGAATGAAAATATAAAATCTACATCTTTCATTTTAGAATCTTTATTACCACCACCTGTTGAAAATACTACTACTCAACCTAAAGAGAATGAGGTTAATGAAAAAGTAGAAGTAGAGGAGTTTATCAAGGACCGTATTACAAGCAGACCTCTATTGTCACCATCTTATGGATATTGTTTATCTAGATTCCTTTCTGCACAACCCTATGGACATGATTTAGAGTAAGCCATTAACACCTAGATAATCATTTCACATATTTTAATGTTAGATATTTATTAGCTTGTACATAAAAGCAAGTAATTAGAGCCGATAAGAACTACTATTAATCTATTCCTCAAGTAAGCATAAACCACTGGAGTTTGATCCAAGCACCCGATGTGCGCCGATAGATTTGGTGATTGCCTTGATCTGATATTTGTGAAACCAATGTGAAGAATCAGCGTTGCATCTCAGGAATACAATTCAAGTGTTCTTTGCATATGCATACATTTGATTCAACAACTGTTGTAGGTGGTTCTACATCATTGGGAGCTATGGTTGTCTCTTGAAACCTTGGAATCTTTTGGATGTCGAGGGCTGATCTTTTGATCTGAGTGCCTTCACAAAGATTGGGAAGTAGGTGATCCTCATGATGAATCCTTGATCTTAAAGATAGGTAGTCAATCTATGATTCCATGCCCTACGTGCCTGCTCATGATGAATCCTTGATCTTAAAGATAGGTAGTCATGATGAATCCTTGATCTTAAAGATAGGTAGTCAATCTATGATTCCATGCCCTACGTGCCTACTTCAATCTATAAATATTTTTTTCAGTTTGCACACATAATTTACCTTGCTTGGATCTTCATAGCCAAGAGGTTGAGCCATGTAAACCTCCTCTGAAATCTAGCCATTAAGAAAATCATTTTTTAAATCCAGTTGGTACATATTCCAATTCCTTGATGTAGCCACATTTACAATACCCTCATGTTGGCGTTTTGGCCATAGGTGAGAATGTTTCCTCATAATCAGCTCCTTGGGTTTGAGCAAAACCCTTAGCCACAAGTCTAGCTTTATACCTGTTTATGGATCCATGTGCATTTCTCTTGATTTTGTAAATCCATCTAGAACCAATTACCTTCATTGATACCTTCTTTGACACTAGCTCCCGAGTATCATTCTCCTTGAGTCCTTCTATATCTTCATCCATAGCTTCCTTCCATTCTGCCTTGGTCTTTTTTTCTTCATATGAAGTAGGTTCTTCAAATGATAGATCTTTAGCAAGATAAATTGAATGCTTGGTAAGTAAAGAAGTGTCATACCCATATCTGATTGGCTTCTTGGTCTTTGTTTGTCATCTTTTAATTTCTTGGTTGGATGATTCAGATATACTTCCAACCTCTTCATCTTGACCTTGCCCTTTGATTTCCATGCCTTGAATTCTTCTAGGTTGATGATGTCCTCATCATCTATTTTGATGTCTTCAATATTTTTTGGCTCCTCCTTGGTGAGGCTTGGAAACTCCTCTTCCAAGTCATATGGCAACTTAGCATTCCTGCATTCAGTTTCAAACCAAGAATCATTCTCATCAAACACAACATCTCTACTGACCATAAATCCCTTGTTCGATGGATTATAAAACCTGTATCCTTTTTTATTTAAATCATACCGTATGAAAATGCTCTTTTTTGCCTTAGGGTCTAGCTTACCTCTGATTTGAGATGGAACATGCACATAGGCAACACATCCAAAGATCCTGCAATGATCAAGTGATGGCATTCTACCATGCCATGCTTCATATGGGGTCATCCCATCAAGCGATTTGGATGGAAACCTGTTAATAAGATAAGTGGCAGTAGATACACTCTCTGCCCACAAATAATTTGGTAACCTTTTCTCATTTAGCATTGACGTAGTTGTTTCAACAATCAACCTATTTCTCCTCTCGGCCACCCCATTTTGTTCAGGGGTATACCTTGTTGTAATTTCCCTTTTGATACCTCTATCCTGCAAGAATGCATCAAATTCATTTGAGAAGTACTCACCTCCTCCATCTGACCTTAGTCTTTTTAGGCTTCTTCTTGTTTCATTTTCCTCAAGTGCAAGATACTTCTTAAAGCAACTGAACACTTCATCTTTGTGCTTCATAAAATACAAGATAGTCCACCTACTGAAATCATCAATGAAATACACATAGTACCTTGAGCTAGAAATTGATGGGTTCTTGCTTGGTCCCCACACATCTGTGTGGACAAGTTCCAAGTATTTCTCATGCATGTGGCATTTCTTTGAGAAGGGTAACTTGTGAGATTTACCAAGATGACGTGCACCACATTAGGTAAATCGCTACTTGTGAGATTAATGTGTGCTTGGAAACATTAGGTATCTCAAGCACACATTAATCTCTACATATTTTCTTTAAGGTTCTCTTACCCATATACCCTAATCTTTTATGCCAAATCTCAAGCTCTGACAATGTCTGATCTTTGTAATTATAGAGTGCAATCTTCCTTGTGTCTTTAAGTTCAAATGTAAATAATCTACTTGTCTTTTCTCCCTTGGCAAATCTCTTGAATCCATGTTGGGGATCTTCCACAAATGCTTCATATTTGTTGAACCTAACCTGCAAACCCTTTTCCACAATCTATCCAACACTCATCAAGATCTTTCTGATTGTAGGTGCATATAGAACCCTACTCAATAGATTTCTATTCCCATCAGAGGTTTTGGCATTTCCTACCTTGACCACTGAATGCTTGGTGTCAACACCTATTTGTTCTTTGTGCTTTCCCTTGGATTCCTCAAGGTCAGAGAGAAGAGCTAGATTGCCTACCACATGGTTTGAACATCCTAAGTCAATATAGAAGAGATGGTCATCATTCATACCTTGCTTTGAAGTCATGTTCATAATCAAAAGGTAATCCTCTTGATCCTCTGTGTAATTGTTGTAGACTTTCCTTGATTTGTAGCCTCCTTAGTAGTTGTTGTTGTAGCCTTTAGTATGATTGAATCTTCCTCTTGATTTGTGTACCCACCTCTTTGGAAATCTCTACCTCTTTGATTCTTAAAGTTTTTATAACACTCATGTGTGGTGTGATTTGATAAACCACAAGTATTACATGGGGAAGGGTTGAAAGGTCCCCCTACCTTGCTTACCTCCTCTACCCCTACCTCTTGAGTTCCTACCTCTTCTTGCATAGTTAGCTTGAGAAGTAGTACCTTCATCTTCAATCTTTTTGCTTTTCCCTGTCTCTTTGGTTTTGCCTTTATCTGTGTATAGGGCAGAAGAGTTATTACTTCTTGATGAATCTCCATTTTTTTTGGGTTTGGCTTCATGGATAAAGAGCTACCCATGAGTGTGGTAAGATCTAGAATTTGCATGTCCATGTATAAGTCCATAGTAGTTGTGAAGCTTTCCCAATTTTCATGTGCCTTGATACCATTGATTACTTGTCTCACAATTTGCTCCTCTTCAATCTCCTCTCCTATACTTGCCAATTGGTCAGCCACATGCTTGACTTTGGTCACATATTCTGAAATACTTTGCTTGGGTTGCTTCCTTTGAGTGGTAAACTCAATCCACAATTGATCCTTCCAAAATATGAAGACAATGTGTCCCAAGTCTCTTGGGATGTTTTACAATTCCTAAGGTGTGGAAGAAGGAAGTTAGAGATAGAATTAAGTAGATATGACCTTGCTAATGCATCGTTGGCACATCATGACTTGAGTCTTTTGAGCTCCTCTCTTGTAGGTTGTCTTTTGCTTCTGAAAATGGGCATCTCCTCATCTCTTGATATGTATCCATAGGGACTCCTTCATTGTAAGTATTTCTTCATCCTCAAGGACTATGCTTGGTAGTTGTTCCTATCCAATTTATCAATAAAAGAAGGGAAACCATCTCCCATTCTACCTCAATTCCTCTTATACCACTGTTGGGAAAGATGGATGGCCACTTTAAGAAATGAGTTGGTACTCCTAATCCTTGCTTTGTACCTGTCCTCTTTAGCTTCAGAGATGTGTGTAGGCCCTTTTAAAGTTCCAATGACACTAAATAAGTGTCTATGTACTTTGGATATGATGCTTCAAACCATTTTGTCAAAACAGATAAGTTTGCAACTAGCTAGGTACCAAAAACTTACATTTTGGTCTTGATACCTGCTAGATGTTTTGCTGAGTACTCATAGTACATTAGCAATTAGAAAAATTCCTTCTGAAGATATCTATGTTTCCAAGTCGAATCACTTAAAATGATTGACTATACATAGAGCAATGTCTTTAGCATGTAGAAGCTTACCCCCGACTTTTAAGGAGATGTAAAGAGAATGACTAGTGACCACTTCGAGGCGCTTTTGTCCCAGTTGGCTAAAGCAAATGCTTTTAAAATTTGTTGGCTTTAAGTAGACTTTGCACTTGTTCCAACAAGCTATAGATCATTGAAAATGGTACAGAGATCAATGAGATATGAGCAAGAGAGGTACACTATTCTGAGTGACAATGACAGAGAAGGAGATACACGTGATCAATGATATATTGTATTATTTAACAATGTTATACATGATCATTGGCATGAATATGATGCCCAATGATGGAGATAAGAGTAGGATATAGTGTAAGCCTATCAACCTCAACACTGAACTATAATATGCTCAGTAATAGGCTCTCTTGGCTACAAGACTCCAAGCTACTTATAGTGACTCTTTTCCAATTTGAATTTGAAATTCAAATAGAACTCCAGCTAAAAGTTCTTCCTCTAAATGAGGAGATATTCTCTCATGAGAAAAACGTGTACCATAAAGTTCTCCTAACTCCCTGAGTTTAATGGCTTTACTAGATTCCTCCAAGTCAAAAGACTTTTACAAAAGTTTAATGGTCAAAACTGATAAGCAATGGTTCATGTTCTTCAATAATGTGTACATAGTTTCTTCAATGCCTAGCCAAGTGTGAAGGCTTGGAATTTGCACCAACAGCTCCCCCTCAAGCCAAACATCTTCGCTTGGTCTTCTTCATGAATCGTCTTGAATGTCCTGCAATCCAATCATAGCTTTAAACCTGCAAAGTTTAGAACCACCAAGTGCTTTGGTCAATAAATTTGCACATTGCATATTAGTGGATACATATGCCAATTTAATTTCCTTGCTCAATAGCTTCTCCCTCACATAATGATAGTGAACTTCTATATGCTTGGATCTTGCATGATACATAGGATTGGGTGCTAGATGTAGAGAACTTGTATTGTCAACAAAGATCATTGGTCAATTAGAATGTAGTCCTAAATCTACATATAGAAATTTGATCCATATGGCTTCTTGTGTAGAATTTTCTAAGCCCCTATCATTTCAGCCTTTGTTGAAGATAGAGCAATAGTAGGTTGCTTCTTGGAAGACCATGAAATGGGCTTATCACATGCAAAAGAAAGATAACCTGAGCTACTCCTCCTATCGTCCTTACAACCTGCCCAATCTGCATCTGATTAAAGTTTGATGTCCAAATCGGAAGTATATGGAAAGTATAATCCTTGATTTTGAGTACCCTTGAGGTACTTCAAAATCCTTTTGGCAGCTTCCAAGTGAAGTGCTCTAGGTTTATGCATGAATTGACTTTTCTAAATAAGCAATATCAATCCTTGTCAATGTATAGGCTTCCTGCTATGCTTTGATATCCTACAATATTTTCAAGCACATCACCTTCATGAGCACTTAATTTTGGGTTTACCCCCATAGGGGTGCTAGCTATCTTGGCATTCGCCAAGTGGAATTTCTTCAACATGTCCTGCACATACTTTATTTGAGTAATATAAATTCCAAAATTTGTATAGAATAATTAAAGTCCAAGAAAATACTTTAGTGACCCTAGATCATTGATTTTGAATTCCTACATCATTAGGTGCTTGATCTGTTTGATGCCATTGGCATCACTACCTATAAGTATGATATCATCAACATACACACATAAGTATATCACCTCTGAATTACTTCTCTTGACAAACAAATAAGTATCTACTTTGCTCATGATGAATCCTTGATCTTGAAGATAGGTAGTCAATCTATGATTCCATGCCCTACGTGCCTGCTTCAATCTATAAAGAGATTTTTTCAGTTTGCACACATAATTTACCTTGCTTGGATCTTCATAGCCACGAGGTTGAGCCATGTAAACCACCTCTGAAATCCAACCATTAAGAAAATCATTTTTTAAATCCAGTTGGTACATATTCCAATTCCTTGATGCAGCCACACTTACCAATACCCTGATGGTTGGCATTTTGGCCATAGGTGAGAATGTTTCCACATAATCAGCTCCCTGGGTTTGTGCAAAAGCCTTAGCCACAAGTCTAGCTTTATACCTGTTTATGGATCCATGTGCATTTCTCTTGATTTTGTAAATCCATCTAGAACCAATTACCTTCATTTATTCCTTCTTTGACACTATCTCCCAAGTATCATTCTACTTGAGTCCTTCTATATCTTCATCCATAGCTTCCTTCCATTCTTCCTTGGTCTTTTCTTCTTCATATGAAGTAGGTTCTTCAAATGATAGATCTTTAGCAAGATAAATTGAATGGTTGATAAGTAAAGAAGTGTCATACCCATATCTAATTGGCTTCTTGGTCTCCGTTTGCCATCTTTTAATTGCTTGGTTGGATGATTCGGGTATACTTCCAACCTCTTCATCTTGACCTTGCCCTTTGATTTCCATGCCTTGAATTCTTCTAGGTTGATGATGTCCTCATCATCCATTTTGATGTCGTCAATCTTTTTTGGCTCCTCCTTGGTGAGGCTTGGAAACTCCTCTTCCAAGTCATATGGCAACTTAGCCTTCCTGCATTCAGTTTCAAACCAAGAATCATTCTCATCAAAAACAACATCTCTACTGACCATAAATCCCTTGTTCGATGGATTATAAAACCTGTATCCTTTTTTATTTAAATCATACCCTATGAAAATGCTCTTTTCTGCCTTAGGGTCTATATTACCTCTCATTTGAGATGGAACATGCACATAGGCAACACATCCAAAGATCCTGCAATGATCAAGTGATGGCCTTCTACCATGCCATGCTTCATATGGGGTCATCCCATCAAGCCATTTGGATGGAAACCTGTTAATAAGATAAGTGGCAGTAGATACACTCTCTGCCCACAAATAATTTGGTAACCTTTTCTCATTTAGCATTGACCTAGTTGTTTCAACAATCAACCTATTTCTCCTCTATGCCTTCCCATTTTGTTCAGGGGTATACCTTGTTGTAATTTCCCTTTTGATACCTCTGTCCTGCAAGAATGCATCAAATTCATTTGAGAAGTACTCACCTCCTCCATCTGACCTTAGTCTTTTTAGGCTTCTTCCTATTTCATTTTCCACAAGTGCAAGATACTTCTTAAAGCAACTGAACGCTTCATCTTTGTGCTTCATAAAATACAAGATAGTCCACCTACTGAAATCATCAATGAAATACACATAGTATCTTGAGCTAGAAAGTGATGGGTTCTTGCTTGGTCCCCAAACATCTATGTGGACAAGTTCCAAGTATTTCTCATGCTTGTAGCCTTTCTTTGAGAAGGGTAACTTGTGAGATTTACCAAGATGACATGCACCACATTAGGTAAATCGCTACTTGTGAGATTAATGTGTGCTTGGATGTTGGTATCTCAAGCACACATTAATCTCTACATATTTGATTTATCTCACCAATATACCCTAATCTTTTATGCCAAAACTCAAGCTCTGACAATATTTGATCTTTGTAATTATAGAGTGCAATCTTCCTTGTGTCTTTAAGTTCACATGTAAATAATCTACCTGTCTTTTCTCCCTTGGAAATTCTCTTGTTTCCATGTTGGGGATCTTCCACAAATGCTTCATATTTGTTGAACCTAACCTGCAAACCCTTTTCCACAATCTATCCAACACTCATCAAGTTCTTTGTGATTGTAGGTGCATATAGAACCCTACTCAATAGATTTCTATTACCATAAGAGGTTTTGGCATTTCCTACCTTGACCACTGAATGCTTGGTGTCATCACCTATTTGTACTTTGTGCTTTCCCTTGGATTCCTCAAGGTCAGAGAGAAGAGCTAGATTGCCTACCACATGGTTTGAACATCCTAAGTCAATATAGAAGAGATGGTCATCATTCATACCTTGCTTTGAAGTCATGTTCATAATCAAAAGGGAATCCTCTTCATCCTCTGTGTTATTGTTGTAGACTTTCCTTGATTTGTAGCCTCCTTGGTAGTTGTTGTTGTAGCCTTTAGTATGATTGAATCTTCCTCTTGATTTGTGTACACACCTCTTTGGAAATGTCTACCTCTTTGATTCTTAAAGTTTTTATAACCATGTGTGGTGTGATTTGATAAACCACAAGTATTACATGGGAAAGAGTTGAAAGGTCCCCCTACCTTGCTTACCTCCTCTACCCTTACCTCTTGAGTTCCTACCTCTTCTTGCATAGTTAGCTTGAGAAGCAATACCTTCATCTTCAATCTTTTTGCTTTTCCCTATCTCTTTGGTTTTGCCTTTATCTGTGTATAGGGTAGAATTCTAAAACACTTTGCTTGGGTTGCTTTCTTTGAGTGGTAAACTCAATCCACAATTGATTCTTCCAAAATATGAAGACAATGTGTCCCAAGTCTCTTGGGATGTTTTATAATTCATAAGGTGTGGAAGAAGGAAGTTAGAGATAGAGTTAAGTAGATCTGACCTTGCTAATGCATCGTTGGCACACCATGAGTTGAGTCTTTCGAGCTTCTCTCTTGTAGGTTGTCCTTTGCTTCTGAAGATGGGCATCTCCTCATCTCTTAATATATATGCATAGGGACTCCTTCCTTGTAAGTATTTCTTCATCCTCAAGGACCAGGCTTGGTAGTTGTTCCTATCCAATTTATCAATAAAAGAAGGGAAACCATCTCCCATTTTACCTCAATTGCTCTGATGCCACTGTTGGGAAAGATGGATGGACGCTTCAAGAAATGAGTTGGTACTCCTAATCCCTGCTTTGTACCTGTTCTCTTTAGCTTCGGAGATGTGTTGTAGGCCCCTTTAAATTTCAAATGACACTAAATAAGTGTCTATGTACTTTGGATATGATGCTTCAAACCATTTGATCAAAACAGATAAGTTTGCAACTAGCTAGGTACCAAAAACTTACTTTTTTGGTCTTGATACATGTTAGATGCAGTACTCATAGTACATTAGCAATTAAAAACATTCCTTCTGAAGATATCTATGTTTCCAAGTCGAATCACTTAAAATGATTGACTATACATAGAGCAATGTCTTTAGCATGTAGAAGCTTACCCCCAACTTTTTAGGAGATGTGTAGAGAATGACTAGTGACCACTTCGAGGTGCTTTTCTCCCAATTGGCTAGAGCAAATGCTTTTAAAATTTGTTGGCTTCAAGTAGACTTTGCACTTGTTCCAACAAGCTATAGATCATTGAAAATGGTATAGAGACCAATGAGATATGAGCAAGAGAGGTACATTATTCTGAGTGACAATGACAGAGAAGGAGATAGACATGATCAATGATATATTTTATTATTTAGCAATTTTATACATGATCATTGGCATGAATATGATGCCCAATGATGGAGATAAGAGTAGGATATAGTGTAAGCCTCTCAATGTCAACAATGAACTACAATATGCTCAGTAATAGGCTCTCTTGGCTACAAGACTCCAAGCTACTTTTATAGGGACTCTTTTCCAGTTTGAATTTGAAATTCAAATAGAACTCCACCTAAAAGTTCTTCCTCTAAATGAGTAGATATTCTCTCATGAGAAAAACCTGTACCATAAAGTTCTCCTAACTCCACGAGTTTAATGTCTTTACTGGATTCCTCTAAGTCAAAAGACTTTTTCAAAAGTTTAATGGTTAAAAATGATAAGCAATGGTTCATGTGGTTCTTCAATAATGTGTACATAATTTCTTCAATGCCTAGCCAAGTGTGAAGGCTTGGCATTTGCACCAATAGACAGGATGTCCAAGGACTAGACTAGACAAGACTAGAACAAGGAAAGATAAGAACTAGAAGTGGAACTTGGAGAATACTTACTTGGGAGTCACAGCTCCTTGAGCTTTGAAGACTGACATTGGCAAGACTGAGAATGAATGTGACCAACCCCTCCTTATATAGGTTGTCAAGGGCGATTATGAATTGATGTTGTCATTGATGATGTCATCAATGATTTCATCAACTAGAAAGAAGACCTCTGTATGTCAGATTTCCGCAAATAGACAGTTGATCTCAGGGTTTGGCACATTCTAGACGCAATGGTAGCTTTAGTTTCTCCAAAATATTAAACGAGAATGAGATATAGGAAAATAACATGGAATCTAAGGTTTCAGATGTTTTTCTGTGTGTCCATGGCACATGGTGGTCATAATCCTTACTTTCGTGCACACTGGAATGAGTTTCCATCCATGGCGAGGTGTTTAATGATTGTATGGGCTATGAGCTGAATTCAAATGTGGTAAGTCTGATTGGAAGTGATGCGATAGATGAGTCACAACTCTCATTAGAATCCTTTGCCTATGGTCACGAGGAGGGTTTGGAGTGTGATGAGAGATCTTTGATTATCCATGCTAAGATGGACTCTTGAGAAAGTAATGACTATAGAGAGGCTATAATGAGATGACTATGACAAAATGAGGATGATTGCAATTTTCCATATGATGAGAAAGCTTCAAAACATGATTTATGATGAGGAGTAGAATCTCGATGGTGACGTGCATGTGAAAAGAAAAAGGATGTAAAATCATGAACTAATCCTAAGTTCTTGGTCTAATTCTTAAGACTTACATGAGATTTTAGTCACAAGCTTATACATACGTTTATATACATTGAATGAATTCTAAGGTTAATGTTTAATGTTACCTTGTTCAAAAGTAAAGAACATATTTGTAGTGAATTTCGTGGTCATATTGAAATCCAAATGCCACAACCATATTTGAATTCAAATCCAAAAATACTCCTAAAAGTATGGATCACTTTTAGGTAGATCCAACCAACACTCGTGTGAAAAGTGAACTTATACATAGTGATTTTATTCAAAGATATGAGAGCCGATCATCACACTCTTTTGAGTTGTTCATTTACTTTCCTTCAAGCTTGTGGAGTCCTCCAACCTTTCCATGTATACATTAGTTAGTAATACATTTACAATACATTTTTCATAGCTGCATTGTTCTCTATTTGCTTTGCTGCTAAAGTACAACGCTTGAAATTTGTCATCTCTTTGTGTAATCTATTGCTTAGAGTATGAAGGTAAAACTCTTTTAAGTAGAACTACAAAGTTTTATAGTCATTGGAGATATATATCTTGAGTTATGAACAAATATCTCTGCATCTTCAATTTCTTGAAAAGTCAAGATCACACCCTTCACTTATGCATATTGCTCTCAATACATTCATTCGAAATTCATGAAATGATTTGGTATAGTTGACTAAACACTACTTTTAAAAGAGTGCAAAAGTTCTCGAGTCAAATCCAACTAAGTCTTCTGAGCAATGACCAATTTCTCAGGTCATCTGCAAGCATGCAAAAGTTCTGGAGCCAAAAATTCTCAAAACTCCGAGGCCTTCTTCCATTAATAGAAGGATTGCTCAAGTTGATGCATTCACAAAGGCTATCTGTTTTGACATAGAGATTTGAGAATGATGTTCCAAAGAACTATGATGATGTAAATGAATATATTGGAGGTTTAAAGAGTTTGCTAAAGCTCTTTGGAATTACTTAGGTTGGTCCGAAGCAGGTTTTCTCCAAGACCTTCTTATCCGTGTACATTTGCCATCACTCCTCATAGTTACTGGGCACAATGATTTGGATTCAAGGATGGAATTGCATGCAAAAGAAGATTGATAGATTGGTTCTTTGGTATTTTCTATAGCCACGATGGACTCAACTACCTTGTTGAAAATACGGTTTGGTTTGGACATATTAACGTCCTTCTCTTCCATAAGGGAAACATTAGAAGACCCTCAAGATGTTTCTAGATGACATTGATGCCTTCATCCTTAACAAAGCAAGACGTATTTCTTAGTTTTGGCAATATCTAAAGAATATCTCTCAACCACCATTGCATTTTCTCTATGATGATGAATGTCTTGAACGTTTCTCCACTCAACCTTTTCATCTCCTTGTGGTTCTATTGGAATTTGGGTTGTCAATGATTCAAACATTGGTTATGGGTCCTTAAAAAACTAAACTCCAAGCTTCAATATTGAAAGAATATGCAATTGGATTTTCCTAGTAAATTGATGGTGATATTCACATCCATTGCACCTAAACCAATGATGATGATGAAAAGTTTTTGTAGAAACTTCACTTAGATATGATACTTGAATAGGAGGCAGTGCAAAACATCAAGAAGAAAATTTTTTCATGCCTCAATGATTCTGGTGGCTTGGCATTCTCAGTTTTGATGCTATGGGAAAAATGTTTGCTTTGACCAAGGCTTGGATTAACAATAAAGAATCTTGAGAAAAGATCAAAATCGGATGCTATCAAGAGCCCCCAAAAGGCATACTTCACTTTGCTAGTTTTCTTGATTGCAGTGAACCCTAAGGGTTCTCTTCATATTATCTCCCTCTAGAGTGTTCAGAACAAGATGAATCCTCAAAGTATCATTAACAATGACTAGAAATGAGGAGCAAGGATTAGCCATAATGACTCATTTTGCAATCAACTAAGTTGAGATAAAGAAACCTCTGAAGAGCAAAAAATCTTTGATCCAAAGGCTTTCGTAACTTGAAGCACCTTTGGTGCCAATCAAGAAGAAATGAAATAAGATATGAAGACATTGAATAGAGCCATAGAGTGGAATTCAATGATTAGTGCCTTCTTAGAAGCGGGGCCATGGTTCAAAGTTCGAACTCCTTGGCCAAGGATTCTTGAATTCCAAAGGAATTGAATGAGGAAATGAAAATGAAATTAAAGGTGTCCCAAGAATCAAGAAAACACTTGACTTTCATCAAGCACTCAATAAAAAATGGTTTTTGAAATAAACTTGGAGCAGATGGGTTGTTAAGTTCAAAGATCTCTAATGCACTCATGGAAATCAAGAACGAAACCCTTTTCTAACAAATCCTCCACCGTGGTATCTACATCAACCTAAAATCTTCCAAAATCTACAATGTTGCACCATGATGCAAGAGGTGCCATTTTGGACATGAACATATTGCTCTTCTCTTCTTTTTGTGCCCCAAGAATGTTCTCATTCATAGAGGGGTGTGTAAGCACCTCAAGCTAGGCAACCCAATCATCTAGAAGCAAAATTTATTCGAAGAGAATTGTGGTTGCTTCGTAGCCTTTTTGAACGCAATTAGAAGTGAATCCGTCTAGAAACGTTGGAAGGAGGGTTTTGCTTGTAGCTTTTGAAACTGGCCAAAAGAATGGTCCATAAAGACTTAGCTTGACCTCTTGGCTAGAATGATTAGAAACTAAAAAAACCCCCCCTCCTTTTTCAAGCATCATAGATTCTTTGTTTTAGGCAAAAATAAGCTCAAAACTAAGTGGCTCCCACATGAGAGAGATGAAGAAATTATAATGCTCCTTTGCATATCACCCTAACTCTTCTAATGCATAATGGTGGCTGCCCTAATCAAGAGCAAATAGGCCTTTTTCCTTCCATTGTTTCTCCCTTGTTATTCTTGTATCTCCTCTTTTGTTTACACATTTTTAATTGCTTTAAAAAGAGACAATGGAAGGAATTTCGGCATGCTAGTTGCAATTAGAGGCACAAACTCACTCATGATGAGGTGTAAACCCTGATTAGAAAATCCTATCCCATCTACTATAAAATCAAGCACTGACGAATGATTGGGGATGAGAAAAAACCAAAATTCTCATGAATTGAAAGATTGTGATCTATGGTTATGAAATCTATACAATCAAGATAGTTTCAAGTTTACACTATGATTGAAGTGTACATAGATCAAACTTGGAGATCTACCAATGAATGGCCTATCTCATGCACTAAACAAACCAATCTACTGTACGATTTTTGGGTTCTTGGAAACGTGATGTGATCTGGCCAATGTAGAGAAATATTAAATGTGGTCTTTGTTCCCTTCACTCATGTGATGGGTGTAACATGTGAGATAGAAAGGGGTAGATAAATGTTTCCATTTCCTTGTCTTTTTTACAATAAAAAATGGTGCAAGAAACATTATTGAATCATCAAATGTTTATCTCTCTCTATGTCTATCCATCTTTCTTTGTCTCTCTCCCTCTCTTTATCTCTCCCTCTCTATTGGAGCTATGCTATTTGAAAAGTTTTAGAGGAAGATAGTCCTTGTAGATTGCTATGCATGAAAGATTGCACATTGTTGTTTGCTTTGAAATCATTAATTGCATAGAGAAGAAAGGTTATTGTTTTTCAGGAACTTTGGCCCACAACCTAATCTCCCATATATGTTTCAATTAATTGAAAGTACATGTGAATGTAGGCTTAGTACCAATGGGAGCCTCTCATATTTCACAAAGAAAGGGTTAGATGCCTAGGATGGCAAGGATTATAGAGTTTGAAGGCCTATCAGGGATGAGCTTGGGAAGGGACAAGCTATGGATAGATGAGATAGCTCATTTGGTGGGCTTATAGTTAACTTAAAATGGTGTGCGGAAAGACTGGATACAATAAGGTATGCCCAAATGTTGGATTCAATTAAGGGGACTTGAAGGTTGGATTCCAAGATAAGTGTGAGATCCAAAGTAGATACCTCTCACTCTCCTAAAAACCGTAAATAGAACTTGTCCTTATGCACATCTAGGTTCTTTTTTCAAGATCCAAACAAAACTCATGTGGCCAATATGAGGGGATGGAATAACCTCATGAGAATTCGTATAGAGCCTTGGCTTCCTCAAGCTCTAGTCCTTGACCCATCAATAATCCTCAAATAATGCAGGTAGATCAATGGTAGACCATGAAAGTCTAAATAAATCTAACATTTTCTCCCCCTTCTAAATATCAGTCTTGAATGATCAAAGAAAGAAAGTGTCTACAAATTCGAGCTCTTGACTTGCAAGCAGCATTATTGAGAGGATAGATGGTGCATTTCACTAAATATTCTAACTGGGAGTGGTTTTTTAACTATCATTCCCTCTTATCATCACATCTAGCTCATAATTGTTATTCCTAAAGCAATTGTACCATCTAGATGGTTCTCATCTTGAGAAATGTATGGTCTCAACTTTCCACCATGAAATATTCGGCGAACATTACAATCATCTCGCAGTTGTAACTTGTACGGAGCATCACCAATCTTCTTGATTGTAATGTCATAATGAAAGTGCACTAGAGCTACACTAGCTTAAAGAGCTCCATTCCCAACTTTATAGGGAATCATCCCTTGAGAGACTATCTCCCCCATTTAAGACATTCACAAAAGATAGTTGAGGTCCTTTCAAAAGGATGCTAGAAATTCAAATTTAACCCTAGATTGTCCCCAAAAATTTCAAAAAATATAGAAGGGGATAAGAAACGTATTGATAACCATGGTTTGCCTTGCCACATTTAACTACATACCCTTTTAACCTATTTTAAACCTAGTCCCATCATTGGTTCAAGGAGATTCGAATTCCTATTAGATTCCCAATAGCCTAAATGTTTTTCCGATAACTATTTCCAAATAGCCTTGGTGGAGGATAAGTTAAGATGATGGTAGATCAGATGATTTGATAGTAGTCATTTTTTTACTTATCTTGGAACTTGAGGCCACACAAAAGATCTGTGGATGATATCTAAGCTACTTTGTGCTCATAACGTCCTTTCAAAGAAACAAATTTGTTTTTGTGCGAAAACAATGTGAACACCACTTTCTCTGATTCATGACTCATCTGAAAGAAACAAAATTGGTTTAATGGGGAACAAAAGCAGAGCATCATTTTCTCTAATGCATTGTGAGGCTTCACACCTTTAATATTTCCAAACTACACCTCTTCTTGGTCAAGGATTTTACGCCCATCAATTCCAACTATGAAAAGGAGGAGAAATATACGGAAAATTTTCTACTTAGAGGTGTTGTAAAGGAAGTTTATTACATGAGGGTCTAATAGGTTTAGATGGATTTGAGATCACATATCATTTATTCATTGACCTGTAGGATAGAAGTCTCTAGAATAGGCTTAAGCAAATGTGCTTATACTTTCTAGAAAAGCAAAGGTGCTTGGCCTAGTGGTTAAGTCATTTGGATAAGAAAGAAGAGGTGTTGGGTTCAAGTTCTATGAGTGACATGGGAGAGTTTTTTTCCCCAAGAGCTGTAGGTAGTCCCTTGGAAAGAGCTATATCTAGAGGCATATCATTGGGAGAAAAAGAGACTCATCTTTTTGTATGGTCTTCATAATGTTTCATTGGTATCGCAACTAAAAATCATTATAATCGAACACTCGAGCTCGGAGTAGCATGCATCAAAAGTTGAATAGCTATTAGCTTGTCACTGTTAGTATATGATCAATGTCTACCCCTCATGATCGTATGTACTAATGCACATTTTGTAAGGCCCGCATTATGAGAAGACAAACATGCATTACCCAATTAATGGGAATCCCAATGTTCATGCTAGAAGAATGTCAAATTGGACCATGTAAGGTATTACAAGGAAAGAGATTACTAGGCTCCCCAATTGTGGGGTCCAAGGCAATGAGGCATAGCCCTGATTGGGGGGCTAACGAGCACCTTTGCTAGGTGGTGCAAGGGGGCCGATGGTTCCCCTTCTGGGGGCATAGGGCCAACCTAAGCCATTTATGGTGACTATGCAGGTGGTGGCCACCCATGCTCTACTATCTATGTATAGGTGTTCGAGGTAGGCCACCCATTATCCTATATATACATGACCTCTACACCACCTCAGATATCGAATCAAGCCAGCATACCTCTACCATGTAGCTCCCTATCTAGAGTTGTTTATATCACCATTTAAGCTCTTCCTTGAGGGCACATGGGTGGACAATGTCATCATCTTTGTACTTGTTGGTATTAGAAAGTTATTGAGATTCTACTATATCTGTTATCTTCTCTGCTACTGCTCTTGTGTTATATTGTGTAACTATTGTCTTACAGTTACTAGCTGGAAACATGTTGGAAGTGGCTAGTTTGGAGGCTTCCCAAAGTGTACTTTCTAACTTTTACATTGTCTAGATAGGAGTGGCACTCTTCTACCAAAATCCGATAGGGAGATCAATTAATCATGGTGGTTAGATTTAGTCTCATATGTTGAAGAATCTAGAGAGAAGTAGTTATGTTACCTCGAGTAATGGTCCTCGATTAGATGAGATTATCTAGGTACTCATATTAGTAAGACTGAGGTAAGAGTTATGAATCTTTTCTTTAGAGTTTCTAGGAGATAGTGATACATCTAACTTATTGGGTTACCAAAATGTTAGGTGATGTTTCATTATGGGGATGATGATTGAATGTCAATTAGGAAAATGGGTACTTATGAACTATCTGAATATCAAAAGGAATGTTTTTGCATTCATGCGATAAGCTTAAAGGAATAGAAAATGATATAAGTCATATAGTTCCCATATATGATCTTTTAAGAGAGCTTAGTCCAAAGGTAAGAGATGACAAACCAAAGACTTCTTGGTTAGCCGAATGTAGAGAATCCATTTTACTATCAAGGAATTCTTATATGTGAGCTAGATGATGGATTGACATAGGACAAAGGATGGTATAGGTAAAAACTATCACTCGTGAGTGTACTCAAGGATAGGAATACCTTGAGAGACACGAGGGCAAGTCTATCATTGTAGGTCTAGAAGGGTTAGGAGTCACTTTTCTTATGGGACTTTGTTCTATATTTACCAGATTTTATGGTTGATTATCCCCATTGAGGTATGATGAAGCTTATATAGCTTGGCACCAGCACTTATCTTTCATATTATTAGTCCACTAAGGATACATCTTAGGGAACTAGGTTATCTTGATGATGTTATATGTTACTTGAATGATAGTTTGGGAACTAGGTATACATGGTAGATAGTAGGCACCATGGAGATGGTTTCACACCTTTAAGATTGTTGGGGGATTCTTAGATAATAAGGAGTTTGAGGGTTTGTAGGAGAAAATGAAAAGACCAAAAGAGGTAATACACCTTGGAAGCTTCTGCCGATTGATTACAGTAAGACAATTACAATGTTTGAAGCAAAATACAAGCCAATACTTCTCCGCACAATCACACAGAGTGCTCAATTACAAAATATCCAATATCCCAAAGTCTTCTTGCTGCCGGCCTCCTCTGCACCAGACCTCCACCTGCTTCAAGCTTATCCTTGTGCACACCTTGCACCAAGCTTCCACTAAGGGGGAGGAATGAATACCTTCTGTCGGCGCGCGCACACTGCAAAGAGACCTTGAGATCCTTGGGGGACTAGCTTAGTACTCTCTACACAATCCCTTAGTCACCCTCTATGCACTCCTGCAGCTCCACTTCTCTGCGTCGCACACTGGTGACTCTTGCACTTCTCTCTCTTGCTTCACTTAGACTATGCTTCTCTTGCTTACTCTAAGATTGCTCCAAGAATGGTCCTTGCCTTGATTTGAGTGTGTCGATCACGTAGGCTCCTAACTACAATGGTATCTTGGTGCTCACTTTGATGTCCCAAGATTGTCTTCACAAGTGGCAGCCAACGACTCACTGTTTTGTCCTGTAGTGACTTTAGACTAAAACCAAAAATTTTAATGGGGGGCCATACTTTCACCTGTGCGTACGTTGCCGCTTCACATACCTTCACATTTTCCTTTTAAGTCTTCACTTTTGCACATAAGAGGGGGTTCACCTAAACCTTTCAAAACACTTTAAAACACACTTTGAACCTTAGGGAAATTAGAGAAAATACCTCTGCAACCTGCAACCCACTTTCTCCAATTTACCCTTTGTGGACAATTAATTGTGCACTACCTGTGCACTTTGACACCTGCACTTTAGCACTTTGACTTTGCACTTGTTGACTTTGACCTTGACCTTGTTGACTTTGACTAGTTGACTTTGACCTTTTGACTTTGACTGCAGTTGACCTTGACCAACAGGACTTTTATGGGCTCAACACTTGCCCACCACCTAATGTGCTCTCCGTCCCGGAGAGCTACAGCCAAAACTCTGAGCATATAGGACACCATGAGAATGGTGCTGCAAAACTTGAAGAGGACATCTGAGCAGCAACCAAATCCACCAAAAGCAGGATAGAACAAGCACTAGAGAAGAACCAGAAGTGGGATGTTTGTATGGAAAAGCACAAAGGATGGCAATGGGAGGGTAGAAAGGAATGGGAAGGGAGGGCTGAGGGTGCGGAGATGGATGGGGCAGGGAGGGGTGATGATGTGGCTGGGCAGATGGGTAAAGGGAGGGAGTGGGAGAGGGATTATGGGGTCTGGAGAGGGAAAAAATTTTCAAAATGGAGATCTACAGAGGGATCATATGGGAAATATTGAAACATAGGGTGAGAGGAGATGATAATTGACAATGTGGCCAATATGGTGAAATAAAAACATGTGGGAATTGTGCGCAAAACATGTGGGTTTGGACCAAAAGTCAGAGAAAAAGTGGGAATTTGGAAAAATAAAGTCAAAAACTGAGTCCAAAGGTGCCGAAAAACATGAAAATCACTCCTTTTTTGTAAAAAACGGCCAACCGAGGCACAATCAAAAGCTTTGAGCCATAAAAAGTATATATATATATATATATATATATATATATATATATATATATATATATATATATATATATATATATATATATATATATATATATATATATATATATATATTAAAAATATATATATAATTTTTTTTTGTTCTTTTTTAATTTTTTATACGCTCGGACACAAATAATAAAAAGAAAATAAAATAAATAATAAAATAAAATAAAAATAAAATAAAATAAAATAAATAAAATAAAATAAAAGAAATTGGGGGGGGGGCTGTCAGAACTGGGGGGGGGGCTGTCAGAACCGGGGGGGGGGGATTTTTTTTTTTTTTTGCTGAAAAAAGAAAACGCTCTGCGGGCCCTTTTTTTTTAATATAAAAACCAAAGAAAAATACATTAAAAATCCAAAAAATTGCAAAAAAATCCAAAAAATCTTCAAAAAACTCTGAAAAATTTTCCCAGAGTGTTAGGCCAGTTTCTTCCTCAAAAACCACAGAGAGCTTCCTTTATTCCCCAAATGTGGCAAGAAAAAGACACGTGAAAAGGAGAAAAATGCTAGAAAAAATTCTAAAAAATGCTTGAAAAATTCTGAAAAAATTCCTAAAAATTCCAAAAATTGTACTTTTGCAAAGTTGATGAAATGGCTGCTAAATTTGCTAAAAACTCAAGAAACAAGCATGAAATGGATAAAGAAAACTACTAAAACTTAAGTAAAAATGACGAGAAAAGACTATGTACAACCTGGACAAATTTTGCAGGTTCTAGGTAATCCGAAAATCTTCACTTTTGTTGATGATAGGCCTTGAGCCTTGTATTGTTGACTCACAGAAACTCCTCCACAGTCTCCAATTTTACTGCACTTCATTGATTTTGTCTTCTCATTGGGCACACTGG
This sequence comes from Ceratopteris richardii, assembly GCA_020310875.1. Classification (NCBI taxonomy): domain Eukaryota; kingdom Viridiplantae; phylum Streptophyta; class Polypodiopsida; order Polypodiales; family Pteridaceae; genus Ceratopteris; species Ceratopteris richardii. The sequence goes on along the minus strand of CM035413.1, from coordinate 93,707,107 downwards.
TCATCTGATAGGGGTACCCTAAATCCTTCATTAGAATGTTATCTCCTCTAGCAACTTTATGACTTAATCTGCAAAGTTCCATTTTTACTATTCCAACAACTTCATCCAATGGAACCCTCTGTTTCCAAACACTTGCAGGTGCTCCTTCCACATTCTTGTAAAGCCCTGCACTTGCTATCATTAAACTTGACATAACAATTGATATCCATACCAGGATCCATAAAACAGTGGCCATTGACATATGATTTGAAGCATCTTCATCACGGCTGCACTTAAGGACTTTGCTTTTCTTCTCTTTTCCATGGCCTTTGACTGAGACTGTTTCAACCTGAGTATTTCCTCTTTTTCTTCATATGCTTCTTCTCTACTTGAGTTTGGGAAAATTCCATAGCAGGAAGATGGGTCTTCTGCATGGAGCCAAGCCAACATGTTTTCATCTTCATATAAATCTGCTCTTTCAAATAGATCTGCTTCTGGGTTGTCCACCACTTCTTCTTCCATACAAATACCAATTGTCTGCATCATGCTAGTATTTCTCTGATTGTCTGGTCCTTCTTCTAAAATTATCTGCTGCAACTCTTTTCCCTCTTGTTTTACCCACATTGTGTCCTTGCCCCAATCATGCAGCACATTGGCATGCCTTAACCAAGGTCTCCCAATTAACAGGGGGAAACTTCCTTCTACCTGTGGCAGCCTTAAAACAACAAAGTCCAAGTTAAAGATAGTACCTTGTATCCTGACTGGGACTCCAGGGACCACTCCCATAGGCCTTACTATGCTTTGGTCTGCCATTGTTACAGTGAAATTGGCAGGTCATGAAGGGTATAGTCCAATCTTTTTCATGGTATATTCAGGCATCAAGTTAATGCCAGAACCACCATCCACAATAACTCCTTGAAACTCATGACCTTTAATAGAGACTGTTAGCAGAGGGCTCTTGTAATCTGTGAGGGGTGCTTCCCCTACACTTTTGTCTTTATGCATAACAGCAGCCTTTGCCACTAAACTTGTTGTGGACATTTCATCAATTATCTGCAAGAGTTCTGACCTGATCTTCCCATCCATCTTTATTAAATAAAAAATACTAACCTCCTTTTTCATGGACTTGAGTAGCCTGGAAGCTTCTGATTCCTTAAAAGCTTGGGCTCCATTTGACTTATCAAACTCCTCATGAGCCCTGGTGAATGCATGTCCAATAGCATCACTGTTACCGATGAAATTTTCTTTTTGCTTTGTGTCTGCACATGTGGTGGCTTTGTTCTCAGATACACCTTTGTCTTTGTTTAATCCATTAATCACTGATTCTTGACCTATGTCCACTGGAGCCTTCCCCTTGCTTCTTGTCTGCACTGTAAAAGACTCAATTTCCTCTAACTGCACCACCCTGGTAGATGGTGATGGCACCTTAACTTGATCTACCCTTTCTTCTTTCTGCACATAAATCATTTGAATGTGGGGCGCAGATGAAGAGGCTTGATTCTTAGGACAACAATTTGTATAATGGTCTTTGCCCTCTGGGTAGTTTCTGCAAGGAGGGGCATTTTCTGGGAGAGTGCACCTACTTTGATAGTGCCCACATTCTCCACATCTGAAACAAATAATTGGCCTTCTAGGCCCATTTCCAAAATTATCCCTCTGTCTAGGGTTATAAGTGTTACCTTGATTGGGGGCAGCAGCCATCATATTTGTGGTTGGTAGGGATCCTTCTTGTGTCCAGTATGTCGTTGCAGGCATTCCCCTTGATTGGCATTCATGGGCCTCATGACCAACTTTCCTGCATAATTGGCAAGTTACACTTAACAGAGGACACTCACTTACTATATGCCATGGTTTGCTGCACATGGAACACCAAAGTCCACCCTTGATGCCACCTCCTTTGAGCTCCTGCAACTCCTGTCGCAGCTGAGCCAATTCCTCTGCTTGGGCCTCCTCCTCCTTTTGGAGCTTGAGTGCTTCAATCTCCCTTCTCAACTGAGCTACAACAGTCTCCTCCTCTTTGTAGGGCTTATTTTTTTTAAGCCCTCCAGCTCCTTCCTTAGCTGGATGACTGGATCCTCCATTTCTGTGGCATATGTTGGTTGGGAAGAAGTTGCTCCATACTAGTGCCTTATCTGCTCCAAGCGTATGGCAGTGTTGATGAACTCCTCTATGGAGGCAGTAGGTAACACTATTTCCTTTATTTTGCATTGGGTGGCCACTGGTAGGGGCTTAGCCAACCATTTCTTAACAAAAAAATCGTGTGGTGGATCTGGCAATTTAGCCATTAGTGTTATGGCCCTAGTCACAAACTCTGGGAACTTTTCTCCTGGACCCAATCTCAAATTTTCCAATTCTTCTATGATAATCTCCGCAGTGTTGCCATGCTGGAACTGATTTTTATAAGCATCTTTCATCACATCCCAAGTGGTAAAATGGTTTTTAGCAAATTGGCTGAACCACTTATCAGCTAATCCCTCTAATGTGGCAAGGAAGAGAATCAAAAAGGCATCCTCCCTACCCATTAGGCCTCTAGTCTTACATAGTGCCAAAAACCTTCTAATGTGTTCATTCGGATCCTCCTGAGCTAGGCCTTTGAAAGAAGGAAACTTTATATTTAAACTAGAGAGTTGATGAAGTAGCACTGTGGTTTTGTCGACACTTGATCTCTTCTATGCTTTGCACTTGGTTTCTCCTAAGCTCAAATCTCCTTCGAAGTCCCACCGTGCGTGCCAAATTTTGTTGGGGGATTCTTAGACAATAAGGAGTTTGAGGGTTTGTAGCAGAAAATGAAAAGACCAGAAAAGGTAATACACCTTGGAAGCTTCTGCCGATTGATTACAGTAAGACAATTACAATGTTTGAAGCAAAATACAAGCCAATACTTCTGTGCACAATCACACAGAGTGCTCAATTACAAAATACCCAATATCCCAAAGTCTTCTTACTGCCGGCCTCCTCTGCACCAGACCTCCACCTGCTTCAAGCTTATCCTTGTGCACACCTTGCACCAAGCTTCCACTAAGGGGGAGGAATGAATACCTTCTATAGGCGCGCGCACACTGCAAAGAGACCTTGAGATCCTTGGGGGACTAGCTTAGCACTCTCTGCACAATCCCTTAGTCACTCTCTATGCACTCCTACAACTCCACTTCTCTGCGTCGCACACTGGTGACTCTTGCACTTCTCTCTCTTGCTTCACTTAGACTATGCTTCTCTTGCTTACTCTAAGATTGCTCCAAGAATGGTCCTTGCCTTGATTTGAGTGTGTCGATCACGTACGCTCCTAACTGCAATGATATCTTGGTGCTCACTTTGATGTCCCAAGATTTTCTTCACAAGTGGCAGCCAATGACTCACTGTTTTGTCCTGTAGTGACTTTAGATTAAAACCAAAAATTTTAATGGGGGGCCATACTTTCACTTGTGCGTACGTTGCCACTTCACATACCTTCACATTTTCCTTTTAAGTCTTCACTTTTGCACATAAGAGGGGGTTCACCTGAACCTTTCAAAACACTTTAAAACACACTTTGAACCTTAGGGAAATTAGAGAAAATACCTCTGCAACCTGCAACCCACTTTCTCCAATTTACCCTTTGTGGACAGTTAATTGTGCACTACCTGTGCACTTTGACACCTGCACTTTAGCACTTTGACTTTGCACCTGTTGACTTTGACCTTGACCTTGTTGACTTTGACCAGTTGACTTTGAACTTTTGACTTTGACTGTAGTTGACTTTGACCAACATGACTTTTATGGGCTCAACAAAGATGATCCTCATTGAGATTTATTAAAGGAAAGGATAGAAGGAAACAACATACAGACATGATCATGTAAATAGTTTATTTATTTTCAAAGTGCATTTATGCTTGTATGGAGAGCCCTTGAAAATCTCAAGTATCAATTAAAGCTGTATTTTTGAGTCAAGCCTTCGCCGTTATCTATGAAGTATGATAGCCCTTGAGAGGAGAAATCAAAAGTGGTAGGAGTTGTAGTGAAAACATCATGTCCCTAGGAGCCCTCCATGATCAGGTGAGAGTGAGGATCAAAAGTATTAGGAGTCATAGTGAAAACATCAAATCCGCATTTAGAGTTAGACCTCTTTTTTTCTGTACTCAATTTATTTTTCACAGTATAAGAGAGATATCGTTTGAATTATTCAAAGGAATGAACCATTTCCTTTATGCAGGTTCTTCAAGTACTTACCTCCTAAGCTTTGCTAGCAAGTTATCCTTAAGGATAAATCCCTACAAATACAAATATAAACTCTATACATGTGCTTGGATAACTCCATCTATTATGAAATCATATAAACAAATGAGATACACAGGAAAATTAAAATCCACATTCATGCTTCTCACTGAAGAGCCTCTACCATCGCTGTAATTGTCAAATATTTTAGTTTTTCTTCTGATTTCTATAACCTTTTGTTAGGAAAATGATCATAGAATGCATCACAAAGTATGTAGAGGGGATAGAGAAATACAAGATATGGAGCAAAACGGTGCTACAAAAGATTTCAATAATTTTGTTTTTCCTATGTTGCATGTAGATTTAAGTTAGTCTCCTACATAAAATCAACCTCACATATATTTTTAAGGGAAATAAACTGCAATGTGTACAGATGATGATTTTTTAGTCTCTTCCTACCTATTACTTTGTTCCAAAATTTTTACACATATTCTAATATTGGAAAAACAAAACATTTTAAAGCTTTTGGAAAATTTTCTTCTTTTTCCAAGTAAAAATGTGCTTTAAATTAAGGAAAATAAGAAAAATACAAGAGAGTACTATTCTAGCATAAAATTTGACAATATTTTGATAGCATCTTCTTTGTAAAATTGACGCTCAACCAAAGCTTTCACACAAGCATAAAGGATCCACTAGAGTACTATTCTAGCATAAAGGTTGACAACATTTCAAGAGCATCTCCTTTGTAAAATGGACAGATACACATATTCATACACATGCATACACATACATATACATACAAAAACATACACACGGATATATATGTACACACACATAGACACACACATACACATATACACACACATATGCCAACATGCATACATACACACACATGCATATACGTGCATACATATACACATGCATATGCATACATACATACTCACATGCTTACAAGTACATATACAATATATACAGATATGCATACACACACATACACATATACACTAACATACACACATACACACACACACACACATATACATACATATATATATATATATATATATATATATATATATATATATATATATATATATATATATATATATATATATATATATATATATATATATATATATATATATATATATATATATACACACACACACACACACACACACTTACATACACAAAAATACACACATTCATAAACACATACACACACATGCACATATTCGCACACATAGACTTACAAACACATAGACATACACACACATAGAGTCAGGTACACACACATGCATACACACACATACACATACACATACAAAAATTCTTCAAAAATCATGTTCTAACTCTCTAAACCCTAAAGAAAAACCCTAACTTGACCCTTCATTTGTATTCATATTAATTGAGAAGCCCAAGGAACCTTTACCATTTAGTGCCCTAATTAATTAATAGCCTAAAACCCATTGAAAACATCAAAATTGCCCCTTCAAACTAGTTCATAGCTCTAGAAACCCTAACTTTTAACCCTTGAAAACAAAATTTTAACCCTTGGAAACTTACCTTGAACCCTTAGAAACCTAGGGCCTTAGACGCTTAGTGTATATATATTTAACCATTGATAGGAGGCTGATAACCTTAGCCATAGGAAACCCTAATTCCTCTAATGTTTAGCCCCGGCTTGGAACCTTAGGAAACACATTTTTTCCCCAACTTTCGCCCTTGTGTTAGTTGAAATCTTTGTACATACAAACATGTAGAATAAAAAGAAACCTTAATCTTAAAAATAAAAAGAAAAGAAAAAGAAACAAATAAATAAAATGAAAAACAAAAATAGGAAAAAAATAAGGAAAATAAAAAAGGAAAAAGCAAAAATAGGAATGAAAGAAATAAAAATAAAAAGAAAAAACCAAAACAGAAAGAATCTTCCGAAATTGAAAAGGAAGAAAAGAAGGAAAAATTAGAAATCTAGGAATAAAATAGAATAGAAGAGAAAAATAGAAGAAGAAGACCATGTGTCTCAAAATGTGAAGAACTTCTATTTCAAGAAATTGAGCTTTTGAAATCTATAAATTGAACCTTGATTCTTCATCGGGATTTCCCCATTGAATTTCTAGGTGATTCTCTCGATCAGTTTTCTTTCCATTATACTTTATGTCCTCAAAGAGAGTTGAGAGAGAATCTAAGAAAAAGGGAGAGAGAGAGAGAGCACTATCTTTCTTCCCTCCCTCCATCTCCATTCTTTTTCCAAGTAACTTCACTTTTTAGTTAATGGGGTTTTTTATATGAGAAAAAGAGAGGGAAAGAGAGAGAGATAGAGAGAGAGAGAGAGATTATGCTATAACTCTTCTCTCCTCTCTACCCCTCTCTCCTCCATAGAGTTGATGCAAAGATCTAGAAAATTAAGAGAGAGAGAGAGAGAGAGAGGGGGAGAAAGAGATTATTCTAAATTTGTGCCTAAAGAAGGAGGGCACGATAGAGGAAATGCGAGATAGAGGGGTAGAGATAGAGAGAGAGAGAGGGAGAGTGAGACATATAGAGAGAGGGGGCATGTTCCCTACATAGAGTCATGCACATGGGGGGGGAGAGAGAGAGAGAGGGGGGGGAGATAGAGAGAGAGACAAAGAGAGAGAGAGAGAGAGGAAGAAGAAGAAGAAGAAACTTTGAACACATAAAACACAAAGAGGAGATGCATAGAGGAGAGAGACAAAGAGAGAGAGAGAGAGGGAAGAAGAAGAAGAAGAAGAATCTTCGAACACACATACACAAATAGGATGCACATAGGAGAGAGAGAGAGAGGGAGAGAGAGAGAGAGAGACTATTACAAGGAATCGGGCACATAACACACACACACAAAGGGATAGAGATAGATAGAGAGAGAGAGAGATGGAGGGATGGAGGGAGGGAGGGATGGAAAGAGAGAGAGAGAGAGAGAGAGAGAGAGAGAGGGGGGGGAGATATCACATATAGAGAGGGATGTGCAACCGATGGAGAGAGAGAGAGACAGAGAGAGAGAGAGAGAGAGACAGAGAGAGAGAGAGAGATGGCCTATTATAGGGAATTGGGTGCATAAGAAGGAATGTGAGAGAGATCATATGGCAAAAGAGGAGTGTAGGATAGATATTTAGAGAGAAAGGGAAAGAGAGAGAGAGAGAGAGAGAGGGAGGGGTGATGCTATGGGAGGAATGTGCACTAGAGATTTAGAGAGAGAGAGAGAGAGAGGGAAAGAGAGAGAGAGAGAGAGAGAGGGAGAGGTGATGTTGTAGGAGGAATGCATATAAAAAGAAATTAAAGAGAGAGAGAGAGTCAGTAGGGACATTTTTTTTCTTGTTTGTTTTTAATTTATATTTCTTTAATCATATTGGTTTTAATTAGTTAAATCAATGAATAAATAGGAAGAAAGAAAACAAATGGCTACTAATATAATAAAGATAAAGAAAATGATATTTAATATTTAAAAATTAAATAAAACTAATTTGGGAAATAAAGTACATACATAATAAAAAATGTAATTGAAATGAATAAGAGAATTAGGATTTAATTAAAAAGAAAATATGTAGATTAAGGTTGAAACTTGGAAATATAAGTGAAGAAAAAGTGTTTCGGTTCAAGAACACATAGCTACTGACACAAATAGTTTACTCACATGAATAATCCTTAGTGCAAATCTTCTCCCTCACACAACTCAATTGCCTAGATATAGAATTCTCGGATTTACCATACTCGGATAACTATAATGCACATATAGATCAATTATGTTCAAAACAAACGACAATACATAGTTGCACAACAAAATTGAAAGATCTTCACAATATAGAAAATACAACTATGAGAATATCAATTAGTCTTCATCTACATCAATCACATCAGGTTTGATCACTATTAGCCTGTGCAATACGAGAACATAGCCTTTTTTTCTTCTTTGAGCTTTTCGTCTCCTCGTAGACGCTTCTTCTTCCCCCACTAATCCATGCAAACAAAATTATAAGGATCTTCTCACATCACATACCTTAACTAAATGATAACTATTTCTTTTTAAAATATCAACTTGACCAAAATACGGACTCAACAACATCCAAGTCTACAACATTCCGATTCAACAACCTTCAAAATCTGACTTACTTCTTATTCCTGCTCTTTCTCTACCTTCAACACTTGGCACTGCCTAGTGGGGGAATTTTCCTAAAAATCATACTCGAATTCATAATCCCTTGATCATACACTATAAGACTAAGTTCTTTATTGAAATCTGCTTGATGAATTTCCTTTGCAACCTTAGAACTTTCTTGAACTTGGTCTACTTCAACGTGCATATCTTCTTGTTCCACCATCTTTTCTGATACTACCTTTTCCTACTACTGAACTAGATCATCCAACTCTTTATCTAGAGTGTGTTGAACAATTTGCTCTTTCAATTCCGTAATCTATTGTAATAGTACTTGCTTCTTAGTTTCATGTTGTTCAACCACTTTCATCAGCTTACACTCATATACCAATATAAAGCCATCTTTCATCTGCTCATGTGGATAACTGATAAGTGCTTGTAACCTCTCTTTCAATCCTCTCCATAGGTCCTGCATGAACTTCTGCATTTGCTGCTTGATGATCATCATATCCATTTTCGACATTAACACTACATCCATTTCCACTTCCTCGTTCTCTAACATCTGCTTCTCCAACATTAATAAACATTTGATCCTTGATCTTAATATCTCATTATCCACTTGCAAAGTTGTTCAATTCTACTACGTTTTGTATTTATGTCTCCACCATTTGTTTCATTCTCTCGGTCCAATCATCAAAGTCTTGAAGGGACTTCTTGACCTTCAGTATTTCTGATGCCTGTTGTTGGTGAAACTGAGACAACACATCCTCATCCTCCTATGTTTTGTTTTGTAGTTCCTCTTAAAAGCTTTGAAAATGAGACTTCAACACCTGATACTCATCAGAGTTTAATATATCAGTAAGGAACTTCTATTCCTTCAACAAGCCATCTTGTCTTACTATAAATTTATACACCTCATCTAACTTCTGCGGCATCTCTAACACTTCAGTACTAACTTCAAAATTTGATTGGAACACCTATGGTACCGAAACCTTATCCACCATAGCTTTCAACACAGCTTCCAACTTGCGTTTCTTGGACAGTTTAAAGCTTTTGCCCACCATCTTGGGTTGCTCGACATCTTCTACTACATTAATTGGTGTTTCATGAAAACTTATGCCTTTAGAGGTTTCGCCCTTCAACTTCTATACCACCAAATCAACTTCCTCTACCTTGTATCAAACCTTCAATAAATCACTATATGTTTCATCTAATTGGTCCTCCTCTCTGAGACTATCCTGATCCTTCTTCTAAATCCTTGGGGAATCCATCTATTGGTCCTATACTTTGGGCTAGACGACCTTGTTTCTTTTGACCTTCTATACAAAGTGGAATAACATTCCAAGATGGGCTGCTAATCTACTATTGGCTTGTGTCTTTTTTTTATCTGAAGAGAATACTTCACTATACATTCTATCAAATATCCAGTGAGCCCAACTAACACTTCCCCCTTTTTCTACCCATCATAATGCCACAAAACTTTCCTTGGACACATAATCCTATTTTACTATAAAACTCTCCCTAGACATATAATCCTATTTTACCATTTAAGCTGCTCTCTACGTGCGTAGGATTCATTCTTCAAAATGTCATATTGGTGATCTCCTTCCCGAGGGCCAAATTCCTTCTTCAATGCCTTCTCAGGACATCTAGGCACAATCGGATCCTTAAACAAAGGTACTTTAAAAACTTCTCTGATAAGTTCGGGAGAAAACTTCACCTGTGGAGTCAATTGTCCTTTCATCTTTCTGATGATGTCCATTTGACTCCTATCATAGTCATTCAGTCTCCAGCTTTCCCAAGGTAGCGATGCAAACTCAAACAAGGAAATACACTATAGCCAGATAGCATTCAATGGTGCACTCACATCAATGTCTACTTTAAAATCTGTGAAGGGTTCCATAAGCGACTATGTTAATTTGCTTGCTGATGTCAGAGTTTGAGCATGATCTTCTTCACCTTGCAACAAACTCTTGCTCTCTTCTGTAGAAGAATCCTCTTTACGAGCCACCATTTCTCTCTTGCATGCTCTACTCCTCATTGTTGGCATTTCACTACTCAAAGTTATAGAAATGAGACTAATTATTTTTCTTTTGCTCATGAAAAAACCTACTTCAAACGCGCAAGACTCCACTGTGATAGAATGAACCAAGCATTAAACAATCATACAACACTACTATTCACACATGTAACACCACCTTTCCATAATTCATAACGTCGATCAAAACTTTCACACAGTGATTTAAATTCTACCCACAAATCGATTCAATAATTTAAAATATTTTTTCATTTCTCTTTTTGCGTTGACAAATTTCCGATGACAAATAATCTAATAGAGCACGATCCACATGAACAAATACCAATTAGACCATTTTAGAGTGAACAAAATCCGATTGAATCAATTTCGAATGAGCAGGATCTGAGTGACTAGCTTCTGACATACCAAGATCCTCTCATTCCTGCCATGTAAAATCCAATTGAGCAAGATCCATTGAATAAAATTTGATTTAGTAAAATCTGATTGAGTAAAATTTGATTGAGTAAAATCTGATTGAGTAAAATCCAAATAGAACCACCCCTAACCTCAAATCAACATTTGTGGACCAATGTAGTATTAAGAATGTACTCAAGGTAATCTTAAACCAGCAATTTCCCAAAAAACATGCAACCATTCAGAAAAATGTAGAGAAATAGGCCTTCTTACTTCTGTGATCACTAGTGGTGCCAATCTGATTTTCAGATTTAAACATCACGTGCACTAGATTAGATGACAACCAATCCATATGCAACGGCTTCCCTTAAAATTTCTTCAAACCAAATCCATTGATCGATTTTTCCATTCTCGTGCCAAACATATCTGCTACCATAAAAGCCCCTTCTCATAAATCCTACACAATCTGATATGGACCCTTATACCTTAGGGTGAGCTTTCTTGGATGTGGACCTAATTTAGAGTTGTACACCATCACCCAATCTCCAACCTCAAATATCTTAAATTTTACATTCATACTGACCCAAACCTATCTCCTTCTTTGAATTATCTCTATTATGTATGCACTAACTAAACAATCCTCCTCCAACTGAAGAAGATACTTACTGTGATGCTTGATTGATAATTTAGGAGACATCTTCTCTCCTGTTACTCTCAAACTAGGGACCAAAAACTCTGTTGGGACTATTTCTTCTAAGCCATATACCAATTAAATGGTGTCAATCCTATTGTTACCTTAAAAGCTATTCTAAATGACCATAATGCTGAATCTAGCAACAACTCCCAATTCTTCTAATTGTCATGCACTAATTTTTTAAGAATATGCGACAAAGTCTTATTAGTGCTTTCCGCTTAACCATTTGCCTGTGGATGTTAGGCTGTAGACTTTTTGTGCATAATCAATGTGGTCATGTTAACTCTGAAATGCCTTCATTAAGAAAATGAGCTCCTCTATCACTTACCAACTCCACTCGACAACCAAACCTAGTCATAATGTTGTGATAGAGGAACTTTGGTACACTCGTCGCCTTGTTGTCCTTAAGTGATACTACTTCCACCCACTTTCTGCAATAATCCGTTGCCACTAAAATATATCTATCCCCACCTAAGTAATAGGCTTGATAGGCCCAACAAAATCCATGCCCCGTTTTTGAAATGGATCCAATGCCAAAACTGGATGATCAAACATTCGATCTAAATAACTTGGTTGGCTTGTTTTCTAACAAATGACACATCTTTTTGCAAATTCATGAGCATCTTTTAATACTGCAGGCCACCTAACCCTACTTGAAAAATCTTTTTACCTATAATATCCCCTGATAGATGTCCTCCTGCTGCTCTAGAATGTGCTTCCTACAAAATAGTTGGTTGCTCAAAATCTGGTACACACCTTCTAATGACCTAATCCACTCCTTTTTTATACAATGCACTTGTTATTACCAAATAAGGCCTAATTTTTCAAAGAAAACTTCTTTCTTTGATCAGGTGTAAACTATTGAGGCAAGACTCCATCTGTTAAGAATGCGAACAATTGGTCATACCAAGAATCAGAGTCAGTAATTTGAGCATTAAATAACTTCGCATCTAGAAACTCATCATTTACTCCTACTAGTGCTTCCCTTGACTATAATCTACTAAAATAATCTTCCTTTGCATGATATTTGCCTCATATATGAATTATAACAAAATCAAATTCCTGTAATAAAAGCATCCATCTTGGTAATCTTCTTGTTAATAGAGGATTCTTGATCAGATTCACCAAATCCTGGTAGTCTACATGGAAAACCACTTTATTAACCAACAAATAATGTCTGAATTTATAAGAGCATATACCATTGCCAATGGTTCACGTTCAATCACCGGATAATTCCTTTTAGCTGAGCATAACACCCTACTAGCATAATAAACTAGTCTATACCATCCTTTTTCTTTTTGCTGCATCAACACTGCTCCTATTGTTACATTGGATGCATCTAGAAATATGTGAAATGGTAAAGACCAATCTAGCGGCTGCAAAATTAGTGTGATTGAAACCATCTTCTTTCATAGTTGAAAATCCTTCTATTGAGCCTCAACCCATACAAAGGGAACATCTTTCTTTGTTAAATGTGTCAAAGGTAATGAGATATTAGCCAAGTACCTCAAATACCTAGCATGCCACTTGATTTGTCCAACAAATCTCATTACTTCCTTTACATTTGTCATAGCTTTCACTGTCCTAATGGCTTCAATTTTCTTGATGTCAATAGCCATTCCATCTTGTGAAATAACATGGCCCAATAAAATACCACTCTTCAGAGCAATGACACTCTTGAACGGATTCATCACTATTCTAAATTTTTTGCATATGTCAAAAAAGGATTTTAGATGCAATAGGTGTATCTTTTTTCCAAACATTGAAAAGTCATGCACAAAAACTTGCATAAAATCTTGCAAGTAAGGTTCAAAAACTTTATGTGCCACGTAATTGAAAAAAGGTGTTTCATTCTTCAATCCAAAGCTCATGACTGTAAACACATGCACCAAATTCTGTAATAAATGTAGTTTTGTGTTGATCCTCCTCAACAATGTGAATTTGATTATAGCCAAAAAATCCATGTAGAAAGCTATACATTTTATATCTAGCTACTACATCCGAAACTGCATCACAAAATGGCATTGGGAAAGGATCTGTAATTGTTGGTGCATTCAATTTTCTATAATCAACACAAATCCTCAACTTTCCATTCTGCTTTGGAACCATAGTAATAGTAGATAACCATGTTACTTGATTAACTGGTTTTATGAATCCAACTGCTAATAACTTATCAACTTCCTCCTTAAAATGTTTTGCAAAATTAGGATTCATTCGGTACCTTTTCTGCACAATCGAAACTGCATCTTTCTTTAAATTAATTCAGTGTTGATGTAGATTTGGGTATATGCCTTTCACCTATGAGTAATCCCAAGCAAAGAAATGCACATACTCCTTCAACAAACAAATCAGATCTTCCAAGAACTTGCCTTCTAATTCTTTTCTTTTTTTGACCATCTTAGGTTTAGCACTAGTTCCCAAATAAACTTCTTGAAGTTCATCTTCCTTTACTCTACCTAAGATTTCATATTTTTGTTCATATATTTTCTCATCTAGATTAATTATCTCCTTTTTCTTGTTGCTCCAACTTCTGCCGAGTCTGAATTTCTAGATTTTGCTCAAACATATATCTTGGTTGTGTGCCTTCCAATGTGTCACCTACAATTGGTTCACTTTTGGTCTCCAATAGATCCTCTTCTTTTCATAGTACTACTTCCATGTCTACTTCCAATACCGATATTAGTGTTGGATTTTCCTTCAAAAATTCCTCCTCCTCATCATCTTCAACCTCGTTGGCTAGACAAATGGTCTAAGCCATCAGTGTTTTCTCTCTTTTTGACATGTTTCTTCTACCTTTCATTGGTATTGTGACCTGCTTTTTACCTTTGGTGATCACAACCACATTTAATCCCCTATCTTGTTTTACTTTAGCCAACCTAAACCAAGGTATCCCTAACAACATTTCATATGGATAAGTAGATTCAAACATTTGAAGTACAACAAAATTAACCATGAATGACATCCCTACAATTATTATCTGCTAGTGCTTCAGAATGCCCAATGGTTGGGCTCTCGTTTGATCTGCAATCTTTACTTGAAAAGGTGCTAGAGCCAAAGCCCCATTCCCCATTGCCTTAAATATATGTTTAGGTAATATGTTCACTCCTGATCTGCCATCCAACAAAACCTCATCAAATCTTCTTTGTTTATACTATGTCTAAATTACTAGAACTACAAAGTCCACATCAGCTAGATCAATATTATTAGCTTATGTGGAAGGTACCTTTTTAGTTCTTGGCTTTGATTGTTCCCCAATCAACTCTTTCAATAGTTTTTTCTCTAAAAGCTGGCATTTATTATAATAACTGATCCAAGGATATTTGCAAAGGAGAATTAATTATTACCTCAAACTAGTCATTGTTCAACTTTTTCTTAGTCTTCATTTTATCATCCTTCTCTATTCTATGTGTATATATCCCAACATCATCTTCCTCGGATGAAATCTGAAATTCTTCTTGCTTCTGTTGATCCTGCTCGATCCGTTTCTACACTTGGTCCCAAATATATCTTTGCTCTTGCGAATCAATAGGACCTTTATTCTTTAACCTTGTAACTGCCAAAACGTCCACATCCTTGATCAAAGCACATTGCTTACAATCACAATTCCAGTGATTTTCATGATCTTGATCTCATGTTTCTAATGTACTTGCACCTGAATCATTACAAAATTCCTGTTATGATGAATCTATTACTATAACATTCACATGTGGAGCTTGCTAATCTTGTTGTTGCTGCTATCCGTGCTGGTTATTTTGATTATAGTGAACAAGCGGTATACCCCTTTCCTCTCTATGCTTAACCCATAAAGGACAATTAGGCCCGATCCAATGATCTGGTGTCGAGCAATATCCACATGGCATCACTCTAGGTGGTGTGCCCTATTGATTCCCTTGTTGATTACCTTGATAATTTCCTTGTTGGTTCACTTGATCTCTCCATGGAGGTCTTCCTTACTGTTGCCTCTGAAAACCACCATGTCCTTGAACTTGAATGGCCTGATTTGCTGCCACTTCATTATTGTTCCTATTGTCATGTCTTGAACTTTGTCTGCAATGCTTTGAGTTATACTAGCACTGACTTGTGGTATGTCCTTCCTTATCACAAATTTCACAAAACCTTTTCTCCTTTGGAGTAATTATGGAATATCCATGTTTCTTTAATCTAGTAATTAAAGCTTCCTCTTTATTTGCTTACCTTTGTGTTTGCAATGTCTTCTTACCAAAACCTCTTTATCTTCACTCTCTGATTCTGAATCTGTTGTCCCTTTGCGTGACTCCGATTTTGAATTGGATTCAACATCTAAATTGGAGTCATTGTGCTTCTTCTTAGATCTACGAAATCTTCTTTCTACTCTTGCTACTGCCAACACTAAGACATCAAAACCGTTAGCTATATCCACACTTTCCATTGCATGTCTAATGCTGCTCCTTAATCCTTTTAGGAAGTAATCTGCCAACATCGTGTCAGTAGGTGTCTCGTTTTCTTGTAATATTTCCATTAAAGTTTGAAACTTCTGAGCATGTCTTCTACTAACATGTTCTTTTATCTAATTGCTCACAACTTCCTCAACACATCAAAAGGATTTTTTTCTTTCTTAAATCTTTGTAAAAATGTTGTCTTTAACGCATCATATGTAGTGAAATGAGCAATACCGTATTGACTCAACCAGCTCATTGCTCTTCCTTCCAATGTAGCTACAAATTTCTGGAGTTTTACTACATCACCATATATGGCTTCATATCCATTTGTTGTCCACTTTATTTCAAATTGAGCAACATGATAGTGTGCATCTTGCTTTGAACCTCCTCTAAAATGTGCTACTTTCACTTTGGGATTTCGAGCGCCTAAATGTGAATGTTTGGACAATGATCAAAACCTTATTAAACCTAAATCTATGAATAACATTGATCTTCAAATTAAATCTAAGGATCAAGATACATTGAAAAAGTTTAAGAAAGAAGAAGATGTAAAGATAAAAGATGATGAAAATGAACAATCAATTGATGGAAATATAGATATACAGGCGGTTAAAACAGAACCTAAAGTCATAGAAATTGACAATAAATGTGATCAAAATAAAAATGATGAAAGAATAGTACAAACATCTGAAGACGAAAATCTTCAACTTCAATCAGAACATGACAAGAATATGGGAAAATGGGTACAAGAAGCCATATGGAAGATTGAAAATAATATCAAAAACTCATCTAAAGGTAAGAAAAAGGAGAAGAATTTAAGTGAATAGTTTTATTGTGATGGAATTGTTTATTGAAGATAAAACATTTCAAATTTTGATTTTTGCTTGCTGCATATATGCTGTTTTCCTAAAAATTGAGAAACATATACCTAAATTGTTTAGTTTTAATGTTTGAAAAGCTAATTACAAACTTATGATTAAGTTTACATTACGATTTGTTTAATCAAAAGAATTCTAAAATATGAAAACACAAAGTTTGTTTCAAATTAAACAAAAACATGTTTGTAATTATGCTTGCAAATAATTTTGATCAATATGCTTGTCATTTCCTAAACTTATGATAAATTTATGATTTTTTTTTCTTTCACAAATAAGAAGAAATCTATTATGAAGAACAATTATGAAGAATATTATTATAATGAAATGATGAATATTTTGCACAAAATGATCTTTGTTTACAACAATTATGATGATATACTTTTAAAAGAAAGAAATATATATGATATAAATATGATCATGATAAATATGAAGAACATGAAAATATGTTACAATATGATGATGATTTTATTGATATACCATATGATGAGTAAGAGGAACTTTTATAATCCAGATATGAATTTTTCATTGATATCAAAAAAATGATGCTCATTTATAAAGATACAAGTTAAAAACTTTGAACATTTTGATTTTTCCTAAATTTTATGAACTTTTTTTCATAGGTTGAAAAACCTATTGAAAAAAATTAAGAATGCATTATTTATAACAATTATAACCACTATGAATTTTTTATGATTAAATTTGTGATATGATAGAATATATGAATTTATATTTGCAAGATAAATGATAATGAAGATTACTTGTTTTGTAGCTTCTATTTTATAAGTGATTACAGGTTCTGAAGATGCATTGATCAAAGAAATTGAAGATGTTATGCCAAAAGTTCTGATGAATTTAAAGAGAGCAAATTGAAGATGAAGCAGATTGAAGATAAAATTGATTTTAGGTCGTATTTTTCTTTGTCATACAATTTAGATTTATGTATTTTCTTTGCATTCATATAAAACTAATTGATAAAAACTGGAATGAAGAATATTAATTTATAAAGGACTCTATTTAACTATATTAGGAAAATAGACATAATTTATATTTCTACATTTATAGATTAAGTGAGATTTGTTAAAAATAGAAGGATTTGTAGTTCATTTAGATAACAAAAGTAGTTGTATATGTGTAGGAGCATATTATTGCATGATTCATGTCTGTGAAAACCTAGATCTTTCTTGTCCATGCAGCTAGATCCTTAGCTCGGATTAAGGGGTTAAGCCTTTCCCCTTTAAAACAAAAAAGTAGCGAAAAAAAAAAAACGAATATTGACATGGAAGTTATACCTTCTTCCACCCCAAAAAGGTATTTACATTTATTATCGATATGAAGTTTACATCATATGTATATGAAGAAACTAGTTGTGAAAAAAACACATCTAGTGATTAAAATTGGGCATACAAGGCGGCTGTCTGTCCAAGTAGATTTAGTAGATTTCTTTGGCATGCTTGATTGCTCATATGTGAATGCATATATATGACGAAACCTGCATTTGAATGAATGAAAATGAATTCTGTTTTATACTAATCTTTACATAGTTTATAAATGGATAAAATATAAACTAATGTTTGTTGACTGAAAAGGTTAATAGTTTACCTTTATACTTTAATATGTTTTCATTGCCAGATGTAATTGAAATAAACTTCATGTGCATGTTGAAAAGATTTAAAATTTGATAAGATTAAATATATTTAAAAAAAGAATTGATGCTGTTCTATGATTTAATTTCAGGATCATCATTGAAAATGCTGCTTCCCTTAATCTGCAAGTTGGCCCATCGGGACGATGTGCAGGTTTGGTGGCGGTGGATGTCGGGAAGATTTGCATCTTCCAATTGATGACCCGAAAAATTAAAATATTTATTGGTGAATTCTAAACCTCTTTTATATCATTGTTGATCAGTTGTGTTAATTGGATTAACTATTTTGAAAGTGTTTTCAGGTATGAAGGATGAAGCAAGACATATGTTCATATTAGGGTTTACCCTAATTACTCATTTAATGAGAATTTCCTAGTTTTTTTACATTCAAGAATTATGGGTATTTATCCCAGGGTTTCATAAGTTCAAAGATTGTATGTTGCTAATGGTTAAGCCAAAGGGTTTAGATGATTTATAATGAGTTAATGGTAGGGTTTCAGAAGGATTTTAATGGTCTAACCCAGGGGGTTTTATGGGTTTCCAATAGGTTTTCTAGGATTTAATATATTTAAAGGGTTAACATAGATGTTATTCAAAAACATTAATATCTAAATTACATATTTATGTATTAAACATTAAACTATGTCATTAAAAATTACTTTAATTAAATATGTGTATTTAAATACTAAGGTTCTAATTAATTAAACCTTTAAACTAAGATTAAATTAATTGATTTAGTTAAATAAGAAATGTAGGCTAATTAGATTAAAATGATTAATTAAATGGATAAATAACTAGTGGACTATATGAGTGCTAGGGAAAAGAATGGCTTATATAAGTTGTGTAACTAAAGAGATTTAAGGAGTGGTCTCAATAGAAGATGCACTTAAAGAGAAAAAATTTGGTTAAGAAAAAGAGTGGAGAGAATTAGTGAAGATGAAAAGAGAGGAGTAGAAATTAAGTGTAATTAAAGTAGAAAAGTTAAACTGGAAAGTGTGGTGGAAGTAAGGAGATTAAAGTGTGGTTGTAGATTAAAAGTTAAAACTAAAAAGAGTGGTTTAGAAATGACTTGTGTATGTATTTAAATGAGTGTTGATCTCAAGTTTCTGCTAATGTTTCTTTGCAGCAAAACATTGAAGAATTCAAGCTATTGAAGTGAAGTAAAGAGAAGCAGCAAGATTGAAGATTCATTTAAATCTTATTTTCCAATTAGTCAGACATTCATCCCTTTATTTAGACCTTCTATTTGTATTAGAATTATTGATTTGAACCATTAGCTTATCAATTAATTTATTCAAGCAGTTTTGCAACAATATTGTTTCTCATTACTTTCTTTGATGTCTTCTAAGTTAGTTCACGAGTCTGAGCACAGTACTATTGAAAATATAGAAAATGTTCCGCCAACTCTAGACAGACCAGAAACCTCTAGCTTACCTGATAGTTTAGTAGAAGAAACCATGATGGAATGCGCAACGGAAGAGTCACTAGTTTTAATCTCATATCAGGAAGCTGTTGCTAGGTACGAGGCTGCCCGTCCTTACGGCCCATAGCTATTTAAACTATTTAAAGACCTTAGTTTCGGTCATAGAAATAGGTAATTTAAATTGTTCTGTCATTAGAACCCTTATTTTCATAAGCCTGAGTTTGCTACAGACACCCCGCGTGTGCCGAACAATTTAGGCGGATGACTTGATCCACCATCCGAGCATCTCTCACGACCCGACAACGCAGAGAAGTGGAAGTGAAGGAGTGCATAGGGAGTGCCTAAGGGATTGTGCAGAGAGTGCTAAGCTAGTCCCCCAAGTATCTCAAGGTCCCATTGCAGTGGGTGCGTGCCGACAGAAGGTATTCACTCCTCCCCCTTTGTGGAAGCTTGGTGCAAGGTGTGCACAAGGATAAGCTTGAAGCAGGTGGAGGTCTGGTGCAGAGGAGGCCGGCGGCAAGAAGACTTTGGGATATTTGGTTCTTTGTAATTGGGCACTCTGTGGGATTGTGCACAGAGGTATTGGCTTGTCTTGTACTTCAAACCTTCTAATTGTCTTACTGTAATCAATCGGCAGAAGCTTCCAGGTGTATTTTCTCTTCTTGTTTCTTCCCCTTTTCTCCTACAAACTCTCAAACTCCTTCTTGTCTAAGAATCCACCAACATTGGTGATTTCATTTCTCAATATTTTAAGTCCTCAAGAGAGGACTAAGGTCGAGAGAAGGATTGAGGAGGGTGGGCAAAGATTTGGGCTGACTGAAGACTAGGCAATGGTAAGAAGAGAAGTGAAGCCATTTGTTGAGATGAGGCAATGATAGGCCATGCTTTATGATAGAACAGTACAGAGAGCTCTATTACAACCAAGAGAGACACATGTTCTAGTAGGTTTGAACATGTCTATAGCATCAGCTATGACTAGTGTTGCATCCACATAACACACACCATTGGAATTACAATTAAAAATCTTGAGCAAGAAAATAGAAAATGTTATGACAATGCAAGACTCTTTGTCC
The DNA here is from genome assembly GCA_020310875.1 of Ceratopteris richardii. NCBI lineage: Eukaryota > Viridiplantae > Streptophyta > Polypodiopsida > Polypodiales > Pteridaceae > Ceratopteris > Ceratopteris richardii. The sequence goes on along the minus strand of CM035413.1, from coordinate 93,686,270 downwards.
AAAGAGATGGCTAGCTTATATGATAAGGTGTACTCCATGGGTTATCAAGACCCCATCCTTGCTCAACCTAGGACTAGTTATAAAGATCCATTTTAAAGAAGTACCATGCCAATGCTTAATGTATAGGGATGCATAATACCTAAGGCTGCACCTCTAGTGTAGCCCACTTCTGAGCAAACCCTCTACGACTAGCACAACCCATATATCAATGAAATATTGGGCCATTTGATAGATGAGGAACTAGGGGATTTGGAGGGGCAAAACTTTGTGTCCCATCTGATGCACAAGAACACTTTTCCTATGCATGTGAAGAGTTCATGTAGGCTAAAGAACATCGGTTATTAATAGATATAGACAAGAAGCTTTATGACCTCAAGACATGGCTTCCTCTACTTAAAAACTAGGGGAAGGGAGGAATGAAGAAATTGTATGAGAACCTATGAAATACAAATGTTAGAGCATGAGTAGCATAGTTATTGGCACTCGAAGAAGGAAAATGAAGATGAGATTAGGCGATAGATGCAAAAGAACTAGTCAATTCAAGCTCTAGTGAGAGCCAAAGATGCAATCATGTAGTAGACTACCTGGAAGTCTCTTATGGATCAATTCTTTCTTTAACGTTGAGGATAAGAGAAAAACATATGAAATGTAGCATGAGGATGAGCTAGGAAGAAGAGTGACTAGGAGATAAAGTAAGAATGAAGAGGAAAATGCTAAAGAGACTAAAAAGAAAGTCTACTTTGAGGAACCTATTGCTTCTCAAGAAGAGGCAAAAAGAAAAGAAATAAGAGGAGGAAAGAGGCCACCAAAGCCAATTACAATTCAAGAAAGAAAGCAAGTAGATGAAAAGAATCAAGAATCTAATAAAAAGACTCAAAAAATATTCAAGAAAGTGGAAAGAAAAAGAAGAAGAAATCTCCAAAGGGAGTACTAATTTCAAAGCTTAAGAAGAAAAATGATGCAAGGAAAATTCTAGATGACATTTTATTGAAGAGTCCAGTAACCATGTCTTTGGAAAAATTCTTCTTAATTGTGAAGCCTGAGTTCAAAGATAGTTTCATTAAATTGATTAAGAGAAAGAGATTTCCATTACCTAAAATATAGAGATTGGAGAAGCATTTGAGAGAACTGAAGTTATGAATGAACCAATTGCCTTGAGTGACTTGTCTGATAATGAGGATGATGATATTGAAATTTTCCAAGCAAATAGGAACTCTTAAGTACTGATCATACTTGACAATGAGACAAGAAAAGTTTGAGAGTGATTAGAATAGCAACTTCTAACCAAAAGGGATACCAGAAGTAAAATTGAAATTAGGAAATGATGGAGATTCATATTTGTCTTTGGCCTATTGGAAATTAGGTAGGCCCATAATTAATACCATAGGTCCAAGCTCCATAAGTCCACGATCTACAACATAAATTTCAGCAATCTTCCAATATTGACAAAACATGAACATACCACACTTAATCATACAAATGATGAGAAAAAGATAGATAGATATTAGACAACATGTGTAAAGTGTTATGTAAGGCACTCCTTACTCACACTATCATATATACAAATGTTCAAATTACAATGTGGGAGCAAAACTCTCAACCACTCTATGTGAAAAAAAATAGATGGATGAGTGAATGTACAAATGTAACAAGAATATTCATATGTATGGATAGAAATCTGAATATATATGAGATGTGTAACCTAATAGTTTGTAGAAGAGTGAATATGAGTGACAGAAAGAGGAAGGATGAGTCCAAAACTGATAATCAGCAAACCCTCATCTGATTTTAGGCTATGGAAGATCCTAATTCAGATACATGTGTGAAAGATCACATACTTAAAAAAGTATCAAAGAATATTAACAAGTTTGCTACCTTAAACTCATATGGACATACCTTCTCAAAAACCTTGACATCCAAATATACATGAAGCATACACGTATTGATTCTCTTGTACCTATGCGGAATAGGAATCCTCCTGATATGGACGCCACTTCCATATACTTCAAGTAGTACATGTGTGCATAAAGAGAATATGTACCTGAATTCTTAACATAAGATGTAAATCTTATGTTAACCACCATCCAATGTCTTTGAAATAACCCAAAATCTTCATGTAGAAGTCAATCTTCAAATACATCATGTGAATGGCCGATCCACACCACCAAGCTCATGATATTTTGTTTTTAATATGGGGGCTAGTGACATATGGGATCACTTAGTCCATGGGTTTTTAGGATAGGAAAGATAAAAATGGTGCTAATAATGCCTAGTGAAGAAGGTAATAGTGCTTAGAATCACTCTTATTAAAGGAATATGGGAGGGAGGGAGGGATTAAGAAAGAAAAACATACTAATGATGAAAATAACAAAAATAGAACTCAAAAGGAAAGTTAACCTATGCTCTGATACCATGTTGAAATGAAAAAGGACTACTCCTACTCTACCACAATCACAAATGTAACAAGCTAAGGAGGAAGGAACAAAAGATAACAAAACATTATGAATGAATTAAAATGGAAATGGAAATGAATTACATAAGATGCTCTAAGAGCATGGAGCCTCCATGAGGAGAGGAAGCACACTCTTGGCAATGAGCTAGAGTGGAATGACTTGTGTGGAGTGAAGGGAGGCCTTGCTTATATGGAGTTTGGGAGAATTCCCTTGCATGTGGGATACGTGAACTTGCATGAGAATGAAACTAGCTTTTGGACAGAAGGATGGAGCATGTAACTCTCAACATATACATCAAGAAATCACTGCTTGACAACATATGTAGCATGAACTGACTCTAAATCTACTATCTCATGTCTTCTCAAACCTGTAAACATACACTAGGATCCACATATTTGCATTTACCTTACAAAAGGTTTCTCAATGTACTTTTGCTGTGTCATGTAGATACACCGTAAACAAAATCAGGAACTGAATCCTCGGACTTGCCACTTACAACTCACAACTTAGTGTTTTATGAACACTAGCTGGTTCATCTCTGACTGTACTCAACTCAACTCAACTCATGAGTCTCATCAAAATTTTATACCTATGATGTCATCTTGTCATCATCCTTCTTCTAACTATAACTCCTTCATACTTGTTTCCTTCAAAATCTGGTATAAACATAAATGTGCACACTTCTTAAACATACCTCTCTAAAATATCAAATTTCTCTTCAATAGAACTCTAGAACCTTCTCCTGATTAGGAACACCTAACAGGAACTTTCTCCAAACATTATCCTTCTTCCTTCTTGTTACAAAGATGGAACATAAAGAGAAACTGACAAAGGAAATATAGGAATACTTGTAGATATGACTCCGCATTCTTTCACATATGGCTGAAAATAAGTCTTCATGTTTCATCAGCCCCTAGATGATTTAAACTAGTATCCAGAATTCTTCAAAGTATATCAGATTTTTTGAAATCTGGAACGTCTTCCTTCTTTCAATCAATCTGATCTTTAGTTATTTAGCATTTCTTCCTTAATATCACCACTTGTGTCTGAAACAAAATATATGAACCCTTTTTATTACCAGTGCACATGCCAATAGCTTTCTCTGTCATTCCTCAACTTCCCAAAATTTAGAATAAGGTTAGCTGATCCAATAAAACCTTTGTTGAAAGCACTTTAGGATTCATATTCTTTTGCAATGTAAAAAATATCTTCTTCTATCTCTTTGCAACACAAATCTGATAGAACCTACATCTTTGACTTCCTCAAATGCTAAGAACTTTCACAAACAAAGGATAGATATCTGAGTCATAAATACTCAAGATCTTCATGATCATTCAAGATCATCCAAGATCATACAAGATCATACAAGATCTATCAAGATCTTACTAGATCATACGAGATCATCCAAGATCAATGACTTCTCCAACAGAATACCTGTGTAGAATCTGCTCTCATGAAACCTTCATGACTGAATGTTTGATTTGCTACCTGAATGTCTCCAAGTGTCCATGCTTCTCACATAAAGTTGTAAAAAATTTTCTTTTAACCAAATCCTTCTCTAGAATCTGCAATTCCTACTTGAAATATAAGTGGAGAAATTCTCACCTTGAGAACTCCAAAAGCTGCAAGTTAATACTTCATATCTTCATATTTTACCCGAGTGAAATTTGAAAATATCTGCTTGAATTTCTTTTGGCTAACTCCACTTCTCAATTAAGTAATAGGATTTGATGAAACATCTTTTTGAATACAAGCATGTATCCAAAAGTCTAGACAATCATAGAAAGTAGATTCTCCATCTCACTAGTACATCAAAAAATTTAAATTTTCTAAAGTTTTCTAAAAATACTGAATATGAGGTAACTTTTCCAAACACAAAACCTCTCTCCAAGTTTCCAACATCTTCTAGAAATACTCTTTTACCTTAAGAGTTAGATAAAGAAGAAATATACTTCTCTGCAACTTTTCATATACCAAGTAGCTTTGATTTGACACTCCATGAATTCTTTGAGGGAACAAATCAGCTATTTGCTAAAAAGCTTTAACTAAGATATAACTCATACACATATGAGTTAAAAACATATATCTGCTACTTATCTTTCTCTTAATGCAATTCTTTGTCAAAATCTACTAAAACATGACCAAGTATAGTGCAGAACAAGAAACTGCTTCTTTTTTAAACAAGATGTTCTCGTAGACTTGTCTTTGGATGTAGAGGATAAAGTAGAAAAGTTATATGGAAAATATAAGAGAAAAGGAAGTCTTACTTTCCCTTTGGAAATGGTGGACTTTCTTCTTCTGCATCTTTCTTCCACCTGATGACGATGTCAACATCTTTAAACTTCTCTTCCATTCCTTTTGTTCTCTTCATCTTGAAGTAGCAAACACTCTTGACTTCTTCAAATGAACTTTTTCTCTTCCTCCAGTGCTAAGAGTAAGAGACAAAACAAACATGGTATATAAATGGAAGTGAACATAGAATCATGTTTTACCATATCCTCATATCTCTGAATCATAACTCTGCTTCAAATGTGACTGATATGTCTGAATTCACCATCCTTTTGGCTGAATGCTGAATTACCTTTCCAGAGTACCTAGATCAAATTCTGTACCTAGATATCCAAACAACTTACAACACAAAATTGGCTGAAAGCAAAACTCATCCCATCTCCAAATTTCTCTTCTTAAATAAGTTTTTTGCCATGAAAGAGATGTCTTAAAACTATCTAGAAAAACCTCTAGATACCTGTTTTGATGTAGACCTTAATTTTCAAATAATGAAAGTGTATGAAAGCACTTATTCAATCCTTACAATCTCTTCATAACTACTCTTCTAAGATATGAGCTGCAAATGATAATCTGATAGTAGAAACTGATACGTGTGATTTGATGTTGATCTGGTTCCTTCATCTTCTCCAAACCATTGTTTTTCCTTAAATTTGAAGTAGCCTTTTCTTTATCAAGTCTTGGTCTTCAAGTAGTACTTCTATAAAGTATTTGCATACTCTTCTAAAAGTGTTCGGCTTCCAGGAGATCATCTTCATACTTCACACTAATAAATAAACATGTGATTGAATTGTCTAATTCTCAAATCTCTACTCATCTAGATTAAGTGTTTGTCAAATGTCAAATATTGGAAGATGCCCTTAAATCATATGTTGTAAACTTGGAAGTCCAGAAAACTATGAACGTGGATATTTGAGCCTAGATGCTCTGACAAATGTTGGAGATTAGGTATGCCCATAATTAATACCACAGGTCCAAGTTCCATAAGTCCATGATCTACAACATAAATTTCAGCAATCTTCCAATATTGAAAAAACATGAACATACCACACTTAATCATACAAATGATGAGACAAAGATAGAGAGATATTAGACAACATGTGTAAAGTGTTACGTAAGCCGCTGCTTACTCACACTATCATATATACAAATGTTCAAATTACAATGTGGGAGCAAAACTCTCAACCACTCTATGTGAACACAAATAGATGGATGAGTGAATGTACAAATGTAACAAGAATATTCAGATGTATGGACATAAATTTGAATATATATGAGACGTGTAACCAATAGGTTGTAGAAGAGTGAATATGAGTGACAGAAAGAGGAAGGATGAGTCTAAAACTGATAATCAGCAAACCCTCATCTAAGCTTCCGCTATGGAAGATCCTAAGTCAGATATGTGTGTTAAAGATCACATACTTACAAAAGTAGCAAAGAATCCTAACAAGTTTGCTGCCTCAAACTCATATGAACATACCTTCTCCAACACCTCATCCAAATATACATAAAGCATATATGTACTAGTTCTCTTGTAATTATGCCGAATAGGACTCCTCATATGGATACTTCATGTAGTACCTGTGTGCATAAAGAGAATATGTATCTGAATTCTTAACATAAGATGTAAATCTTATGTTAACTGCCATCCAGTGTCTTTGAAGTAACCCGAAATCTTCATGTAGAAGACAATCTTCAAATACATCATGTGTGCTGATCCACACCACCAAGCTGCTGATAGGCAAGTCCTTTCCATAAGCAAGAGTGTGAGCACACTCTTCTCCTCCAAGAAGAACTCCATAGTTTCTCTTCAACATACTCCAAAATAGCACCATGGCTGCCCCATGTGCTAACAACACCACCTCTATTGAGGTACCAAAGCTCCAAAGATGGTGTTGAACTAGGTGTAGGATGAATCAACAACGAGCCAAAGCTCTTGTTATATAGTATTGTTTCTCCCTTGAAAAGCACTCCAAAAGCTCTTCAAAAATGTATTCTATGAAAAGCAAAAAATTGATGCACATTTTGAAAAACATATCCCGATCCGTCGTGTGTGCTTTATTAGAAAAGCATGAAGGAAAATAAAACATCTTCTGATGTGCGATCTGCGCCTGATGAGTATCAAACTTGGGTCACAACTATGAGAGGTTGCTACAGTATCCAAGGCATCCACGGTGTTTGCTTATAGAGGGAGTAATAGAAAATCCTACACATGCTCTATACTATGAGTAAAATGGACTTTTGAGACATTGTTTTCCAACGTGGCCGTGATTGATTCTATGTTAGAGATAAATGTTATATCTAAGAAATCGCATGATAAATTTAGATGGCCAATAGACAAGGAACATGGCTGGAGGATAAGCACTATGGATAATGGCTCTGAAGATCTCCTTGGAGCTTATGCTTTTGTCCCTATATGATTGGGGAACGTTTTTGAGGAACTCCACTTCTTTACCTAAGATAATTGTTCATATGAGGCTATTCTTGGGCAACCATTCATAGTCAAAGTGTGAATGGAAACAAAGGCAATGAATGATGGATCTACTTATGCAAGAATCCAATTTAGATCTTGTTTGATCTTTGTAAATCATGATAATTTGCCCAAAATCATGTGAGAAATAGAAAGAATTCAAGAAAACACCCCATTAACACTTATGATCGTGAGAGCAATGATTGTGCACTGGTGAGAGAGTATGGGGCATATTTTTACCAAAATGTTTGCTAGGATCCATAGTTGAGCAATACAACAATGGCAAATGGTTTGATGTCTCACCCGACTCTGTATATAGTTTTCAAAGTTGTTCTTTATATTCATTTGCATTCAAGTTACTCTATATACAAAAAGAAAATATTTCAAACAAATTTAGAAAAACATACGAAAAATTTACCAAAGCTTAGGATTGATGTTGCCTGATGAAAATATTGAAAACATAATTGAGTTTGAAAGTAGTTCAACTAAACTTGAGCAAGCACTTCTGTTGTATAACAACAAAACTACTAAGGATAAACTACTAGGGATTAACTAGCAAGACCACCAAAAGGTGAATAGAGAGCATGTCTCCACCCATCCAACTCCACCCATATATATACCCCTAGTCCAAGGGGGTGCATGTCCTTGAGATTGGCCAAGTTTCCAGCCAAGTGTCCCTCATGTGGACACTTTCCCAAGGGTGATCACATGCCTTCTAATTTCCCAAGGTCTATCACATGCCTTCTAAATCAAATGAGGATTCTTCTCTCACATACACACAAGGTGGCTCCTAGAGAAGCTTCTCCCAAGACTAAGGTTCCCACACCTTAGGATAAATCAAGCCTAAGGTTCTAACCATTCAATTGGGAGCTCATAAGAATAAATACCTCAAGGGTAAAAACCAAGGGTTTCACCCAAAGGTTCAAGGCATGTCCCAAGGGTAATTCAAGGGCTAGACCAAAGCAAACATACATCATATTCTAACCTTTAGAATCCATATGTTTAACCTTCTGAACCCATGAATTATACAACATTCTTCCCCCCTTTAACATTTTCGTCCTCGAAAATGTGTGTAGGTATAATATGTGAAGTATTCCCCGGTGCACCATGATCTATACTCTGAGCATGGTCAACTCTCTCTTTAGATTCATTTCCAGTAATCAGATAAGGGCTAATCCCTACCTTATTCTGAAAAGAAATGAATCAAAATCCCCGCCCAAATCACTTTCTCTTAGTCCTCCTGAATGTACATGCATGCCTTGTACCTATGGACTAGTGAAAAGGGTGGACTATTTTGGTGGTCTTTTTCTTTTGGCACTTTCGCAAACCTTGAGCTCCATAATATATTTTAGTACACTTTGTACTTTCCTAGAAATTTATATTTTTAGGAGTCTATGATAGATATCCGATTTCTATCTTGAAAGGGCCAGAAACTAGATTCATCTTCCACTTTCAACAGAAAGGAGAGGAATCTTCAGATGTTCTAAACTTAACTTATTCTTTTATAGTCCTTTTTAAATACAAATATACTTTATTTGTTTTTGCCAGGACTTATCTAAAGATATGAACTTAGCAAAGTGGGTCTAGTAGTGAGTACCTGCCAAAACATGCTCAATAAAATGAGGAGAAATATTGTCTTCTCATTCCTTGGCCACTTTAGAACATCAATATGATGTTGAAGCCTTAAGCAAGGATATCAACTCATGAAGGTATGAGTTGAAGATCCCAAGAAAATCCCATGGGTAAATATCATTGAAAAAGGTATCTAAAGGAGAAAAGACTTGATTTTATCTCATGTTAAATTAGCTAGAGGAATTTTGAGAAAGCCAAGTGAGCTAACTTGGTCAAATACATTGGTCCAAAAGATCAAACCCTTTTATAGTTTGATACCAAGTAAAGTTCAAAGGTCAACCTAAATAGACCTTTGAATAAGGGCAAAGAATGTTGAAAGGTTAAGGATGTCATTCTACGGATTGGAGAAAGAACTCACTGGGATGGGATAGTGAGAACTAACTCCCATTGAGATTTTTCTCTGATGGCCAGAGAAAATAGGCTCAAGATCTGATAGGACATTAACTATTCTCCTTTAAGGGATCAATAATTATATGTCACCCTGTTGACTTAAGCGAGTTGCCATGCTTACTGATCCAGACTTTGGACCCATCTTTATCCATTCTGAAATGTGCTACTCTGATTATGCTTCAAATCTTTGGCTAGCTTACCTTAATTTACTTGCCAAATTGGAATTCTTTAATGAATTCCCCTCTTACCTATCTACTTCTTATTTTGTTTGAGATTTAACTCAAACACACTTAGGTACTTGGACATCCAATGTACTCCTTAACTTTCATGAAAGAATTAAGGAATATCTTTTGCTTAGAAGTATCATATTGATGATACCTTTCTTCCCCCCTTTAAAGAGTTTTCGTCCTCGAAAACTATAGGAAATTGATGATCTTTTAGTTTCCTATCCAAATGGGAGGTTCATTTATGCTAAATTCTTCACTCAAAAAGCTCTCCAATATCCTTCAGCTAATTAAGCTTCCATTATCCTTAAGTTCAGTGTCCCATACCACTGAACCCACTTAAGTGACATTGTGAACCTAGATGTCACATACCATCCGATTTACAATCCCACCTTAGTGTAGAAAACTTTAGCTCTTACTCAAGGATTAAACTTCATTCGTTTTAGTCTTATCAAATATAATCAAAATCTTTGTAAGTTACATTCTTACAGAGTCTTGATTTGTTCTTTGAAAAGACTTTGAGCTTTCATTGAACTATTTCCTTGATTAGATGCAATCAAAGTTATCTTTACTTATGTCATTTGATAATAGAGCTAGTATTCTCATACTAGATATCATCTATTGACATAAGTAGGCATCTCTATCAAAGGATATAGTCAATCATAAGCTTTACTAAATGGTTACCTTGTTAGCCATCTTGATAAATTGTTTCTTACTCATAGAGAAAATTTTGGAGTAGAGTTCTTAAGGGTTTCTTTCAACCCTTTTAATCTTCCTCTTCTCTAGATATGCTTAATGAGTTACAAATCTTGAAGCAATTTTCTCAAAGCTCCAAATGGATCCTACTGTTTGTGAATGAAGGAAGAAGCTTATTGGGGAAGAAATGAATGCTTAAAAGAGTAAAATGGTTCAACCATTTTTTCCCTAATATATCATTTGAGGACATTCTCTTCCCCCTTTTAGTGTGATCATTGTCCTCACTGATCAGATGTTGAACTTCCTATGAACTTTTTAACATCGTTCCCAATGAAAAATTATGCCATGTATGTAGGGTCTCATATAATCTTCTAGTTTCTCCTTTGGATTTTTCAATCCAAGTTCTTATTACTACCATTTATGGTTTAAAAAGAAGAGAAACTTGTTAGATTTGAAGCTTTAAGTGCTTGGCCTTCATGATCAGGCATGCCATGGGTATTATGGAACTTAGGGGGTCCATAAGTAGGACTCAAAGTTTAAAGTTCCTCTTCCTAAGTTGAATTTTGTTGGCTTTTGAATTAAGCCAACATATAAAAAGTATAAAAGTTAATGGGTATAATCTCAGCACACCATTAAACTTTTATGCTTTTGACTTCATATGAACAAGTCACTTTAAACTTACATTACTTGATTTCTCTCTCATGTCCCATTAACCCATGCATATGTGATTCAATCCATGCATCATAGTGTATACCAAAAACATTCTCATCTTTACTTGAAGATGTTTAGCATGCGTAAGGTCCAAAAATTGAACCCCTCTTTAAAGCATGCATGGAATTCACATATAGAACTCCATTTAAGTGCAAAAGATCTATATTGATTGCATGTTTCCATTTGAGTTCATGCCATGCTAGTTGAATATTCCATGTCACTTTTTTAACAACCTTCATTTGGGGATCCCATTCTATGCTAATGATGAAGGTTTTTCTATTCTTCTATGCTCTAAATGTAGCACTCCAATAAGTAAATTCATGCATCATTTTGAGTGCATGGGGATCTCATGTATTTCATTTAAAATGCATTCTTTCATGGATTTTTCTAGCATGGCAAACAAATATGAAAATAACATTTACCTTGGACATCAAAGCTACGTCCTTCCTTTGATACCTTGTATGGTGAGGCTTCCCTATTGGGATACTTCCTACTCGAGGTTGCAAGCTTGGACCATCATGACATCCCAACCTTCATTATCCTTCATTTGAAATCTATTGGGTTACGCCCACACAAGTTCGGACCTTGTAGCTGGCGCCTCTCCAAACTATAATTCGCACGGTGTAACCATGAGATTTTCAAGTTGGCCTCTTTTCGGTTCACTTGCCGCTACTAGGGAAATCCTTGTTAGTTTCTTTTCCACCGCTTAATGATATACTTAAACTCAATATTTAACCTTACCAGAACTATGAAGGTTCGCACATGTATGCTAACACTCATATATGAAATGGATCTATATTTGTTGCATCATATATGAGATGAATTCAATGTATATTAGTGTACAAATCCTATAATACTTATTCTCATGTTTTGAGACAAATAAATTCCATTCTTTCTATGTCATGTTCTGTTCATACTTAGAATGCATGAAATCTTTTGCTTGCATATCTCATACATATATGCTAATGCAACTATATGCAATAATTTAAATCGAAAACTCTTGAGTTCAAAACTTGAAAATAATGAGGAAAACTATATAAAATGAATAGAATACTTCCCCATATTTTTTCGATGCTTCAAATATAACTCTATGCTTGAAGAGAATGGATCTCGAAGCATTGTTGATGAGTCTTTAAGAGGTTCAACGTTCCATTCCGCTTCAAAAGTTGCTTACTATGTGCCTCGAAGATAAGTGCTTGATATCATCTTCAAATAAAGAAATACACTCAGTAGCTCATGGGCCTCCTCTATATTTCTTGCCTATGATCTCACACTTCAATAAAGTGCGCTTGATGGGATACGCTATGGCAGTTATACTCAGCGCTATTAGCCAATTTTTGGATGGCTGAGAGAGGAGAGCATAATCCCATATAGGTAATGAAGCTTATGTAGTCTTAGTATATAAAAAAAACGCACGGGCTGATTCTTTCAACTCAAGAGAGGGAGGAACAGTGCTCACGACGCTCACAGCACTGCTCCCTCATCCTATCACGCTTGTGGCTGCACGTGCCCATGTATTGCTCCTGCCTCAGTGTGTGTAGACACAGTCTCTAAGACCTACAATGTACGGCCAGCGGCTCCTCCTTCGCAGGTGGGGTTCACACCAATTGCTTTTGCTCTAGTCGGCAGCTGCACAGTTCCTCGCGTGACTCTACTGCTGTATGAGTCACGAAATCCTCTCACGGATGCTGAGAGTCCTCTCACGGATGCTCAGACCTAGCTCTCGATGCCAATGTTGTATAACAACAAAACTACTAAGGATTAACTAGCAAGACCACCAAAAGGTGAAGAGAGAGCACGTCTCCACCCATCCAACTCCACCCATATATATATACCTCTAGTCCAAGGGGGTGCATGTCCTTGAGATTGGCCAAGTGTCCCTCATGTGGACACTTTCCCAAGGGTGATCACATGCCTTCTAATTTCCCAAGGTCTATCACATGCCTTCTAGATCAAATGAGGATTCTTCTCTCACCCATCCAACTCCACCCATATATATATACCTCTAGTCCAAGGGGGTGCATGTCCTTGAGATTGGCCAAGTGTCCCTCATGTGGACACTTTCCCAAGGGTGATCACATGCCTTCTAATTTCCCAAGGTCTATCACATGCCTTCTAGATCAAATGAGGATTCTTCTCTCACGTACACACAAGGTGGCTCCTAGAGAAGCTTCTCCCAAGACTAAGGTTCCCACACCTTAGGATAAATCAAGCCTAAGGTTCTAACCATTCAATTGGGAGCTCATAAGAATACATACCTCAAGGGTAAAAACCAACGGTTTCACCCAAAGGTTCAAGGCATGTTCCAAGGGTAATTCAAGGGCTAGACCAAGGCAAACATACATCATATTATAACCTTCAGAATCCATATGCTTAACCTTCTGAACCCATGAACTATACAACAACTTCAAAGAAAAAAATATAAAATCATCATGCTTAGTTCTATCCAAAAATATGATTTTATTGGTGATTTTTTACAAGAACATGAATTTAATGTAAATACCAAGTAAAAGTCTGTTGATAAGAAAATAAAACCCATAGCTCAACCATTACTGAGTGATAGTTGTGAAACGTATTTGAGAGTATCTGATAACTCTATGCTAAGAAGAGGAGAATTTATAGGGCATCACTTTACTCATGAGAGTGTTAATCAGATTAGGTTGGGAGAGAGATCATTTCTTACAAAGAGTGAAAGAGGAAAGTTCACAGAAGTTATTAAGAGACATGTGAAAACATTTTCTTTTTTTGCACATGAGATAGGTTGTGTAGATCCAAAACAAGTTCCACCCATGATCATCTTTATAGTGCCACATATACCATGCAACATTTGACCTATTCCGATTCCAAAAGCTCATTTAACTGAGTTGATAAGAGTCTCAAAGGAAAATAGATCCATGTGAATTTTGGAATCATCTTCACTGCCATATTCAAAAAGGTGGTTCATAGTGCCAAAGAATAATGGAAAACTTTGTTTCATCTAAGATTTGCAACCTATAAATAAAGTCACAATCAGAAATGTAGGGATAGGACCTATAGTAGATGATTTTGCAGAAGCATTTGCTAGGTCTTTGATCTACTCCATGGGTGATCTCTATTCATCGTATGATCAGTTTGAGTTGGCCACTAAGACTAGAGACCATGAATTGATACCTTCAACAACTATGCCTTTTAATGATATTCCTAAAAAGGGTTGTGAGGAAAGAGTGAAAGATGAGACTTTAGATGCTTTTAATTATAAGAAATTTGTTAGCAACCATATCTTTGATTATGAGAAAAATTTTGAGAGATTAAAAGGGGTAGGGCTAACATTTTCTCTAGTGAAATTTGTTTTTGGCATTGATAAGGTTCTTAGTGGAAGACATCTATGGAAATTATGGTCACAATCCATACCCATAGAAGGTTGAGGCCATTAGTAGAATTTATAAGGTGTGTTGTAATGCTAGCAAGATAAGGAGATTCTTTGGGGCCTATGTCTTCTATGTGATCTGTATTCTTCACTTTGCTCATGTTTTGAACCCTTTATATGATTTGCTAAGAAAGAGAAAGAAATTGGTTTGGATAGAAAAATAATCAATAGCCATGCATAAATTAAAGCAACCACTAACTGAAGCCTTGAATCTAAAGCGTGTTGATTGGTCAATTTTTCAATTATTTTTCTATATATTTTTAAATTTCATGCATATCATGGTATGAGGACCTAGATAGGACACTCTTACTTGAAGCTCTTTATAGAAAGATGGAATTATTTTATATAATAGATTGTATGAAGTTCTTAATACACTCGGGAAATAAAATTATGACTCCTTTTATTGCATGTTTCTAGATCCTCAACTCTGGTTAGGGCGTCATCCTTTCCCCTTTAACAAAAACCATACAAAGTAAAAAGAATAAATAAAAAACTAATTCATAAATGGTTACTACAAAGAGAAAAAGAAAAAGAAATATAGAAATAACGATAAAGAAATAAGAAATAGATAAAAAACAATTTCTATGACTTAGATGCAATCTTAAAACCACTTTTTGCAATTGAATCTAAAGTGAATGTTTTACCTGACTTAACCCTAGAAACCTATTAAAACTACTTTTATAGATTTCATTAATTAATTCTTTAAAAATCATGTTTTAACACTCTGAACCCTAAAGAAAGACCCTAAGTTGATCCTTGATGTGTATTCATATTAATCAAGAGACCCAAGGAACACTTAGGTTTTAGTACCTTGTTGTTACTCAAGGTCGAGCATAAAGCACAAAAGCACATCAAAGAAGTGGATACAAAAGAAGAGAGAGCAAGTAGGGAGCTCCAAGAAGTATATGTCAAATTTTCAGAACAAATCCCTATAAAAATAGTGGTTTTTATCACTAAAAACCATTGTAAATATCATTTCACTTTTTTTAAACTCCATTTTGCTCAAGCTAAGGAGTCCTTGAGCTTGAAGAGTATTAGAAGTATCATGCCACCAATTTTCATAATATTTAGACTCCATTTGAGCTCTCAAATAAGCCCTAGAACCATAGGTCCGACACTAGGTCTGGACAGGGCCAACACTACTCAAAAAACTTTAAAATGAGCTAGAGAGCTCATTTTTTAGCTAAGCTCGTGAGAGATTTTAGCTCTTGTAACAAATTTCTTTTGTAATGGAAGTCCTTCCATTGTTCCACTCTTTGCTCTTACCTTGTGCGCATGTGTGTATATGCGTGCATGCTTGTGTGCTTTTACTCACGCGATTGTGCCTTCACTTGCTTACGGTCTTCATACCACTCCTCACATCTCCACAGATTCACATTATGAGGTGTATCTCCTCAGGTTGGTACTTGCCATTGTGCTAGAGTGACACCAAATTTGGCACTCTTGTAGGGGAGAGAGCTTCGAGAATGAGCATTGTGATGGTAAGATGTAGAGTAGCGATGTTGAAAAGTAAAAAAATAGTGATTTTCAGTTCAGTTTTTGAGTTTTTCTTCTCCTTTATCATCATCATCCCTACCATTTCCTCCCATCGTCACCTTCTCGGATTTTGTTTTGCTTTTTGACTGTACATTCCCTATTTTTACCTCCTCTTCTTCATTCTTGGCTGTGTAAGAAGTTCACAGAGAGTTTAGAGATGAATAGTGGAGGAAATATTGAGTTTCACACTCTGAAGACACCAAAATCTGAATGACAATATCGCGGCATGAAACAACCTACATTTGGTATCGCTAGTTGAGCATCATGGTTCTAGAGAGTGACTATGCATCTATAGGACATAGGAGTGACAAGGAGGACACAAGGTACACATATTTGCAAAAATTTTTGAATTTGGAATTCAAAAACTCCAAGTATTGTGTCCGGTTGAGTTTAGGTATCGCGATACCAGAACTCCGGTTTATCGCAATACTTGTCGAGTATCGTGTATTGCGTCCTTGAGGTATCGTGATACCATCGAGGTATCATATATTGGCAAGTTGAGGTATCGCAGACTATGGGTTGAGTGGTATCGTATCGCACACCTTGTGGTATCATATCATGATCCACAAGTGGTATCGTATCACAAAACCTAAGTTATTGTGTATCGTTGGTCTAGCGGTATCGTATTGTGAGAGCAAGTGGTATCATATCATCGGGAAGGTATCATATCACATAGAACTTGGTATCGTATCATGCCTTAGATCTCCTTGTATCATATCATCTTGCTAGCAGTATCGTATCGCTAGACAGGTTGGTATCATATCCTGAACCAAGAGGTATCAAATCTTGACCACTTCCAGTATTGTATCAAATGATTGTAGTAATGTATCGTGGAAGTTGGTATTGCCTTGGTAGTATAATATCAGGTGAGGTGGTATCGTCCGTAGTGGTATCGCGTATCATGGAAAACAGAGGTATTGTATCGTGAAAATTTGGTATCGTGTATCGTGTATCATTTAGGCCAAGATATCATGTATCGTTGCTCCCAAGTATCACCAATACCTCTTAAGTTTTGTGTATTGTCTGTTCTGAAGTAATCCTAGAGAGATCCTATTTCCCTGTTTTAACCCATAGAACCCTGAACTGGCATAACTTTCTTATACGAAATTTGTTTGTTGTGATTTTGGGTTTGTTGGAAAGATTGTTTTGAGTATTTTGAAGTTGACCCTCAAGTGGGACTATGAAACCAAGGGGGCTCCAAAGAAGTTTGAGCAATAAAAGGGGGAAATTGGGACTAGAAGACAAGGCTTATGAACCTGAGATCTGGTAGACACCTAGGTAAGGATAGACAAAGCATTAGATTTTCTGAGGCTAGTGTCAACCATAGAGATAGATCATGGGTAAAAAAAAATTAGCGGTTATCCCTACATGCTAATTTCATAAATAAGTGACTCAAAAATGTCCTTTAGCATGGAGAAACCCATAAGTAGCTCAGGAACTACCTATTTACAAATACGAGAAGGTCCCTATAAGAATCAGTTGGAGCATATCAGGACCAACTGATTAGATGCTCGCATCTATGAGGATGAACTAAGGTGATCAGTTGTCCAACTCAAAAATCCCGATCAACCCTTTGGACTTGAACACCTAGTGGTTAAATTCGAAGAGGGTTCATATATTGACAAGCAAGGAACTATGTATGTGGTTACCAACTTACCTGATAGAGCAAATGACTTTGGAAATATCAATCTTGAGAATGAGATAGGAGACCCAGAGCAAGGGGACCTAGGATGAGAACCCAAGACTCCTAGAGGCAAGTCAGTTTTGACAAGAGTGATCATCGTTCATTGGATCCCTCAAGACAACAAAAGCATAGAACTATTCTTGAATAGAGAAATGAAGGAAGCCTTTTGGAGATTCAAGCCAGATCAACCTAACCCAATAATCACCATCTACAAATTCAAAGACCCTAAGATATCAAGCAAATTTTTCTATCTTGATAATGCATCAGAGAGAATGTTCTTGGTATGAGAGCATGACAGGCATGCATACACTTGGCAAGGTGAATTAATTTTCCCTCCACGAAGCTGTAATGTTATCCATGGCCTCCAAGGAGTAGGATCATCCTAAGCTCATGGAAACCAGAGGGAAAGAGCTAGAGAGAGACCCGAGGTAAGTTTTGCAAACACTATGGGCGGAGAGAGATCTGGACTTGAGGGTGAAAGACCTGAAAGAGAGAGACATCGAGAACATAGGCATCAAAGAGATGAACATGAGTTTCCATTGCCTAGACCCAAAGAGCACCCAATAACCCTTAGAGCCTCTCAAGTGGTGAAGGCAATGAGAAACTACTTTGACAGATTTGGAGATCCTTATGATCATGTGGCTGAGTTCAAACAATTGTTAAGAGCTGAATAGGTCGAGGACTTGTTCACGTAGTTCGAGGCATTTGGTTTAACTCTCAAGGGAACAACCTTAGCTTGGTTTCAACCTCTAAACAATCACAATTACCAAAACATAGGTCAAATACTAGAAGAATTCATTGTATAATTTTCCAAGAGTGGCATCAGGCATAAAACATCATCCTTGATCCACAGCTTCAAGCAAACACCCCAAGAAATAGTGTGAGTTGCAAGAAGATGGTTCATATAGTACTTAGAAAGATTCCCTATTCCAAAGTTACCCACACCAGCCAAGCAAGTGGCCTTGTTTTTAGATGGCTTACTAAGCACCAAGTTAAGATCATATGTGTATTGTAAAGAGTCTAGATCCATAGAAGACTGTGTGCGGATGTGCAGTGACATAGAAGACAACTCTGGTGAGGAGTTAGGACTATCCAAGCTCTATAAAGATTCTTATAGTTCTACTAGTCATACCTCATGAACCTCCACTGGGATAGATGAGATAGATGAGATAGCTGAGCAGGTTCCCAAAAAGCTGGGATTTAAAAATAGACAAACACCAAGGGTAACCTCATTGAAGTGATGTTATAATTGTGGAGGAGACCACATGGCTAATGTTTGCCCGATGATGGATTAGTCCCAAGGAAACCCTAATGCGCCATATTGCACCATTGAGAGAAAACACACAAACCATACAGCTCAAGATTGGCCATACAATAGGTAGGCTGTCAAACAAAATTATCAGCAACCTTACTAGCAAGGTAGGTATCAGAATCAATACCAACAACCCTTTTATAGGCCACAACAACAATATCAAGCATAATATAGGCCACAACCAGTCCTAAGAAACCACCACTAGCTCCTACCAATGTGATTCCAGTTAAGTATATAGTGGTAGAGGAAAACCCTAATAGAAATTTGGTGCCACTAACCCCATTGGTCTAAGGAAATGACTCTCATGCTCATAGTTTAGACTACTCCCATGAAGATAGTCCACAAGCTTATTACACAGAGTCATCAAAGCATAGTGATGCTTATTCCTATCAATTCAAGACACCACTTATGGAACAAAATTGGGAGCCAGAATACTCCAATGTCATGTACACGAATCCCAACCCCAGGCCCCAATAGAGACAAGTAAGACCACGAGCCCCTAGAGGACCATGTTTTAGATGTCAAGGTGACCATTTCATTCATGAATGTCCCCACTCACTGACTCCAGACAAGGACAAAACATCACAATACAAGGCTTTTGTCTTGAGTGCAACAAAGAACATCTTCTAAGAGATTGTTCGAGGAACCCCTCTAGTGAGCTCAAGGTTACACCAATTAGTGTGGTAGGCTTAGGGGTGGATTCAAATTCAAGTAGCACTAATGTGGCTCCTATACAGGCATTTACTAGGGCACAAGCCATACAAGAGGCTAAGCCAGTTGAACAATTTGAATCAAGTGAATCAAGAGAGCCTACTAAGAGAAGAACAAGAACATGGAAGGATACCAGAGAGATGGCCAATTGTAAGTGGAATAAGAAGTTATCAAAATTACAAGAATTCTTGAAAGATGCAAAAACAAAAATAGAATATATTGCCTCTCAAAATCCATTGCATGCTATAACTCCATCCACACCACCTCATACTACCCCACCACTCATTGTAAATAAACCACAACCAGGGTCTATTCTTGCAGATCCAACCCTTGAAGGCTTGGACATGATGTTCAAGGCCTACCAAGCTCGACGACAAGAAGGGCCAACAACTTCAAACCTAGATAAGAGCTACCCTAGAGCATATTTAGAGATTGAATGGACAAAAAATAATGGAACTAGCTCAATCTATGCTCGAGACCAATCAATTGTTCAATCACACAAATTCTATAAAACCAGGTTTACATTTCCACGGCTTACTAGAATGATTAGAGTAGTTGGTAAACAAAGCACAAGTTTCTTTACCTCCTCAAGATCAACCAGTTGTGGAAAGTGAAAGCTCACAACCAATGAAAACTTATGTTCCTGATTCCACAAATGATGGGACACCGCTTTCAATTTAGTAGTACTCTCAAGAGTTTTTGTGGGAAATACAAGAAGAAAAATGGGCCAAAGAGAAGGATAATCCCCCTCATATTCCTGAAATTGATGATCTTCATGATCAAGTTCCCCAAGACATTCCATCTATTTATGGAGACCAAGTAGAGCAACAAGAAGATGCAAGATTAGATTTTGAATCTAATTCTTTACAAGAGTTGCCACAGTTCACAAGCCGATGGGAATGTGAATCTCTTCATATGAGGGCTCCCACCATATTGATAAGAAATGAAGAATCAATGGTTCCAAGAAATGCTAAAGTCATGAAGAACACCAAGGTTCAGTGTCATCTCATCCTAGAAGAGCTACTCAAAGTAAAACCTGAGCTATGGAAACATGTGGCAAATCAAGTTCTAGAACTTGATTCCAATATGTCAACAACACCCTCTAAGCAAAAAGTACCAGAGATATCTCTAGACAAAATAGGGGATATGAGTGAAGGAGAAGAAGGTAATAGTTATCTTCCAATCACCTACCAAGGTTACACAACCAAAGTTATCTTAGATTCAGGTGCTGGTGTTGCGATTGCAACCACCTCGTTATGGAAGCAATGGGCCAAACCTGCATTAAGACCAACAAGGATGAAGCTTCAAATGGCTAATGGCCATGTTGAAATACCTCTACGATTGCTAGAAGGGATAACTCTAGCTACTTGTGGTGTATAGTTTGAACACACATTTGCTATATGTGAATTTGGCAAAAATAATGTCTATGAGATGATCCTACAAAGGCCCTTCCTACGATAACTACAAATAATAAAAGATTGGGCAACCAACTCCTTGTACTTGTAGCACTTAGGGGTCACAACCAAGGTCAATATAAAATATTATACCTTTAGAGATGTACCACCCCTACAACGGAATCCTATCCACAAGGCACCAGAAGATTCAATCTCTATGCATTTTGAAAGTAATTCGGATCCATCTTGGATGCATGAAGATACTCACTTGTGGATGTGCAAGGTTGCAAAGGAAGAGGAAAGACATCTAAAGGCGAGAGAGGAAGAAACTCCTCCAGGAGACAGATCGGTTAGAGATCCAGCCTACACATGGATGATCTTTCCAGATGAGGAATTTGAGCCTCATGGTTGGGAAGAAATCTTAGCCACCATGGGCATTAATGTCAATGAAGAACAGTGGAGACCTCATTGTGATGAGGAGGGATATGATATCTTTGTGTCCATGTGTGAGCCCATGCTAGAAGAGTGTGACCCTAGTGATGTCATAGAAGAAGTAGAGAACGATGATGATCTAGAGTCCATTATGATGGATACTTACTTTGACTCAGAGGAGCATTATCTAGAAGATGTAGGAGTATTTAACCAAAAGGAAGAAGAACCCTTCGCAAGCATTCAAACTATAAATTCAAAGGACAGGAGTGAAGGTGGTCAAAAGAAAAAGAAAAGGAAAGCAGTGAAACAAGAAGAGGAGGAATCATTGTCTGAAGTACAAGAAAAATTCAAGAAATATGAAGTTAAAGACCGAAA
The DNA here is from genome assembly GCA_020310875.1 of Ceratopteris richardii. Lineage (NCBI taxonomy): Eukaryota > Viridiplantae > Streptophyta > Polypodiopsida > Polypodiales > Pteridaceae > Ceratopteris > Ceratopteris richardii. The sequence continues at coordinate 93,664,558 of CM035413.1, read as the reverse complement.
AAATTTTGGTACAAATGCCTAAAAGAGAGGCCATCATAGGAGAAGCATATGATAATAAAGAAAAGACCAAAAAACATTTTGTAACCATTGAAGGGAACGAACTGTGATGTATGTACATAAGAGAAGACCTAACTGCAGACAAAGAAGTAGAGCTTGTAGCTCTATGAAGGGAATATAGGGATGTGTTTGCATGGACCTAAGCTAATGGACAAGCTGAGAGCACAAATAAGATCATATGTAATGTATTGACAGAACTCGTGAATAATAAACCCTATGATTGGGACAAACAACCTCATTATGCTCTTTGGGCTTACGGAGTTGCCTACAAAACAGTACTCAATGCCACCACCCATTTCAGATGTTCTTTGGACAGAATGTTGTGCTACAATTAGATTCCCTAATCCCAACTTTAAAAGTAGCACAAGAGCATGAGTGGAATGGACACGAGTTTTCCTCTAGGATCTTTGATCTAGAAAACATAGGTGAGACCAGGCTACAAGTAGCAGCAGGCATCTATGCTACAAAGAAAAGACAAAAGGCATATTTTGATGCGCACATCAAGGATAAAGGATTGAAAGAGGGAGACCTAGTGTTGGTTTATACACTAAAGCAGCATGCACATAAACTAGAAAAATGAGGATATGGACCCATGATCATTAATAGAATTTCCACTAATGGTGCAGTTCAATTGGCCACCCTTGAAGGTGACATCTTGCCAAATTATATTAGTGGATGTAGAGTTAAGCTGCATCAAGAACCTCTTACAAAGGATATGCTAATGAGACTCAACACTGCTAAGAGGAGAAAAGACAAAGAGTTAAGGGTTAGAGAAGAAGCATAGACAGAGGCTAGAGAGCACATTAGGCAAAAGACGTTAAGGCGATTAGGCCTAGATGTCAATCTAGAAGTCCCAAGATATCACATGGCCATGTGCTAGACATCAAGCGTGAATGCTTCTCAAATAATCGACCGACATCCCTTTGTGACCATAGCAATAGGACAAGGAAAGAATGTAAGGGAACTCCCCATCTACCTTCAAGTTGTCCCAATGATGGTAAAAATGCTAGTGTGTGAAGATGAGGACCTTACGAAACCACTTGTCTTCGGTCAAGATTGGATTTTTGACCATGCAGTCAACTTAAATCTCAAAATCCAACTTCTTCAAGTTTGGATCCATGAACAATGTATTACATTAGAATTAGATAATTGCATGCTCACAAATCTAGCTATCACACATTCTCTTAGTTCTTCCAAGACTAACCTTCTTAAAGAAAATATTTTGTGTGTCAACAACCCTATGAAGCAAAAGGAATCAGTCATGGAAGCACAAGCTCAAAGGCCAATAGACCTCTCTTCTTTTTCAAAGACTAATACGAGCATAATTTGACCAAAGAAGCAAGCAAAAAAGTACTAGACATCTACTATATCAAATAGACAAAGAGAATTCAAAGGAAGTGGTCCCGGGCATGAAGTAGATTTGGGTACAAAAAGGAGACCAACCATGAGCTTTTCCACAATAGTTCCCATCCAAGCTGGCCAATCATGCTAAAAGAAGAACCGAGCAACTTGGACAAGCTCAACCATAAGGTCCCTGGCGAATTTGGGTGCCCAAGGAATTACTTGTAGCTCAAGAAGGACAAATACACATGTGGGTACCCAAGAAGCTCTTACATACAAAACAAGCTATGCTCTCCCACATGAGAAAAGTCTCAACGAGGAAGCCAAAGAGAAGCAAGGGCCATTACCAAGCACAAATATTAAAAGAAGATCAACTCAACTCTTCGGCAATAGTTAGAGCATCACTCGCCTCCATAGAACCAAAGAGCCAACCACGAATAATCCAAAATGTAAGAAACCATCCAAAGATGAAGTGACCAAAGGCGATCCCTATGCAGCCAAACACGGTTCTAAAATGGATCCCTATAAGGAGGATTTCATCATTTCAAGATCCAAGGGACACATCCAACCAAAGATCGCATCAATTCTGCAAGTAACATCAAAAGCCTCGATGTGCCTTTGGCATAACCTTGTCTTTTGCACCCTTGAGGTCATGCAATTCCAAAGTATGCATTATTATAGGGCCACATTACACGACTGTGCATAGAAACAATTGAGAATCGTAGGCACATGAGACACATTTGATACATGTAAAATATTTTATTGCTACTAAACTCTTTCTTCTTGTTTTATGCCATTGTTCTAACAAAAAAAGAGATTAAAAAAAAAGGGAAAGAGAGAAGAAGAAACAAGAACAGGTGCTCAAAGAATCTCATCAGTGAACCATCAACAAAGACATCTAAGAACAAGAAAGACAAGCTAATGGTCAATCACCGTGATGGGAGTACAACATGAAAAGATAAACATTGACTCACCATTCACCATCGTAAGAATAACCTACCTTGGCAATACTACAACAACATTAGATTAGGAAACCTCTTCGTCAGCATACCCTTGAGAACTTAGCATAAGACCCACCTTTTTGCACCATACATCTTACAATGAATTCCCCAAGTAAGCATGCATAGGGTCACATTACAAGGCCATGCACAAGGCACATATTTTTTTCAACCATTGCACTAATGCACTTACCCATCATTTATTATGGGTTACAAGTACTTGGCACAAAAATTGTGAAAGCTATGTTTGGAAGATCCAAAGGACATCCACGCTACAACATCAGTACCTATGAAATAATTCATAGTTGATAGTTGCTCAGAATCAACACTGACAACCTCTTTTGAGCAACTAACAATTTTTGGAAGCTCACAACGACACATTTAGCTAGAATCCAAGGAGGAAGTACATACAAAGGGACTAAAGCATGCAAAAGCTAGCAGTGGAAAAATGAAGAACCACTAACCGACCCTGCTACATGTGAAAGAGAGAAGGCTCTTGTTGATACATGATGGACACTACCTCTCAAAGTACTACATGGAACACCCACTCTAACAAAGGTCTGTTAGGGATGATAGAATCGAGATGGGGGAGAGTTGACACTCAAGGTGGAACATAAAGCACAAAAGCACATCAAAGAAGAAGACACAAAAGAAGAGAGAGCAATTAGGGAGCTCCAAGCAGTACATGTCGAAATTTTAGAAGAAATCCCTATTAAAATAGTGATTTTTATCACTAAAACCCATTGTAAATATCATTTCATATTTTGTAACTCCACTGTGTTTAAGCTGAGGAATCCTCGAACTTGAGGAGTATTAGAAGTATCATCCTACCAATTTTCATAATGTTTAGACTATATTTTAGCCCTCAAATAAGCCTTGGAACCTAATTTTTAACTAGGCCGAACACTAGGTCTAGATAGGACCAAAACTACTCAATAAACTATGAAAAGAGCTAGAGAGCTCATTTTTGAGGTGATCTGGTGAGAGATTTGAGCTCTTGTAACAGATTTCTTTTGTAATCTAAGTCCTTCCATTGTTCCACTCATTTGTCTTACCTTGTGTGCATATGTGTGCATGCTTGTGTGCTTTCACTCACGCACTTGTGCCTTCACTTGATCATGGTCTTCATACCGATCCTCACGTCTCCATGGATTGGCATTTATGAGGTGTATCTCCTCACATTGGTACTTTCCATTGTGCTAGAGTGACATAGCTTCATTAATATATAGCTTGAAACCCTTTAAAAACATTAGGATTAACCCTTCAAAATTAGTTTCTAGCTCTAGAAACCTAAATTTTAACCCTAAAAACCAACTTTTAATCCTTGAAAAGTTACCTTGAACCCTTCAAAACCTAGGGATTTAAACCCTTTCTTTGTATATTTAGCCATTTATGGGGGTTTGATAACCCTAACCATAGGTAACCCTAATTGATATAATGTTAAACCCTAGCATGGAACCTTAGGAAACACATTTTTCCCCAACTCTAACCCTTGTGTTAACTGAAATCTTTGTATTATATAAACATGTAAAATAAAAAGAAACCTTAATCTTAAAAATAAAAAGAAAAGAAAAAGAGATTAAATAAAAATAAAAAATAAAAAATGAAAAATAAAAATAGGAAAATAAAATAAGAAAAAAATAAAATAGAAAAAATAAAAATAGAGAGGAAAGAAATAAAAATATAAAGGATGAAAACCAAAATAGAAAGAATCTTTCAAAATTGGAAAAGAAGAAAAAGAAGGGGAAATTAGAAATCTAGAAGAAAATAGTATAGAAGAGAAAAATAGAAGAGGACAACACTCATAGAGAGTTGAGAGAGAATCTCCAAAAAACAAAGAGACAGAGAGAGAGAGAGAGCGAACACTATCTCTCTTCCCTCCCTCCATCTCCATTATTTTTCCTAGCAATTTCACTTTTTACTTAATGTGTTTTTTCATATGAGAGAGAGAGATTATGCTATAACTCGTTTCTCCTCTCTACACCCTCTCTGTTCCACAGAGTCAATGCACAAACTTAGACATAGTTGAGAGAGAGAGAGAGATATGATCCTAAGTTGATGCCTATAGAAGGAGCGCATGGTGTAGAAAAAGAGAGAGAAAAAAAAAGAGATAGTGATAGAGAGGGAGGGGGAGGCAATGTTGCCAGCAAAGAGGGATGCACAAAGGAAAGCGAAGATAGAGAGAGAGATAGAGAGAGAGAGAGAGAGAGAAGAAGAAGAAGAAGAAGAAGAGAAGAAGAAGAAGAAGAAGAAGAAGAAGAAGAAGAAAAGAAAGAGACTTCAAACACACACACACATAGACAAGATGTGTAGAGGAGAGAGATAGAGAGAGAGAGAAGAAGAAGAAGAAGAAGAGGAAGAAGCTTCAAACACACATTGAGAGATGCAATGCGCATAAGGGAGAGAGAGAGAGAGAGAGAGAGAGAGAGAGAGAGAGAGAGAGAGAGAGAGAGAGAGAGAGAGAGAGAGAGAGAGAGAGAGAGAGAGAGAGAGAGAGAGAGAGAGAGAGAGAGAGAGAGAGAGAGAGAGAGAGAGAGAGAGAGAGAGAGAGAGAGAGAAGGAGAGACATTAAATGCACATGTGCATATGACAATTACACAGAAAGGAATTCATCAAAGAGAGGAGAGAGAGAGAGAGAGACAGAGAGAGAGAGAGAGAGATAAAGATCTAGATAATGGAGCACAAACGAAGGAATGAGAGAGAGATAGGATAGAGAGATGGGCTATTATAGGGGATCCAACACGAGAGAGAGAGAGAGAGAGAGAGAGAGAGAGAGAGAGAGAGAGAGAGAGAGAGAGAGGGTATCATCTACAATGAGGGATGCACAAAGGGGAGAGAGAGAGAGAGAGAGAGAGAGAGAGAGAGACAAAGAGATAGAGAGAGTGAGATAGAGAGAGAGGAGAAAATTCGAACACACTCATAGAGACAAGATGTACAGAGGAAAGAGAGAGATAGAGAGAGAGAGGAAACATTGAACGCACACACATAGATACATCATGCACAAAGGAAAGAGAGAGGGGAGAGAGAGAGAGAGAGAGAGAGAGAAAGAGGGAGAGAGAGAGAGAGAGATGGAGAGAGAGAGAGAGAGAGAATGAGATAGAGATTCAATCTATTGTCACGAATTGGGCGTAGAAGAAGGAATCTGAGAAAGACATTGAGAGAGAGAGAGAGACTATGGCAGAGGAGGACTGCATGATAGAGATTTGGAGAGAGAGATATAGAGACAGAGAGACAGGGAACGACAATGTTAAAGGGGGAATGCATGGTAGAGATTTAGAGAGAGAGAGAGAAAGAAAGAGGGAGAGAGAGGGAGAGAAGAGAGAGAGACACACACGGAGAGAGAGAGAGAGAGAGAGAGAGAGAGAGAGAGAGAGAGAGATGCAGTAGGAGGAACGTGCGGTGTCGAAACGATTTCATCCTTTGAATTGACATACACAAAAACTAAAAAATTTTGTTTTTGGATTGACATACACACACATAAACATACACACATATACACACACATACATAATAAATACATACCCGTTTAAACATGCATACACACATACACACATACACACATACACACATACACACATACACACATACATAAATATGCTTACACATACATACATACACTTACACATACATACATACACATACATGTACACATACATACACATACATACACATACATGTACACATACATACACATACACATACACACATACATAATAAGCACATGCACATTTATAGACATGCATACACACACATACATATACACACACATACACATACACATACACACATATACATACACACACATACATAATAAGTACATACACATTTATAGACATGCATACACACATGCACACATACGTATACACACATACATATACACACATAAATACACATGCATGCATACATACACCTACACATACATATATACACATAAAAGTACACATACATACTCATACATAGACATACACATACACACACATATACATACACACACATACATGATAAAATAGATGCACATTTATATACATGCATAAACACATACATGTACATGCACATACACATACACACACATATACATACACAAACATATACATACACACAAATGCATACACATACACACACATACACATACACATATATACATACACACACATAGATATAATATTATAAAAAATAATAAATTATATTTATGTGGAAGAACTTTAGAGGTAAGAAAAGTACCTAATACAATAGAACACGAAAAATAATGAAAGGTACCTCTAAAGGAGAATATTCTTTGGCTCTTCGGCATGGAATATTTTTCCATCTTTGATTTTGAAACCTTTAGAATCTTCTAGATAAATTTGCTTCTCCCACTTTCTAAACAACCCAATACCTGTGTTGCTAACAGAGACTTGCACTTTGCAGACAAATGTGTAAGTCTTAGTTAGCAAGGCAGGTATTAAGTCATCTATAAAATGGGAGACAACGAAGTGATTTAGTAGCCCAGATAGACAAGTGGCACCTTACAAGCCTCAATAAACCAAAAGAATATTAGAAATGAAATGAAGAATTTCAGTTTTGTCACATCTATTTGCTAAATGCAACAATGTATCAAAAAACATAGATAGATCTCACATGACCACCTTGGCCCATACCACATCAACTAAGACTTACACATTTATAACATATGAACATACTTTCATACACACACATACATGCATATACAAACATACATATACACATACACACACATACATAGATATACACATACACACACACACATGCATATACACACATACATATACACATACACACACATACACTCACTTACACACATATACATATACACACATACATATATACACATACATGTACACACACACACATACGCATATACATACACACACATACACATATACACATATACGCACATACATATATACACATACACATACACATATACACATACACATACACATACACACACATATATACATATACACACATACACATAAACATGCACATATGCATGCACATATACACACATACACATAAACATACATATACACACATATTTATTTACTTAATTATTTACTTTCATAATACTTTTTTCATGAACTTGTTGGTTACTATTTGAAAAGTTTTTACTCAGCAAAAATATTCTTCCTACACCACATGATGAAATGAAGAAGATAACGAACAATCCTTCTATAGATTATCAATGTATACATGCATGTCCTAATGATTGTGCTTTATATAGGGGTGACTATGCAGACTCTTTGACATGCCCAAAATGTCAATCTCCTTCATATACCAATGAAGATGGTAAAACCCCAAAAAGGTATTGAGACATTTTCCATTAGCTCCATAAATTGAGAATATGTTTCAAATCCGTATATTATGAAAGCTTTTGGACATGGGGATTTGATAAAAAAAAATTACTGATGGAGTAATGCAAAATCTAGTATATATTGCAACTTTTCAACATGTTGAAGTTAGGAGTTGCATTAGATGGAGTTAATCCATTTTTTATGAAATCTAACAAATCTTCAATGTGGCTAGTAGTAGTCATCAACTTCAATATCCCACCAATACCTTAGAACGAAACATTAAATGGTTTCACTTTTAGTCTAAGGAAAAAGACAAGTTAAATAATATGAATGTATATCTTGTTCTTCTCATTGACAATATCCAAGAGTTATCGAGAGGTATTAACGTCATTGATGTATCAAAAAGACTTAATCTAAGACTCATTATAGTTTTTTGGAGTTGTGGCTTGGAGTATACATGATTTTCCAAGATATGGTGTCCATTTAGGTAATGATGTATTTTTTTATTTGATATATATACAATTATATGTGAGTTGATCTAATTATCCTTTCATGGTTTTCATGCATGTAGGAATATCTTCTAAGGGATATAAGGATTTTCCTTACTGTGGTGATTGGTTGAGATCACTTTATAGGAAGAATCTCAACAAAAATGTTTATGTTCGCCATCAAGAGTTCTTGATTGATAATCATCCATTAAGAGGAAAAATAGAAATGATACATTTTACTGGAAAGATTGAAACACGTTAATGCGCAAAATCAATGGCACCTGTGGATTGATATCCAAATCGGATAGATGGGCCTTTTATGGATCCACAATTTGAAATCTTTAGTGATGATGAAGATGATGAAAATGGGAAGATCAAAGGTAAAGCAAAATTATCACTAGTAGAGAATATATCAATATGGTATTCTTTGGAGTATTGGAGAGAGTTAAAGATCTAGCATCTTATTGATGCTATGCATATATTCAAGAATATTGGTTATTAATTTTGGCAACATCTTTTGGATTAAAAGACACAAAAACATCAACAAATGACTTAAAGGATCAAAACTCAATCAAAATTATGGCCAATGTTTAATAAAAAGCAATAGG